>OX451740.1:11330438-12008651 GCA_948472305.1 Vicia faba
CCTGCACCTTATTCCGTAAGGCCCAACAGTCATCAGTAGAATGCCCCGGGCTATCGGAGTGATAAGCACAGCGGGCATTTGGATTATACTTGGGAGAGGCAGTATTCACAACCTTCGGGGCCTCCCTGACAGTCACTAAGTTGGTGGATAGCAACTGCGGCAAGATTTGTGATAGGGTCATACTCAGCCGGGTGAATTCTCTTCTGGGTCTCTCAGCCTTTTGTGGATTGGTTTGCCGAGGAGCGGCAGCAGGCTTAGCAATCACCACCGCATTGACAGATTGGCGGCGTTCTGGTTTATCATGTCTTCTAGGCCCATATACAGCACTGGCCTCCTTCTTAAAGGGTTTCTTCTCAGAACTTGAAGATGCACCTTTCTGAATTTTACCGGACTTCATTCCAGCCTCTATCCTCTCCCCAGTCAGAATAAGGTCAGTGAACCCTGCAGATGAATTTCCATTAAGATGATTGAAGAATGGCCTGGAGAGGGTCCCCAAGAACATATCCACCAGCTCACAGTCAGTTAACGGAGGCTGCACCCTGCCAGCCAGATCCCTCCACTTCTGTGCATACTCTTTAAAACCTTCGTTTGATCCTAGCGACATACCCTGGAGTTGGGTACGTGTAGGAACAAGGTCGGCATTATATTGATACTGCTTGTAAAAAGCAGTAGCCAACTCCTCCCAGTTACGAACCTTGGTCCCATCCAGCTGATAGAACCATTCGAGATGAGTCCCTGAAAGACTCTCCTGGAAGAAGTGGATCCACAAGTTCTTGTCCACTGTGTACGGTTGAATCTTCCGCATATAAGATCTGAGGTGTAGCTTGGGACAAGACGCCCCGTCATACTTGGTGAAAGAGGGTGCCTTAAACTTGTGAGGAATGATCACACCAGTAGATAAGCCCAAGTCTCCGAAATCCAGCCCAGGAACTTGTTGGATCTCCATTGCATTCAGTCTGTCTTCCAACTGCTTATACCAGTCTTCAGCAGGAGGATACTGTTCCTCACTAAAGTCAGTCTCGTTGTTAGAGACTACTGGACTTAGAGCCTTTCCCCCCTGGGGACTGTCTTTGCCTACAGAAGAACCAGCTTCCCCATTCTGCAGAGTATTACCAAACCTCCGGCCCGAGTTGAAAAGAACAGTTCTCTTCTTCTTCTTCTCTTTCTTCAGGAGCAAAGCCTTCAGCTCTTCTTGGCCCTGAGCCAATCCCATGATCAACTCCTGAAATTGTGTGTTCTGCGCCTGAAGGGCCTTGATAGACATCTCGGTTGATGATTCAGGGTTCATGATGCTGAAATAAACAGCGAAGAACAGTAAGCAACCTGAAAAGAAGAATACCTGCTATGCACATGATGAATGGAATGCGTATGATTTATGTTTTCAAAGACAATCGGGAATCAACTTTGTAAACAAAAAGGAACACACTTCATTAGATTCAACTTTGAAATTTAAATTGTTCAACAGGTTTCCCTTAGGCTTTACATAAAATGGAAATACTGAAAAGGGAAATAAAAACTGTAAAAGAACATCCAGAGCTCATCATTGATCCCAGGGTCTCCTCTTCTCAATACGGATGTAGTCATTCAGAGCTCGCTCATTTTCCAACTGCTTTGTCAGCTTCTGGATCTTCAATTCATGTTCGTTGAACTTTTCCCGATAAGAATCCCGTTCTTCTCGCAGTTGTGACCAAGACCTCTTTAATGTCTCATAATCAGTAGTTATCTGAGGAGGGAGGACAGTTGGAGGAGCCCCATCTTTGTCAGGATACTCAAGAATGACAGGTCTGACAGCTTCGTATGGCATACCTAACTTCTGAGCACGGATGCGAATCCATTTGTAGTAGGCTTTCATAGGTAAGGAAGTCTTTGGCCCCAACTCTTGTGGGTCAGCTTTATGAACTCTGTCCCAAGCCTTAATGAACCTACGACGTAGCTCGTCACTATCCACCTGAAACTCAAAACTGATGTGAGGCACCAACATCTCATGAGGCCCTGCTCTTCTGGCCCTTCCAAACTGATGGAGCGATAGACGTGGATTGTAAGAGATTCCTCCTTGAGTACCAATCAAAGGAACATTAGGGTATTCTCCGCAACGATCAATAACAGCTATCTCATCCAAACCTCTGAAAGTCCAAATGATGTCCTTATCAGTGAGAGACATTAACCTATGAGCCCAGCCTCTTCCTTCTTGGTTCTTCAGCACGAACTTAGGGAGGTGCGAAATAAACCACCTCACCAACAAAGGAATACAACACCACAGAGTTCCTCGTCTTCGGGCAGTACGAGCATAAAGTTGTTGTAGGATGTCACCCAAGAGAGTGGGCACAGGATTCTGAGACATGAAGATCCTTATGGCAGTGACATTGATGAAGTTATCAGGATTAGGAAACAAGACTAGCCCATAGATTAAGAGAGCCAAGATGTCTTCATATGCCCTAAAGTCCAAGTCATTCCAGAAACTGTTAGCTTTACCAATCAGAAACTTGGCCAAGAAACCCTTAACTCCGCTTCTAGTCACCCAGTTGTCCATTACTTCTTGATGGGTCAAGGGAAGAGCTGCAGCAACCTCCTCAAGCCTGAGGGTCTTTTCCCAACCAGTGAAGGGAGTCTGATCCAAGATAGGGATACCAAGCAAATCAGAGAACTCTTCCAGGGTAGGAACCAGCTGGAAGTCTTGAAAGGTGAAGCACTGGTACAGAGGGTCATAGAACTGGGTCAGGACACTCATCAACTGTTGATCCCGCTTTGCAGTGACTAAACTGAGAAGAGAACCATGCCTCTGGATGAAGGAAGTGGTGTTTGGAATTCTGCTAACCAATTCTTCAAGTAACTCAGGTGGGTGAACAAAGTTGAACCGGATAGTATTCCTTCGCATAGGCATCATGATGTCCTACAAAACAGAGCAAAGGTGAAACCCTCTTGTCTTTGAAATGGTCAATCCTTATGCAGGATGCATGCAATGCTCATGATGTTATGATGTTATGATAAAGCACACCACAAATATTTACAAAGGCAAACATGATAAGGCACACAAGTCACACAAGACAAACCCTTAAAGTTTAGGCCAGCATGAGGTCTAGGTATTACCCTTTTTCAGTTTGTTGGTTCATACCTGTCCTATCAAAAGTAACCGGGTTCTTAGAGGATCCCAATATCACTGACTACCCTCAATCGGTCATAACTCCAGCATCGCAATCTTTTCTTGCAGCCAGAACCATCACGAGAGTTTAGCCTCAATGGGCGTAGCATACTGCTACTGTTCTATTGGCCAAGTTGTGTCTTTTAAGGTTCTAAGGTCTGTTGGTGCTTAATGACTCCTCAGAAGACCCATATTCTCCTCGTTGCAACACAAGGGATATCGGTACAGACCAAGACGCCACACCAACGTAGCCACTGCTTCACCCATGTCGGTCTACGCCGGACAGGTCCCTCACAGCTTATGCTACCTAAACAGGGTATCCCCAGATCCGGGTTAGGATCTATGTAACTCCGATGCAACCCACAATTTAAAGCAAACAAGTCAAAGCAATTGAAAACACAGTTATGAACTATCCTAAGGTACACCTCACTTTATAAGTTTACTCCCCAGCAGAGTCGCCAGTTCTGTGATCGGTGGATCTGGAACTGATTGTTTAACGCTGGTTCGCGAAATATCGCGGAAGCAAGAGTCACCACCGTCTTTTATTTCCTCCAAATGGAAAGGACAAAAGCACAGAAAAATTCCTTATTGAGATTAGTTCTCGGTTCGGGAGGTAGATTTATAGAAAGGGAAGGTGTTAGCACCCTTTCTATCCGTGGTTATCCACGGGCTCTTAGATACTTGCTCATTTGTGTTTTCAAAATGTTTGTTTTCTTTTCAAGGTGAGTGGGTTTGAAAAAGTTTCTTTGAAAATTTCAGTTCTTGTATCAGTCCTCAAGAGTGTTTGAAAAATTGTTTTTGAAAGCTTTTTGCAAAGTGTCGGTGTGAAAAGAAGTTTTTTGATTTGTTTTGAATTAGAGCAAGTATCTATGAGTCATCCACCTACCCTAAGGAATTAGTCTGTGTAAATGTCCTTAAGGTAGTGCCATCCCACCATTGAGAGGTAGGTAGCACCACCGTTGGAGGTGTTCGGGTCAATTCGAGGATTAGGGACAGTGTGGTAACCAGAGCAATAGGAAGACACCTTAGAAGCTACCCCCATGCCATGTTCATGGACATGAGGATTTACTAAAACGTCCTCTACTCGACGACCACGTTTCGAGGGGCAAGGCAACAGTGAGGCGTACCCTAGGAGTGGTGTGTGATTTTGTGTGTCATTTTCAGATTATTTTTGTCTTGATCATGCATTGAGTGTTCTACGCATTGTTTTTATTTGGGCATACATTCTTTCATGTGATTATTAGCAGTTAAAAGGTGCGGGAAGATAAAAGTCCTACGCTATTACAAAGGCGCGGGTCTACATCGCCAAATTAAACCAAGACCCGATTTGAATGAATAAAGTGCGGAAAATAAATGTCCTAATTAATATTACAAAGCTTTGGGACAAGTACATAAATTTAAAAAGGAAATAAAAAGCAAACGCGCGAAATGTAATTAAGAATCGAGTGCGAGGGCGTTGGACCCTTTAAAGAAATTAAATCGAAATTATAAAGTAATTAAATTAAATAAAAGAAAGAACTTATTTTTTGATGTTTTTGTATTTATGGAATTTAATGAGAAAATTAATTGGAATTAAAAGTTAAATAAAAACCTAGTTCTAAATTGTTTATTAATTTATTAAAAAGAGTTGAAGTTTAACCTAATTTAACCTAATTGATTAATTACAAGTATTTACAAAAATAATTAATAATTAATAGTGGTAAAAAAGGATTATTTATTAAGAAAAACAATAAAAAAAGCTAAAAGACTTGTTTTTATATTTTTTAATTATCTAAGAAAAAGCATTAAAATTAAAAACCTAAAATTAAAACTAAATTGATTATGAAATTTATTTACAAAATAAATATTATTGGATTAAATAATAAACATATTTTATTTTTTGACTTTATGATTTTTTTGTATTTTTATGTTATAAAAATTAATTTGAAGAATTAAAAGAAAGTAATTAAATTAAAACAAATAAAAAAAAATAGAAAAAAGAATGAAGGAGAGAAATACAAACAAGAGGGGTGGTAGACCCAATTATGGAGGTTTGTAGAAAGCAATTAGGCCCACTGATTCCTGGCCTTGTTTGACTTTCAGCGTTCGCGTGTGGAGGTGTTGACTGATGCGTATGGTGGGCTTCACATCCTGACCTTTAGGTTCATCTCCTGGGACATGTGGCGCGCCAAGGTATTGGATGCATGATGGACCCTAGGCAGGGAATTACACCTGAACGCATATTGAACAAAATTATGAAGAATATGGGGGACCTGGGAATCGAACCCAGGTCCCAAGGCTTGCAAACATCACTTTCCACCAACTGAGCTATTTAGCAACTTTGTTATTATAATGGAAAACAATTAATATAATAAGAAGTAAGAGCAAGTGGTATAAAGCAAAAAATCGCGCGCCAAACTTTGAATCAGCCAACCACATGTGAACACCTAAGCTTCGTCTTCACTTTCCTGTAAAAAACGCATTAGATAGCGGGGGTTTTAAACCCCCACTAAGTGATATCTACAAAAATAGCGAATAGAGCATCACGTAATATAAATGGAGCACGATGTGATCAACTGATTTGTCTTGTTCTGACGAATTTGCCTGTATTACTTTGATGGTCCAATTTTCCTTTATGTGAAAAACCCTAAATCAAGGTTTCTGGAACCCTAACGTGCGTTCATGGTGGATTATGGTACAGGCGGCCATTCTTCAATTGGGCGATACCATTAGCTTCAGGGCAGTCATGTTAGTACAAATCAACAAGAAAAATGCATGGATAATACGTGTAAATCAAAATACAAATATGCAAATTATCAAGAACAGGGCGGCTTCATTCTACCGATTCTTGAGGTTAGAGGTTGCGGTTTTGATTGGGAAAGACTCCTGGATGTGTCAGGAGTGCAATGGAACAATTCTTTTGCTTTGAAACGACCTGCAACTATGAAAACAGTTTCAACTTTTTTATGAAAAAATGCAAGTTTTGTTTGTGTTCTTGGGCGCAGCTCTCTTGTTCTCGTGATTAGGGTTAGGTTTCTGTATGTATATGGAATGATTTAGGTCAAAAATCCAAGCCCAACAACCATGTATTCAATGCTTTTGAGATTTGATTTCAATGGTATCTTTTTCAATCTTCTTGTCATGAAGAACATGCCAATCATTGCCAATCACCTTGATTCTTTCCCTATTGAATAGTGCACGAAATCTTGAGTGAATTCTATGCAAAAAAAGATTTGAAAAGCATGGATTAGTATTTTTCTTATAATTAATTTTAATTAAATGAATTAAATAGATTAAATATTCAATTAATTAATTAAAAATAGTAAAATAACTCCCCTTTGGGTCAATGGGTCGTGCATAGCTTTTGGGTGATGATTCTTGGAAGAAATTGAGGCCCATTAGCAATTTTGAGGTATTTGAAGTAAAGTTGACTTTTCAAAATTCCCAAAAATTTCTCAACTTCCACAAGGCATATCTTGCTCAATTTTTAAGCTTTGATCATGTTCTTGGACATTTTGGAAAGGTCTTGAAGTCCTCTAACCAATGCCTTTGGTCCCATGTCATTTTGATTTACCAATCTCAAGTTATGGTCTTTGACTTAAAGTGCCTTTTTGTTGACTTTTGAAAATGACCTATAATGTTGAAATTGATAACTTTTTGTGAGAGCATTTCTTGGACTTTAAGTGTGAAGAGGAGTTGTAGGAAATGTTATTATCTTCAAAATGAGCTTTGGATGGAATTTTTCTGATAAACCATGTGGAAGTTATGCCTTGGTCAAGTTACAGTTGACTTTTTCAACTATCTAAAAATAGAAACTTTTGCATCTTGAGACTTTTTGAGTCATGCTTTGAGAATCATGATCAAGAATTGATCAAATGATGTTTGTGGCTTCAAAATAAGATGTTGACCAAAAATTTGGACTTTTGACTGTCAAATGACCATTTTGCCCCTGTAGTTGACTGTTGAGCAATTAGGGTTTTTGACTGTGCAGTTTTAAGCTGTAAGTCTTGAAACTTAGCATATGGATGATTGACCATGTTTATAGGCATGTGGGACTTGTTTGGACCCTTGAAAACTTCAATTTCTTTGCTAGAACCAAAACCCTAATTTTTGACTGTTAGGAGGCCATTGAACTGTGCAACCCATGGGGAGATTTTGAAGCATGCTCTTTGTAAATCTTGAAGAATATGGGAGGGCAAATTTTGGGGTACAACACTAACGCACGATCGACTGAGTTTAGGGTCGAAGAACATCACGAAGAGCGGGTGGGTACAAATAAATTTGAGCCTTTATCCTTTGTTTCTTAAACCGTGAACCAGGCCACATTATAACCCTTAAAAGTCCTAGCTGAAGCATGGGTTAGTTCGAAAGCATACTGTTACGAAAGGTATCCTGACTCCTTAAGGCTTACTGTAAAATACTGAGTTGACATCCTATCTTTACAAAACTCACTTGCTTTTACAAAAAATGCATTTTTCAAAATTTCAAGACAGACATAAGCTTTTGCATTCTTAAAATAACATTGTTTACATATGACTAGTTATTTGAACAGCAGAGAAATTCGCACGACGAATATCCTATGAACAAAAGTCTTCTCAACAAAAGAGTCACCTCAAGTGGAAGAAACACTTCCAATCAAGGGGCATGGCATGATCAGTGTCCATCATCTGGGGCAGTCCAGTCAAGATTCGGAGAATCTCTCAAAAGGCCAACCAACTTGGGGAAAATCTCCATCTGGATCACCTGGGGCATTCCGACAACGAATCTTGCCTGATCAGGCATCTTCTAGTGGTACGGCGACACGGCACTACTAACAGTGACAACTCCCTGCTCTCTGAGAACGCGGACATAGTCGAAAAAATACTACACCTAATCAAAGACCCGCTAGGTTGACACACCTAGGCAAAAATAAGGGCTTCCCGGCGAACCAAAAGGGTTCGGGCAAAAGTAAGGGATGAAATGAAAAAATCTGTACACCCGACAAGTCGAAAACCTAAAAAGGAGGCTTGGGCAAAAAAGGGTTATCCCGGTGGACTGAAAACCCGAAAGGGCGGTCCAGGAAAAAGTTAGGGATCACAGCGTACGACTATGTCCCAACATCTCATCACTTGCCTGCCAGAAGAAGATTTGTCAAGTCGACAGTCATCAAGCACCTCTACAGGTACCTTCTTCTCCCGCAGAAACTGGGGCAATGGGAATTGTCCGAACGGTACAAGCTGCTCTGTCCACCGAGGTACCAAGGTAAGTTCAGCTGAAGAACATGACCAAGTTACCTCCACTCCCCCACAGAGTAAGACAGGTTTCAGCAATACTCTCCCCGAGCAGAGTTGGTCTCCCATCAGCCCTGAAAAGGCACAGTATCTCCAGCAAGTCATCAACACTCTCCCCAAGCAGCGTTAATCTACTGTCAGCCTTAAGGAAGTTGGGTATCCCCAGAAAATCTCAACATTCCCCAGCGGAGTACAAATATTCCTCAGCAAGCATCCCCGGCAGTCTTAATATAAGATTGTTCCCCGACGGAATACCAGACACCCCAGTGGAGCCATTCCCAAGTACAGTCTTAAAATTCTCCCCAGGAGAGTTGAACCGTCTCCCTAGTAGATTCTTGAAGCTTATCCCCAGTAGATTCTGGAAGCTTATCCCCTGCCGAGCAAACGCGTCTCCCCGGCTTTATTCAGAAGGTTACTCCTCACCAGAGCTTATAACTGGGTTATCCTCAGCTAATCACCATAGAAAGATCGTCCTCGGCGAAATTCTTCCTATCCCTAGCGGAGTTCATCAAAACTTCCAACAAAGCTTATCAACGGTATCCCCAGCGGAGTTATCCTCAACATCTCAGCAAAGTATCTCTTCCTACAGAGTAGATTCCCCGCAGAGTAATCTCTCCAACAAGTTTATTCCCCAACGGAGTCATCTTCTCCTACCGGTTTATTCTTGCAATCATCGTCCCCAGCGGAAAAGAAGAACTCTCTTCAACATCAGCCCAAGATTCAACAAACTTCCCGGCATTCGTCAAAGGATTCATTTTCCCAGACGAAAATACATTCATAAACATCACATTGTCATACATCATAATACATGCATACACGCATCATATCACCCCAATCTCATCTATTTTTGAGAACGTCATGACATCATGCATGTCATACATCATGACATTGCATACAACTAACTCGTTACTTTTTCAGGAAAGAACGATCAACAGATAAAAGTCTTTACCGTTTGAGGTAGAAGACGTCCAAGATTCCTTCATCATTCCGTTGAGGTAGTAATCGTCCAAGGTTCTCTCATCGTCCCGTTGAGGTAGTAACCGCCCAAAGGTTCTCTCATCGTCCCGTTGAGGTAGTAATCGCCCAAGGTTCTCTCATCGTCCCGTTGAGGTAGTAATCACCCAAGGTTCTCTCATCGTCCCGTTGAGGTATGTTGTACCCCAAAATTTGCCCTCCCATTTCCTCAACATTTTCTCATCACAAGACCTTTGAAGATCAAGATCCAATTAGGGTTTCCTCTGCTCAAGACTTCTCCTTGCACTGTGGACTCAAATTAGGGTTTGTGTTTGCCTAAAGATGTTTTGACCTAAAATGCCTAAGATGACTTTCATGCCTCATATTGGACTCCCAAGTTTACCTATACCAAGTTTCAAGTCTTGATTCCAAGTTTTACCCAGTCAATTGGACAGTTGACCTAGAAATCAGCTGTATTGGGGAAAAAGTCAACTGTGGCCAATTGACAGTCAAACCTCATGAAATTTGATCCACATCAACATTATGAACTCATATGAACCATTTGATCAAGTTTGGATCACAATTCCACAAGAAATTTGATCAGATCATCAAAAGGGCAAAATGGTCATTTTTAGGGTTTTGACTGCACAAGGGCAATTTTTGACTGTTTGACCTAGCCAATGGCAAACCAAGCTCACATATGGCCTCAAGGACTCAATGGAATTATCTTGACATGTTCATCAAGCTCAAAAGATCCCAAGTACACAAGATTGACAGTTGAATTTCTCAGTCAATTGATCAATTTTGACTGTATACTGAAAAGTCAAACTTTGACTTTTTGGTCAAAATCAAGAGTCAAGATTCATTTTTCATCAAAACATGCCAAATTATGAAACTTGTTCACCAAGAAATGTCAAAATGCAAATTAGGGTTTGAAAATGGAATTTTTCATAACTTAGAATTTTTCTAAGTTATGGAAAACCCTAATTTTTTCCCAACTTTGCCCCATCTTTTCACCATGATCCATTTGGATTCAAACAAAAGTCAAAACATGAAAGTTGTAGCTTGTTGCAAAATCTACAACTTTGATTCACAAAGTTTTCTCATTTGAAGCTTGTATCTCAAGTTATGATTTTTTGAATAAGGGCACTAAACCATCTTTTAACTTAGTGAAATTTGACCTATTTTGACAAGGTTTTCTACCCTACTTCAAGGCCACTTTTCATACCCTTCCACTTGGAATTTCAAATTGCATTTCAAAGATGGATTGTAGTACACATTACAAGCTTTCCAAAATGTCCAAGAACTCATCAAACAACCTCATAACTTGAGAGATTCGAATTTCACAAGTTGGCAAAAATTCACTTTTGTTCTTCATCAAAGCATGTTCATAAACTTGGCAAATTTGAATTCAGCATGCTTAAGCTACATTGCAGGCCTCTAATCCCATTCTCACTCAATAATTCAATGCATATCCTTTGTGTTCTAACATTATTTTGCTCATTTGGATAATACACACAAAATTAAGCCTAAACTAGAAAAAGCATGTTATCCATTCTTGTAAAGTGGTACTTTATGGCAACTTTGCAAATCTATGAGGTACAATGCAGATCTTTGAAGCAAAAAAGCATAGGCATATCCCACTGATCAAGACTCAAAGGTGCAGCATAGATTGAGGCATGGTACTGGCCTAGAAACCAAGTTGACATTTGCTTGCTTCACATAGAAGTAACATCCATAACTTATGCTATCTCTCATATCAGCAAAAGAACACAACACAAAACATATCAAACACATTCCATAGACCACATTGAAGCTTTTGCTCGAGCCATTTGCCTTTCAAACCCTCTCCATCTCAGAATCATCCTCAAACTGCAAAAACAGGGGTGCCCCTGCAGTTTGAGTGCAATCTCTCAATCCCTTCAAGCATTTCTGTCCAAACCTGTTCCTCTACCTTCCTTACAACATATGCAAGCTATCCAGAAGCTAAGGCACGATCTGTAGTTGCTCTAACCACTTCCACCATTTTCACATCTTTAGCTTGCAGGTGAAGTTCTATAGCTTGATACAAGAAGTTTCAAGACAAAGTGAGCATTGAAAAAGCATCCCTGGACCTCAAGGAAGCTTTTCCAATCATTACATTGCACTGAAAGTCTCTCATTCTCCACATAGAAGTTCAACTGCACAGGTAAAAGTTTGAATTCGTATCTCTCTTATTAGGCATATTTAGTCTTAAGTTTGTGAAGAAACAAAGTCCTACTCATAGCCCTGAACATGTATATAGCTTTACTTTTCATTTCTTTTGTCTGAGTGAAGAGAATTTTAGCTCTGAAAATGGTAGAAAAACTAGGTCAGAAAAGAGGGGGAGAGAAATTCTCTCTCATCTTGGAGAGATAGGTCATGTTCTTTATATGGTTGAAACCGTCTCTTAATGCTCTACACCTTTCATGTTATGAGTTTTGCTTGAAAGTCCAGGAATCCAGAGTTAGAAAACGCGTGTTCTGTGAGGAGAAAGATGTACAGAGGTTGAAGAAGAAGTGATCTGGGCTGGGCCTGGATTTGTTTCCTTTTCACACCCCATTTTTTTGGTTTACACCCCCTGAGCCCATTTGTTTATTTTTCAACATTTTTGACTTTTTCTTTTTGGTTTGACTTTGTTTATTTTTTCTCATGCCATTAAAATTTTTAAAATATTTTTTCCATCATTTTTTGTATTTATGGCATATTTGTTTGTTTATTTCTTTTATTTATATACAAATATATATATACACTATTATTAAAATAAATAGAAAATAATGTAGATACATTTTATTTTTATTTTTACTTTCTGAAAATATTTCACACAAAAAAATACTTTTATTTATTTTATTAAAATATTAAATAAATATTTATTTTGTATAATACTCATTTAGGGTTTAATATATATATATATATATACATGTTTATTAATATATTTAAGATAAAAATATAAAATACTTGATTTTCTTCATTTTATCAATATTTGATACAAAAATACTTTTTTTCACAAAATACTTCATTTTATTTTATTTTTGTACATAATAAATAAATAGTAGAATTAAATTAAATAATAATACTTTTTATATAAAAATTAGGGTTTCTTACCCCTAAGTTTCAAAATACTAAAAAAATAATAAATACATTTTTATTTCTTTTTCCTTTTACATAAATATTTTCTCATACACATAAAAAACTTTCTTTTTTTACATTTTACATATTTATTTTATTTACATTTAAATTATGCAATTTATTTACTATGCAAATATCCAATTGTTGTAATAATCTAGATTTAAATTCTTGTCTATATCCCCATTTGAACATTTGTACCCCCCTTCCCATATTTGGTTGTGTAATAGCTTAGTAATTTTAATTTCGCACTTTATTGCTTTCTAAATAATAACATGCTAGAATTAGGGTTTGTATGCGAAAAAACGATAAAAAATAGTTTGACCTAATACCAGATAAATAAGCATGAAAATGGACACACAAATCACACTTGCACCCCCTAGGGTATTCCACTTGTTGCCTTCAAATAAATGGGCCATATTGTGTGTTGAACATCTTTGGGCAAAGCAAAACAGTTTGAATGATCATAGTCCCTCGATAAAACTTTTTCAAAACAAACAAAACAAATGATCAAGTCCCTTAGAAGAAATTGCCCAAAGACATTTAACGTTGTTACAATTATGGTCTAAACGATGACCCGCGCCTGTCCCTTTCACATCCTAACACAAGGTTGCCCACCAAATACAATGGTGGTGCAAACTTGTTAAAAGGGTTAAAGTATAGCAATAATCTTTTGAGAAATTTAGGAGTCGATAACCTCTTAGTTACTTGAACCAACTTGCAAAACAAAACACTTGCCTATTTTTCAAACCACACTTCACTACACTTTCAAAACAACTTTCAAAAACAAATGAAAACCTTTTCAAAAGACATACATCTTTGTATACATCCCCACATGGATCATTGCAAAGGTTGCCACCACATTGGCCTCTTTTCAAAACATTTTCAAAACCCACACACTCAAGCACCATTTAAAACAATTGAAAACAAAAGGCAAGTGATCTAAGCAAGTAACTAAGAGCCCATGGATAACCATGGATAGAAAGGGTGCTAATACCTTCCCTTTCTATAATCTACTCCCCGAACCCAAGAAAACATCTCAAAAGGTTTTTGCTGTGCTTTTTAACCTTTCCTTAGGATAAAATAAAAAGTCGGTGGCGACTCTTGCTAACCGCAACATTTGCGAATACAAACGCAAACCTCAAGTCAGTTCTCCCACCGTATCACAGAACTGGCGACTCTGCTGGGGATTACCTAAAAGTGGAGTAACCTTAGGGTTTTAGATCACCTGTGTTTTCAATTGTTTGCTTTGTTTGCTTTTATGTTTGTGGGCTTTGCATTGGAGTTTCATAGATCCTAACCCGGATCTGGGAAATACCCTTCTTAGGTAGCATAATCTGTGAGGGACCTGTCCGGCGTAGACCGACATGGGTGAAGCAGTGGCTACGTTGGTGTGGCATCTTAGTCTGCACCTATATCCCTTGTGTTGTAACGGGGAGAATATAGGTCTTCTAAGGGGTCATTAAACACCAACCAACCTTAGAACCCTAAATTGACCAACTTGGCTATTAGGACAGTAGCAGTATGCTACACTCATTGAGGCTAAACTCTCGAGATGGTTCTGGCCGCGAGAAAAGATTGCGATGCTGGAGTTATGACCGATTGAGGGTAGCCAATGATTTGAGATCCGCTAGAACCCGGTTACTTTTGATAGGACAGGTTTTAACCAACAAAACCAAAAGAGGGTAATACCTGAAACTCATGCTGGCCTGAAACCTAAGGGTGTCTTGTGTGACTTGTGTGCTTTATTTGCCTATGTGAATACTTGTGATGTGCTTCATCATAGCATCATGCCATCATACCATTGCATACATAAAAAGCTAACCCATTTCAAAGACAAAAAGGTTTCATCTTTGCTCTGTTTTGTAGGACATCATGATGCCCGTGCGTAGAAATACTGTCCGGCTCAACTTTGTTCAACCACCAGTTTTACTCAAAGATCTGGTTGAAAGAATTCCAAACACTACCTCCTTCATCAACAAACATGGTTCCCTCCTTGGCTTGATCACTGCAAAATGGGACCAGCAACTGATAAGTGTTCTGACCCAGTTTTATGACCCTCTGCATCATTGTTTCACCTTTCAAGACTTCCAGCTGGTTCCTACCCTGGAAGAGTTCTCTTACTTGCTTGGGATTCCTGTCTTGGAACAAACTCCATTCACTGGTTTGGAAAAGACTCCTAGGCCTGAAGAGATTGCTGCAATTCTCCCCTTGACCAAAGAAGAGGTATTGTCCAACTGGGAAACTAGAAATGGGATCAAGGGCTTTTTGGTCAAATTCCTGGTTGGCAAGGCTAATGATTTCTGGAATGACTTGGACTTCAAAGCATATGAAGATGTTCTGGCTCTCTTGATCTATGGTCTGGTATTGTTTCCCAACCCTGACACCTTCATCAGTATCCATGTCATAAGAATCTTCATGTCTCGAAATCCGGTACCCACTCTCTTGGGTGACATTCTACAACAACTCCATGCTCGTACTGCTCGAAAACGGGGAACTCCGTGGTGTTGTGCTCCTTTGCTGGTAAGGTGGTTTATTTCGCACCTTCCTAAGTCCGTGCTGAAGAATGAAGAAGGAAAAGGTTGGGCTCGGAGGTTAATGTCTCTCACAGATAAGGATATCACTTGGACTCTCAGAGGCTTGGATGAGGTAGCTGTTATCGACCGTTGCGGAGAATACCCTAATGTCCCGTTGATTGGTATCCAAGGAGGAATCTCTTACAATCCATGTTTAGCTCTCCGTCAGTTTGGAAGAGCCAGAGGAGATGGGCCCCATGAAATGCTGGTTCCTCACTTCCATTTTGAGTTTCAGGCAGGCAGTGACAAATTACGCCAGGGATTCATTAGAGCTTGGGACAGAATCCACAAAGCTGACCCACGTGAGTTAGGACCAAAGACTTCTTTACCATTGGAGCCCTATTGCAAATGGGTCCGCATCCGCGCTCAGAAGTTAGGTATGCCATACGAAGCCGTCAGACCAATCATCCTTGAGACTCCCGATGAAGATGGGGTTCCTCCAACTGTCCTCCCTCCTCAGATACCTACTGATTTTGACACCATGAAGAGATCTTGGGCACAGCTAAAGGAAGAACGGGATTTCTATCGGGAGAAGTTCAACGAGCAGGAAAGGAAGGTCCAAAGACTGACTAAGCAATTGGAGGAAGAACGTGTCCTGAACAACTACATCAGCACTGAGAGGAGGAGGCCATGGGAGCATTGATGAGCTTTGATCATTCCCTTTTGTAGTTTTATTTCCTTTTCCGTATTTTTCATTCCTGTAATGCCTAAGGGCAAATTGTTGAACAATTGAAAAATTTTAATCTAATGAAGTGTGTTTCCCTTTTTGTCTACAAAGTTGAATCTTATTTGTCTTTGAAAACATAAAACATACGCATTCCATTACACCATATGCATAGCAGGTACCCTATTTCACAGGTTGCTTAATTTTCTTCGCTGTTTATGTGCACAGTCATCATGAATTCGGAGTCATCCAGTGAACAAGCAATCAAGGCCCTTCAGGCCCAAAGTGCACAGTTTCAAGAGATGGTCCTAAGCCTAGCCCAGGGACAGCAAGAGTTGAAGACTCTACTCCTGAAGAAGAAGAAGAAAACGAGGACGGCAATGTTCAACACCGGACGCAGATTTGGGAACACACTCCACAATGAAGCTGATCCAACCACTTCTTCTGCTGAGAAAAACAGTCCCCAAGGGGGAGAAGCACCTAGTCCCGCAGTCTCCGACAACGAGACGGACTATAACGAGGAACAATACCCACCTGCTGCTGACAGATACAAACAATTGGAGGACCGTTTGAGCGCTATGGAAATTCAGAACGTACCGGGACTGGATTTCGGGGATTTGGGATTATCTTCTGGAGTAGTAATTCCACACAAGTTTAAGGCGCCTGCCTTCGCCAAGTATGATGGGGTCTCCTGCCCAAAGCTGCATCTGAGGTCGTATGTAAGGAAAATCCAACCTTACACGGCGGATAAAAACCTCTGGATTCACTTCTTCCAAGACAGCCTCTCGGGGTCTCAGCTTGAATGGTTCTACCAATTAGACGGAGCTAGCATCCGGCACTGGGAGGATTTGGCGACTGCTTTCTACAGACAATACCAATATAATTCTGATCTCGCTCCTACGCGTACCCAACTTCAGGGTATGTCTCTAGGGACGGGTGAAGGATTCAAAGAGTACGCTCAAAAATGGAGAGATTTGGCTGGCAGGGTGCAACCTCCATTAACTGATCGAGAGCTGGTTGATATGTTTCTGGGAACGTTGTCTGGTCCGTTTTTTAATCATTTGGTTGGTAACTCCTCCGCTGGGTTCACAGATTTGATATTAACGGGAGAGAGAATTGAAGCTGGCATCAGGTCAGGCAAGATACAGAAGGCTGCCTCTACAAGTGCTGAGAAGAGGCCATTTAAGAAAGAAGCAAGCGCCGTCTATGGCCCTAGAAGACAAGTCAAGCCCGAAAGTCGCCAAGCCGTTAATGCTTTGGTCATCTCTAAACCTGTTGCTGCTCCTCAGCAGTACAATCAGCAAAGAAGTGAAAGGCCCAAGAGGCAGTATACCCGATTGAGTATGACATTATCTCAAATTTTACCCCAACTGTTATCCACCAACCTGGTGACCCTCAAAGAAGCTCCTAAGGTCGTCAACACTGCGTCCCCTAAATACAACCCGAATGCCCGGTGTGCTTATCATTCTGATAGTCCCGGGCACACTACTGATGATTGTTGGGCCTTGAGAAACAAAGTACAAGATCTAATTGACGCAAAAGAAATTCAGTTTGAAGCGCCGGAAAGACCGAATGTTGTAACGGCTCCTATGCCCCAGCATAGGGTAAGTGCCATTGAGGAAGAAGTGTATGCTGTTTCGATAGATGAAGTTGTTACCCCTTTGAAGACTGTTAAGAAGAACCTACTGCGGGCCGGTTTATTTCCGGGTTGCGGCGAAGGTTGCCCATGCTGTGCTATTTCCCTATCCGATTGTCCCTTGCTAAGGTTAGGCATCCAAGGCCTAATGGATAGCAAGGAGATTTTATTCAAAAAGACTGCTGTTCAATTGGTTCCAATGAAAGAAGTTTCCGTGATTACCATCTTCAAAAATCCAATCAAGGCTCCCCCAAAGAAGCCTATTCAAATCTTGACAGTTGCGCCTGTGATCATTACTGTTCCAGGACCCCTCTCCTACGTGTCTGATAAGGCTGTCCCCTGGCATTATGGGGCAGACGTATATGTAAATGGAATCAAGCAAGAATTTGATGCTAGTGCCAGTATCTGCGATATCACCGGTCCGGCTAAAGTCACCCGCAGTGGCAGGCTCTTCTCGCCTGACATTGCGCCTCCCGCTATTCGAAGACCCCTCCTCATAAAACCTGCAAGTTTACCAAGTCCTGTTGCTGATCAAATTGTGTCCCCTGCTGCCGAGTCATCAAATGCTCGGGGCAAAGGGATTGAAGAAGAGCCTGCCCGGATGGAGGCACCAATACCCGTGAATGCTGAGGCCTCCCGACAAGAAATGGAGGAGATTCTGAAGATAATAAAGAAAAGTGATTTTAATGTTGTTGAGCAGTTAGGGCATACACCCTCCAAGATCTCCCTGCTCTCCCTATTGCTATGTTCCGAGGCTCACGCTAAGGCATTAATCTCATTTCTCAAGACGGCCCATGTGCCGCAGGAGACGTCTGCAGTTCAGTTCACTGACTGCATAGCAAATCTGACGGCGGACAACGGCTTGGGCTTTTCAGATGCTGACCTGACCGCAAAAGGGAGAGACCACAATGATGCCCTGCATGTCTCTATTGAATGCAGGGGCACTACTCTGGCACATGTATTGGTGGACACTGGTTCTTCTTTGAATGTTCTTCCGAAAAAGGCTTTGGATCGTCTGGATTATGAAGGCCTGGAGTTGAAACCCAGCAATATCATCGTCAGAGCCTTTGACGGTTCCAAGAGGATGGTTCATGGAGAGGTTAACATCCCTATTCGTGTGGGCTCTCAAGTGTTTGACTCTACCTTTTACGTGATGGATATACGTCCATCGTACTCCTGTCTGTTGGGTAGACCTTGGATCCACAAAGCTGGGGCAGTGACCTCCACCTTACACCAAAAACTGAAGTATCCCGTCAGGGGGAAAATTGTCACTGTGCAAGGAGAAGAGGAGTATATGGTGAGCCATTTGAATTCCTTCAGGTACATCGAGATGGACGGAGAATTTATTGAAACTCCCTTCCAACATTTCGAGGAGGTACATCCAATTTCAGCAGCTGCGGAGACAATGGCCGAAGAGAATGATTCCTTGAAGATGGTTTCCCTAAGGGATGCCCGGGCTGTGGTTCAGAAAGGCAATGGTGCACACTGGGGTCAGCTTCCTGACTTCACTCAGAAGAACGACAAGTTTGGGCTAGGCTTTACTGCAGAGGCCCAGAAGGTGGTGCGCAAAGAGAAGATTGGAAAGGCTCCGGTGTTTATTTCCAGCTCAAGGGTGAATGCTATCGAGGAGGATGTGGAGGAAGCTGAGTTTGATAATTGGATCTACCCGACTGCCAGCGACGGACCAAGCAACTGGACAGCAAAGGATTTTACCCCTATCACATTTGTCACGCAGTAATTAATTTCTTTTGATTTCCAAATTTGTAACAAACAATATGTTAAAACTCTGTTGGCTCGGTGTCCTGCCCGGGGCATCGTAGCTCCATTTGTGAGGGCTTTTTGTATGACATTTTCATATATCATCAATCAAAACATTGGACGTTTGTTGCATTTCAAATCTTGTGCTCCTTTTCTTTCTGTGTTATACATATTGCAAAACAGCTATATTTACACACACTCACTTATACAGGTTTCAATCCACTCTGGATCTCACTGGCAACAGCTCTGCTACCGCCAGTTATGACTTCGAAAATCCGATCAACTTGGCCGAAGACGAAGGTGAAGATGATTGCGAAGTGCCTGGTGAACTCGCAAGACTGCTACTACAGGAAGAGAGGGCTATTCAACCACATGAAGAGCCTGTGGAGACAATTAACCTGGGTACTGAGACAGATAGGAAAGAGGTCAAAATTGGTGCCAATCTAGAGCTCAGCGTGAAGCAACGATTGATCCAGATGCTACAAGACTACATGGAGATCTTTGCCTGGTCTTATGAAGATATGCCTGGTTTGGATGCCGACATTGTAGTTCACCATTTGCCAACCAAGGAAGATTGCCCTCCAGTAAAGCAAAAAGTTCGACGAATGCGTCCAGAGATGTCTGAGAAGATTAAAGCTGAGGTGATGAAACAGTTTGATGCAGGTTTCCTTGCAGTAACTTCTTACCCTCAGTGGGTTGCCAATGTTGTGCCAGTGCCGAAGAAGGACGGTAAGGTCAGAATGTGTGTCGACTACAGGGATCTGAACAGGGCCAGCCCCAAGGATGACTTCCCCTACCTCACATTGATGTCCTTGTTGACAATACAGCTCAACACAAGGTGTTCTCCTTCATGGATGGTTTTTCAGGGTATAATCAGATCAAGATGGCTCCAGAAGATATGGAGAAGACTACCTTTGTGACCCAGTGGGGCACCTTCTGTTATAAGGTCATGCCATTCGGATTGAAAAATGCTGGGGCAACCTATCAGCGTGCCATGGTTGCTTTATTTCATGATATGATCCATCATGAGATTGAAGTATACGTTGACGACATGATTGCAAGGTCTCAAACTGAGGAGGAGCACCTTGATCATCTGAGGAAGTTGTTTGACCGACTCAAGTTGTACAAGCTGAGATTGAATCCCAACAAATGCACCTTCGGGGTGAGGTCCGGAAAATTGCTAGGTTTCATTGTAAGTGATAAAGGTATCCAGGTGGACCCTGCCAAGGTTAAAGCTATTCAAGAGATGCCGACCCCAAAAACAGAGAAAGAAGTCAGAGGTTTCCTAGGACGATTGAATTACATTGCCCGATTCATCTCACATCTGACTGCTACTTGTGAGCCAATCTTCAAATTACTGAAGAAAGATCAAGTGGTACGCTGGAATGATGAATGTCAGGCCGCCTTTGAAAGAATAAAGGAATACCTCCAAGAGCCACCCATTCTTATGCCACCAGTGGAAGGAAGACCTCTGATACTATACTTGACAGTGCTTGATAATTCAATGGGGTGTGTGCTGGGGCAGCATGACGAGTCTGGCCGAAAAGAGCACGCTATTTATTACTTGAGCAAAAAGTTTACCGACTGTGAGTCTCGTTACTCACTGCTTGAGAAAACTTGCTGCGCTCTTGTATGGGCTGCTCGCCGGCAGAGACAGTATATGCTGACTCACACTACTTTATTGATTTCAAAGATGGATCCCATCAAGTACATATTTGAAAAGCCCGCTCTGTCTGGGAGGATAGCGAGATGGCAAATGATCTTAACAGAATATGACATCCAGTATACAACTCAGAAAGCAATTAAGGGGAGTGTACTGGCTGATCATTTGGCACACCAACCTGTGGACGATTATCAATCATTGAACTTTGATTTTCCGGACGAAGACATCATGGTGGTAACTGACTGTGAAGTACCTGGACCGGATGAAGGACCTGAGAAAGGATCCCGATGGTCTATGCATTTTGACGGAGCCTCCAATGCTTTGGGTAACGGCGTCGGTGCCGTAATCATATCTCCCAAGGGGACTCATACTCCACTCACCGCCCGATTATGTTTCAGCTGCACCAACAACATGGCAGAATATGAGGCATGTATCATGGGTTTACAAGCTGCGATCGATTTGAGGATCAAGTTTCTAAGTGTCTTCGGAGATTCCGCTCTCGTGATCAATCAGATCAAAGGCGAGTGGGATACGAAACACCCGAATCTTATTCCTTACAAGGAGTATGTGTCGACCTTGCTCCCTCACTTTGAAGAGATAACTTTTGAGCACTTCCCTAGAGAGGAGAATCAGCTAGCGGACGCGCTAGCCACGATGTCTTCAATGTTCAAAGTTAAATGGGATAATGAGGCTCCTCAAATCACGATCTGGAAGTTGGATGAACCGGCTTACTGCTGCGAGCTCGAGGCCGAGAAGGTGACTGAAAAACCCTGGTATCACGAGGTAAAGAGGTACTTGGAAGCTCAGGAATACCCTGAAGGTGCATCTGTCAACGACAAGAAGTTCATGCGGAGATTTGCTGCAAAATTCTTCCTCAGCAACGGCGTTCTCTACAAACGGAATCATGATTCAACCCTGTTACGTTGTGTGGATAAGGCTGAAGCAGAGAAAATTATGGTGGAACTGCATGAAGGAACATTTGGAACCCATTCCAGTGGACACACCATGGCTAAGAAAATCCTTCGGGCAGGATATTTCTGGTCCACGATGGAAGCCGATTGTTACCAACACTCCCGGACTTGTCATAAGTGCCAGATCTATGCTGACAAGGTGCATATCCCTCCGGTTCCTTTGAATGTCCTAACGGCACCTTGGCCTTTCGCAATGTGGGGCATCGATATGATCGGTGAAATCCGACCGACGGCATCCAATGGACACCGCTTCATCTTGGTGGCAATCGATTACTTCACGAAATGGGTCGAGGCAGCTTCATATGCCACGGTAACCAAGAGCGTCGTGGCGCGTTTCATCCGGCATAATCTGATATGTCGGTACGGTGTCCCGGAAAGAATCATTACGGACAACGGTACCAATCTCAATAACAAAATGATCACTGAACTCTGTGAACAATTCAAGATACAGCACCACAATTCTTCCCCCTATCGGCCGAAGATGAATGGGGCTGTAGAGGCAGCCAATAAAAATATCAAGAAAATTGTGCAGAAGATGACAGTGACCTATAAAGATTGGCACGAAATGTTACCGTTCGCTCTTCATGGGTACCGCACCTCAGCAAGGACATCCACCGGGGCAACTCCTTTCTCCTTGGTCTACGGCATGGAGGCAGTCTTGCCGATTGAAATCCAGATACCCTCTCTCCGAATAATGAAGGATGCAGACTTAAATGAAGATGATTGGATCCAAACTCGACTTGATCAACTAAATCTGATTGACGAAAAGAGGCTCACTGCTATCTGTCATGGTCAAACGTATCAAAAACGGATGATCAGGGCATTTAACAAGAAAGTCAGGCCGCAAGAGTATCAAGTTGGGGACCTGGTAATCAAACGCATCATCCTTCCTCAAAGTGATCCCCGGGGCAAATGGACCCCTACTTACGAAGGGCCATTTGTGGTTAAGCGTGTGTTCTCAGGAGGAGCCATGATCCTAACCACCATGGACGGTGACGACCTTCCTCACCCCGCCAATGCGGACATAGTGAAAAAATACTACGCATAAATAAAAGACCCGCTAGGTTGACATACCTAGGCAAAAATAAGGGCTTCCCGGCGAACCAAAAGGGTTCGGGCAAAAATAAGGGATGAAATAAATAAAAATCTGTACACCCGGCAAGTCGAAAACCTGAAAGGGCGGCTTGGGCAAAAAAGGGTATCCCGTTGGACTGAAAACCCGAAAGGGCGGTCCAGGCAAAAGTTAGGGATAAGAGCGTAACACTATGTCTCATTGGATCACTTCGCACCCGGAATTCGGCATCAACTATCTGGCTCAGATTACGGCATCGACCAATCAGCTTCATCTTCGATCAGGCAGCAAAGCGATGAGACGTTCGGAGACATAAAGGCAATAGCAGAGTTGGAACCCAGTGGGATTGTTCACATAGCTGTTTTGTTTTTCAAATTGTAAACTCTATGTTATTTGGCGATGTCCTCTTACTAGGATGTCAGTCTCTTGTACAAAAAACGCCTATTCACAGGCAAAGTTTAAATCAATGAAAATTCACTTGTCCATACAAATTGCCATTGTTTTTCTTTTGTTGTTTTGTCTTGCGAAGAACGTCCAATGTTCATTTTTGATATATGCATTTGACATTAAATTGCTGATTCATAAATGTTTGCATATGAAAAGAGATTAATTACAAGTGACATCGAAGACAGGGGCAATGTGGAGTTGTCTAATGCGGTCTAGTTGTTTTGTCCACCAAAGCACCAAGGCAGGTTCAACTGAAAATGTGACCAAATCATCTCAACTCCCCGCAGAGTAAAGCAATTCAGCAGCACTTTCCCCAAGCAGGAGTCGACTCCCCGTCGATCCTGAAAAAGACACAACATCCCCCGGCAGGTCTTAAAAGCTCATCCCCAGTAGATTCTGCGAGCTTATCCCCGGCGAAGTACGAACGTCTCGCCCAAGTTTTATTTAGAGTTATTTCCTCACAAGGACTTATAACTGGGTTATCCTCAGCTAAAAGCCACGGAAGACCGTTTCCGGCAAAAGTTCCTTCAATCCCCAGCGAAATCTACCTTTGGTTTTCCCCAGCGGAGTTTATCATCATTATCCTCAGCGGAATCCATTGTTAAAGTCCTCAGCAGGCCTCTCATCAGAGCTTTGGTCAAGCATCTCTTCCGCAGAACAGCTTCCCGGACATTCGTCAAGGATTTATTTTCCTAAGATGAAATTACACTCATAAACATTTCACATTTTCATACATCTTGCTTACATACATGATGAGACACATACAATATCAAATGTTGAACATCATGACATCATGCATATCATACATCATGACATTGCATACAGCTTACGTCTTTGCCTTTTCAGGAAAAAGACAATCTCAAAAAAGACTACTTTCAACTGTCACAATTCCAGACTCGATTCCTGTATCTAGCCAGGGCACATCTATCAACTACAACATTTCCAGATTCGATTCCTGTATCCAGCCAGGGCATATCTGTTGACCACATTTCCAGACTCGATTCCTGTATCTAGCCAGGGCACGTCTGCAGAGTTCAAAGATTCGACTCCTGTATCCAGCCAGGGCATATCTATTGACGACTATTTCCAGATTCGACTCCTGTATCCAGCCAGGGCACATCTGTGAGCAACCGATTGAAGATTCGATACCTGTATCCAGCCAGGGCATATCTGCATAAGGAGACTGAAGATCAAACACCTGTAACAAGCCAGGAAAACATCTGTCTTTCTTAAACACACAAGTTCTCGCTAAGGAACCTCTTATGCGATCAACACTTCCAAATGGCATCTGTAAGCCCATTCCCGACAAAGTTCTGTCACTTTTCCAGATGGCATCTACAAAGCCCATCTCCCTATCCACCATCTCTCCAAATGGCATCTATAAGCCCATTCCCGACACCACATTGTTGAGACTCCAGCATGCGAGTGCAAATTTCCGGGCACTCTAGTGTCCAATCTCCTTTTACCCTCGAGTCGCGAAAGGCAAACTTGCCAATCTAACTCTTCAGGTCCAAGAAGATTGAACAGGGGCAACTGTTGTACCCCAAAATTTGCCCTCCCATTTCCTCAACATTTTCTCATCACAAGACCTTTGAAGATCAAGATCCAATTAGGGTTTCCTCTGCTCAAGACTTCTCCTTGCACTGTGGACTCAAATTAGGGTTTGTGTTTGCCTAAAGATGTTTTGACCTAAAATGCCTAAGATGACTTTCATGCCTCATATTGGACTCCCAAGTTTACCTATACCAAGTTTCAAGTCTTGATTCCAAGTTTTACCCAGTCAATTGGACAGTTGACCTAGAAATCAGCTGTATTGGGGAAAAAGTCAACTGTGGCCAATTGACAGTCAAACCTCATGAAATTTGATCCACATCAACATTATGAACTCATATGAACCATTTGATCAAGTTTGGATCACAATTCCACAAGAAATTTGATCAGATCATCAAAAGGGCAAAATGGTCATTTTTAGGGTTTTGACTGCACAAGGGCAATTTTTGACTGTTTGACCTAGCCAATGGCAAACCAAGCTCACATATGGCCTCAAGGACTCAATGGAATTATCTTGACATGTTCATCAAGCTCAAAAGATCCCAAGTACACAAGATTGACAGTTGAATTTCTCAGTCAATTGATCAATTTTGACTGTATACTGAAAAGTCAAACTTTGACTTTTTGGTCAAAATCAAGAGTCAAGATTCATTTTTCATCAAAACATGCCAAATTATGAAACTTGTTCACCAAGAAATGTCAAAATGCAAATTAGGGTTTGAAAATGGAATTTTTCATAACTTAGAATTTTTCTAAGTTATGGAAAACCCTAATTTTTTCCCAACTTTGCCCCATCTTTTCACCATGATCCATTTGGATTCAAACAAAAGTCAAAACATGAAAGTTGTAGCTTGTTGCAAAATCTACAACTTTGATTCACAAAGTTTTCTCATTTGAAGCTTGTATCTCAAGTTATGATTTTTTGAATAAGGGCACTAAACCATCTTTTAACTTAGTGAAATTTGACCTATTTTGACAAGGTTTTCTACCCTACTTCAAGGCCACTTTTCATACCCTTCCACTTGGAATTTCAAATTGCATTTCAAAGATGGATTGTAGTACACATTACAAGCTTTCCAAAATGTCCAAGAACTCATCAAACAACCTCATAACTTGAGAGATTCGAATTTCACAAGTTGGCAAAAATTCACTTTTGTTCTTCATCAAAGCATGTTCATAAACTTGGCAAATTTGAATTCAGCATGCTTAAGCTACATTGCAGGCCTCTAATCCCATTCTCACTCAATAATTCAATGCATATCCTTTGTGTTCTAACATTATTTTGCTCATTTGGATAATACACACAAAATTAAGCCTAAACTAGAAAAAGCATGTTATCCATTCTTGTAAAGTGGTACTTTATGGCAACTTTGCAAATCTATGAGGTACAATGCAGATCTTTGAAGCAAAAAAGCATAGGCATATCCCACTGATCAAGACTCAAAGGTGCAGCATAGATTGAGGCATGGTACTGGCCTAGAAACCAAGTTGACATTTGCTTGCTTCACATAGAAGTAACATCCATAACTTATGCTATCTCTCATATCAGCAAAAGAACACAACACAAAACATATCAAACACATTCCATAGACCACATTGAAGCTTTTGCTCGAGCCATTTGCCTTTCAAACCCTCTCCATCTCAGAATCATCCTCAAACTGCAAAAACAGGGGTGCCCCTGCAGTTTGAGTGCAATCTCTCAATCCCTTCAAGCATTTCTGTCCAAACCTGTTCCTCTACCTTCCTTACAACATATGCAAGCTATCCAGAAGCTAAGGCACGATCTGTAGTTGCTCTAACCACTTCCACCATTTTCACATCTTTAGCTTGCAGGTGAAGTTCTATAGCTTGATACAAGAAGTTTCAAGACAAAGTGAGCATTGAAAAAGCATCCCTGGACCTCAAGGAAGCTTTTCCAATCATTACATTGCACTGAAAGTCTCTCATTCTCCACATAGAAGTTCAACTGCACAGGTAAAAGTTTGAATTCGTATCTCTCTTATTAGGCATATTTAGTCTTAAGTTTGTGAAGAAACAAAGTCCTACTCATAGCCCTGAACATGTATATAGCTTTACTTTTCATTTCTTTTGTCTGAGTGAAGAGAATTTTAGCTCTGAAAATGGTAGAAAAACTAGGTCAGAAAAGAGGGGGAGAGAAATTCTCTCTCATCTTGGAGAGATAGGTCATGTTCTTTATATGGTTGAAACCGTCTCTTAATGCTCTACACCTTTCATGTTATGAGTTTTGCTTGAAAGTCCAGGAATCCAGAGTTAGAAAACGCGTGTTCTGTGAGGAGAAAGATGTACAGAGGTTGAAGAAGAAGTGATCTGGGCTGGGCCTGGATTTGTTTCCTTTTCACACCCCATTTTTTTGGTTTACACCCCCTGAGCCCATTTGTTTATTTTTCAACATTTTTGACTTTTTCTTTTTGGTTTGACTTTGTTTATTTTTTCTCATGCCATTAAAATTTTTAAAATATTTTTTCCATCATTTTTTGTATTTATGGCATATTTGTTTGTTTATTTCTTTTATTTATATACAAATATATATATACACTATTATTAAAATAAATAGAAAATAATGTAGATACATTTTATTTTTATTTTTACTTTCTGAAAATATTTCACACAAAAAAATACTTTTATTTATTTTATTAAAATATTAAATAAATATTTATTTTGTATAATACTCATTTAGGGTTTAATATATATATATATATATACATGTTTATTAATATATTTAAGATAAAAATATAAAATACTTGATTTTCTTCATTTTATCAATATTTGATACAAAAATACTTTTTTTCACAAAATACTTCATTTTATTTTATTTTTGTACATAATAAATAAATAGTAGAATTAAATTAAATAATAATACTTTTTATATAAAAATTAGGGTTTCTTACCCCTAAGTTTCAAAATACTAAAAAAATAATAAATACATTTTTATTTCTTTTTCCTTTTACATAAATATTTTCTCATACACATAAAAAACTTTCTTTTTTTACATTTTACATATTTATTTTATTTACATTTAAATTATGCAATTTATTTACTATGCAAATATCCAATTGTTGTAATAATCTAGATTTAAATTCTTGTCTATATCCCCATTTGAACATTTGTACCCCCCTTCCCATATTTGGTTGTGTAATAGCTTAGTAATTTTAATTTCGCACTTTATTGCTTTCTAAATAATAACATGCTAGAATTAGGGTTTGTATGCGAAAAAACGATAAAAAATAGTTTGACCTAATACCAGATAAATAAGCATGAAAATGGACACACAAATCACACTTGCACCCCCTAGGGTATTCCACTTGTTGCCTTCAAATAAATGGGCCATATTGTGTGTTGAACATCTTTGGGCAAAGCAAAACAGTTTGAATGATCATAGTCCCTCGATAAAACTTTTTCAAAACAAACAAAACAAATGATCAAGTCCCTTAGAAGAAATTGCCCAAAGACATTTAACGTTGTTACAATTATGGTCTAAACGATGACCCGCGCCTGTCCCTTTCACATCCTAACACAAGGTTGCCCACCAAATACAATGGTGGTGCAAACTTGTTAAAAGGGTTAAAGTATAGCAATAATCTTTTGAGAAATTTAGGAGTCGATAACCTCTTAGTTACTTGAACCAACTTGCAAAACAAAACACTTGCCTATTTTTCAAACCACACTTCACTACACTTTCAAAACAACTTTCAAAAACAAATGAAAACCTTTTCAAAAGACATACATCTTTGTATACATCCCCACATGGATCATTGCAAAGGTTGCCACCACATTGGCCTCTTTTCAAAACATTTTCAAAACCCACACACTCAAGCACCATTTAAAACAATTGAAAACAAAAGGCAAGTGATCTAAGCAAGTAACTAAGAGCCCATGGATAACCATGGATAGAAAGGGTGCTAATACCTTCCCTTTCTATAATCTACTCCCCGAACCCAAGAAAACATCTCAAAAGGTTTTTGCTGTGCTTTTTAACCTTTCCTTAGGATAAAATAAAAAGTCGGTGGCGACTCTTGCTAACCGCAACATTTGCGAATACAAACGCAAACCTCAAGTCAGTTCTCCCACCGTATCACAAGGTAGTAATCGCCCAAGGTTCTCTCATCGTCCCGTTGAGGTAGTAATCACCCAAGGTTCTCTCATCGTCCCATTGAGGTAGTAATCGTCCAAGGTTCTCTCATCGTCCCGTTGAGGTAGTAATCGTCCAAGGTTCTCTCATCGTCCCGTTGAGGTAGTAATCGCCCAAGGTTCTCTCATCGTCCCGTTGAGGTAGTAATCACCCAAGGTTCTCTCATCGTCCCGTTGAGGTAGTAATCGCCCAAGGTTCTCTCATCGTCCCGTTGAGGTAGTAACCGCCCAAAGGTTCTCTCATCGTCCCGTTGAGGTAGTAATCGCCCAAGGTTCTCTCATCGTCCCGTTGAGGTAGTAATCGCCCAAGGTTCTCTCATCGTCCCGTTGAGGTAGTAATCGCCCAAGGTTCTCTCATCGTCCCGTTGAGGTAGTAATCGCCCAAGGTTCTCTCATCGTCCCGTTGAGGTAGTAATCGTCCAAGGTTCTCTCATCGTCCCGTTGAGGTAGTAATCATCCAAGGTTCTCTCATCGTCCCGTTGAGGTAGTAATCGCCCAAGGTTCTCTCATCGTCCCGTTGAGGTAGTAATCGCCCAAGGTTCTCTCATCGTCCCGTTGAGGTAGTAATCGCCTAAGGTTCTCTCATCGTCCCGTTGAGGTAGTAATCGCCCAAGGTTCTCTCATCGTCCCGTTGAGGTAGTAATCGTCCAAGGTTCTCTCATCGTCCCGTTGAGGTAGTAATCGTCCAAGGTTCTCTCATCGTCCCGTTGAGGTAGTAATCGCCCAAGGTTCTCTCATCGTCCCGTTGAGGTAGTAATCGCCCAAGGTTCTCTCATCGTCCCGTTGAGGTAGTAATCGTCCAAGGTTCTCTCATCGTCCCGTTGAGGTAGTAACCTCCCAAAGGTTCTCTCATCGTCCCGTTGAGGTAGTAATCGCCCAAGGTTCTCTCATCGTCCCGTTGAGGTAGTAATCGCCCAAGGTTCTCTCATCGTCCCGTTGAGGTAGTAATCGCCCAAGGTTCTCTCATCGTCCCGTTGAGGTAGTAATCGCCCAAGGTTCTCTCATCGTCCCGTTGAGGTAGTAATCGTCCAAGGTTCTCTCATCGTCCCGTTGAGGTAGTAATCGTCCAAGGTTCTCTCATCGTCCCGTTGAGGTAGTAATCGCCCAAGGTTCTCTCATCGTCCCGTTGAGGTAGTAATCGCCCAAGGTTCTCTCATCGTCCCGTTGAGGTAGTAATCGTCCAAGGTTCTCTCATCGTCCCGTTGAGGTAGTAACCGCCCAAAGGTTCTCTCATCGTCCCGTTGAGGTAGTAATCGCCCAAGGTTCTCTCATCGTCCCGTTAAGGTAGTAATCGCCCAAGGTTCTCTCATCGTCCCGTTGAGGTAGTAGTCGCCCAAGGTTCTCTCATCGTCCCGTTGAGGTAGTAATCGCCCAAGGTTCTCTCATCGTCCCGTTGAGGTAGTAATCGTCCAAGGTTCTCTCATCGTCCCGTTGAGGTAGTAATCATCCAAGGTTCTCTCATCGTCCCGTTGAGGTAGTAATCGCCCAAGGTTCTCTCATCGTCTCGTTGAGGTAGTAATCGCCCAAGGTTCTCTCATCGTCCCGTTGAGGTAGTAATCGCCCAAGGTTCTCTCATCGTCCCGTTGAGGTAGTAATCGCCCAAGGTTCTCTCATCGTCCCGTTGAGGTAGTAATCGTCCAAGGTTCTCTCATCGTCCCGTTGAGGTAGTAATCGTCCAAGGTTCTCTCATCGTCCCGTTGAGGTAGTAATCGTCCAAGGTTCTCTCATCGTCCCGTTGAGGTAGTAATCGTCCAAGGTTCTCTCATCGTCCCGTTGAGGTAGTAATCGCCCAAGGTTCTCTCATCGTCCCGTTGAGGTAGTAATCGTCCAAGGTTCTCTCATCGTCCCGTTGAGGTAGTAACCGCCCAAAGGTTCTCTCATCGTCCCGTTAAGGTAGTAATCGCCCAAGGTTCTCTCATCGTCCCGTTGAGGTAGTAATTGCCCAAGGTTCTCTCATCGTCCCGTTGAGGTAGTAATCGCCCAAGGTTCTCTCATCGTCCCGTTGAAGTAGTAATCGTCCAAGGTTCTCTCATCGTCCCGTTGAGGTAGTAATCGTCCAAGGTTCTCTCATCGTCCTGTTGAGGTAGTAATCACCCAAGGTTCTCTCATCGTCCCACTGAGGTAGTAATCGCCCAAGGTTCTCTCATCGTCCCGTTGAGGTAGTAACCGTCCCTGACTCATTCATCACATCATTATCAACAAAAACCTTTTGAAGTACCAGACCCGATACCTGTATCTTGCCAGGGTGCATCTGAAGAGTTTGAAGATCAACTCCTGTAGCAGACCAGGTAATTTTCTTTCTTTCTTAGGTACGCAAGTTCTCGCTAAGGAATCTCTTACGTGATCGACACCTCCCGATGGCATCTATAAGCCCATCTCCACAATTATCCATCACAGTTCCAAATGGCATCTATAAGCCCATTCCCGACAAGGTTCTGTCACATCTCCAGATGGCATCTATAAACCCATTCTCCTATCCACCACCTCTCCAAATGGCATTTGTAAGCCCATTCCCGCTATCACGCTGCTGATACTCAACTATGTGAGTGCAAATTTCTGGGCACTCTAGTGTTCAATCATCTTCCACCTTCGGATCACGAAAGGCACACACGCAAATCTACATCCTCAGGTCTAAGAAGATTGAACAGGGGAAACTGTTGTACCCCAAAATTTGCCCTCCCATATTCTTCAAATTTTTGACAAGCATCGTCTCAATTTGCTCAAGTCTTCTCAAGGGCTACACAGTCAACCACTCTCCTAAGCCAGTCAAACTAGGGTTTTGGTTCTTGCAAAGAAAGTTGAGGTTTTCAAGGGCTCAATCAAGTCCCACATGCTCATACACTTTGTCAAGCACCTACATGTCAAGTTTCAAGGCTCACAAGGTCAAGTTGCACAGTCAAAAACTCTAATTGCTCCACAGTCAACTGCAGGGGCAAAATGGTCATTTGGCAGTCAAAAGTCAAATTTTTTGGTCAACATCTTATTTTGAAGCCACAATCATCATTTGATCAATTCTTGATCATGATTCCTCAAGAATGGCTCAAAAATCATCAAGGTGTCAAAAGTTTCTATTCTTGGACAGTTGAAAAGTCAACTGTAACTTGACCAAGGCATAACTTTTTCATGGTTCATCAGAAAAATCCCATACAATGCTCATCTTGAAGGGGAAGACATTTCCTACAACTCATCTTCACATTCCAAGTCCAAGAAATGCTCTCACAAAAAGTTATCAATTTCAACATTGTAGGTCATTTTCAAAAGTCAACAAAAAGGCACTTTAAGTCAAAGACCATAACTAGAGATTGGTAAATCAAAATGACATGGGACAAAAGACATTGGTTAGAGGACTTCAAGACCTTTCCAAAATGTCCAAGAACATGTTCATAGCTTCAAAATTGAGCAAGATATGCATTGGAGAAGTTGGGAAATTTTTGTGAAATGGCCAAAGTCAATTATCCTTGAAATTTCATTTTTGACAAAGGGGGCCCACTTTTCCACTTGTTTCAGCTTGGCCATGCCTCCCACGTGTCCCACAATTTATTTCAAGATTAAAAATTAATTTTCCCATTTTTATTTAATTTTATTTGATTTAATGCATTTTAAATCTTTAAAATTCAAATAAAAATCAAAGAAATTAATGGAGGGATATTTTGTGGTTTGAATAGCTTTGATACACCATAAAACATATACCAAATTCGTTCAAGACCTATTATGGGCATAAAAATTCAAATTTTCACAAGAATGACAAGTTGTTTAAATGGTGTTCATGGCATAATCTCAAACTTCATTGCAAGGGTTAATGGCTCACATTATTGCTTGATTCTCATTCAAAGACATATATGCAAGCCTCTCATACCATTTACAAGGGCTAAGCATCTCTAAAACGAAAAAAAAACCATATTCAAAAAAATCAAGCAAAAAGTCAAAACTGAAATCCACCTTCCAAGGCAATTCAAAGCCTTTTCTCGTTTCTAACACTTTGCAGGAACTCTCAGGAGTCTTTTGGAATCAAAACCAAGCGCTCAGGCCTAAGGAATCGCCCCACACGAACTCACGGTTTGCACAATTTTCTTGGAATCGAAATTCATTTGTTCATGCATCATTAACATAATTTGTTGCTTGTTTTGTGTTGTATGAGTCCACAGCAAACTAATGGTATGGTTCAATTGCTTTGAGATGCCCCAAAACTCAATATTATTTTTTCTAAGGTATTCCTATGCAGGCTTCCAAACAGCGTCCATTATGCATCTCAAGTGATCATCCTGCCAAGTGGCCACTAACGCCAATCTGATGGCCATGAGGCATGGACCATGGTGTTCCCAGTCAATGCTTGCACACTTGATTCCAGTTTCAACAACACACCCCATTCCTGGCCCAATACCCCCTCCATTTGGGTTCATTTTTCTTTCTTTTCATTTTATTTCTTTAATTTAATTTCTAACCCCTTTTATTTTATTGGTTATTAGTAATTAACTTAATTAATCATTTTCATAAAAAACAAAAAAATATAATTAACACTTTTATTATTATTTTTATTTTGTAAATAAATCATAATTGAACTAGTTTTTAATTAGACCATTTGAACATTTTAATAATTAAAATAGATTTAGATTTAGGTTAATCTTTAACTTTGTTTCTTTTTATTTCTATTTTATTTCATAAAAAATATAAAAAAATCAAAAAATATTTTCTTGTAATTAAAATAATTAATTAGTTTTCAATTTCATTTAATTACCAAAAAAAAGACAAAAAAAAAGTTAATTCCCTTTTCTTTATTCATGCGTATTTAATTTTTCCGATTATTATGTAATTGCTCCGGATATGTAATAGTAAATAGGACCTTTTACTGTTTTTTTATTTTCCGCACTTATTTACTTAAAACGGGTCTTTGTAAAAATTTGGCGATGTATAGACCCGCGCCTTGTAATAGCGTAGGATTTACGTTTCCGCAATTTACTTTCTGCACCCCTTAACTGTTAAATGCATGCAAGAATGTATGGCTAAATAAAAATAACTCGTAGCTGCCATGATCAAAGATAATTGCTAAACTGAAAACAACACACAAATTCACACACCACTCTTAGGGTACGCCTCACCTGTTGCCTTACCTTCGAAACGTGGTCGTCGAGTATAGGACGTTTTAGTAAGTCCTTATGTCCATGATCCAGTTGCCTCGAAACGGTTGCCTCGGATTAAAAAAGGATCAAGGGCATAAGGGTAGCTTCTAAGGTGTCCTACTGTTGCTCTGGTGACCACACTGTCCCTACAAACGAATTGACCCGAACACCTCCAACGGTGGTGCTACCTACCTCTCAATGGTGGGATGGCACTACCTAAAGGACACTTACACAGCCTAATTCCTTAGGGTAGGTAGATGACTCATAGATACTTGCTTTAATTCAAAACAAATCAAAAAAAAAATCTTCTTTTCACACCGACACTTTTCAAAAAGATTTCAAAACAATTTTTTCAAACACTCTTGAGGACTGATACAAGAGTCGAACTGAAACCTTTAAACGAAACCTTTTTCAAACCCACTCACACTTTGAAAAGCAAACAAACATTTTGAAAACACAAATGAGCAAGTATCTAAGAGCCCATGGATAACCATGGATAGAAAGGGTGCTAACACCTTCCCTTTCTATAAATCTACCTCCCGAACCGAGAAACTATCTCATAAGGAATTTTGCTGTGCTTTTGTCCTGTCCATGTTGGAGAAAATAAAAGACGGTGGCGACTCTTGCTTCCGCGACATTTCGCGAACCAGCGTTAAACAGTCAGTTCCAGATCCACCGATCACACTCACCATCAAAAGCTGCTGCTCCGATCAACTCCTTTCCTCAAGGAGATTCCAGCAACCTTGTACAGAACAAAGGTTCCTCCAATATGGCGGTTCTTGCTGGGGCTTCTGAGCAGCAAGATGATCAGAGTACTTCTCCTCCTCTAAAAGAGACAAATGAAGCAACACTTCATGAATCTGCAGAGGCTTTACAAAGAACTTCTCTTCAAAAGTCCCCTCTTGAAACCCTTCAAGAGGATCCAAAGGACATTCACGCTGAAGGAGAGAAAGCTGATTCTGGTCAAAGAAACGAAGAATCTGTAGGAGAAGGGTCTGAGGAGGAAGATGCCAACGGTGGTTCGACTGCTGGGACAGAGTCCAATGCAAATAGCAGCGAAAACGAAGATACCGAAGTGGTGGATTTGGATGACGATGAAGAAGATAATGAGTACGAAACGAATGAAGGGGATGGTGACGCAACCAATAAACCCATGGAGGTCGAAATGGACGTGACTCCCCTGCGTGTGGAACTCCCTCAACCGTCTTTGTCTCGAATGACTGAAGAGGAGCTTGCACTCCTGAGACGAAATGACCCTATTGGGTACATGAAGGCGAAGCTGGCTCAAAGGGACATTCCACCTGCTAGGGCTGGCACAAGTTCGACTAACCATCCTCTACCCACAGATGAAAGAATTGTACTTCTTAACAGGATCAGGAGAACAATTCTTGATGTGGACATATTCGAAGTGCTCAAACAGGATAGCACTGCTTGCTACACTATGAAGGATTTGCTTACAAAAGTCAACCTTGCTACCTGCTCCTTGCCAGTTAGCACTATCTTGTTCGATCTTCAATCTTTGCTGGACAACGTGACTGGGTACCTTCTCCAAGATGAGATTGCTGCCAGAAAGGTTCAAGAAAAACGCACTGCAATGGATGTTGCTTATGAACAAGCTTCGAAACTCTCTCAAGAAGCTGAGGATCAAGCCATGCATCTAAAGCAAGCAAAAACTTATTATGAGGCTCGAGCTGAGTCCATCCTTCTCTGGGAAAGGCAAATTCAGGAACTTCAACAGAAGGTTAAAGAGGCTAGAGAACAACAATTGGCCTACGAAACCAATACTGTTGGTAACCAATTCGAAGAGCTTCTCAACCAGGGGCTTGCAGAAATGGAAACTGCAGAACAACTCAAGGGAGAAGTGGCAACCTTGGAGGGAGCCAGACGTTTTGCTCAACAGAGACTTGAATCTTTTCGAAGTACCTTCAACAGATTGAAGAATAATTCCTATTTCTAAATCTCAGTGTTCATTTGATTAAAATTTGGTTTTTTTTATATGTAATATTCGAACAACGCCATTTTGGCATCCCATATTGCCATTTTGGCATTTTTATGATATTTTGATTACGTTGTTACTATTCGAATCTCCTGCAGGCGTGGCTTATATTTCTTTAAATACTTCCCATTAACCTTTAGGATACGTTTATCATCCATCATCTCTTCGATTTCATATGCATTGTTTGAGAATACTTTTAATATTTGAAAAGGCCCTTCCCAATGAGGTGACCATTTACCTAATGTTTTATTTTTCTTGTCCATGGGCAATATGACTTTCCAGACTAAGTCATTAATAATGAATGCTTTTCTTTTCACCCTTTTGTTATATGTCCTGGCCACTCTTTCTTTTTGTCTCATCAAGATTTCCAATGCATGTAATCTAACTTCGTCCAACTCAACTAATTCATTCATCATCATCTCCCAATATAATGCAGCTGGAATTTCGTTTTGTCTTTGAATTCGAACTGATTGTAGATGAATTTCTACTGGAAGCACTGCATCATGACGAAATGTGAGTTGGAAAGGCGTAGTGTTAGTAGCTTCCTTAGGAGATGTTCTACAGGCCCATAGTATTTGGTCCAAAGTTTTGTGCCAGTTCCTTGGCTTTTTACCAATATGTTTCTTGATTAACCCTATTATCACTTTATTGGCTGCTTCGACTTGACCATTTGCTTGAGCATAATATGGCGTTGATGTTAGTAATCTAAACCCCATTTCTTGGGCAAATTCTTGCATCTTTCTACCAGTAAACACAGAGCCTTGGTCTGTGGTTATGCTCTCTGGCAATCCGAACCTATAGATAATGTGTTTCTGTATAAACTCAATAATAGCCTCTTGATCAGCAATCATTAATGGTATAGCTTTGATCCACTTGGTAAAATAATTTATTCCTACCAAGATATATTTTTGTCCTTTAGACGAAGCGGGATTTATTTCTCCTATTAAATCCAATGCCCATCCTCTAAATGGCCATGGTTTGATGATTGAATGCAACTCACTTGCAGGGGCATGTTGAATCCCTGCATGTTTCTGACATTCCTCACATCCTTTAGCAAAGTCTATACAATCTTTGAGCATGCTAGGCCAATACATGCCATATCGAAATAACAGCCATTTCATTTTATGACCTGCTTGATGTGCCCCACATGCCCCATTGTGGACTTCTGACAATGCTAAGTATGCCTCACTTTCTCCTAGGCACTTCAATAATACGCCCTCTTGGGTCTTTTTGAACAATTCGTTCCCCATGAGGACATATGATAATGCTCTGTATTTTGTCTTCCTATCAACATTCAGAGTTGGGTTTGTTAAATAACTCACCAGTGGACTTCGCCAATCTGCATCTGATAAAGTGTTTATGGCTAATATTTCGAATCCTTGTTTCTTAGCATATCCCAATTTCATACTTTCTAGATCTGATGGTGTGAATCTAGTAGCCATAACTCTACCCCTTAATTCAACTAAATCCTCAAAGTTCCTGGCAGAAACTTTATAACCCGAAGCCAACTGTGCTAAGTCATTTGCTTCTTGGTTCTCTATTCTTGGTATATGTTGAATATCCATGTATTCAAATTTCCTAAGTAGCCTGTTGACTACGACGAAGTATATCATCAGGTTTTCCTTTATGCATTTATACTCCTTTGTTATTTGCTTGACCACTAATTTTGAGTCTCCTTTAATCTCGACTCTAGTTGCCCCCAATTCCAACAAAGCTTCAAGTCCAACAATGAGCGCTTCATACTCAGCTTCGTTGTTCGAGCAACGAGGACCATCCAATTTGTACTTGAATTTTGTTGGAATTCCTTCCGGAGAAATTAGAAGGACTCCAACACCACTTCCATTCCTGTGGGTTGAACCATCAAAGTATAATTTCCATGGTTGCATTTCGACGTAACTCATGACAGTTTGCTCAACCAATGAATGGTCCACAATGAAATCAGAAATCACTTGGCCTTTCACAGCTTTTAAAGGCATGAAAGTCAAAGAATATTCTGTTAAGGCTAAAGCCCATTTACCAACTCTGCTATGCATTATTGGTTTTGAAAGCATGTGTTTAATGACATCGAAATGAGATGAAACATAAACATCAACAGGCTTTATATAATACTTGAGTTTCATACAAGAGAAATACAAACAGAGACATAACTTTTCTAAATTGCTATATCTGGTCTCTGCATCATTCAATACTCTACTTAAATAGTATATGGCTCTTTCGATACCATTGCTATCTTCTTGTGCTAACATACTACCTATACTAACTTCAGAGGCAGATATGTACAATCTCATGGGCTTCCCCCGTGAAGGTGGAGACAAGATAGGAGGCTGAGAGAGGTATCTTTTTATCCTGTCAAATGCCTCCTGATGGGCTTCGTTCCATTCGAAGGCTTGGCTTTGCTTTAGACAAAGCAATGGAGAGAAAGCTTGGGTTCTTCCACTCAAATTCGAAATGAACCTTCTGAGGAAGTTAATCTTCCCTAGCAGAGATTGCAGCTCCCTTTTTGACGTAGGTGCTTTCGTCTCCATTATGGCTTTCGTTTTGTTCTGGTTGATCTCAATCCCTTTCTTGTGAACCACAAAACCAAGGAAATCTCCAGCCTGCACAAAAAATGCACATTTAAGGGGATTCATCTTTAAGCCATGTTTTCTCATTCGTTCGAATGATTGGCTCAAATGATGCAAATGTGTTTCTGCAGATATAGATTTGATGACTATATCATCAATATACACCTGCATAAAGGTTTCAATGAAATCATGAAAAATCGAATTCATTGCCCTTTGATAAGTTGCCCCAGCGTTCTTTAAACCAAAAGGCATCACCACCCATTCGTAAGTGCCTAAGGCTCCTGGGCAACGAAATGTTGTCTTGGCAACATCTTCTTCAGCAATAAAAATCTGATTATACCCAGAGTATCCATCTAACATACTCAAGTATTCGAACCCTGCAACAGAGTCTACTAGTATTTCTGCCACAGGCATGGAGTACTCATCCTTAGGGGTTGCAGTGTTTAAATCCATAAAATCTATGCAAATTCTTAAAGAACCATTTTTCTTAATAACATGTACTATATTTTCTAACCATTCGACATACCTTATGGTTCTGATGAATCTGCAACGCAACAACCTTTCGATCACAGCTTTAATCTTTGTGAGAACCGCTGGTGCGAATCTTCTAGGAGTTTGTTTGATGGGCTTCTTGCCATCTTTGATTGGCAGTCTGTGTTCGACTAACTCCCTCTTTAAACCAGGCATTTCGTCATAATCCCATGCGAAGCAATCTTTATTTTTCTTGAGGACCTCGATCACTTCCTGCTTGAGGCCCGGGCTAAGTTTTGCACTTATGTAGGTTATTCTTTTCGTGTTTTCATCCCCTAAGTTGACTTCTTCGAGTGTGTGATCGGTGGATCTGGAACCGACTGTTTAACGCTGGTTCGCGAAATGTCGCGGAAGCAAGAGTCGCCACCGTCTTTTATTTTCTCCAAATGGAAAGGACAAAAGCACAGAAAAATTCCTTATAGAGATTGCTCTCGGTTCGGGAGGTAGATTTATAGAAAGGGAAGGTGTTAGCACCCTTTCTATCCATGGTTACCCATGGGCTCTTAGATACTTGCTCATTGTGTTTTCAAAATTGTTTGTTTGCTTTTCAACTGTGGGTTTTAAAAAAAGTTTCTTTGAAAATTTCAGTTCGACTCTTGTATCAGTCCTCAAGAGTGTTTGAAAAGTTGTTTTTGAAAGCTTTTTGCAAAGTGTCGGTGTGAAAAGTATTTTTTGATTTGTTTGGAAATTAGAGCAAGTATCTACGAGTCGTCTACCTACCCTAAGGAATTCGTCTGTGTAAATGTCCTTAAAGTAGTGCCATCCCACCATTGAGAGGTAGGTAGCACCACCGTTGGAGGTGTTCGGGTCAATTCGAGGGTTCGGGACATGGTGATCACCAGAGCAATAGGAAGACACCTTAGAAGCTACCCTCATGCCATGTTAATGGACATGAGGACTTACTAAAACATCCTCTACTCGATGATCACCTTTCGAGGGGCAAGGCAACAGTGAGACGTACCCTAGGGGTGGTGTGTGATTTGTGTGTCGTTTTCAGTTTAGCATTTATCTTGTACATGTATCATGGTGATCTACGCGTTGCTTTTATTTTGGCATTCATTCTTTCATGCAAATTATTAACAGTTTAAAAGATGCGGAATTAAAAGTCCTACGCTATTACAAAGGCGCGGGTCTACATCGCCAAATTAATCCAAGACCCGATTTGAAATAAAATAAAATGCGGAAAGATAAATGTCTAATTGATCTATTACACGGCTTTGGGGCAATTACATTATATTCAGAAATAAAAATAAAATGCGAGAAGAAATAAAATCGGGAATACGAGGGCGTTGGACCCTTTTAAGGAAATTAAATTACAATTAATAAATTAATTAAGTTAAATGAGAAAAGGAAATTATTTTTGAGTTTTTTGTATTTATGGAATTAAGAAAATTTAAATGAAATTTAAACCCTAATTCTAACTATTTTTTAATTTGTTAAGAAAAATGTTTAGATTTAACCTAGTTTTAACCTAATTATTTAATGGCCAATTTGTTTACAAAATAAATAGTTAATTATTAATAATGGTAAAAGAAAAGAAAAAAGATAAAAGCATTTAAAACCCTAATTCTACATTTTTTAGTTTATTAAAAAAAATATTAAAATTAAACTTAGAGTTAAAACTAAATTAATTGTTAAATTTATTTACAAAACTATTAAATAAAATATTTTTTGTTTTTTGTCTTTTCTGATTTTTTATTATTTTTTATGTTAAAGAAAAAAATAATTTAAAGAATTAAACTAAAACTAAATAAAACAAATAAAATAGAAAAAATAAAGAGGATGAAAAAAAGCAAACCAATGGGGGGTGTTGACCCCAATTTGGAGGTATTTTCCAGCATTTTTGGCCCATTTATTGGAGGCCTGGTTGACTTCTCTGGGATGCGTGTGGCTCCATTGACCTATGCACATGGTGGTCTGCAGCTTCTGACCACTAGATTGATCTTATGGGGCGCGTGGCACGCTTTGAGAGTGGATGTATGGTGAACCCCTGGAATGCACGTTGCGTAGGAACATGGAAAACAAAATAATATGAGAAAGGGAGGGGACCTGGGAATCGAACCCAGGTCCCAAGGCTTGCCAGCACTACGTTCCACCAACTGAGCCATTAGCGCGTTTGTAATATAATATAACAAATAAACAACATAATGTAAAACAACGATTAGTGGTGTTTTTCGCGCGAAATTCAAACGCACCTGTGAGCAATGGACACGTCTTCCATCTTCTTCATGTTGCCTGCAAAATAAAAAGAGATAGCGGGGGTTTTAAACCCCCACTAAATAGTAAACATGAAAATAGCGAATAGGCCTTCGTTGCTCATAAATTGAGCGCGACATGTGTAATGGATTCGTATGAAGGTCGTGAGTTCAGTGGTCCAGGTCTTGTTGGCCAATTTTTCTTGAAGAGGAAAGCCCTAATTTCACAGTTTAGAAAACCTAGCGAGCTCCAATGGTGGATTCCCATATAAGGCACGAAAACTCAATTGAATGGCATGGTTAGCTTCAGAATGATTCAATTAGTATAAATCAATAAGAAAAATGCAAGAATGATGCGTATAATTTGAAACACGAATATGGAAAATTGTAAGAACAGGACAGCTTCGTGTTACCAATTCTTTGCGTTAGAGGACTGGAAAAAGATTGGGTCACGTTCAGGAAAGCCTCAGAAAGCTTTTGGAATTGGTTACAAGCTTTGAATCACGCTCTATGTGTGAAATCAGTTTTCAATTTTTTCACAAAAAATTGCAAAGTGTGTATTGGTCTGAGGCACAGCTTCAAGGTCCTTGTGACTAGGGTTATCATCTCCTTATGTATGCCAATGGATTAGGGTAGAAATTTAAGTCAAAAAGCCTTTGCATTGATGTATCAAATATTTGATTTTCAATGAATATTTTTTCAATCTTTTTCATGTCTTTTGATACCAATCATGGCCAAATCTTTCCTTTTTTGATGTGCACGAGATCTTGAGGTTTTGATGAGTGATTATACTGCATAAAAAGATTCAAACACATTTGTTTAGTATTTTTGTCATATTTTATTTAATTAAATGAATTAATGGTGATAAAAACTCAAATAAATAATAAAAAATGATGAAATAAATCCCCTTTGGGTCAAATGGTCGTGCATAGCCTTTGGATAATGATTCTTGGAAGAAAATGTGGCCCATTAGCAATTTTGAGGCATTTGAAGCAAAGTTGACTTTTCAAAATTCCCAAAAATTTCCCAACTTCCACAAGGAATATCTTGCTCAATTTTTAAGCTTTGATCATGTTCTTGGACATTTTGGAAAGGTCTTGAAGTCCTCTAACCAATTCCTTTGGTCCCATGTCATTTTGATTTACCAATATCAAGTTATGGTTTTTGACTTAAAGTCCCTTTTTGTTGACTTTTGAAAATGACCTATAATGTTGAAATTGATAACTTTTTGTGAGAGCCTTTCTTGGACTTGAAGTGTGAAGAGGAGTTGTAGGAAATGTCTTTATCTTCAAAATGAGCTTTGGATGGAGTTTTTTCTGATAAACCATGTGGAAGTTATGCCTTGGTCAAGTTACAGTTGACTTTTTCAACTGTCCAAATATGGAAACTTTTGCATCTTGAGACTTTTTGAGCCATGCCTTGAAAATCATGATCAAGAATTGATCAAATGATGTTTGTGGCTTCAAAATAAGATGTTGACCAAACATTTGGACTTTTGACTGTCAAATGACCGTTTTGCCCCTGCAGTTGACTGTTGAGCAATTAGGGTTTTTGACTGTGCAATTTTATGCTGTAAGTCTTGAAACTTGGCATGAGGATGCTTGACCATGTTTATAGGCATGTGGGACTTGATTGGACACTTGGAAACTTCAATTTCTTTGCCAGAACCAAAACCCTAGTTTTTTGACTGTTAGGAGGCCCTTGAACTGTGCAACCCTTGGGGAGATTTTGAAGCATGCTCTTTGCAAATCTTGAAGAATATGGGAGGGCAAATTTTGGGGTACAACAGTTGCCCCTGTTCAATCTTCTTAGACCTGAGGATGTAGATTGGCTGGCGTGCCTTTCGTAATCCGAGGGTGGAAGATGATTGAACACTAGAGTGCCCAGAAATTTGCGCTCACATAGTAGTGTGATGGTGGGGATGGGCTTATAGATGCCATTTGGAGATTGATGGATAGGATGATGGGCTTATAGATGCCATCTGGATGTCGATCGCGTAAGAGATTCCTTAGTGATAACTTGCGTACCTGAAAAAGAAAATGATTACCTGGCCTGTTACAGGAGCTGGTCTTCAAACTCTTTGTATAGATGCGCCCTGACTGGTTACATGAATTGAATCTGGAGCTTCAAAAAGGTGATGAACGAATCAGGGATGGTTACTACCTCAACGGGACGGTGAGAGAACCTTGGACGATTACTACCTCAATAGGAACGCTGAGAGAACCTTGGGGCGATTACTACCTCCGCAGTAACGGGGAGAGAACCATAGGCGACTTCAACCTCAACAGGAACGCTGAGAGAACCTTGGGGAGATTACTACCTCCGCAGTAACGGGGAGAGAACCATAGGCGACTTCAACCTCAACAGGAACGTTGAGAGAATCTTGGGCGACTTCAACCTCAACAGTAACGCTGAGAGAATCATAGGCGACTTCAACCTCAACAGTAACGCTGAGAGAATCTTGGGCGACTTCAACCTCAACAGTAACGCTGAGAGAATCTTGGGCGACTTCAACCTCAACAGTAACGCTGAGAGAATCTTGGGCAACTTCAACCTCAACAGTAACGCTGAGAGAATCATAGGCGAATTCAACTCAACAGTAACGTTGAGAGAATCTTGGGCGACTTCAACCTCAACAGTAACACTGAGAGAATCTTGGGCGACTTCAACCTCAACAGTAACGCTGAGAGAATCATAGGCGACTTCAACCTCAACAGTAACGTTGAGAGAATCTTGGGCGACTTCAACCTCAACAGTAACACTGAGAGAATCTTGGGCGACTTCAACCTCAACAGTAATGCTGAGAGAATCTTGGGCGACTTCAACCTCAACAGTAACGCTGAGAGAATCTTAGGCGACTTCAACCTCAACAGTAACGCTGAGAGAATCTTGGATGTCTTCTACCTCAACAGTAACGATGAGAGAATCTGGGGTGATTACTACCTCAACAGTAACGATGAGAGAACCTTGGGCGGTTTCAACCTCAACAGTAACGCTGAGAGAATCTTGGATGTCTTCTACTGGGATAAGAATCAGAGAGATCTTAGGGTCGATCTGACTGAACCAGAGAGGCCTTTGACTGGATAAGAATCAGGAAAACCTTAGGGTCGATTTAACTGAACCAGGCTAAAGTCTTGGACATAGCTGAGAACTTAACTGGATCTTTCCTGAAAGGTAAAGGTCAGTCATATGCAATGCATGATATGGATCAGGCAATGATGTTCTCAACATAAATGAGATTTGTAAGATATGATGCGCATATGCATGCTATAATGTATGGAAATGCGATGTTTATGAATGTATGTTTTCGTCTTAGGAAAATAAATCCTTGACGGGTGCCGGGAAGCCACATCCTGGGCTGATGTTGGAGAATAGTGCTTTGTTGTTTCCGCTGGGGAGTGATGGTTGCAAGAATACCGGTAGGAGAAGATAACTCCGTGGGGGAATAAACTTGGCGAATGGATTACTCTGCGGGGAGAAAATTATTCTAGCGATCTTGCTGGAGAACAATACTCTGTGGGGAGAGATGTACTTGTTGGGATGTTGATGATAACTTTGCTGAGGGTACCGTTGTTATGTTGGAAGTTTTAATGGACTCCGCTGGGGATAAGAAGACTTCGTCGGGGACGATCTTTCCGTGGCTTTTGGCTGAGGATAACCCAGTTATATCCTGGTAGGGAAATAACCTTTGAATACAGTCGGGGGACGCGTTCGTGCTCTGTAGGGGTAAGCTTCCAGAATCTACTGGGGATAAGCTTCCTGCTGGGGAGATGATTCAAACTTTCCTGGGGAAATCTTGAACTATACTGGACTCTCCTGGGGAAATTTTGAGATGTACTGGAGAAGTGGCTCCGCTGGATATTTGGAAGACCGCCGGGGAACAATCTTAGATCAAGACTGCCGGGGATACTTGTTACGAATGTCTGTATACTTTGCTGAGGAATGTTGAGATCTGTTGGAGGATACCCAACTTCCTTAAGGCTGACAGTATAGCTTTTCTTGGGGAGAGTGCATTGACCTGCTGACTCATTCTCTGGGGAGTTTAGAGATTTTGGTTATGTTCTTCAGCTGAGCTCACCTTGAAGCCTTGGCGGACAGAGCAATTAGATCGTTTGGTCAAATAATTATTGCCCCTGTTTCTGAGGTGGGGGAGGAAGACCTGTGAGGTGCTGATAGTTGTTGACCGACAAACCTTCTTTTGGTAGGCAAGTGGCGAGGCGCTGGGACACAGTCGTACGCTTTTGATCCCTAACTTTTACCTGGACCGCTGTGATCGGTGGATCTGGAACTGACTGTTTAACGCTGGTTCGCGAAATGTTGCGGAAGCAAGAGTCGCCACCATCTTTTATTTTCTCCAAATGGAAAGGACAAAAGCACAGAAAAATTCCTTTAAAGAGATTGCTCTCGGTTCGGGAGGTAGATTATAGAAAGGGAAGGTGTTAGCACCCTTTCTATCCATGGTTATCCATGGGCTCTTAGATACTTGCTCATAGTGTTTTCAAAATTGTTTTGTTTGCTTTTCAATGTGGGTTTTAAAAGTCTCTTTGAAAAATTTCAGATCGACTCGTACGTCAGAGTGTTTGAAAAGTTTGCTTTGAAAGCTTTTGAAAATGTGTTGGTGTGAAAAGGTTTTGTTTTGTTTGAAATTAGAGCAAGTATCCTTGAGAACCTACCTACCCTAAGGAATCCGTCTGTGTAAATGTCCTTTAAAGTAGTGCCATCCCACCATTGAGAGGTAGGTAGCACCACCGTTGGAGGTGTTCGGGTCAATTCGAGGTTCGGGACATGGTGATCACCAGAGCAATGGGAAGACACCTTAGAAGCTACCCTCATGCCAGGTTCCCGGATCATGAGGACTTACTAAAACATCTTCTACTCGACGATCACCTTTCGAGGCAAGGCAACAGTGAGGCGTACCCTAGGGGTGGTGTGTGCGAATTGTGTGTCATGTTTCAGTTATTTGTCTTGTCATGTTTGTTGTGTTCTACGCTTGATTTTAATTTGTCCATTCATTCTTGCATGCATATTTAACAGTTATAAAGTTTGCGAAAAATAAATCTAAGGCTATTACAAATGGCGCGGGTCCACATCGCCAAAATTAAACCGGACCCGATTTAGCGGAAAATAAATAAAGCGGAAAAATAAAGTGCGATAAATAAATGTACATGGCCTTGGGGACAATTACATAATTATTTAAACGATTGTAAAATAAATGCGCGAAGTAAAGGAATTGAAACAAAACTAGGGCGTTGGACCCTTTTGCAAACAATTAAAATTAACAAGGAATTTAAAATTAAAATTAAATAAAAATGGTATTTTTGTGTTTTTTTAGATTTAATGGGAAAAAGGAGTTAATTGAAATTAAATTAAACGGCAAACCCTAATTCTAATATTTTTATTTATTATGAAAGAATTAAATTAAAATCTAAATTAAACCCTAATTTATTTATGTACAATTTTTAATTTATGAAAATAAATAACTAATATTATTATTCTGAAAAAAAAGGAAAAATAAAAAAAGAAAATAAAAAGTTATTAAACCTAAATTCTATTTTGGATTTTAATTATTAAAAGAATTAAATTTGAAAACCTAATTAAAACTAAATAATTACAAATATTTGTTATGAAAATAATTAGAATAAAAATTATATTTTTATTTGGGCATTTTTTATTTCTATGATGTTTTTGTATTTTGATTAAAAATTAACTAAACAATAATTAAAATAACATAACAATTGAAATAATAATTAAAAGATATAAGAAAAAGAAATAAAATTTGTCAAACCAGAGTGGGGTGTTGCCCCAAATGGGAGGTTCAGGCCTTAGAACATTGGCCCATTAAGCCTGAGTTTCGTTGACTTTTTGAATCACGTATAACACGTTGGACTATGGTACATGATGCTCTCCCAATCTTTGCCCTTGGCCTGATCTCATGGGACGCGTGGCTGCCTGATGGTGAGGGCATATGGTGCACCTGGACGTTAGCAAAGCATAGAATTTCATATTGAAAAATAGCATTGGAATTTGCCAGACCTGGGACTTGAACCCAGGTCTGGAAGGTTACAAGCGTTGTCCCTGCCCACTGAGCCATTTGTATTTCATTTAACAAATAATAAACAATAAATAATATAAGAAGAACACGTTAGTGCTTTTGGAAATTCGCGCGAAATTCAAAAGAGCCAATAACCATTGGACACGAGGTCGTCTTCTTCCCCACCCTGTAAAACAAAACAAATAGGCGACGGTTTTTATAGCGTTGCATTAGGGGGGCTAGCAGAAAATAGCGAATAGCTCCATGAGCTTCATAAATTGTTCGCGAGGTATGTCTCTTGTTCGTTGGAGCACGCTGATTGCAATGGTAATGATCTTGAGTCCCAATTGTTCCTTGGGTGAGAAACCCCAAATCAAGAACTCTGAAAACCTAAATTTCGATCATGGTGAATTCGCGTACAACGTGTAAAACTTCAATCAAGCATAAGGGTTAGTTTCAGAAACTCAAAACAAACACGATGCAATGAATAGAATGCTGTAAAAGTGCTTAAAAAATGCTATACGATTTCAAAAAATTCTTGGTACAGTTTGAGTTCTAACTACCAATTCTTGAGGTTTTAGTCGTTGTTATTGATTGGAATGTGTCCAGCAAGCCTTCAGGAAACTATTGGAATCAGATTTGCGCTTTGAAACGCCTCCTAGAGCTGATTTCAGTTTTCACTTTTTGGAGAAATTTTGCAAGTTTGTAATGTCAATTGCTGCGCAGTATGGAGTCTCCTTGCATTAGGTCTTTGCTTCTGATCATATAGCCAAGCTTTTAGGTCAACAAAAACCAACAAAATCTCATGACTTCATTGTTTTCAATATTTGATTTTTTAATATCTTTTCCAATCTTTTTCCATGTGCATTTTGGTTCAAATCTGATCAATTCTCATCAAAACTTGCCTAATTAAGAAGTGCACGAAATATTGACCTTGGAATGTGCATAAAAAGATTTTTTTAGGTTAGGTTTATATTTTTCATGTATTAAAATGATTTAAATGAATATAAATTAATATAAATTCAAATAAATAATTAAAAAATATGAAAATACCTCCCTTTGGGCCTAGTGGTCGTGCATAGGCTTGGCATGAAGAAACTTGGAAGAAAAATGGGCCCATTTGCATTTTTAGGCCTTTTGCATCAATGTTGACTTTTCAAAATTCCTAAAAATTTCCCAACTTCCACAAGGCATAACTTGGTCAATTTTTAAGCTTTTCACATGTTCTTGGACATTTTGGAAAGGTATTTGAGTCCTTTAACCAATGCCTCTGGTCCCATGTCATTTTGATTTACCAATCTCAAGTTATGGCCTTTGACTTAAAGTCACTTTTTGTTGACTTTTGAAAATGACCTATAATGTTGAAATTGATAACTTTTTGTGAGAGCATTTCTTGGACTTGGAACATGAAGATGAATTGTAGGAAATGTCCTTCTCTTCAAAATGAGCTTTGGATGGAATTTTTCTGATAATCCATGTGAAAGTTATGCCCTGGTCAATTTCAGTTGACTTTTTCAGTTGTCCAAATATAGCAACTTTTGCATCTTTGATGATTTCTGAGCCAAATTTTGAGAATCATGATCAAGCATTGATCAAATGATATTTGTGGCTTCAAAATGATATGTTGACCAAAAATTTGAACTTTTGACTGTCAAATGACCATTTTGCCCCTACAGTTGACTGTAGTGCAATTTAGGGTTTTGACTGTGCAATTTTATGCTGAAAGTCTTGAAACTTGATATGAGGACACTTGACCATATTTATAAGCATGTGAGACTTGATTGGGCCCTTGAAAACTTCATCTTCTTGATCAGAACACAAACCCTAATTTTGACTGTATAGGAGACAGTTGAACTGCATAGTCCTTGGGGAATTTTGTGACCTTGACTTGACAAATCTTGATGAATATGGGAGGGCAAATTTTGGGGTACAACAGTTGCCCCTGTTCAATCTTCTTAGACCTGAGGATGCAGATTGGCGGGCGTGCCTTTCGTAATCCGAGGGTAGAAGATGATTGAACACTAAAGTGCCCAGAAATTTGCGCTCACATAGTAGCAGTGATGATGGGAATGGGCTTATAGATGCCATTTAGAGATTGCTGGATAGGGTGATGGGCTTATAGATGCCATCTGGATGTTGATCGCGTAGGAGATTCCTTAGCGAGAACCTGCATACCTGCAAGAGAGAAAATGAGTACCTGACACGCTGCAGGAGCTGATTTTAGATGCTTGGTATAGATGTGTCCTGACTGGTTACAGGAGCTGAGTCTGGAACTTCAAACGCTGATGAATGAACCAGGGATGGTTACTGCCTTAGCATGAATGGTAAGAGAATCCTGAATGATTTCAACCTCAACAACGCTCGTTGAGAAAATCTTGGTGAGAATTACCATCTTCGTAGTGTCAGGAAGAGAACCAAAGGACATTATAATCTCAAAGGGAGTCACCTCACTCACCGTTGGAGAGGGAACTATAGGAAATTATAATCTGAAAGGAAATATCACCTCACTCGCCGTTGGAGAGGGAAACATCTTGAAAGGGAATTACCACCTCACTCGCCGTTGGAGAGGGGACCATAAGAGAATATCACCTCACGCTCATGTCGGAGAGGGGAACATCTGAAGAAGGAATTACCACCTCACTCGCCGTTGGAGAGGGGACCATAAGAGAACATCACCTCACGCTCATGCCGGAGAGGGAAACATCTGAAGAAGGAATTACCACCTCACTCGCCGTTGGAGAGGGGACCATCTTGAAGGGATTACTACCTCACACACCGTTGGAGAGGGAATCATAAGAGAACATCACCTCACGCTCATGCCGGAGAGGGAAACATCTGAAGAAGGAATTACCACCTCACTCGCCGTTGGAGAGGGGACCATCTTGAAGGGATTACTACCTCACACACCGTTGGAGAGGGAATCATAGGGATTTTTTGATGAAGGAATCTGAGACGATTACTACCTCAACGGGTAAAGACTTTTATCTGTTGATCATTCTTTCCTGAAAAAGTAACGAATTAGTTGTATGCAATGTCATGATGCATGAATTGCCTGATTTTAAGACGTTCTCAAAAATAAATGAGATTGGGGTGATATGATGCGTCTATGCCTGCTATAATGATGTATGTGATGATTCATGTATGTGTTTCGTCTAGGAAAATAAATCCTTGACGGGTGCCGGGAAGTCATATCCTGGGCTGATGTTTGAGGAAGAGTTTTTGCTTCCGCTGCGGATGATCGTTGCAAGAATACCGGTAGGAGAAGATAACTCCGTTGAGGAATAAACTTGGCAAATGAAATAATTCTGCGGGAGAAAAGATACTCTAGCGATCATGCTGGGGAGTGCTACTCTATGGGGATAGCGATGCTTTTGCTGCATTGTTGAGAATGACTCGCTGAGGATACCTTGCTGTATTGGAATTATGGATGGACTTCGCTGGGGATAAGAAGATTCGTCGAGGACGCTCTTTCCGTGGCTTTTGGCTGAGGATAACCCAGTTATATCCTGTTAAGGAAATAACTCTTTAAATCAAGCCGGACGACGCGTTCGTGCCCTGCTAGGGGATAAGCTTCCAGAATCTACTGGGGGTACGCTTATTGCTTGGGGAGATGTATTCCAACTTTCCTGGGGAAGCTGGGTTGGACTCTCCTGGGGAAGCTTTGATATGTTGGGATGTTCTTCAGCGGAACCTACCCTGATGCCTTGGAGGATAGAACAATCAGACTGCTCAGACCAACTTTATTGCCCCTGTTTTTGTGGGAGAAGATACTGGTGGAGTCTTGATAACTGCCTTTTGACAAACCTTCTTCTGATAGGCAAGTGACGAGGCGCCGGGACATAGTCGTACGCTTTTGATCCCTAACTTTTGCCTGGACCGCCCTTTCGGGTTTTCAGTCCACCGGGATACCCATTTTTGCCCAAGCCGCCTTTTCAGGTTTTCGACTTGTCGGGTGTACAAATTTTTCATTTCATCCCTTATTTTTGCCCGAACCCTTTTGGTTCGCCGGGAAGCCCTTGTTTTTGCCTAGGTGTGTCAACCTAGCGGGTCTTTGATTTTGCGTAGTATTTTTTGACTATGTCCATGCTCTCTGAATGTAGGGAGTTGCCCCTGTTTAGAAGTGTTTTGTCATGCCACCAGAAAGTGTTTGATCAGGCAAGATTCATTGTTGGAATGTCCCAAGTGACTCAGGCGGAGATTTGCCCCAGGCTATTTGGCCTTGTTGAGAGATTCTCTGAATCTTGATTGGACTTCCCCAGATGATGGACAATGATCATATCATGCCCCTTGATTGGAAGTGCTTCTGTTCATTAGGCATTCGTCGTGCGAATTTCCCTGCTGTTCAAACAAATAGTCATATGCAAACAATGTTATATCAAAAATGCAAAGCTTATGTCTGTCTTGAAGATTTTGAAAATGCATTCTTTTTTTCATAAAACAAGTGAATGTTTGTAAAACGTGATGTCAACTCCGTATTCTATCGTAGGCCTTAAGGAGTCAGGATACCTTTCGTAACAGTATGCTTTCGAACTAACCCATGCTTCAGCTAGGACTTTTAAGGGTTATAACGTGGCCTGGTTCACGGTTTAAGAAACAAAGGATAAAGGCTCAAATTTTATTTGTACCCACCCGCTCTTCGTGATGTTCTCCAAACCTAAACTCAGTTGATCGTGCGTTAGATCTTGTTTGAGTCTTTGCTCTAATTTTCCAGTGATGGTTCAGATGTTTGACAATTTATTTTGAATAGGCAGTCATTCCTTTTTTGTTGAGGGTTTGTAAGACCTCTTTCTTGTCTGATTCTTGTTATCCCTTTCCTTTTTTGCCTGAATTGTTTCCTTTTTTGGAATTACAGTCAGCGGGATGCCCCAGTTTCATAAGTCTCCTTTGTAGGTTTAGACTTTTTGGGCTTTTCGTTTATGGATTTTGATGATGACTGCCTGTCTTTATGACTGTTTTGAACCGTCACTGTCTTTGTTCGTTTTGTAAAGATCTCTTCGGTGCCATTCGTTATGCACTTGGATCAACTGAGAGACTACCCTGCCCCAGGTTGTGATTAAGGGTTTTGATTTTCGAAAATAAAAACTCCTACTTCTTTGGCTCTGATGGTTTGACGAGGGATTATCTTCCTTATAGCTCCAGTGTTTAGGGATTGAAGCAATGCCTGTACCTCATCAGCGGGGTTTGTTCAAAAGCATACTGTAATGATCGCGGTATCGTTTTCGTCATCCTCCCTCAAGAGGCTTAGAATTATTGATTGAGAGTTGACATCAGAAAAAATATGAAAATAATTTGCGTATAGTGAATACGAATATATTGATTCAAAAATAGACATAAGCGATGCATTAATGTGATAACAATGTTTAACATGAATAAAGGTTTAAACAAAAGAAAATTGCAACTTGAACATTCGAATGAACAAAAATTTCTCAATCCTAGTCATGTTTTGGCCAGGGAGCAGTGATCAAGTTGGGAGTCTCGGGTACTTCAAACTGAATCTCTCCAGCGTCGATCATGTCTTGAATCTTGTTTTTGAGAGGCCAGCAGTTGTCCGTAGTATGCCCCGGGCTATCAGAATGGTATGCGCACCTATCGTTGGGATGATAGTTCGGAGCAGAAGTGTTTGGATTCCGGAGAGGAGCCCTTAAGGTGATCAGCCCTGCCTCCAACATTTGTTGTAGTGCTTGATCCAACGACATGTTGATCTTGGTGAACTGCCTCTTAGGCTTGTCTGGTTTGCCCTGATCAGTCCGTTGTTCTGGGCGAGGTCGTTGTTGGACCTGTGAAGTAATAGCAGCTTGGAGAGGCCCAAACCTTTGACTTCTTGGAAATTGTTTAATGACTGGGTCCCTGACTTGGGTTGGTTGCTTCATGTCTTGATGAAGTTGACTGATCATGGCCCTCAGCTCTCCTTGCTCCTGAGCTAAACCTTGAATGAGGGCCCTTTGCCCCAACATCTGGGTTTTCAATGTGTCTACCTCAGCTTGTAGGTGTTTCAGCCTTTCATCCTCAGCACGGTTCCTGACAAAGGTCCCCATGAGAAGTGTCCTTAGCTCCTCTTGCCCCTTGGATAGATTCAGGAGGATTTCCCTGAACTGAGTCTCTTGAGCATGCAGACCCTGGTTATCTGGTTGGAAGGCCATTGCTGAAATAAACAGCGAGAAAGGTAAGTGACCTGCAACAAAGATACCTGTTATGTAATGATGTGTATGACATGCATGCAATGTTTTCAAGGATCTCGCGGGGTAAACAAGAAAATTTGTTAGAACTCGGGTCTGGTAGCTTGATTGAAGGAACTGCGTGTTGTTGAGAGTCCTTCTTCAAAGGGTCAAAGGCTCACCATATCAAGTGGGTCATAGCCCCTGACTTTAGTCATCATGTCTGGTTTTGATTTCCAAACAACCTTGGTTAAGGGAACCTTCTTCAGGAGTCAGAGCTCACCATATCGAGTGGGTCATAGCCCCTGACAACCTTGGCTAGAGGAAAATAAATCCCCTTTGCCCCTTGCTAGATAACTGGCTCATCATGACCTGCATCACAAGCCCTTGAGATCCTTGAAATGGATTAGGATGTATGCAATGGTATGATGTTATGATATGCATGGGGGGATGTAAGTGAACCCTGTTATGAGTCCCAACTAAGGACTGCAAACCAAAACCTGCAAGAAACTCAAGTAAAACTTGTCATGAGTCCCAGTTAAGGACTAAAACAAACCCTGCAAGAAACTCGGTAAACCTTGTTATGAGCCCTAATTAAGGACTAAAACAAACCCTGCAAGAAACTCGGTAAACCTTGTTATGAGTCCTAATTAAGGACTACAAACAAAACCTGCAAGAATTTTGTAACCCTGTTATGAGTCCCAATTAAGGACTATAAACAAAACCTGCAAGGAAACTCAAGTGTCAGATAACAAACATGCAAGTAGTCAAGTTGGAAGGCACACAAGTCACACAAGAGAAGCCCTTAGAGTTAGGCCAGCATGAGGTATAGGTATTACCCTCTTTCAGTTTGTTGGTTCATACCTGTCCTAATCAAAAGTAACCGGGTTCTTAGAGGATCCCAATATCATTGACTAACCTCAATCGGTCATAACTCCAGCATCGCAATCTTTTCTTGCGGCCAGAACCATCACGAGAGTTTAGCCTCAATGGGCGTAGCATACTGCTACTGTTCTAATGGCCAAGTTGTGTCATTTAAGGTTCTAAGGTATGTTGGTGCTTAATGACTCCTTAGAAGACCCATATTCTCCTCGTTGCGACACAAGGGATATCGGTACAGACTAAGGTGTCACACCAACGTAGCCACTGCTTCACCTGTGTCGGTCTACGCCGGACAGGTCCCTCACAGCTTATGCTACCTAAACAGGGTATCCCCAGATCCGGGTTAGGATCTATGTATCTCCGATGCAACCCACAATAGTAAAGCAAGCAAAACAATACAAGTGAAAACACAGTTATGACCTAGCCCTAAGGTACACCTCACTTTAAGTTAATGTCCCCAGCAGAGTCGCCAGTTCTGTGATCGGTGGATCTGGAACTGACTGTTTAACGCTGGTTCGCGAAATGTTGCGGAAGCAAGAGTCGCCACCGTCTTTTATTTTCTCCAAATGGAAAGGACAAAAGCACAGAAAAATTCCTTTAAAGAGATTGCTCTCGGTTCGGGAGGTAGATTATAGAAAGGGAAGGTGTTAGCACCCTTTCTATCCATGGTTATCCATGGGCTCTTAGATACTTGCTCATAGTGTTTTCAAAATTGTTTTGTTTGCTTTTCAATGTGGGTTTTAAAAGTCTCTTTGAAAAATTTCAGATCGACTCGTACGTCAGAGTGTTTGAAAAGTTTGCTTTGAAAGCTTTTGAAAATGTGTTGGTGTGAAAAGGTTTTGTTTTGTTTGAAATTAGAGCAAGTATCCTTGAGAACCTACCTACCCTAAGGAATCCGTCTGTGTAAATGTCCTTTAAAGTAGTGCCATCCCACCATTGAGAGGTAGGTAGCACCACCGTTGGAGGTGTTCGGGTCAATTCGAGGTTCGGGACATGGTGATCACCAGAGCAATGGGAAGACACCTTAGAAGCTACCCTCATGCCAGGTTCCCGGATCATGAGGACTTACTAAAACATCTTCTACTCGACGATCACCTTTCGAGGCAAGGCAACAGTGAGGCGTACCCTAGGGGTGGTGTGTGCGAATTGTGTGTCATGTTTCAGTTATTTGTCTTGTCATGTTTGTTGTGTTCTACGCTTGATTTTAATTTGTCCATTCATTCTTGCATGCATATTTAACAGTTATAAAGTTTGCGAAAAATAAATCTAAGGCTATTACAAATGGCGCGGGTCCACATCGCCAAAATTAAACCGGACCCGATTTAGCGGAAAATAAATAAAGCGGAAAAATAAAGTGCGATAAATAAATGTACATGGCCTTGGGGACAATTACATAATTATTTAAACGATTGTAAAATAAATGCGCGAAGTAAAGGAATTGAAACAAAACTAGGGCGTTGGACCCTTTTGCAAACAATTAAAATTAACAAGGAATTTAAAATTAAAATTAAATAAAAATGGTATTTTTGTGTTTTTTTAGATTTAATGGGAAAAAGGAGTTAATTGAAATTAAATTAAACGGCAAACCCTAATTCTAATATTTTTATTTATTATGAAAGAATTAAATTAAAATCTAAATTAAACCCTAATTTATTTATGTACAATTTTTAATTTATGAAAATAAATAACTAATATTATTATTCTGAAAAAAAAGGAAAAATAAAAAAAGAAAATAAAAAGTTATTAAACCTAAATTCTATTTTGGATTTTAATTATTAAAAGAATTAAATTTGAAAACCTAATTAAAACTAAATAATTACAAATATTTGTTATGAAAATAATTAGAATAAAAATTATATTTTTATTTGGGCATTTTTTATTTCTATGATGTTTTTGTATTTTGATTAAAAATTAACTAAACAATAATTAAAATAACATAACAATTGAAATAATAATTAAAAGATATAAGAAAAAGAAATAAAATTTGTCAAACCAGAGTGGGGTGTTGCCCCAAATGGGAGGTTCAGGCCTTAGAACATTGGCCCATTAAGCCTGAGTTTCGTTGACTTTTTGAATCACGTATAACACGTTGGACTATGGTACATGATGCTCTCCCAATCTTTGCCCTTGGCCTGATCTCATGGGACGCGTGGCTGCCTGATGGTGAGGGCATATGGTGCACCTGGACGTTAGCAAAGCATAGAATTTCATATTGAAAAATAGCATTGGAATTTGCCAGACCTGGGACTTGAACCCAGGTCTGGAAGGTTACAAGCGTTGTCCCTGCCCACTGAGCCATTTGTATTTCATTTAACAAATAATAAACAATAAATAATATAAGAAGAACACGTTAGTGCTTTTGGAAATTCGCGCGAAATTCAAAAGAGCCAATAACCATTGGACACGAGGTCGTCTTCTTCCCCACCCTGTAAAACAAAACAAATAGGCGACGGTTTTTATAGCGTTGCATTAGGGGGGCTAGCAGAAAATAGCGAATAGCTCCATGAGCTTCATAAATTGTTCGCGAGGTATGTCTCTTGTTCGTTGGAGCACGCTGATTGCAATGGTAATGATCTTGAGTCCCAATTGTTCCTTGGGTGAGAAACCCCAAATCAAGAACTCTGAAAACCTAAATTTCGATCATGGTGAATTCGCGTACAACGTGTAAAACTTCAATCAAGCATAAGGGTTAGTTTCAGAAACTCAAAACAAACACGATGCAATGAATAGAATGCTGTAAAAGTGCTTAAAAAATGCTATACGATTTCAAAAAATTCTTGGTACAGTTTGAGTTCTAACTACCAATTCTTGAGGTTTTAGTCGTTGTTATTGATTGGAATGTGTCCAGCAAGCCTTCAGGAAACTATTGGAATCAGATTTGCGCTTTGAAACGCCTCCTAGAGCTGATTTCAGTTTTCACTTTTTGGAGAAATTTTGCAAGTTTGTAATGTCAATTGCTGCGCAGTATGGAGTCTCCTTGCATTAGGTCTTTGCTTCTGATCATATAGCCAAGCTTTTAGGTCAACAAAAACCAACAAAATCTCATGACTTCATTGTTTTCAATATTTGATTTTTTAATATCTTTTCCAATCTTTTTCCATGTGCATTTTGGTTCAAATCTGATCAATTCTCATCAAAACTTGCCTAATTAAGAAGTGCACGAAATATTGACCTTGGAATGTGCATAAAAAGATTTTTTTAGGTTAGGTTTATATTTTTCATGTATTAAAATGATTTAAATGAATATAAATTAATATAAATTCAAATAAATAATTAAAAAATATGAAAATACCTCCCTTTGGGCCTAGTGGTCGTGCATAGGCTTGGCATGAAGAAACTTGGAAGAAAAATGGGCCCATTTGCATTTTTAGGCCTTTTGCATCAATGTTGACTTTTCAAAATTCCTAAAAATTTCCCAACTTCCACAAGGCATAACTTGGTCAATTTTTAAGCTTTGCACATGTTCTTGGACATTTTGGAAAGGTCTTTGAGTCCTTTAACCAATGCCTCTGGTCCCATGTCATTTTTATTTACCAATCTCAAGTTATGGCCTTTGACTTAAAGTCACTTTTTGTTGACTTTTGAAAATGACCTATAATGTTGAAATTGATAACTTTTTGTGAGAGCATTTCTTGGACTTGGAACATGAAGATGAATTGTAGGAAATGTCCTTCTCTTCAAAATGAGCTTTGGATGGAATTTTTCTGATAATCCATGTGAAAGTTATGCCCTGGTCAATTTCAGTTGACTTTTTCAGCTGTCCAAATATAGCAACTTTTGCATCTTTGATGATTTCTGAGCCAAATTTTGAGAATCATGATCAAGCATTGATCAAATGATATTTGTGGCTTCAAAATGATATGTTGACCAAAAATTTGAACTTTTGACTGTCAAATGACCATTTTGCCCCTACAGTTGACTGTAGTGCAATTTAGGGTTTTGACTGTGCAATTTTATGCTGAAAGTCTTGAAACTTGATATGAGGACACTTGACCATATTTATAAGCATGTGAGACTTGATTGGGCCCTTGAAAACTTCATCTTCTTGATCAGAACACAAACCCTAATTTTGACTGTATAGGAGACAGTTGAACTGCATAGTCCTTGGGGAATTTTGTGACCTTGACTTGACAAATCTTGATGAATATGGGAGGGCAAATTTTGGGGTACAACAACCGCCCTTTCGGGTTTTCAGTCCACCGGGATACCCATTTTTGCCCAAGCCGCCTTTTCAGGTTTTCGACTTGCTGGGTGTACAGTTTTTTCATATTCATCCCTTATTTTTGCCTAGGTATGTCAACCTAGCGGGTCTTTGATTATGCGTAGTATTTTTTCGACTATATCCATGCTCTCAGGATGTAGGGAGTTGCCCCTGTTAGAAGTGTTTTGCCATGCCACCAGAAGATGTTTGATTAGGCAGGATTCGTTGCTGGAATTGATGTTCAAGGCCCCAAGTGACTTAGGTGGAGATTTTCCCCTGGTTTCTTGGCCCTTGAGAGATTCTCCGAATCTTGACTTAACTGCCCCAGATGATGGACAATGATCATGTCGTGCCTCTTGATTGGAAGTGCCTTTGTTCACTAGGTATTCATCGTGCAAATTTCCCTGCTGTTCAAACAAATATTCATATGCAAACAATATTATATCAAAAATGCAAAGCTTATGTCTGTTTCGAGGTTTTTGGAAATGCATTATTTTTCATAAAACAAGTGAATGTTTATAAAACGTGATGTCAACTCCGTATTTTATCGCAAGCCTTAAGGAGTCAGGATACCTTTCGTAACAATATGCTTTCGAACTAACCCATGCTTCAGCTAGGACTTTTAAAGGTTGTAGCGTGTCCTGGTTCACGGTTTAAGAAACAAAGGATAAAGGCTCAAATTATTTGTACCCACCCACTCTTCGTGATGTTCTTCAAACCTAAACTCAGCTGATCGTGCGTTAGACCTTGTTTGAGTCTTTGCTCTGATATTCCGGTGATGGTTCGGATACTGATAATTTATTTTGAACAGGCAGTCATTTCTTTTTTGTCGAGGGTTTGTAGGACCTCTTTCTTTTTTGATTTCGTTATCCCTATTTTTTGCCTGAATTGTTTCCTTTTTTGGAATTACAGTCAGCGGGATGCCCCAGTTTTGTAAGTCTCCTTCATAGGTTTTGACTTATTGGGCTTTTATTTTGAGAGATAATGACTGCCTGTCCTTACGATTATATGGAACCATCATTGTCTTCCTTTTCTTGTAAGTACCTCTTTAGTGCCATTTTGTTGTGCACTTGGGTCAACTGAGAGAACTACCCTGCCCCAGGTTATGATTAAGGGTTTTTAATTTTCGAAAAGAAAAAAAACTCCTACTTCTTTGGCTCAAAGGGGTTGACGAGGGATTATCTTCCTTATAACTCCAGTGTTTAGGGATTGAAACAATGCCTGTACCTCATCAGCGGGGTCTGTTCAAAAGCATATTGTAGATTGTGGTATCGTTTTCGTCATCCTCCCTCAAGAGGCTTGGAATTTTAAATCGAGAGTTGATCATCAGAAAAAATATGAGAATAATTTGCATATAGTGAATACGAATATATTGCTTCAAAACAGACATATGCGATGCATTAATGAAATAACATGTTTAACATGAGTAAATGTTTGAACAAAAGAAAATTACAACTTGAAAATCCTAACGAACAAAAGTCTTTTCATCTCGGGGCTTGTTACTTCAACTGGTGCATCTGATAGGGATGGCAGGAGCATTCAGCCTGGCCCGTCTGGGTGAAATCCACAGCTCCTTCCTCAATCAGGTCTTGGATCTTATTCTTCAGAGCCCAGCAGTCGTCGGTGTCATGGCCTGGACTGCCAGAGTGGTATGCACATCTTTCCTTAGAATTGTATTTTGGGGAGGCTGTGTTGAGATTCTTAGGAGGGTCCCTTAACGTCACCAGATTTAACCTCAGCAATTATTGTAAAGCTTGAGACGGTGACACGTTAAGCTTGGTGAACTGCCTTTTAGGCTTGTCTGGCTTGCTCTGATCAGTCCGTTGGTCTTGGCGAGGTCGTTGTTGGACTTGTGAAGTAGTAGCATCTTGGAGAGGTCTATTCATTGGACCAGACCTTTGCTCTCTTGGAGGCTAATTAATGACTTGATCCTTGACTTGGGCTTGTTGCTTCATGTCTTGATGAAACTGACTGATCATGGCCCTCAGCTCTCCTTGCTCCTGAGCTAAACCTTGGAGGAGAGCCCTTTGCCCCAGCATCTGGGTTTTCAATGTGTCTACCTCAGCTTGTAGACGTTTCAGCCGTTCGTCCTTGTCGTCTTCAGCACTGTTCCTGGCCAAAGTTCCCGTGAGGAGTGTTCTCAGCTCTTCCTGCCCCTTGGATAGGCTTAAAAAGATCTCCCTGAACTGAATCTCTTGAGCATGAGGTCCCTGGTTGTCTTGTTGGGAAGCCATTGCTGAAATAAACAGCGGAGATGGTAAGTGACCTGTCAAAAGGGTACCTGTTATGCAATGATATGTATGTATATATATGCAATGTTTTCAAGGACCTCGCAGGGTAAATGAGAAAATTGCTAGAGTTGGAAAATGGTAACTTGATTGAAGGGACTTCATGTTGTTGGGAGTCCTTCTTCAAGGGTCAAAGGCTCACCATATCCAGTGGGTCATAGCCCCTGACAACCTTGTCTAGAGGAAAATAAATCCCCTTTTCCCCTTGGTGGACAATTGGTTCATCATGACCTGCATCACAAGCCCTTGAGATCCTTGAAATGGGTTAGTCTTCATGCAGGATGCATGCAATGTTATGATGTTATGCTATGCATGGGGTAACGCAGATAAACCCTGTTATGAGTCCCAATTAAGGACTGTAAACAAAACCTGCAAGAAACTCAGTAAACTCTGTTATGAGTCCCAATTAAGGACTATAAACAAAACCTGCAAGAAACTTAGTAAAACCTGTTATGAGTCCCAATTAAGGATTATAAACAAAACCTGCAAGAAACTTAGGTGTCAGATAACAAGCATGCAAGTAGTCAAGTTGGAAAGCACACAAGTCACACAAGAGAAGCCCTTAGAGTTTAGGCCAGCATGGGGTCTGGGTATTACCCTCTTGAAGTTGGTGGGCTCAACCTGTCCTATTAGAAGTAATCGGGTTCTAAGGGTCCCAATATCACTGGATTGCTTTCATTGTTCATTGTTTCGATTTAGCCACTGAACTGGCGACCGAAATATTCCAGGAAAGCAACCCTTAATTGAGTGTAGTATCGAGTATCAACCAACCTCGGACTGCACCAAAGTCAGTTATCTCACTACCCTAAAGAGGCCAAGATGGTTCAATTAAGGTTCCTAAGGTCAGTTGATGCTTCATGACACCATGCGGAGGCCCCGTACTCTCCTTGACTGAACTCAAGGGTTACCGGTACACACCAAAGTGCCACATCAACGTAGCAGACTGCTTCAACCATGTCGGTATACCCCGCACAGTTCCCTCACAGCCTTGTTGCTACTTTTTAAGAAGGTATCCCCAGATCCGGGTTAGGATCTATAGAACTCCCAAGACCGTCCCACAATAATAAAGCAAACAAGTCAAGGCAATTGAAAACACAGTGATCTTAGTCCTAAGGTACACCTCACTTTAAGTTAAGTCCCCAGCAGATTCGCCAGTTTTGTGATCGGTGGATCTGGAACCGACTGTTTAACGCTGGTTCGCGAAATGTCGCGGAAGCAAGAGTCGCCACCGTCTTTTATTTTCTCCAAATGGAAAGGACAAAAGCACAGAAAAATTCCTTATAGAGATTGCTCTCGGTTCGGGAGGTAGATTTATAGAAAGGGAAGGTGTTAGCACCCTTTCTATCCATGGTTACCCATGGGCTCTTAGATACTTGCTCATTGTGTTTTCAAAATTTTTTGTTTGCTTTTCAACTGTGGGTTTTAAAAAAAGTTTCTTTGAAAATTTCAGTTCGACTCTTGTATCAGTCCTCAAGAGTGTTTGAAAAGTTGTTTTTGAAAGCTTTTTGCAAAGTGTCGGTGTGAAAAGTATTTTTTGATTTGTTTGGAAATTAGAGCAAGTATCTACGAGTCGTCTACCTACCCTAAGGAATTCGTCTGTGTAAATGTCCTTAAAGTAGTGCCATCCCACCATTGAGAGGTAGGTAGCACCACCGTTGGAGGTGTTCGGGTCAATTCGAGGGTTCGGGACATGGTGATCACCAGAGCAATAGGAAGACACCTTAGAAGCTACCCTCATGCCATGTTAATGGACATGAGGACTTACTAAAACATCCTCTACTCGACGATCACCTTTCGAGGGGCAAGGCAACAGTGAGACGTACCCTAGGGGTGGTGTGTGATTTGTGTGTCGTTTTCAGTTTAGCATTTATCTTGTACATGTATCATGGTGATCTACGCGTTGCTTTTATTTTGGCATTCATTCTTTCATGCAAATTATTAACAGTTTAAAAGATGCGGAATTAAAAGTCCTACGCTATTACAAAGGCGCGGGTCTACATCGCCAAATTAATCCAAGACCCGATTTGAAATAAAATAAAATGCGGAAAGATAAATGTCTAATTGATCTATTACACGGCTTTGGGGCAATTACATTATATTTAGAAATAAAAATAAAATGCGAGAAGAAATAAAATCGGGAATACGAGGGCGTTGGACCCTTTTAAGGAAATTAAATTACAATTAATAAATTAATTAAGTTAAATGAGAAAAGGAAATTATTTTTGAGTTTTTTGTATTTATGGAATTAAGAAAATTTAAATGAAATTTAAACCCTAATTCTAACTATTTTTTAATTTGTTAAGAAAAATGTTTAGATTTAACCTAGTTTTAACCTAATTATTTAATGGCCAATTTGTTTACAAAATAAATAGTTAATTATTAATAATGGTAAAAGAAAAGAAAAAAGATAAAAGCATTTAAAACCCTAATTCTACATTTTTTAGTTTATTAAAAAAAATATTAAAATTAAACTTAGAGTTAAAACTAAATTAATTGTTAAATTTATTTACAAAACTATTAAATAAAATATTTTTTGTTTTTTGTCTTTTCTGATTTTTTTTTATTTTTTATGTTAAAGAAAAAAATAATTTAAAGAATTAAACTAAAACTAAATAAACAAATAAAATAGAAAAAATAAAGAGGATGAAAAAAAGCAAACCAATGGGGGGTGTTGACCCCAATTTGGAGGTATTTTCCAGCATTTTTGGCCCATTTATTGGAGGCCTGGTTGACTTCTCTGGGATGCGTATGGCTCCATTGACCTATGCACATGGTGGTCTGCAGCTTCTGACCACTAGATTGATCTTATGGGGCGCGTGGCACGCTTTGAGAGTGGATGTATGGTGAACCCCTGGAATGCACGTTGCGTAGGAACATGGAAAACAAAATAATATGAGAAAGGGAGGGGACCTGGGAATCGAACCCAGGTCCCAAGGCTTGCCAGCACTACGTTCCACCAACTGAGCCATTAGCGCGTTTGTAATATAATATAACAAATAAACAACATAATGTAAAACAACGATTAGTGGTGTTTTTCGCGCGAAATTCAAACGCACCTGTGAGCAATGGACACGTCTTCCATCTTCTTCATGTTGCCTGCAAAATAAAAAGAGATAGCGGGGGTTTTAAACCCCCACTAAATAGTAAACATGAAAATAGCGAATAGGCCGTCGTTGCTCATAAATTGAGCGCGACATGTGTAATGGATTCGTATGAAGGTCGTGAGTTCAGTGGTCCAGGTCTTGTTGGCCAATTTTTCTTGAAGAGGAAAGCCCTAATTTCACAATTTAGAAAACCTAGCGAGCTCCAATGGTGGATTCCCATATAAGGCACGAAAACTCAATTGAATGGCATGGTTAGCTTCAGAATGATTCAATTAGTATAAATCAATAAGAAAAATGCAAGAATGATGCGTATAATTTGAAACACGAATATGGAAAATTGTAAGAACAGGACAGCTTCGTGTTACCAATTCTTTGCGTTAGAGGACTGGAAAAAGATTGGGTCACGTTCAGGAAAGCCTCAGAAAGCTTTTGGAATTGGTTACAAGCTTTGAATCACGCTCTATGTGTGAAATCAGTTTTCAATTTTTTCACAAAAAATTGCAAAGTGTGTATTGGTCTGAGGCGCAGCTTCAAGGTCCTTGTGACTAGGGTTATCATCTCCTTATGTATGCCAATGGATTAGGGTAGAAATTTGAGTCAAAAAGCCTTTGCATTGATGTATCAAATATTTGATTTTCAATGAATGTTTTTTCAATCTTTTTCATGTCTTTTGATACCAATCATGGCCAAATCTTTCCTTTTTTGATGTGCACGAGATCTTGAGGTTTTGATGAGTGATTATACTGCATAAAAAGATTCAAACACATTTGTTTAGTATTTTTGTCATATTTTATTTAATTAAATGAATTAATGGTGATAAAAACTCAAATAAATAATAAAAAATGATGAAATAAATCCCCTTTGGGTCAAATGGTCGTGCATAGCCTTTGGATAATGATTCTTGGAAGAAAATGTGGCCCATTAGCAATTTTGAGGCATTTGAAGCAAAGTTGACTTTTCAAAATTCCCAAATATTTCCCAACTTCCACAAGGCATATCTTGCTCAATTTTTAAGATTTGATCATGTTCTTGGACATTTTGGAAAGGTCTTGAAGTCTTATAACCAATTCCTTTGGTCCCATGTCATTTTGATTTACCAATATCAAGTTATGGTTTTTGACTTAAAGTCCCTTTTTGTTGACTTTTGAAAATGACCTATAATGTTGAAATTGATAACTTTTTGTGAGAGCATTTCTTGGACTTGAAGTGTGAAGAGGAGTTGTAGGAAATGTCTTTCTCTTCAAAATGAGCTTTGGATGGAGTTTTTCTGATAAACCATGTGGAAGTTATGCCTTGGTCAAGTTACAGTTGACTTTTTCAACTGTCCAAATATGGAAACTTTTGCATCTTGAGACTTTTTGAGCCATGCCTTGAAAATCATGATCAAGAATTGATCAAATGATGTTTGTGGCTTCAAAATAAGATGTTGACCAAAAATTTGGACTTTTGACTGTCAAATGACCGTTTTGCCCCTGCAGTTGACTGCTGAGCAATTAGGGTTTTTTACTGTGCAATTTTGTGCTGTAAGTCTTGAAACTTGGCATGAGGATGCTTGATCATGTTTATAGGAATGTGAGACTTGATTGGACCCTTGGAAACTTCAATTTCTTTGCCAGAACCAAAACCCTAGTTTTTTGACTGTTAGGAGGCCCTTGAACTGTGCAACCCTTGGGGAGATTTTGAAGCATGCTCTTTGCAAATCTTGAAGAATATGGGAGGGCAAATTTTGGGGTACAACAGAGTGGATCCTGCGCCAACATTTTGGCACCTGAGTCTATGGGGTCCCTTTCGAAGCCTAAGGGTTCTTTATCATAGATGGCGTCCAGCCTTTGATCTATCTCAAGTTCTTTAAAGGGTGAGCATTTCGAGCCATCCCCACTTATTTCATTCATCTTCACAGCTAATTTATTTATTTCATCCTCTAAGGCCGCCTTTGATTCGTTCTCAGCCATATAGGCCGAAATCCTTTCAAAAAAGGAGGACTCAGTCATGGATAAGGTTGTCGAAGTCCCAGCCTGCTGGCCGTCTTTGTATAGTACTTTCGACTCCCCCGTCTTCACTGATTATTCTTCTATCCCAGTATAGGCCATCATGGCGAAGGGTCATATAGTAGTGGGCGTTTCTGGTTTCGTTGATTTCATCATTTGGAACACACGGAGCAATCTTTGCCATATGTTTGTCATAATTCCTCTTGTCAACTAAATTGACTGTTGACATGAAGTAACTCTGGTCTGCTTCAATGTTTTCCACGATCCCATCTTCTCTCCATAGAACTAAACGCTGATGCATTGACGAAGGAACTGCCCCTACGCCATGGATCCACTCCCTTCCCAGCAACAAGTTGTAGTTGGCCTTGGCTTCGATCACCATGAACATGGTGGACCTACAGCTTGAGCCTATTGTCAAGTCCAACTGAACCACCCCCAGTGTTTTGCCCACTTTCCTTTCATAATTGGATAGAACCATATTGTGGGGCTTGATGTCTCCTTCGCGTATTTCTAATCTTTTCAGCATGAAGTGGGGTATCAAATTGACTGCAGCACCCCCATCCACTAGAACCTTATTCACGCCATGGGCACCAACTTTTGCCCGAATAAATAATGGCTTAAGATGATTCTTCATAGCTGGTTCTGGACGTTCGAAGAACGCATTTTGCTCCTCGACAACCCCATTGTCCATCACATAGTAGCACACAGGCCTATGCTTCATCAAGTCTATGGTATCTTCTTCCTCATATTCATCAATTTCAGTTCCCTGTCCAAATTCACAGGGAAGCACAGATACCACGTTGCAGTTTAGGTTGAACAAAGACTCCCCCTCTGATTTGAAGTTATCCGTTATCATATCTTCGTCTTCTTCTGGGCCTGGAGTGTATTCCTTTGGTTCATCTAGTTGTACTTCAGAGAAAAGCCTCCTATTAACTGGGGGTTTGTCTTCAACTTGATTTTTTGGTGTGGGTTTGTTGGTGCTAGATTCACCTTGGTTCTTTGTTGAAGTTGCCCCTTTATTTGCCATAGCTTCCCTCTCAGCCTTTCGAATCCTCTGTTACCTTCGCCACTGGGATCTCGACATGGGGTTCCTGTTGTACCCCAAATTTTGACCTAAGATACCATCTCCCATCTGCATCATTACATTACAAGTGTTTTGACCTATTTTTATTAATTTTCAAAGCAGATTTTAAATTCATAACTTTTTCAAGTCAAGAGCTGTTTATTTTTTGAACGCTAAATTTATTAATCGACTCCATGCTAAAACAATGTTTATTAATTATTTATTATCTTAAATTTAAATAATTGGAATTTATTTTCAGTTATTATATAATTTAAAGATTTATAAATAATAAAGTAAATATTTGAAAAGAAGTTTATTAATTGATCAAACAATGTTTATTTAATTATTTATCATTCTAAATTTAAATAATTGAAATTGATTTTCAGTTATTATATAAATTAAAGAATTATAAATAGTAAAGTAAATATTTGAAAAGAAATTTATTAATTGATCAAACAATGTTTATTTAATTATTTATTATTCTAAGTTTAAATAATTGAAATTTTATTTTCAGTTATTATAATTTAGAAGAATTATAAATAATGAAGTAAATAATTGAAGAGAAGTTAATTGATCAATGATAGTTATTTAATTATTTATCATTCTAAATTTAAATAATTGGAATTGATTTTCAGTTATTATATAATTTAAAGAATTATAAATGATAAAATAAATAATTGGAAAGAAAAAGAATTAACTGAAATAATAGAATTTTATTCATCTTTATTCGAATTATTACAATTGTTGTTTAAATACTGTATTATGTACAAAGTATTTACAATGACAATTACATAAAATGTTTAAAGTAAAATAAAAACTATTTTTCTAAGATTCTAAATCTTCATCTTCTATCCAATACTTCTTTGATTGCTCATTCAATTTTACCTGCAAAAGAATTAAAAGAAAAGTCAGAAATAAATATAATTAAAAGTGGATAATTAATTTAGCGTTCATCATTAAAAGCAAACGGCTGGAATCAGTTTTTTTACCCTTTTTGCAAATCACGGGATTTCTCCCGGTTCACAAAAAGGGATGAATTTTATTGATAAAAATGAATGCACAAGTTAAAATATGCACAAATTCATTTTTTTGTCAAAATTGCACATTTTAATTGAAAACTGCATAATTCAAAATCCAATGCATATTTCAAAAGCAAAACAGCATATGCATAGTCAAGTTCCAAATTGTCAAAGCCAAAGTGCAACGTAAACTAACTGTCATGTGGGAAGAGGCCAAAAACATAAGGCTCCCATGATGTACATGTAATTGACAAAGAGAAATGTGCAGTTTAAAACCAAATGTGCAAGCAATATATTTCCATTTCTCATCATTTTCCAGCTTTCACTTTTTCAGAACAAGTACATAACATCACATTTTAATGTCAAATTGTACTAGAGAGAGAGAAGAGAGGAAGAGTGTGGGTTTACAGGTTTTTGGCTTAGGCAGAAAATGGACACAAAACAGAACAGCAGCAATACAGTACAGAAAAGAAAGCATGAAAAAGAATATAGACAAACTGAATAAAACAGTATAATGTGCAGAGGTATCAAAGGACAGGATAGTTAAAATATACCAAACCTGAACTATCAAATAGAGCCAAGCCAGCAAAACTGATAACAACAACAAACCTTAGAAGAAAAGGAGAGAGTTGATAACCTTTTTTTTCAAGCCTTCAAAAACAAAAAACTGTCAAACAAATACAGGCAGCCAATTCTCAAAGTACCAAAAAACCTCACCTCAAGAACCTGCTGCCTTAATACCAAAACCTCAATGCAACCTGCTATCCCACAACCATTAACCAATAGGGCCTAAAAACCAGTAAACTTGTCAAAACCAAGAACCTGTAACATAAAAAACCAGACCCTTAACCATGTCAAAACTGTTGCCAGCAAAACCATAACCATTTCAAAGCCTAAAACCATAAAAACCAGTTCACCCTGTTTCCATAAACCTGCATAAACCAGTATAGCCTCACCAAAACAACAACCAATATAGCCTTTCAAACCATGACCTGTTGAAACCTGTAAAAACCTTTCTCTCAAGCCACAACCATTAACCATGGCCTAAAAAAATCAGTAAACACAACCTACTGTCCAGCCAAAACCTTATCCCTTTTCAAAAAACGATAACCTGTAACATAAACCTTATGGCCTAAAACCATAAAACCTGTCAAACCATTTCAAGTAAGGCCTAAACTCATACCAAGGCATCCATGCAACCAAATTCAAGCGTACAGAAGCAAAGCAAAAGGAAGAAGAAGGAAAGCTAATCAAAACAAAAAATGTTTCAACAATAGCATGTTCAAGGCAACCAGAAAAGCCTCACAAATAATCATCATAGGCCAGTAAAAAGCAACTGAAGCACAGCAAAGGAGAAGAGAGGAAAAGTATTCGAAGGCAACAGTTAAGCAAGGCATCAAGGCAACAGAAGAAGAAGAAAAATATCACGTAGAGGTCATCATCAAACCACAAATCAGAAATAAGAAGACAAACCAGGATACCAAGCAAAGCTCACAGCCTCACTGTCTTCCCCCTCGCCTTGGCCTCCTACGCGTATCCCCAATCTTCCTCCTCCGTCTCCAGGTAACGATTTCTCCCTCTCTTACTTTCAAATACCTCAAATAGTCATAATAACTTGAAGTCAGAATCAAATGGATGTAAAAATCACCACATGCAAAATTGTAATAAAACCCCTTTGAGATTCAAAACGAATTTACCTTAAATATGTCGCCCTAGCTTTCTCGTTGGAGGGAAGAGGAAGGTTGAGGTACCGGTGGCCATGGACAAAGGGAGAATCCAGAAGCGGGCACGAGAAGGAGAGCAACAAAGAAGAACGCGTGAGCGATGAACAAGCGGCGCTGTAACCTTAGCCCTTTTGCTAACCCTAACCCTAAACACATTTGTTTAACCCTAAACACATTTGTGAGTGAATGGACCTTAACCCATTTCATATGCCTAAAAGCCCAGCGAATCCATTTTACACCCCCATCCCTTTTTCTGATTACCCCTTGATTAGGCCCCTTTAGAAACTCCTTGGCCCATATAACTGCCTATCCACCCCCTTTAATTTGATACCCCTTCTTCATTTATCTCCTTTTAGTTCTTTTAGAATCTTATTAAATTAGTTAATTAGTAATTTAATTAAATAAGAGGTGTATTTTAATTAGACAATTTTAAATAATTTGGTCATTTTTTAAGTTTAACTTTAGGTTTAATTTAATAATTTTAGTATTTTTTTCTAATTAGATTTAAGATAGTAACCTTTAAAGTTTTAATTTAGTTTAAAATTATTTAATAATTCTTAAAATAACATTTTATATTAATACTAAAAAAACATATAAAAAAATAGAAGCTTAAAAAATATTTTATTTTCTTTAATTAATTCCCTCGCTTTAATTAATATTAAACAAAAAAATATAAAATGCATGTTCACATCTTTTAATTTGTTATTTAATCATTGTTATAGTTGTATATCACTTAGCTACTTAAATTGTCTGTTTAATTATTTCGTCTTTACTTGTTTATCCTGTTTACGTCTAAATCCAAGAGAAAAAACGATTGAATTTGTTGACTTCATGTCCTCAAATCCAGTCATGCGAATATCTTCATTTCATTAAAACTTAGGATAATTTTTCCCCAAATATTCAATCTTTCCAAAACTTATACCTTTTAAGCCAAAACTTCGACATTAGGTCGTCGTACCTTCAAAAACCCGTTTGTACCCCTTTTCGGCCAAAACAATTTATTTTTAATCAAACGAACATTTTAATAAACAGATATTTCAAAAGGTTCCTATAGAGTACTGTTGTACCCCAAAATTTGCCCTCCCATTTCTCATCACAAAGCCCTTGGAGATCAAGATCCAATTAGGGTTTCATCTACTCAAGACTTCTCCTTGCATTGTTGACCCAAATTAGGGTTTGTGTTTGCACAAAGATGTTTTGACCTAAATTGCCTAAGATGACTTTCATGCTTCATATTGGACTCCCAAGTTTATCCATATCAAGTTTCAAGCCTTGATTCCAAGTTTTGTCCAGTCAATTGGGCAGTTGACCTAAAAATCAACTGTATTGGGGAAAAAGTCAACTGTGGCCAATTGACAGTCAAATATCATGAAAATTGACCCACATCAACATTATAAACTCACATGGACCATTTGATCAAGTTTGGATCACAATTCCACAAGAAATTTGATCAGATCATCAAAAGGGCAAAATGGTCATTTTTAGGGTTTTGACTGCACAAAGGCAATTTTTGACTGTTTGACCTAGCCAATGGCAAACCAAGCTCACATATGGACTCAAGGACCCCATGGAATTGTCTTGACATGCTCAACAAGTTCAAAAGATCCCAAGTACACAAGATTGACAGTTGAATTTCCCAGTCAATTGATCAATTTTGACTGTATACTGAAAAGTCAAACTTTGACTTTTTGGTCAAAATCAAGAGTCAAGATTCATTTTTCATCAAAACATGCCAAATCATGAAACTTGTTCACCAAGAAATCAAAGATTGCAAATTAGGGTTTGAAATGAGAATTTTTCATAACTTAGAATTTTTCTAAGTTATGAAAAACCCTAATTTTTTCCCAACTTTGCCCCACTTTCTCACCAAGATTCATTTGGATTCAAGCAAAAGTCAAAACATGAAAGTTATAGCTTGTTGCATGATCTACAACTTTTATTCACAAAGTTTTCCCAAAAGAGGCTTGTATCTCAAGTTACAATTTTTGGAATAAGGGTACTAAACCATTCTTAACTTAGTGAAATTTTGACCTATTTTAGGCAAGGTTTTCTACCTAACTTCAAGACCATTTTCCATATACCTCCACTTGGAATTTCAATTTGCATTTCAAAGATGGATTGTAGTATACATTCCAAGCTTTCCAAAATGTCCAAGAACTCATCAAACAACCTCATAACTTGAGAGAATCGAATTTTGCAATATGGCAAAAACTCACTTTTGAATTGGCCAATTTCCATGTTCATAACTTATGCATTTTCAAGTCAGCTTGGTTTATGCTACATTACAGGCCTCTAAACCATCGAACACTCATAAATTTAATGCCAAACCTTTGTGCCAAAGTGTTGTTCTATGAGTTCAAACATTACATGCAAGTTTAATCCATTTATGGAAAAAGTGAAATAGCCATTTTTGAAAAGTTAAGCTTTATGTCAAAAGGAAAATCCAAGAAGTACAGATCAAATCCCCTTGGTACAAGTTTAGGGACTAATCACACTGATCAATGCCAAGGTTTGCAGCATGTTATGAGGGCCTCTACCTGCCTAAACATCAACTGGACCTTTTCTTGCTTAAGTGTTAAGAAACCTAGCATATCACAACATAACTTTCATCTCAGCATTAGAACCCTTAAGCAAATATCTTGTACACACTCAAGACATCCTAACTGAGCTAGCACACGACTCCAACACCTCCAATACCTCCACAAACTCAAAATCACCATTGAACTGCACAAAAACAGGGCTTGCTGCAGTTTGAGTGCCAACTCTAATCCCTTTCATGCTTTCTTGCTCAAAGCTCATCAAACACATTCCCTAGCATCACTTGAAGCTAACCAAAGCATAAAACACGACCTGTAACTCCTCTAAGCAGTTCCACCATTTTCACTTTCTTGTTTTGCAGTTGAAGGTCCATAGCTCGATTCAAGGTGTTTCAAAGCAAAGTAAGCATTGGAATAGCATCACCACACTTCAGGCAAGCTGTACAGATCATCATCTTGCCCTGAAAGCTCCCCCATTGCCAGATAGAACTTCAACTGAACAAGTAACTTCTTGAACTTCTAACTCTTAGTGTAGGCATCATTAGCTCTAAGTTTGTGAATAAGAAGTGTTCTACTCATGCCCCTGAATCTGTACATGCTTTTACTTTTCATTTATTTTGCCTGAGCTATGAGAATTTAAGGTCTGAATATGGAAGAAAAGTTAGGTCAAGATTTGGGAATGTTAAAATTCTCTCTCATTTCTTAGAGTTAGGATGAGTTCTTTACATATTTAGAATCGTGATTCAATGCTTAACATTTCTTATGTTGAAAGTTTGTGCAAAAAGTCAAGGAATCCAGATCTTTGAACTTGAGTACAGGCGCGCGTTTTTGGACAAGGAGTTGTCTGAAGGTTGAAGAAGAAGCCACGTGGGCTGGGCCTGCTTTGTCTTTTCTTTTCACACCATATTTTTGATTTCACACCCCCTGAGCCCATTTTGTGTGTTTTATTGATTTTTTTGATTTTTCTTTTTCATTCTGGTTTATTTATTTTTCCTAATAATATTAAAAACATAAAAAATATTTTTTACACCATTTTTTATATTTTTAGGCATTTATTTAGTTATATTGCTATTTGTATGTAAATAAGTACAAAAATGCATTATTTAGAATAAATAGGAAAAAATAGTGTAAACCCATTTTATTTTCATTTTTATTTTGTTTTATCTTCTTAAAATATTTTGTATAAAATATACTCTTTTATGAATATTAAATATTATTATTTATATATATATATATATATAATACATATTTAGAAATTAATACATATATATATTTTTATTAGAATATTTAGTGAATAATACAAAAAATATATACATTTTATTTTTATTAACATTTGATAGTAAAAATACATTTTGACAAACATACTTCATTTTTTTATTTTATTTTGTATATAATAAATAAATACTTGTATAAATTAAATAATATATATATTTACTTAATAAAAATTAGGGTTTTACCCTTAAAACACAAAAACTCCAAAAATATTACTTTTTTTTTATTTTGTTCATTTTATTTATTGGACATAAAAAATATCCTTTTTCCATACATATAAAAACCCTTTTTGCATTTTGCATCTTTATTTTATTTTCCATTTAATTTATGCAATTAATTATTTTGTAAATATTCCAAAATTGATGTAATAGCTAGGTTTAAATTCCTTGTCTAAATATCCCCCCATTTGAACATTTGTACCCCCCTTCCCATATTATTGTGTTGTAATAGTGTAGGAATTTTACTCTTCGCACTTTAACGCTTTCTAAATATACCATGTTAGAATTAGGGTTTGTATGCAAATAAAACGAACAAAAATAGTTTGACCTAATTTCAAGATAATCAAGCATGAAAATGGACAACACATATCACCCTTGCACCCCTATGGTATTCCACTTGTTGCCTTCAATAAATGGGCCATATTGCATGTTAGGTCTCTTTGGGCAAAACAAACAATCAAATGATCATAGTCCCTCGATGACGCTTTCGAAAAGTTGCTTAAAATGATCAAGTCCCTTTCAAAGAAAAATTGCCCAAAGATACTTAGCACTATTGCAACTATGGTCTAAACGATGACCCGCGCCCGTCCCTTTCACATCCTAACACAAGATTGTCCATCAAATGCAATGGTGGAACAAAATTGTCAAAAGGGTTAAAACATAGCATAAATCTTTGAGAACTTTAGGGTAGATAGCTCTTAAGTACTTGTCAACTTGCAAAATAAAACACTTGCCTATTTTCAAACCACACCTCACTAAACTTTCAAAACAAACTTTCAAAAACCCTTGAAACATCTTTTCAAAAAGACAAAACACCTTTTGTAAAACATTCGAGTAAAGAATTGTTACAAGGGTAGCCTAGACAAGGCATCTTTTTCAAAACATTTTCAAAACCACACACAAAGCACCATTTCAAACAATTGAAAACCAAGGCAAGTTGATCTAAGCAAGTACCTAAGAGCCCATGGATAACCATGGATAGAAAGGGTGCTAATACCTTCCCTTTCTATAATCTACTCCCCGGACCCAAGAAAAATCTCAAAGGTTTTTGCTGTGCTTTTTAAACCTTTCCTTAGGATAAAATAAAAAGTCGGTGGCGACTCTTGCTCAACCGAAACATTTGCGAAAACAAAACGCAAAACCATAGTCAATTCTCCCACCGTATCACAGAACTGGCGACTCTGCTGGGGAAAATATTTAAAAGTGGAGTAACCTTAGGGCTTAGATCACCCTCTTGCATGATTAATTGTTTGTTTTGATTGCTTTATACTTTGGCTCTCTTGTTTGGGTTTGCAATCCTACACCCGGATTTTGGGAAACATTCATAGATAGCAATACGTTGTGGAAACTGTGCGGGGTATACCGACACGGTCGAAGCAATAGCTATATTAGTGCGACATATTTGTGAGTATCGGTAACCCTTGAGTTCAATCAAGGAGAGTACGGGGCCGCTGAGTGATGTCACTAAGCACTAATGACCTAGAACCTTACTTGACCATCTTGGCCTTTTATTAGGGGTAGTGAGATGACCGGCTTTGGTGCAGTCCGAAGTTGGTAGATACTCGATACTACACTCATTGAGGGTTGTTTTCTTGGAATATTTTGGTCGCTAGTTAAGTGGCTAAACCGAAACAATGAACAATGAAAACAATCCAGTGATATTGATCTCCTTAGAACCCGGTTACTATTTATAGGACAGGTTTTTAAGCCAACTACACTCAAGAGGGTACTTACCTATGAAACCCCATGCAAGCCTGAAACTAGGGTTTGGTGTGATTTGCTTGTACATATGTTTTGTGCATACATCATAAACATCATAAAACATCATATGCATTCACTAACCATTTCAAGGGTTTGGACCTTCATCTTTGTTCCTGTTTTGTAGGTCATGGAAATTCCTCGCAGAAACACCATCCAAGTCAACCTTGTGAGAATCGCTCCTCAACTCAAGGAGCTCACCTCAAGAATTCCGGAAAGCTCATCCTTCAGTGAAAGACATGGTAGACTGCTCAGCCTAGTCAACACCAACATTGAAGAAGACATGATGAAAGTGCTATTCCAGTTCTTTGACCCTCTTCACCACTGTTTCACTTTCCCTGATTACCAGTTGGTGCCCACTTTGGAGGAGTTTTCTCAACTCCTGAGAATTCCTATCCTTAATCAACTACCCTTCAACGGTATGGAAAAGGAACCAAAGTCGGAAGATGTTGCTCGAGCATTACATCTACAACCATCCGACATCAAGGGGCATTGGGAAACCAGAAGCGGCGTCAAAGGATTCTTAGCAAAATTCTTGGTTGAGAAGGCACAAGAATGTTGGAACTCATTGGACCTACAAGCCTTTGAAGAAATTGTGGCACTCCTTATCTATGGGTTGGTCTTGTTCCCAAATCCTGACCAATTGGTAGATGTCAACGCCGTCAAAATCTTCTTGTCCAGAAATCCAATACCAACATTGCTTGGGGACATTCTTCACTCATTTTACACACGAACAATGAGAAAGAGGGGTGTTCTCATGTGCTGTACTCCTCTCCTTGCAAGGTGGTTTATTTCGCACCTTCCACAATCTGTCTTGAAGAATGACCAAGGCTCAAGGTAGTTCCAACGGTTGATGACTCTTACTCACTCTGATTTACATTGGTGTTCTCGGTCCAGAGAAAATGTCATCATTGTCGATCGTTGCGGTGAATTTCCTAATGTTCCTTTACTTGGAATCAGAGGGGGTATCACCTACAACCCTTGCCTAGCTTTGAGACATATTGGATATGCACGGAGGGATGGCCCTCATGATATGTTGATTTCTGACCTAGTTTTTGACTTCGACAACGATGCGCAAGGACTTCGCCAAAGATTCATCAGAGCTTGGGGGAGGCCCAACAAGGTTGATAGCAAGACTCTGGGACACAAGAACTCCATCCATCTTGAGCCTTATCTCAAGTGGGTACGAGCCCGAGCCCAAAGTCTAATGATGCCTTATCCTCATGTACTCCCTGTGATTAAAGAGCCTGTTAAGGAAGGAGAGGTTCCCTATACCATCCTACATCCTGACATGCCTACATCGTGGGAGGAAATGCAGAAAAGCTGGATTCAACTCAAGGAGGAACGGAACACTTTTGAAGCTAGCTTCTACGCCAGTGAGAAGAAGGTTCTAGAGCTTACCCGCCGACTCCATGAGCAAGAGGCCCTCAACACCTACATCGCACCAAAGAGGATGCGCAATGTCTTTTTACCTTGAGAAGTTTTTGTAATATTTGGCCCATGGGGCATTTATGTACTAACAAATTTCTTCTTATTAATATGACGTGCGTTCTTCTTTGTCTGCAACAATTTTGAATGTTCTAAATCCTTGAATGCATTGCATACATAAGCATATCATTCATCATGTGCATAAGCAGGTCTCACTCCAGGTTTCCTTATCTGTCTGCTATTTATTTCAGTAGGATGGATCTCGAGCAAACAGTCAAAGACCTACAAGCTCAAAATGCACAGTTCCAGCAACTCCTGACAACCTTGGCTAAAGGTCAGGAGGATCTCAAGACCTTGCTGGGGAACAAAGACCCAGTGAAGAAGAAGAAAAAGAGACTCGGGGTGGCTACTTTGGGGAGAAGATTTGACGGAGAAGCTCGGAGAGTGCTTGAATTTCCTCCTATTTCTGATGAAGGAACCAGCAAAGGAGGTGGGGCTGCGGTACCTTCCGAGTCCGATGTGGAAGAAGAGGAGGTCGAAGAGGATGAAGATTATTCTGATCAACAATACCCTCCAGCTGATGATAAATACAAGGGTTTAGAAGACAGGTTGGCCGCCATGGAATTACAAAGAGTACCTGGTTTGGATTTTGAAGACTTGGGTTTGGTCGCCGGGATTATGATTCCCCCAAAATTCAAAGTGCCAGTGTTTGTGAGGTATGATGGGCTGTCATGTCCAAAAATGCATCTCAGGTCCTACGTGAGAAAGATCCAACCCTATACGGCAGATAAGAACCTGTGGATACATTACTTCAAGACAGCCTTTCTGGGGCTCAATTGGAGTGGTTTTATCAGCTAGAGGGAACCAGCGTCCGAAATTGGGAAGACTTGGCCACCGCTTTCTACAAATAATATCAGTACAATTCTGACCTTGCTCCTACTCGTACCCAACTTCAGGGTATGTCACTAGGAACAGGCGAAGGGTTCAAAGAATATGCACAAAAATGGAGGGATTTGGCTGGCAGGGTGCATCCTCCTTTAACCGACCGTGAACTTGTTGATATGTTTCTAGGGACCCTATCTGGGACATTTTTCAATCATCTAATTGGTAACTCTTCCGCGGGGTTTACCGATTTGATCTTAACAGGCAAAAGAATAGAAGCAGGCATCAAGTCAGGAAAGATTCAGAAGGGTGTTGCTGCAAATGTTGAGAAGAATCCTTTTAAGAAGGAAACGGCTGTGGTATATTCTCAGAGAAGAGCAGGAAAGACGGAGCGTCGACCAACTGTGGGGGCCGTAATGATTCAAAATCCTTCAAGTGAGCAGCCTCGCTATAACAAGTCCAGACCAAATCAACAACGAGTGGAACGGCCACAACGGCAGTTCACCCGTATTAATATGACTCCAGCGCAAGTGCTTCCCCATCTGTTAAAATTGAATCTCGCCACCATCAAGGAGGCACCAAAGAATGTGAATACGTCCTCTCTGCATTATCATCGTAATGCTAAATGCGCCTACCATTCTGACAGTGTCGGGAACGACACCAATGATTGTTGGGCACTCAAGCATAAAATCCAAGACCTGATAGAAGCGAAGGAAGTAGAGTTTGACGCTCCGGAGAAGTCTAATGTGATATCTGCTCCCATGCCGAAACACGACCGAAATGTCAATGCCATTGAAGAAGATTTGTATGTGGCTGATGTCAATGATCTGATTACTCCTTTGTTAACCATCAAGTTGAATTTGTTAAGGGTCGGGGTCTTCCCGGGATGTAAAGAAGACTGCTATTGTTGTTACTCTCTGCCGTTTGATTGTCGGCTGTTGAAGAAAGGCATCCAAGGCCTCATGGATAGTCGACAAATTTTGTTTGAAAAAGTTTCTGCTGTTCCAACCCATAATGAAGATGTCTCAATCATAACCATTCACGCCAATCTTTCCAAGGCCGTCAAAAAGCCAGTCAAGATTACACCAGCTACGAAATCTGTTCCGTTGAAGATAACAATGCCAGGGCCTGTCCCCTATGTTTCTGAGAAGTCGATACCATGGAACTATGGCGGTGACATCTACTACCATGGTATCAAACAAATCGAAATAACTGAAGAAAGTTCGGATGATGAAGAAGCCAGCTGTGATCGGTGTTCTTGGATGTATGTAGGGTCTGATCTGGATGGAATATGGTAAACCATCGCGCTGAAGCTGCATAGGATTAATTGATGAAAAATAATATGGGATTTGTACAGACCTGGGACTTGAACCCAGGTCTTGGAGGTTGCATGTATTGGTACCTGCCAGCTGAGCCATCACGTTTCATTTAATATATTATATCAAATAAACAACAAAAAGCAAAACCAACGCATAGTAATTAAAAACGCGCGCAATTCAAACTAGCGAATCACGCTTCGCCATCACATCATCTTCCTCAATGTTTTTATTTTTTCTGAAAAGCACAAGCCTATGGAAACGGTTTTCTGGGCGTGGTCTAAGGCAGCTTTCAAGAAAATAGCGATTAGGCTATTCTTGAACATAAATTCATCGCGACTATTGGGATCTCTTCGTCCGGTTGAGCTGAGTCTGATAGTGGTGATTTTGAGTCCTAATTTCACTTGGTTATGAAAGCCCCAATCTGGAAAACCTGTAACCCTAATATTTAACAATGGCAAAAACGCATATATGGCACAAAAACATAATTGAATATGTTGGTCAGCTTAGAAACATCATTATGAGCAAGAATCCATAAAGAAAAATGCAAAAGGATGCTTGAATTATGCTATGCGATTTCAAAAATTTTGCTTCACAGTTTGAGTTATAGATACCACTTCTTTGCGTTTTGGTTGATGTTAATGATTGAGAATCGTTCAATGATGTTTCAGGATGATGATAGAACAAGAATTGAGGCTTGAATCGAACTAGAAACTGGTTTTCAGTATTGACCTTTTTTGAGAATTTTTCAACTTTGTATATGGTTTCTGAGCGCAGCTGAGAGTCCAAGGCAATTAGGTTTATGGTCAGGGTTATGTAGTGAGATGATTAGGTCAACAAAACTTGATACAATCTCTTGCAATTATGGATTAAGATATTTGATTTTCTTAAGATTTTTCCAAATCTTTTCCATGTGCATTTTGCTCTCAATCATGCCAATCAGCTTCAAATCTTTCCCCTTTTGTATTTACACGAAATATTGAGTCCAAACCTGCATAAAAAGATTTGTTTTCATTAGGTTTGTATTTTTTATGCATTTTATTTAATTAAATGAATTATAAATGATAAATAATCCAAATAAATAAATAAAAAATGGAGAAAAACTTCCTTTTGGGCCTAATGGTCGTGCATAGGCTTGGCATGAAGAAACTTGGAAGAAAAATGGGCCCATTTGCATTTTTGGATCATTTGAAGTAAAGTTGACTTTCAAAAATTTCCAAAAATTTCCCAACTTCCACAAGGCATAACTTGCTCAATTTTTACGCTTTTCACATGTTCTTGGACATTTTGGAAAGGTCTTTGAGTCCTTTAACCAATGCCTTTGGTCCCATGTCATTTTGATTTACCAATCTCAAGTTATGGCCTTTGACTTAAAGTCCCTTTTTGTTGACTTTTGAAAATGACCTATAATGTTGAAATTGATAACTTTTTGTGAGAGCATTTCTTGGACTTGGAATATGAATATGAGTTGTAGGAAATGTCTTTCTCTTCAAAATGAGCTTTGGATGGAATTTTTCTGATAATCCATGTGAAAGTTATGCCCTGGTCAATTTCAGTTGACTTTTTCAGCTGTCCAAATATAGTAACTTTTGCATCTTTGATGATTTCTGAGCCAAATTTTGAGAATCATGATCAGGCATTGATCAAATGATGTTTGTGACTTCAAAATGATATGTTGACCAAAAATTTGAACTTTTGACTGTCAAATGACCATTTTGCCCCTACAGTTGACTGTAGTGCAATCTAGGGTTTTGACTGTGCAATTTTGAGCTGAATGCCTTGAAACTTGATATGAGGATGCTTGACCACATTTGTAGGCATATGAGACTTGATTGGGACTTTGAAAACTTCCTTTCTTTGATCAGAACTCAAACCCTAGTTTTGACTGTATAGGAGACAGTTGAGCTGCACAACCCTTGGGGAATTTTGTGACTTGACTTGGCAATTTCTTGAAGAATATGGGAGGGCAAATTTTGGGGTGCAACTGTTGCCCCTGTTCAATCTTCTTAGACCTGAGGATGCAGATTGGCTGACGTGCCTTTCGTAATCCGAGGGTAGAAGATGATTGGACACTAGAGTGCCCAGAAATTTGCGCTCACATAGTGGCAGTGATGGGGGAATGGGCTTATAGATGCCATTTGGAGATTGCTGGATAGGATGATGGGCTTATAGATGCCATCTGGATGTTGATCGCGTAGGAGATTCCTTAGCGAGAACCTGCATACCTTAGCATGAATGGTAAGAGAACCTTGGGCGACTTTAACTTCAACAACGCTCGTTGAGAAAAACCTTGGGTGTCTTCTACTTCAACAACGCTTGTTGAGAAAAATCTTGGGTGTCTTCTACTGGAATAAGAATCAGGGAGATCTTAGGGTCGATCTGACTGAACCAGAGAGGCCTTTGACTGGGTAGGAATCAGGAAAATCTTAGGGTCGATTTAACTGAACCGGACAAGGTCTTGGAATATCTTCAACTGGATAAGCATCAGGGAGATCTTAGGGTCGATCTGACTGAACCAAGAGAAGGCCTTTGACTGGATAAGCATCAGGAAAATCTTAGGGTCGATTTAACTGAACCGGTCTAGGTCTTGAAATATCTTCAACTGGATAAGCATCAGGGAGATCTTAGGGTCGATCTGACTGAACCAAGAGAAGGCCTTTGACTGGATAAGCATCAGGAAAATCTTAGGGTCGATTTAACTGAACCGGTCTAGGTCTTGAAACATCTTCAACTGGATAAGCATCAGGGAGATCTTAGGGTCGATCTGACTGAACCAGAGAAGGCCTTTGACTGGATAAGCATCAGGAAAATCTTAGGGTCGATTTAACTGAACCGGTCTAGGTCTTAAAATGTGATTGAGACTTTAAACTGCATCTTTCCTGAAAGGTAAAAGTCAGTCATATGCAATGCATGATATGGATCAAGCAATGGTGTTCTCAACATAAAGGAGACTTGTATGACGCAGTGCGTTATGCATGCTATGATGATGTATGTGAAGTTTTATGTATGTTTTCGTCTAGGAAAGTGAATCTTTGACGGGTGTCGGGAAGTTGTATCCTGGGCTGACGCTGAAGAATAGATTTTGCTTCCGCTGGGGATGATAACTGCAAGAATACCGATAGGAGAAGATAACTCCGTTGAGGAATAAACTTGGCAAATGAAGAGTCCGCGGGGAGAAAAGATACTCTTGCGACTATGCTGGGAAGCGGTACTCTGTGGGGATAGAGATGCTTTGCTTGAATTATTGAGAATGGCTTGCTGAGGATACCGTTGTTGTATGAAGTATTGACGGACTTTGCTGGGGTAAGAAGACTTCGTCGACGACGCTCTTTCCGTGGCTTTTGGCTGAGGATAACCCAGTTATATCCTATTGAGGAAATAACTCTTTAAATAAAGTCGGGCGACGCGTTCGTGCTTTGCGAAGGGTAAGCTTCCAGAATCTACTGGGGATAAGCTTACTGCTTGGGGAGATATGAATTCCAACTTTCCTGGGGAAACTGGGTTGGACTGGACTCTTTGGGGAAGTTTTGGACTGCGGGGAAGTGATTCCTTTGAATGTTGATGTACCGCCGGGGAACAATCTTTAGACCAAGACTGCCGGGGATGCTTGTTAAGAATGTGTGCTGCTGGGGAAGTATGGAGATCTACTGGAAGATATTCAATTTCCTTGATATTTGATAATTCTGCTTGGAGAAGAATGTACTGTTTTGCTGAACCGCTCTCTGGGGAATTAAGATACACTTGGCCGTGTTCTTTAGCTGAACCTACCTTGGTACCTTGGAGGATAGAGCAATTAGACTGCTCAGACAACTCTTTATTGCCCCTGTTTCTAGTGTCACCTGCAATTAATTCCTTTGTTTCGTATGCAACTATTTATGAGTTAGCAAATTATTGTCAATGCATATATCACAAATTGAACTTTGGACGTTCTTCGCAAAACAAAACAGAAAAAAGAAAAACACTTGGCACGTTTAACTGAAAAATGTATTTGTATTGATTTTTGAATGGCCTGAATAGGCGTTTTGTGTACAAGAGGCTGACGTCCTAGTAAGAGGTACGCCGCCGATCAAAAGAGTTTATACAAGTTTTGTACAAAAGAAAATAAAACAGCTGTGTGAAAGATGAATGATCCACTGGGTTTCAACTCTGCTATTGCCTTTATAACTCCGAGCGTCTCATCACTTGATGACCTTGGTTGAAGGTGAAGCTGACTGATCGATGCTGTTTGAACTTGATGTAGATACCGGATTCTGGATGCAAAGTGATCCAATGAGACATAGTATTACGCTTTTATCCCTTATTTTTGCCTGGACCGCCCTTTCGGGTTTTCAGTCCACCGGGATACCCATTTTTGCCCAAGCCGCCTTTTCAGGTTTTCGACTTGCCGGGTGTACAGATTTTTTTTATTTTCATCCCTTCATTTTGCCCGAACCCTTTTGGTTCGACGGGAAGCCCTAATTTTTGCCTAGGCATGTCAGCCTAGCGGGTCTTGTTTTCATGCGTAGTATTTTTTAATTATGTCTGCATTGGCGGGGTGAGGAAGGTCGTCACCATCCATGTTGGTTAATATCATTGCTCCTCCTGAGAACACATGCTTAACCACAAATGGCCCTTCATATGTGGGAGTCCATTTGCCCCTTGGATCACTCTGAGGAAGGATGATTCGCTTGATCACCAAATCCCCGACTTGATATTCCTGTGGTCTGACCTTTTTGTTAAATGCCCTGATCATTCGTTTCTGATACGTCTGACCATGACAGATAGCAGCAAGTCTCTTTTCGTCAATGAGATTGAGTTGGTCAAGTCGTGTCTGGATCCAATCATCTTCGTTCAGATTTGCATCCTTCATTATCCGGAGAGAAGGAATTTTCACTTCGATCGGCAAGACTGCCTCCATGCCATAAACCAGAGAGAAGGGAGTTGCCCCGGTTGACGTCCTAGCTGAGGTACGGTACCCATGCAGAGCGAACGGTAACATCTCGTGCCAATCTTTGTACGTTACTGTCATCTTTTGCACGATCTTTTTTATGTTCTTATTTGCTGCTTCTACAGCCCCATTCATCTTCGGTCTGTAAGGAGAAGAATTGTGGTGCTGTATCTTGAACTGTTCGCAAAGCTCAGCAATCATCTTGTTGTTCAGGTTGGTACCGTTGTCCGTAATAATCCGCTCAGGGACGCCGTATCGACAGATCAGGTTGTGCCGAATAAACCGTGCCACAACAGTCTTGGTCACTGTAGCATAGGATGTTGCCTCAACCCACTTTGTAAAATAGTCAATCGCCACTAGGATGAAGCGATGTCCATTGGATGCCGTAGGTCTGATCTCGCCAATCATGTCTATGCCCCACATTGCAAACGGCCAAGGCGCAGTCAGAACATTCAGGGGAACCGGAGGAACATGCACCTTGTCTGCATAGATCTGGCACTTGTGGCATGTCCTGGAGTGTTGGTAGCAGTCAGCTTCCATTGTGGACCAATAATATCCTGCCCGTAGGATCTTTTTAGCCATAGTATGTCCACTGGAATGTGTACCAAAGGTCCCTTCATGTAGCTCTTCCATGATTCGTTCTGCTTCAGTTTTGTCCACACAACGCAGTAAGGTTGAATCATGGTTTCTTTTGTACAAGATGCCGTTGCTTAGGAAGAACTTGGCTGCGAACCTCCTCAGGAATTTCTTATCGTTGACAGAGGCACCTTCAGGGTATTCCTGAGCTTCCAGATATCTCTTCACTTCGTGGTACCAAGGCTTCTCAGTCACCAATTCAGTTTCGAGATCACAACAGTATGCCGGTTCGTCCAGTTTCCAGATGGTGATCCGGGGAGCCTCATTATCCCATTTGACCTTGAACATTGAAGACATTGTAGCTAACGCGTCCGCTAACTGATTCTCTTCTCTTGGAAAGTGTTCGAAGGTTATCTCCGTGAAGTGGGGAATCAGGGTCAACACACATTCTCTGTAAGGAATCAAGTTTGGATGTTTCGTATCCCACTCTCCTTTGATCTGATTGATCACAAGAGCGGAATCTCCGAAAACACTTAGAAATTTGATCCTTAGGTCGATCGCAGCTTGAAGACCCATGATACACGCCTCATACTCTGCCATGTTGTTGGTACAGTTGAAACACAGCCGGGCAGTGAGTGGAGTATGAGTACCTTGTGGAGATATGATGATGGCGCCGATACCATTTCCCAAAGCATTGGAAGCTCCATCAAAGTGCATAGACCATCGGGATCCTGGTTCAGGTCCTTCATCCGGTCCAGGTACTTCACAATCAGTTACAATCATGATGCTTTCATCCGGAAACTCGAAGTTCATTGATTGGTAGTCATCTACAGCTTGATGAGCTAAGTGGTCTGCCAATACACTCCCCTTGATGGCTTTCTGGGTTGTGTACTGAATGTCGTATTCCGTCAAGATCATTTGCCATCTTGCAATTCTCCCAGACAGAGCAGGCTTTTCGAATATGTATTTTATCGGATCCATTTTTGAGATCAACAAGGTGGTATGAGTCAGCATATACTGTCTCAGCCGGCGAGCAGCCCATACCAAAGCGCAGCAAGTTTTCTCAAGCAGTGAGTATCGGGTCTCACAGTCGGTAAACTTTTTGCTAAGGTAATAAATGGCATGCTCTTTTCGGCCAGACTCGTCATGCTGCCCCAGCACACACCCCATTGAGTTGTCCAGCACTGTCAGGTATAGTATCAGAGGTCTCCCTTCAACCGGTGGCATAAGGATAGGTGGTTCTTGGAGATACTCTTTGATTCTGTCAAAAGCAGCTTGACATTCATCGTTCCAACGTACTACCTGATCTTTCTTCAGCAGCTTGAAGATTGGCTCACAGGTAGCAGTCAGATGAGAGATGAATCGAGCGATGTAATTCAGGCGTCCTAAAAAGCCTCTGACCTCCTTTTCTGTCTTAGGAACTGGCATCTCTTGAATAGCTTTGACCTTAGCAGGGTCCACTTGAATACCTTTATCACTGACCACGAAGCCTAGCAGTTTTCCCGATCTTACCCCGAAGGTGCACTTGTTCGGGTTCAGTCTCAGCTTGTATAGTTTCAACCGGTCAAACAATTTCTGCAGATGATCTAGATGCTCTTCCTCAGTCTGGGACCTAGCGATCATGTCGTCCACATACACCTCTATCTCGTGATGGATCATATCGTGAAATAAGGCAACCATGGCACGTTGGTAGGTTGCCCCAGCATTCTTTAATCCGAACGGCATGACCTTGTAACAGAAGGTGCCCCACTGAGTGACAAATGTAGTCTTCTCCATGTCTTCAGGTGCCATCTTGATCTGATTGTAGCCTGAAAAGCCATCCATGAAAGAGAATACCTTGTGCTGAGCTGTATTATCAACAAGGACATCAATGTGAGGTAAAGGGAAGTCATCCTTGGGGCTGGCCCTGTTTAGATCCCTGTAGTCGACACACATTCTGACCTTGCCGTCCTTTTTAGGTACCGGCACCACGTTAGCAACCCACTGAGGGTAAGAAGTCACTGCAAGGAAACCGGCATCAAACTGTTTCATGACTTCGGCTTTAATCTTCTCGGACATCTCTGGGCGCATCCGACGGACCTTTTGTTTAACTGGAGGGCAGTCTTCCCTAGTCGGCAAATGATGGACAACAATATCGGTATCCAACCCGGGCATGTCTTCGTAGGACCAGGCAAAGATCTCCATATAGTCATGTAACATCTTGGTTAACCGTTGCTTCACGCTGAGCTCTAGGTTGGCACCAATCTTTACCTCTCTCCGGTCTGCTTCAGTACCCAGGTTTATGGTTTCCACTGGCTCTTCATGGGGTTGAATTGCCCTCTCTTCCTGAAGCAACAGTCTAGCAAGCTCGCCAGGCACTTCGCAATCATCTTCACCTTCGTCTTCGGCTAAGTTGATCGGATTTTCGAAGTCATAATTGGCAGTAGCAGAGCTATTATCAGTGAGATCCAGAGTGGATTGGAACCTGTATGAGTGAGTGTGTGTGTAAATACAGCTGTTTTTGAAAATTATGTAAAGGAAAGGAAAGATAGAAAAGGAACACAATATTTGTAATGCGAAAGATACGTCCAAGATTTTCATTCATGATGTATAAAATGACAGTTCGTATGCCCTCACAAATAGAACCACGGTGCCTCGGGTAAGACACCGGGCCATAGAGTTTATCATTGTCTATTACAAAATAACAAAACATAGGAATTCATTACTGCGTCACAAAGGTAATAGGGGTATGGTCCTTTGCACTCCAATTGTTCAATCCGTCTTCGGCCGTCGGATAGATCCAGCTGTTGAATTCTGCTTCATCCACTTCATGATCCTCCCCAACAGCATTCACTTCTGAGCTTTTAATAAATACCGGAGGCCTTCCGATCTTCGCTTTCCTCATAGCTCTCTGACCTTCTGAGGTAAAACCCAGCCCAAGTTTATCGGTCTTCTGGGTGAAGTCTGGAAGTCTGCCCCAGTCGGCACATTCACCCTTCTGCACCACAGCCCTGGCATCCTTCAGGGAAGCCATCTTCAAAGGACCACTTGCTTCTGTTGTTTCTGCTGCAATTGGAAACACCTCCTCGAAATGCTGAAAGGGGGTCTCAATGAACTCCCCATCCATCTCAATGTATCTGAACGAGTTTAGGTGACTCACCATATATTCTTCCTCTCCTTGCACCGTGACAATCTTCCCTCTGACGGGGTACTTCAGCTTTTGATGCAAGGTGGAGGTCACTGCCCCAGCCTTATGTATCCAGGGTCGACCCAGCAGACAAGAGTAAGATGGACGGATGTCCATCACATAAAAAGTGGAGTCGAACACCTGAGAGCCCACCCGAATCGGAATGTCAACTTCTCCATGGACCATCCTCTTTGAACCATCAAAGGCCCTGACGATAATGTTGCTGGGTTTCAAATCCAGGCCTTCACAATCTAGACGATCCAGAGCCTTCTTGGGTAGCACATTCAAAGATGACCCAGTATCGACCAACACATGTGCCAAGGTGGTGCCCCTGCATTCGATTGAGACATGCAGAGCATCATTATGATCTCTCCCCTTTGCGGTCAAATCAGCATCTGAGAAACCCAAGCCATTGTCTGCCGTTAGACTTGCCACGCAATCGGTGAACTGGACTGCAGAGGTTTCATGTGGCACATGGGCCATCTTGAGGAATGAGATGAGGGCCTTTGCATGGGCCTCAGAGCACAGCAGTAAAGAGAGCATGGAGATCTTGGAGGGCGTATGCCCCAACTGTTCCACGACATTAAAATCGCTCTTCTTTATAATCTTCAAAATCTCCTCCATCTCTTGTGGGGAGGCCTCAACAGCTATGGGTATGGGTGCCTCCATCTGGGCAGGCTCGGTTTCAATTCCCTTGCCCCGAGCATTGGATGACTCGGCAGCAGGAGAAACAATCGGATCAGCAGCAGGAACAACAACTTGATCAGCAACGGGAGTAGGTGTACTTGCAGGAATTATCAGGAGCGGTCTTCGGACAGCAGGTGGCGCAATGTCAGGCGAGAAGAGCCTGCCACTGCGGGTAACTTTGGCTGGGCCAATAATGTCACAGATGCTGGCGCCAGCGTTGGGCTCTTGTTTAACTCCGTTTATATATACATCTGCCCCATAGTGCCAAGGGACAGCTTTGTTGGATACATAGGGCAGGGGCCCAGGAACAGTGATAGTAACAGGTGCAACGGTCAGAATTTGGATGGGCTTCTTCTGGAGAGCCGGGATCGGATTATTGAAGATGGTCACCACAGAGACTTCTTCTATTGGAACCAAACGAACAGCAGACTTCTTGAATAGAATCTCCTTGCTATCCATTAAGCTTTGGATGCCTAACTTTAGCAAGGGACAACCGGATGGGGACACAACACAGAACAGGCAACCCTCACTACAACCCGGAAATAAACCGGCCTGCAGTAGGTTCTTCTTAACGATCTTTAGAGGAGTGGCTAGATCATCCACAGAAACAGCATAAACATCTTCATCAACAGCATTTACCCCGTGCTGAGGCATAGGGGCAGTAACTACATTCGGCTTTGCAGGCGCCTCGAATTGTATCTCCTTTGCATCGATAAGGTCTTGCACCTTATTCTTCAATGCCCAGCAGTCATCAGTAGAGTGCCCCGGGCTATCTGAGTGGTAAGCACAACGAGCATTCGGGTTGTACTTGGGGGACGCAGTATTGGGGAACTTTGGCGCCTCCCTGACAGTCACTAAATTAGTTGAGAGTAACTGTGGCAGGATCTGCGACAAAGTCATGTTTAAACGGGAGAATTCTCTCCGGGGTCTTTCCACCTTCTGAGTATTGTTTGGCCGGGGAGCGGCAGCAGGCTTAGCAATCATGACCGCATTGACAGATTGGCGGTGCTCATGTCTTTCTGATCTTCTGGAACCATACACAGCACTAGACTCCTTCTTGAATGGTTTCTTTTCTGAACTAGATGAGGCGCCCTTCGCAATCTTCCCAGACTTCAACCCAGCTTCAATCCTTTCCCCAGTCAAGATCAAATCAGTGAAACCAGCAGAAGAATTCCCAATGAGGTGGTTGAAAAATGGCCCAGATAGGGTCCCCAAGAACATGTCAACCAACTCCCGATCAGTCAATGGTGGCTGCACCCTGCCAGCCAGGTCTCTCCACTTCTGAGCGTACTCCTTAAAACCTTCGCTTGCACCTAACGCCATACCCTGGAGTTGGGTACGTGTGGGGGCAAGGTCGGCATTATACTGATACTGCTTGTAGAAAGCAGTAGCCAGCTCCTCCCAGTTACGAACTTTGGTCCCATCCAGCTGATAGAACCATTCGAGATGAGTCCCTGAAAGACTCTCCTGGAAGAAGTGGATCCATAGATTCTTGTCCGCAGAGTACGGCTGAATTTTCCGAACATAGGACCTTAAGTGCAGCTTGGGACAAGACGCCCCGTCATACTTCGAGAAGGATGGTGCTTTGAATTTATGCGGGATAATCACACCAGTCGACAAACCCAGATCTCCGAAATCCAGCCCAGGTGCCTGTTGCACCTCCATAGCCTTCAACCTGTCCTCCAGTTGTTTGTACCTGTCATCTGCAGGAGGGTACTGCTCCTCATCAAAATCTGTCTCGTTGTCGGAGACGACCGGACTAGGAACCTTTACTTCTGCCTGAGAAGGACTCCTGCCAACAGAAGAACCAGCCTCTTCATGGTGCAGAGTATTGCCAAACCTTCGGCCCGAGTTGAACAGAACAGTTCTTCTCTTCTTCTTCTTCTCCTTCTTCAGGAGCATAGCCTTTAGTTCTTCTTGGCCTTTAGCCAGCCCCTTGATTAGTTCTTGGAATTGTGCATTCTGCACCTGGAGAGCCTTGATCGATGTCTCGGTTGATTCAGATCCGGGATTCATGATGCTGAAATAAACAGCGAAGAACTGTAAGCAACCTGAAAAGAGGAAAAACCTGCTATGCACATGATGTATGAAATGCGTATGGATTATGTTTTCAAAGACAATCGGGAATCAACTTCGTAAACAAAAAGAGAACACACTTCATTAGATTCAACTTTGTAACTGAAATTATTCAACAAGTTGCCCTTAGGAGTTTACATGAAATGAAACAATTGGAAAGGAAATAAAAACTGTGAAGGCACATTCAGAATTCCTCATTGATCCCATGGTCTCCTCTTCTCAGTATGGAGGTAGGCATTCAGAGTTCTCTCATTCTCCAACTGCTTTGTCAGCTTCTGGATCTTTGATTCCTGCTCATTGAACTTTTCCCGGTAAGAATCCCGTTCTTCTTGCAGTTGCGACCAAGATCTCTTCAATGTCTCATAATCAGTAGGTACCTGAGGAGGAAGGACAGTCGGAGGAACACCATCTTTGTCAGGACACTCAAGAGTGACGGGTCTGACAGCTTCATACGGCATACCTAACTTCTGGGCACGGATGCAGACCCATTTGTAGTAGGCTTCCATAGGTAAAGAAGTCTTTGGCCCTAGCTCTTGTGGGTCAGCTTTATGAACCTTGTCCCAAGCCTTGATGAACCTACGACGCAGCTCGTCACTATCCACCTGAAATTCAAAACTGATGTGAGGCACTAACATCTCATGGGGGCCTGCTCTTCTTGCTCTTCCAAACTGACGGAGTGCTAGACATGGATTGTAAGAGATCCCTCCTTGAGTACCAATCAGAGGAACATTAGGATACTCCCCGCATCGATCAATAATAGCTATCTCATCCAAACCTCTGCAAGTCCAAATGATGTCTTTATCGGTGAGAGACATTAACCTGTGAGCCCAACCTCTTCCTTCTTGGTTCTTCAGTACGAACTTAGGGAGGTGCGAAATAAACCACCTCACCAACAAAGGGATACAACACCATAGGGTTCCTCGTCTTCGGGTAGTACGGGCATGAAGTTGTTGCAAGATGTCACCCAAGAGTGTGGGCACTGGATTCTGAGACATAAATATCCTAATGGCAGTGACATTGATGAAGTTGTCAGGATTAGGAAACAGGACTAACCCATAGATTAGGAGAGCCAAGATGTCTTCATATGCCCTAAAGTCCAGGTCATTCCAGAAATTGTTAGCTTTACCAATTAGGAACTTGGCCAAGAAACCCTTAACTCCGCTTCTCGTTACCCAGTTGTCTGTTACCTCTTGATGGGTCAAAGGAAGAGCTGCAGCCACATCCTCAAGCCTGAGGGTCTTTTCCCAACCAGTAAAGGGAGTCTGATCCAAGATAGGGATGCTAAGTAAATCAGAGAACTCTTCCAGGGTAGGGACCAGCTGGAAGTCTTGAAAGGTGAAGCACTGGTACTGAGTGTCATAGAACTGGGTCAGAACACTCATCAACTGTTGATCCCGCTTTGCAGTGACTAAACTGAGAAGAGAACCATGCCTCTGAATGAAGGAAGTGGTGTTTGGAATTCTGCTAACCAATTCATCAAGCAACTCAGGTGAACGAACAAAGTTGAACCGGATAGTATTCCTTCGCACAGGCATCATAATATCCTACAAAACAGAGCAAAGATGAAACCCTCTTGTCTTTGAAACGGTCAGTTCTTATGCAGGATGCATGCAATGCTCATGATGCTATGATGTTATGATAAGGCACACCACATACAGATACAAAGGCAAACATGGTAAGGCACACAAGTCACACAAGGCAAGCCCCTAAAGTTTAGGCCAGCATGAGGTCTAGGTACTACCCTCTTTCAGTTTGTTGGTTCATACCTGTCCTAATCAAAAGTAACCGGGTTCTTAGAGGATCCCAATATCATTGACTACCCTCAATCGGTCATAACTCCAGCATCGCAATCTTTTCTTGCGGCCAGAACCATCACGAGAGTTTAGCCTCAATGGGCGTAGCATACTGCTACAATTCTAAAGGCCAAGTTGTGTCAATTAAGGTTCTAAGGTTGTTGGTGCTTAATGACTCCTTAGAAGACCCATATTCTCCTCGTTGCGACACAAGGGATATCGGTACAGACTAAGGTGCCACACCAACGTAGCCACTGCTTCACCTGTGTCGGTCTACGCCGGACAGGTCCCTCACAGCTTATGCTACCTAAACAGGGTATCCCCAGATCCGGGTTAGGATCTATGTATCTCCGATGCAACCCACAATTTAAAGCACACAAGGAAAACAATTGAAAACATAGTTATAAGCTAGCCCTAAGGTACACCTCACTTTATAAAGGGTCCCCAGCAGAGTCGCCGGTTCTGTGATCGGTGTTCTTGGATGTATGTAGGATCTGATCTGGATGGAATATGGTAAACCATCGCGCTGAAGCTGCATAGGATTAATTGATGAAAAATAATATGGGATTTGTACAGACCTGGGACTTGAACCCAGGTCTTGGAGGTTGCATGTATTGGTACCTGCCAGCTGAGCCATCACGTTTCATTTAATATATTATATCAAATAAACAACAAAAAGCAAAACCAACGCATAGTAATTAAAAACGCGCGCAATTCAAACTAGCGAATCACGCTTCGCCACCACATCATCTTCCTCAATGTTTTTATTTTTTCTGAAAAGCACAAGCCTATGGAAACGGTTTTCTGGGCGTGGTCTAAGGCAGCTTTCAAGAAAATAGCGATTAGGCTATTCTTGAACATAAATTCATCGCGACTATTGGGATCTCTTCGTCCGGTTGAGCTGAGTCTGATAGTGGTGATTTTGAGTCCTAATTTCACTTGGTTATGAAAGCCCCAATCTGGAAAACCTGTAACCCTAATATTTAACAATGGCAAAAACGCATATATGGCACAAAAACATAATTGAATATGTTGGTCAGCTTAGAAACATCATTATGAGCAAGAATCCATAAAGAAAAATGCAAAAGGATGCTTGAATTATGCTATGCGATTTCAAAAATTTTGCTTCACAGTTTGAGTTATAGATACCACTTCTTTGCGTTTTGGTTGATGTTAATGATTGAGAATCGTTCAATGATGTTTCAGGATGATGATAGAACAAGAATTGAGGCTTGAATCGAACTAGAAACTGGTTTTCAATATTGACCTTTTTTGAGAATTTTTCAACTTTGTATATGGTTTCTGAGCGCAGCTGAGAGTCCAAGGCAATTAGGTTTATGGTCAGGGTTATGTAGTGAGATGATTAGGTCAACAAAACTTGATACAATCTCTTGCAATTATGGATTAAGATATTTGATTTTCTTAAGATTTTTCCAAATCTTTTCCATGTGCATTTTGCTCTCAATCATGCCAATCAGCTTCAAATCTTTCCCCTTTTGTATTTACACGAAATATTGAGTCCAAACCTGCATAAAAAGATTTGTTTTCATTAGGTTTGTATTTTTTATGCATTTTATTTAATTAAATGAATTATAAATGATAAATAATCCAAATAAATAAATAAAAAATGGAGAAAAACTTCCTTTTGGGCCTAATGGTCGTGCATAGGCTTGGCATGAAGAAACTTGGAAGAAAAATGGGCCCATTTGCATTTTTGGATCATTTGAAGTAAAGTTGACTTTCAAAAATTTCCAAAAATTTCCCAACTTCCACAAGGCATAACTTGCTCAATTTTTACGCTTTTCACATGTTCTTGGACATTTTGGAAAGGTCTTTGAGTCCTTTAACCAATGCCTTTGGTCCCATGTCATTTTGATTTACCAATCTCAAGTTATGGCCTTTGACTTAAAGTCCCTTTTTGTTGACTTTTGAAAATGACCTATAATGTTGAAATTGATAACTTTTTGTGAGAGCATTTCTTGGACTTGGAATATGAAGATGAGTTGTAGGAAATGTCTTTCTCTTCAAAATGAGCTTTGGATGGAATTTTTCTGATAATCCATGTGAAAGTTATGCCCTGGTCAATTTCAGTTGACTTTTTCAGCTGTCCAAATATAGTAACTTTTGCATCTTTGATGATTTCTGAGCCAAATTTTGAGAATCATGATCAGGCATTGATCAAATGATGTTTGTGACTTAAAAATGATATGTTGACCAAAAATTTGAACTTTTGACTGTCAAATGACCATTTTGCCCCTACAGTTGACTGTAGTGCAATCTAGGGTTTTGACTGTGCAATTTTGAGCTGAATGCCTTGAAACTTGATATGAGGATGCTTGACCACATTTGTAGGCATATGAGACTTGATTGGGCCTTTGAAAACTTCCTTTCTTTGATCAGAACTCAAACCCTAGTTTTGACTGTATAGGAGACAGTTGAGCTGCACAACCCTTGGGGAATTTTGTGACTTGACTTGGCAATTTCTTGAAGAATATGGGAGGGCAAATTTTGGGGTGCAACACCAGCATTGGTAACATTGCAGGCACGAGCAAAATCACCAGGAGCGGGAGAATATTTTCTCCAGAGATTTCCCCTCCAAGAGCAATCTTTGGACCCTCATCTGCCGACAAGGTCATCCCTGCACCAATAAAACTCTCTGCTAGAACCCCTCTGATTGAGGATGTTGTTGTTCCTAGTACTGTCTCTCCTACCGCTGTTGATAAAGGTAAAGGAATCCAAGATGAGCTCGTCAGGACGAGGGCTCAACCCTTGGTCATCCAGGAAACCTCCAAGAAGGAAATGGATGAGATTTTGAGGATAATCAAAAGGAGTGATTACGATGTGGTGGTACAATTGGGGAAAACTCCCTCAAAGATCTCCATGCTGGCACTACTACTTTGCTCAGAAGCGCACGCTAAAGCCCTGATAAAATTCCTGAAGGCAGCCCATGTGCCCCAGGAAACCTCTGCAGATCAATTTCAAAATTGCGTGGCTAGCCTTACTGCGGACAATGGATTAGGGTTCTCTGATGCCGACCTAACTCCTAAAGGTAGAAACCACAATGATGCTTTGCACATTTTAGTCGAGTGTCGAGGAACCACTCTCGCACATGTCTTGGTCGACACTGGTTCGTCGCTGAATGTACTGCCTAAGAAGGCCTTGGACCGACTATATTGTGAAGGGTTGGAATTGAAGCCGAGTGATATTGTTGTCAGAGCTTTCGATGGTTCGAAGAGAATGGTCCATGGGGAGGTTGAAATTCCCATCAAGATAGGCACTGAGGTGTTTATATCTACTTTCTATGTGATGGACATTCGTCCGTCATACTCTTGCTTGATGGGTAGGCCTTGGATACACCATGCTGGGGCAGTCACCTCTTCCTTACATCAGATGTTGAAGTATCCTGTCAAGGGAAAGATCATTACTGTCCATGGTGAAGAGGAGTACATGATTAGTCACTTAAACTCATTCCGGTACGTGGAGGTAGAGGGGGAGTTCATTGAGACGCCTTTTCAACATTTCGAAGAAGTCCTTCCTGAAATAACAGTAGCAAAGTTAGCAGCTGAGACACCGAGGCAGATGGCCAGGATGGCATCTCTGGAGGACGCAAGGGCCGCAATAAAGGAAGGGAAGAATTCAGCATGGGGGCAGTTACCTGACATTCCACATAAGACAGACAAATTTGGATTAGGGTTCACTACCGCAGGCCAGAAAGCTATGCGCCGTTCGAAGATTGAAAGAGCGTCAGTCAAAATTTCTCCCTATGGAATCAATGCTTTGGAGGACGAAGACAAAGAGAGCAACATCGAAGCGTGGATTTACCCAACTTCCAAAGGAGGATTGTGCAACTGGGAGGCAAAAGACTTTGTCCCCATCACTTTTATTCATCAGTAATTTATCTGTCAAACATTTCTTATTTGGTGTGTAATATTTATTTTCAAACAATCCGTACACTATCTTTTCACCTCATGCCTTGCCCGGGGCATGTAGGTCCATTTGTAAGGGTTTTGATTATTTTTCATATCCATATGCCATGTTTAATGATTCATTGGACGTTTTTCATTTGATAAACTGATTATGTTCATTTTCTTTCCTTTTGCATTTTTGTTTAAGGATGGCTATCCCTTACACACACCCACACTCACAAATGCAGGTACCCATCCACTCCGGATTCCATGGGTGACTATTCTGCTATATCCTTCAATAACTCTGAAGATCTGGTCAATCAAGCCGAGTATGAAGATGACGAAGGTTGTGAAGTACCAGGGGAACTAGCCAGACTTCTACAACAAGAGGAAAGGGCTATCTTACCGCATGAAGAGTCATTGGAAACTGTCAACTTAGGGACCGAGGAAGACCGGAAAGAGGTACAAGTGGGTGCCAATATGGAACCAAGTGTCAAGGAACGTCTGATACAGTTGTTGAATGAGTATGTTGAAATCTTCGCCTGGTCTTATGAAGACATGCCGGGTTTAGACACAGACATCGTGGTTCATCGTCTCCCCACAAGAGAGGATTGTCCACCGATCAAGCAAAAGGTCCGCCGAATGAGGCCTGACATGTCTGAAAAGATCAAAGTAGAAGTGATGAAGCAATTCGACGCTGGCTTTCTGGCTGTTACGTCTTATCCTCAATGGGTCGCTAACATCGTGCCAGTACCTAAGAAAGATGGCAAATTCAGGATGTGTGTGGACTACCGGGATTTGAATAGGGCCAGCCCCAAAGATGATTTTCCGCTACCTCATATTGACATTTTAATTGACAATACAGCTCAGTACAAAGTGTTTTCCTTCATGGATGGATTCTCGGGCTACAATCAAATCAAAATAGCCCCCGAGGATATGGAGAAAACGACTTTTGTCACACAATGGGGCACTTTCTGTTACAAGGTGATGCCGTTCGGGCTGAAGAATGCATGGGCAACTTATCAACGCGCCATGGTAGCTTTGTTTCATGATATGATACATCATGAGATTGAAGTTTACGTAGACGATATGATAGCTCGGTCACAAACAGAGGAGGAGCACCTTGAACATCTAGAAAAGCTGTTTGCCAGATTGAAAGAATACAAACTCAGGCTGAATCCAAGTAAGTGCACTTTTGGAGTTAGGTCTGGTAAACTTCTGGGATTCATCGTAAGCAACAAAGGCATTGAGGTCGATCCAGCAAAAGTGAAAGCAATACAAGAAATGCCTGCTCCCCGTACTGAAAAGGAGGTTAGAGGATTCTTGGGGCGCTTGAACTATATTGCCAGATTCATCTCTCATCTGACTTCTACCTGTGAGCCAATTTTCAAACTCTTGAAGAAAGATCAGTTAGTCGAATGGAACGACGATTGCCAAGCTGCTTTTGATAAAATCAAGGAGTATTTGCTAGAACCTCCTATTCTGATGCCACCCGTCGAAGGAAGACCATTGATCATGTATCTGACCGTCTTGGATAACTCAATGGGGTGTGTTTTGGGCCAGCATGACGAGTCTGGTCGAAAAGAGCATGCTATTTATTACCTTAGCAAAAAGTTTACCGACTGTGAGACTCGCTACTCACTGCTCGAGAAAACTTGTTGCGCTTTGGTATGGGCTGCTCGCCGACTAAGACAGTATATGTTGACTCATACTACCTTGTTGATTTCCAAAATGGATCCTATCAAGTTTATCTTCGAAAAGCCTGCTTTATCTGGAAGGATAGCCAGATGGCAGATGATCCTAACTGAGTATGACATCCAGTACACCACCCAAAAAGCTATAAAAGGGAGTGTACTAGCTGACCATCTGGCTCATCAAGCTATCGAAGACTATCAACCCATGAGATTTGACTTCCCAGACGAAGACATCATGAATTTGGACAACATTGAAGGTAACAGACCGTATGACGGACCCGGAAAGGGATCCCGATGGACCCTGTACTTTGATGGTGCTTCAAATGCACTTGGAAACGGTATCGGAGCGGTACTCATTTCCCCGGAAGGTTGTCACACACCTTTCACGGCCCGACTTTGCTTCAGCTGCACAAACAACATGGCTGAGTACGAAGCTTGCATCTTTGGTCTCAAGGTTGCTATAGACTTGGGGATCAAATCTTTGATCGTATTTGGGGACTCGGCTTTGGTTATCAGCCAAATCAAAGGAGAGTGGGATACCAAGCATCCTAATCTTATCCCATACAAAGAACATGTCCTGACATTGTTGCCTCATTTCGAGCAAATTACCTTCGAGCATTTCCCGCGAGAAGAGAATCAGCTAGCAGATGCTCTAGCCACAATGTCCTCCATGTTTAAACTCAACTGGGATAACGAGGCTCCCCAAATCACCATCGAGCGAATGGATGAACCCGCACATTGTCACGAGATTAATACAGAAGAAGTAGTGGAACAACCTTGGTTCCATGAAATCAAAAGGTATCTCTAGACTAGAGATTATCCCGAAGGAGCTTCCGTAAATGACAAGAAGTTCTTAAGGAAATTCGCGGCTAAATTCTTCCTGAGCAACGACATCCTTTACAAATGAAGCCATGATTGTGTATTACTCCGATGCGTAGACAAAGCTGAAGCAGAGTTGATCATGACTGATATACACAGCGGCACATTTGTCACTCACTTGAGCGGGCATACAATGGCTAAGAAGATCCTAAGGGCAGGCTATTACTGGTTTACCATGGAAGCTGACTGCCATCAACATTCCCGTACTTGCCACAAATGCCAAGTCTACGCTGATAAAGTTCATATCCCTCCGGTTCCTCTCAACGTTCTGACTGCTCCTTGGCCTTTTGCAATGTGGGGCATTGACATGATTGGAGAGATCAAGCCCACGGCTTCCAACGGACATCGCTTCATCCTGGTTGCCATTGACTACTTCACCAAATGGGTCGAAGCAGCTTCCTTCGCCTCTGTTACTAAAAATGTGGTTGCCCGCTTTATCAAGCAAAATCTCATCTGCCGGTATGGTGTTCCAGACAGGATCATCACAGACAACGGTACAAATCTGAATAACACTATGATCACCGCTCTATGCGAACAGTTCAAGATTTATCATCACAATTCATCTCCCTATCGGCCGAAGATGAACGGTGCTGTTGAAGCTGCGAACAAAAACATTAAGAAGATCATTCAGAAAATGACAGTCACTTACAAAGACTGGCATGAGATGTTACCGTTTGCTCTGCATGGATACCGTACGACGGCACGTACTTCAACCGGGGCAACCCCATTTTCTTTGGTATATGGCATGGAAGTTGTCCTGCCTATGGAAGTTCAGATCCCTTCTCTAAGGATTATGAAGGATGCAGGTTTGAATGAAGATGATTGGATGCAGACCCGACTTGATCAACTCAATTTGATCGACGAGAAGCGACTCACTGCTATATGCCATGGTCAGACGTATCAAAAGCGGATGATCAAGGCCTTTAATAAGAAAGTCAGACGTCAAGTGTATCAAGTCGGAGATCTCGTAATCAAGCAGATTATCTTGCCGCAAAGTGATCCCAGGGGCAAATGGACTCCTACATATGAAGGACCATTTGTGATCAAGAGCATATTTTCTGGTGGTGCAATGATTCTGACCACCATGGACAGCGACGATTTGCCGCACCTTGCGAACGCAGACATAGTCAAAAGATACTACGCATAAAATAACCCGACAAGTTGAAAACCCGAAAGGGCGGCTTGGGCAAAAATGGGCATCCCGGTGAACCGAAAACCCGAAAGGGCGGTTCAGGCAAAAGTTAGGGATAAAAAAAAATCTGTACACCCGGCAAGTTGAAAACCCGAAAGGGCGGCTTGGGCAAAAAAGGGTTTCCCGGTGGATCGAAAACCCGAAAGGGCGATTCAGGCAAAAGTTAGGGAATTAAAGCGTATGACTATGTCTCGTCGGATCACTTCAAGGACAATCTCTTCATCAACTAGTTCCAGGCTCCTAATCAATCTAGTCATCGGCAGGCGAAGCATTGAATGGACAGATATTCAGAGTTGTGAAGGCTATAGCGGAATGAAATCCCATGGAATTATTTCACATAGCCATCTTTATTTTGTATAAATTTTTCAATATTTACGACGAAATCCTCTTACTAGGGTGGTTGTCTCCTTTGTACAAATATACTCATAAAAAAAAGTTAATACAAATACTTTTCCCAGAAATTTGTGTCATCTCCTTTTCTTTTCTCTTGCACTATTTGTTTTATTTTTGAGAAACGTCCAATGTTTTATTAAATAGGCATATGCATTTGAACATAATTATTTCCTTATGAATCAAGAAAGAGGATTACTGATAGGTTGAAGGTACAGTTGGATATCTTGATACCCTTTCAAAAGAAACCCCCCAGGAGATTTGGAATCCCTATCCCCAGCAAATCTTGAAGCTTATCCCCAGTAGATTCTGGAAGCTTATCTCCTGCAGATTACGGACGTCTCTCCCGAGCTCTATTCAAAGTTATTCCTCACAAGGGCTTATAACTGGGTTATCCTCAGCTTATTGCCACGAAAGATCGCACTCGGCAAATTTCTTCCTATCCCCAGCAGAGTTCATCAGAGTTCCCCAGCATAACTTATCAATACAATCCCCCAGAGGAGCCTATCTTTGTTATCCCCAGCCAGAGAATTCTCCAGAACTTAATTCCCCTCAGAGTTTAAGTTTCAGTATCCCCAGCCGGGCTAAAACCTCAAATTATCAATCCCCAGCGAAGCCAGACTAATGAACCTTCTCCCCACAGAATTTTGGGAGGGCAAATCTTGAGTTCCCCAGTGAAGTCGCCAGAGATACTTCCCACCAAACTGAAGATTCTCAGTCTTACGTCCCCAGCATGAGTCTATTAGATTGGAACGCCCCAGTAGAAGTCATCAGGAATTTCCCAGAAGATTGGTATGCAACCCAAGCTCTTTATTCTCCAGCAACGACCAGGAATTATTCTTCCCGGCAGCAGTCAAGATACTGTTATCTTCAGCCATCTCGGATTCATCTATCCTTTGCAAGACAGCTCTCCGGCTTACATGCGCATCCATTTACATTCATATCATATAACATACATTGTATCATGCATCATGACAATGCATGTAACTAACTCTTTACCTTTTCAGGTAAGATCAGTCGACAGATTAAAATCATTATCTTCCGAGATTCTTTCCAGGAATAGTTCAGATGTGACCCAGACATGGCAACATTCTGATGCTTATTCCAGATTCATCCAAACGCAGTTTTATACGAGCTCATCATCAGGAAACCCTACACCGGTTCTTCCTCCACCTCAAGACTTCTGAAAACAGTTCACAGGTTCTCCAAGTAACGGATGTTAACCTATCACTTGTTCAGTTTCTTCTCAAGATTTCTAAAAACAGCTTATGGATTCTTCCCAACAACGGATGTTAATCTATCGCTTGTTCAGATGCAACTTTTGAAAACAGTTTACGGACGCTTCCCAACAATAGATGTTGCTCTATTGCTTATTCAACTCTGAGATTTCTGAAAACAGTTCACGGGTTCTCCAAGTAACGGATGTTAACCTATCACTTGTTCAGTTTCTTCTCAAGACTTCTGAAAACAGCTTATGGATTCTTCCCAACAATGGATGTTAATCTATCGCTTGTTCAAATGCAACTTTTGAAAACAGTTTACGGACGCTTCCCAATAACGGATGTTGCTCTATTGCTTATTCAACTCTGAGATTTCTGAAAACAGTTCACGGGTTCTCCAAGTAACGGATGTTAACCTATCACTTGTTCAGTTTCTTCTCAAGACTTCTGAAAACAGCTTATGGATTCTTCCCAACAACGGATGTTAATCTATCGCTTGTTTAGATGCAACTTTTGAAAACAGTTTACGGACGCTTCCCAACAACGGATGTTGGTCTATTGCTTATTCAACTCTGAGATTTCTGAAAACAATTCACGGGTTCTCCAAGTAACGGATGTTAACCTATCGCTTGTTCAGATTCTTCTCCAGACTTCTGCAAACAGTTTATGAATTCTTCCCAACAGCGGATGCTAATCTATCAACTTGTTCAGATGCAATTTTTGAAAACAGTTTACGGATTCCTCCCAACAACGGATGTCAATCTATTTGCTTATTCAGACCCCCAGTTCAGAGATGGTCCAAAGCATGGACACCTTCCTGATACTCATTCCAGATGGCATCTTTAAGCCCATCCCCGACAAGTTTCTGTCATTCCTCCCGATGGCATCGTTAAGCCCATCTCCAAATGGCATCTCTAAGCCCATTCCCGCATCCCTTGCTTTGACGAGTGCAAATTTAAGGGCACTCTAGTGTCCAATCTCCTTTTACCCTCGAGTCACGAAAGGCAAACTTGCCAATCTAACTCTTCGGATTCAAGAAGATTGAACAGGGGCAACTGTTGTACCCCAAAATTTTCCCTCCCATTTCTCATTGATTTCTCATCACAAAGCCCTTGGAGATCAAGATCCAATTAGGGTTTCATCTACTCAAGACTTCTCCTTGCATTGTTGACCCAAATTAGGGTTTGTGTTTGCACAAAGATGTTTTGACCTAAATTGCCTAAGATGACTTTCATGCTTCATATTGTACTCCCAAGTTTATCCATATCAAGTTTCAAGCCTTGATTCCAAGTTTTGCCCAGTCAATTGGGCAGTTGACCTAAAAATCAACTGTATTGGGGAAAAAGTCAACTGTGGCCAATTGACAGTCAAATCTCATGAAAATTGACCCACATCAACATTATAAACTCACATGGACCATTTGATCAAGTTTGGATCACAATTCCAAAAGAAATTTGATCAGATCATCAAAAGGGCAAAATGGTCATTTTTAGGGTTTTGACTGCACAAAGGCAATTTTTGACTGTTTGACCTAGCCAATGGCAAACCAAGCTCACATATGGACTCAAGGACCCCATGGAATTGTCTTGACATGCTCAACAAGTTCAAAAGATCCCAAGTACACAAGATTGACAGTTGAATTTCCCAGTCAATTGATCAATTTTGACTGTATACTGAAAAGTCAAACTTTGACTTTTTGGTCAAAATCAAGAGTCAAGATTCATTTTTCATCAAAACATGCCAAATTATGAAACTTGTTCACCAAGAAATCAAAGATTGCAAATTAGGGTTTGAAATGAGAATTTTTCATAACTTAGAATTTTTCTAAGTTATGAAAAACCCTAATTTTTTCCCAACTTTGCCCCACTTTCTCACCAAGATTCATTTGGATTCAAGCAAAAGTCAAAACATGAAAGTTATAGCTTGTTGCATGATCTACAACTTTTATTCACAAAGTTTTCCCAAAAGAGGCTTGTATCTCAAGTTACAATTTTTGGAATAAGGGTACTAAACCATTCTTAACTTAGTGAAATTTTGACCTATTTTAGGCAAGGTTTTCTACCCAACTTCAAGACCATTTTCCATATACCTCCACTTTGAATTTCAATTTGCATTTCAAAGATAGATTGTAGTATACATTCCAAGCTTTCCAAAATGTCCAAGAACTCATCAAACAACCTCATAACTTGAGAGAATCGAATTTTGCAATATGGCAAAAACTCACTTTTGAATTGGCCAATTTCCATGTTCATAACTTATGCATTTTCAAGTCAGCTTGGTTTATGCTACATTACAGGCCTCTAAACCATCCAACACTCATAAATTTAATGCCAAACCTTTGTGCCAAAGTGTTGTTCTATGAGTTCAAACATTACATGCAAGTTTAATCCATTTATGGAAAAAGTGAAATAGCCATTTTTGAAAAGTTAAGCTTTATGTCAAAAGGAAAATCCAAGAAGTACAGATCAAATCCCCTTGGCACAAGTTTAGGAACTAATCACACTGATCAATGCCAAGGTTTGCAGCATGTTATGAGGGCCTCTACCTGCCTAAACATCAACTGGACCTTTTCTTGCTTAAGTGTTAAGAAACCTAGCATATCACAACATAACTTTCATCTCAGCATTAGAACCCTTAAGCAAATATCTTGTACACACTCAAGACATCCTAACTGAGCTAGCACACGACTCCAACACCTCCAATACCTCCACAAACTCAAAATCACCATTGAACTGCACAAAAACAGGGCTTGCTGCAGTTTGAGTGCCAACTCTCATCCCTTTCATGCTTTCTTGCTCAAAGCTCATCAAACACATTCCCTAGCATCACTTGAAGCTAACCAAAGCATAAAACACGACCTGTAACTCCTCTAAGCAATTCCACCATTTTCACTTTCTTGTTTTGCAGTTGAAGGTCCATAGCTCGATTCAAGGTGTTTCAAAGCAAAGTAAGCATTGGAATAGCATCACCACACTTCAGGCAAGCTGTACAGATCATCATCTTGCCCTGAAAGCTCCCTCATTGCCAGATAGAACTTCAACTGAACAAGTAACTTCTTGAACTTCTAACTCTTAGTGTAGGCATCATTAGCTCTAAGTTTGTGAATAAGAAGTGTTCTACTCATGCCCCTGAATCTGTACATGCTTTTACTTTTCATTTATTTTGCCTGAGCTATGAGAATTTAAGGTCTGAATATGGAAGAAAAGTTAGGTCAAGATTTGGGAATTTTAAAATTCTCTCTCATTTCTGAGAGTTAGGATGAGTTCTTTACATATTTAGAATCGTGATTCAATGCTTAACATTTCTTATGTTGAAAGTTTGTGCAAAAAGTCAAGGAATCCAGATGTTTGAACTTGAGTACAGGCGCGCGTTTTTGGACAAGGAGTTGTCTGAAGGTTGAAGAAGAAACCACGTGGGCTGGGCCTGCTTTGTCTTTTCTTTTCACACCATATTTTTGATTTCACACCCCCTGAGCCCATTTTGTGTGTTTTATTGATTTTTTTGATTTTTCTTTTTCATTCTGGTTTATTTATTTTTCCTAATAATATTAAAAACATAAAAAATATTTTTTACACCATTTTTTATATTTTTAGGCATTTATTTAGTTATATTGCTATTTGTATGTAAATAAGTACAAAAATGCATTATTTAGAATAAATAGGAAAAAATAGTGTAAACCCATTTTATTTTCATTTTTATTTTGTTTTATCTTCTTAAAATATTTTGTATAAAATATACTCTTTTATGAATATTAAATATTATTATTTATATATATATATATATAATACATATTTAGAAATTAATACATATATATATTTTTATTAGAATATTTAGTGAATAATACAAAAAATATATACATTTTATTTTTATTAACATTTGATAGTAAAAATACATTTTGACAAACATACTTCATTTTTTTATTTTGTTTTGTATATAATAAATAAATACTTGTATAAATTAAATAATATATATATTTACTTAATAAAAATTAGGGTTTTACCCTTAAAACACAAAAACTCCAAAAATATTACTTTTTTTATTTTGTTCATTTTATTTATTGGACATAAAAAATATCCTTTTTCCATACATATAAAAACCCTTTTTGCATTTTGCATCTTTATTTTATTTTCCATTTAATTTATGCAATTAATTATTTTGTAAATATTCCAAAATTGATGTAATAGCTAGGTTTAAATTCCTTGTCTAAATATCCCCCCATTTGAACATTTGTACCCCCCTTCCCATATTATTGTGTTGTAATAGTGTAGGAATTTTACTCTTCGCACTTTAACGCTTTCTAAATATACCATGTTAGAATTAGGGTTTGTATGCAAATAAAACGAACAAAAATAGTTTGACCTAATTTCAAGATAATCAAGCATGAAAATGGACAACACATGTCACCCTTGCACCCCCTAGGGTATTCAACTTGTTGCCTTCAATAAATGGGCCATATTGCATGTTAGGTCTCTTTGGGCAAAACAAACAATCAAATGATCATAGTCCCTCGATGACGCTTTCGAAAAGTTGCTTAAAATGATCAAGTCCCTTTCAAAGAAAAATTGCCCAAAGATACTTAGCACTATTGCAACTATGGTCTAAACAATGACCCGCGCCCGTCCCTTTCACATCCTAACACAAGATTGTCCACCAAATGCAATGGTGGAACAAAATTGTCAAAAGGGTTAAAACATAGCATAAATCTTTGAGAACTTTTGGGTATATAGCTCTTAAGTACTTGTCAACTTGCAAAATAAAACACTTGCCTATTTTCAAACCACACCTCACTACACTTTCAAAACAAACTTTCAAAAACCCTTGAAACATCTTTTCAAAAAGACAAAACACCTTTTGTAAAACATTCGAGTAAAGAATTGTTACAAGGGTAGCCTAGACAAGGCATTTTTTTCAAAACATTTTCAAAACCACACACAAAGCACCATTTCAAACAATTGAAAACCAAGGCAAGTTGATCTAAGTAAGTACCTAAGAGCCCATGGATAACCATGGATAGAAAGGGTGCTAATACCTTCCCTTTCTATAATCTACTCCCCGGACCCAAGAAAAATCTCAAAGGTTTTTGCTGTGCTTTTTAAACCTTTCCTTAGGATAAAATAAAAAGTCGGTGGCGACTCTTGCTCAACCGAAACATTTGCGAAAACAAAACGCAAAACCATAGTCAGTTCTCCCACCGTATCACAAGTACTATAGATACATTGGGTGCTAATACCTTCCCACTGTATAACCAACCCCCGAACCATAGATCTCTTTTCAAAAACGTCTTGTATTTTTATTACTTTTAGAAAGTATTATTTTACATCGCATATTTTAGGGTTTTATTTCGCTCTTTCCCCTTTTCCCTTGGAAATAATAAAGCGCGGTGGCGACTCTTACTTTTGTGAGACGAATTAATCAATAATTCAATCTCCGATTTACCCTGCTACATTTTTTATCGCTACAAATCCTTCCTTTGTAGTTCTCTAATCTTACCTCTTCCCTCTTTGCTATGTTGAATTGCCTTTTGTATGTCATAACATGGCGTGCATTTTGTTCGGTGTTTCTCCATCTGTCTTTGCCTTTGTCATTTCTGACTTGCAGCCATCTGTCGGTTGGCACTTCAGCAGGGAGTTTGAACGTCACTCTTCGAGCACCCTTGGGATGAGGACTATCAGGCCTTCGTTGCTTGTATTTGCTATCGAAACGTGGGCCCATCTGAACAGTTTCTTGATGGTTCCAGCAAGGGGCGAAGGGAATTGTTTCGAAGGCTCTGGCCATGCTTTGATCATACACAGCAGAACACCTTGGGCATATCAAGCACTTGGTTGCCCCTTTGTAGCAGCGTGTGATACTGTGGGAGAACTGACTATGGTTTTGCGTTTGTTTTCGCAAATGTTTCGGTTGAGCAAGAGTCGCCACCGACTTTTTATTTTATCCTAAGGAAAGGTTAAAAAGCACAGCAAAAACCTTTGAGATGTTTTCTTGGGTTCGGGGAGTAGATTATAGAAAGGGAAGGTATTAGCACCCTTTCTATCCATGGTTATCCATGGGCTCTTAGTTACTTGCTTAGATCAACTTGCCTTAATTTTCAATTGTTTGAAATGGTGCTTTGTGTGTGGGTTTGAAAATGTTTTTGAAAAGAGGCCAATGTGGTGGCAACCTTTGTAATGATCCACGTTAGGATGTATACAAAGATGTATGTCTTTTGAAAAGGTTTTCATTTGCTTTTGAAAGTTATTTTTGAAAGTGTAGTGATGTGTGGTTTAGAAAATAGGCAAGTTTTTTGTTTTGCAAGTTTGATTCAAGTAACTAAGAGGTGGTCTACTCCTAAATTTCTCAAAGATCTTTGCTATGTTTTAACCCTTTTAACAATTTTGTTCCACCATTGCATTTGGTGGACAATCTTGTGTTAGGATGTGAAAGGGACGGGCGCGGGTCATCATTTAGACCATAGTTGCAATGGTGCCAAGTATCTTTGGGCAATATTTTCTTTAAGGGACTTGATCATTTTTAAGCAACTTTTTGAAAGCGTCATCGAGGGACTATGATCATTTGGTTGTTTGTTTTGCCCAAAGAGACCTAACATGCAATATGGCCCATTTATTGAAGGCGACAAGTGGAATACCCTAGAGGTGCAAGTGTGATTAGTGTTGTCCATTTTCATGCTTGTTTATCTTGAAATTAGGTCAAACTACTTTGGTGTTTTTGATTCGCATACAAACCCTAATTCTAGCATGGTATAATTAGAAAGCATTAAAGTGCGAAAAATAAAGTTCTAAACTATTACAACACAATATATGGGAAGGGGGGTACAAATGTTCAAATGGGGGATATTTTGACAAGGAATTTAAACCTAGACTATTACATCAATTTGGAATTATACAAGGTAAATAATTGGAATAATTAAATAAAATAAGAATAAATATGCAAGATGCAAAAAATGTTTTTTATGTGTATGAAAAAGAGTATTTTTTATATGTCAAATAAACAAAATAAAAAGTGTTATTTTTTGGAGTTTTTTATGTTTAGGGCAAAACCCTAATTTTATTAAGTAAATGTATTAATTATTTAAATATGTACAAATTTTATTTATTATATACAAAAAATAAAATAAAAATGAAGTATATTTGTAAAAAAGGTATTTTTAATATTAAATATTAATAAAAATAAAAATGTATATATTTTGTATTTTTTCCTAAATATGCTAATAAATATGTATGTGTTTGTATTATTTACTAAATATATATTATATATACAAAATAATAATATTTAATATTTATAAAAAAAAGTATATTTTATATAAAATATTTTCAGAAGATAAAATAAAATGAAAATGGAAAATAAAATGTGTTTGCATTATTTTTAGTATTTTTGAATAAAAGTATATCTATTTATTTATTTATGTACAAATATCTATTTTAAAGAAATAAATGCTTAATAAATTCAAAAATGGTGTAAAAAATATTTTTTATATTTTTAATATTATAAGAAAAAATAAACAAGTCAGAACAAAAAAGAAAAAGTCAAAAAATCATAAAAATGAGCATAATGGGCCAAGGGGGTGTAAAAGCAATAAAAGGGTGCAAAAAGAAAGTCAACTCAGGCCCAGCCCAAGAAGACTTCATCTTCAACCTCAGAACATGTTTGAACATCCATCCACGCGCGTTTTCTATCTCTCAATTCCTGGACTTTCAAGCAAAACTCACAACATGAAAAATGTAGAGCATTAAGAGACGAATCCAGGGATATAAAGAACTTGACTTAACTCTCTGAGATGAGAGAGAATTTCTTCTCCCCCAATTCTTGACCTAGTTTTTGTTCCATGTTCAGACTTTAAATTCTCACAGCACACATAATATAAATGAAATCTAATTACATGGGCATGTTCAGGGCTATGAATGTGACATATTTTCTTCACAAACCTAAAGCTAACAATGCCTGGATAGAGAGATACGAGTTCATGAACTTACCTGTTCAGTTGGAATCGTATCTGATGATAGAGGTACTTTCAGTGCAAGGTGATGATTGGTACAACTTCCTTGATGTCCAGGGATGCTATTCCAAGTGTTACTTTGTTTGGAAACTGGCTGAATCGAGTTATAGAACTCCACCTGCAAAACAGAAAAATGAAGATGGTGATGCTGAATGGGAGTGTTACAGGTCGTGTTTGAGGTTTGGAATAGCTTCAAGGGATGTTGTGGGATGTGTTTGAAGTGATTTTAGCAAGAATGCATGAAAGGAATGAGAGTTGGAACTCAAACTGCAGCAGATGCTCTGTTTGGGCAGTTTGAGGGTGATTCTGTGAATGAGAGGGTAATGGAGGTGGTTCACTCGTGTTTTAGCTCAGTTAGGATGTTTTGAAAGTGTACAAAGTCTTTGCTTAAGCTTGTGTTAGCTGAGATGAAAAGTTTGTGTTGTGTTATGCTAGCTTTCTTACACTTTAAGCAACAAATGTCAACTTGGTGTTTCTAGCATGTACAGGCCCCCATTCTATGCTGCACAACTTAGTCTTGATCAGTGTAATTAGCTCATAAACTTGTGCCAAAGAGATTTGAACTGTACTTGCTTGGATTTGCATTTTGACATAAAGTTCACTTTTGCAAAAATGGACATTATGCTTTTTCTAATTTGGGACTAAACCTTTAGGTAATGCTTGAACACATAAAATATGGTCTTGGCACAAAGAGTTTGCATTAAATTTATGAGTGCAAAAGGGATTTAGGGCCTGTAATCAAGAAATGCAAGCTGAGTTCAAAATTGCCTAAGTGTATGGACATGTAACTTGGTCATGAACAAAGTGAGTTTTTCCCATATTGCAAAATTCGATTCTCCCTAACCATGAGGTTGTTTGATGAGTTCTTGGACATTTTGGAAAGCTTGGAATGTGTACTACAATCCATCTTTGAAATGCAAATTGAAATTCCAAGTGGAAGTATGTGAAAAATGGTCTTGAAGTTAGGTAAAAACCTTGCCTAAAATAGGTCAAATTTTCTCTAAGCTAAGAATGGTTTGGTACCCTTGTTCCAAAAATTGTAACTTGAGCTACAAGCTTCTTTTGGGAAAACTTTGTGAATAAAAGTTGTAGATTTTTCAATAGGCTAAAACTTTCATGTTTTGACCTTTGCTTGAATCCAAATGCATCTTGGTGAGAAAGTGGGACAAAGTTAGGAAAAAATTAGGGTTTTTCATAACTTAGAAAAATTCTAAGTTATGAAAAATCTTCATTTTAAACCCTAATTTGCAATTCTTGATTTCTTGATGAACAAGTTTCATGATTTGGCATGTTTTGATGAAAAATGAATCTTGACATTTGATTTTGACCAAAAAGTCAAAGTTTGACTTTTCAATATACAGTCAAAATTGATCAATTGACTGGGAAATTCAACTGTCAATCTTGTGTATTTGGGATCTTTTGAACTTGTTGAGCATGTAAAGATAATTCCATGGGGTCCTTGAGTCCATATGTGAGCTTGGTTTGCCATTGGCTAAGTCAAACAGTCAAAAATTGCCTTTGTGCAGTCAAGACCCTAAAAATGACCATTTTGCCCTTTTGGTGATCTGATCAAATTTCTTGTGGAATTGTGATCCAAACTTGATCAAATGGTTCATGTGAGTTCATAATGTTGATGTGGATCAATTTTCATGAGATTTGACTGTCAATTGTCCACAGTTGACTTTTTCCCCAATACAGTTGATTTCTAGGTCAACTGTCCAATTGACTGGGCAAAATTTGGAATCAAGACTTGAAATTTGGTATGGATAAACTTGGGAGTCCAACATGAAGCATGAAAGTTATCTTAGTCATTTTGGGTCAAAATATCTTTGTGCAAACACAAACCCTAATTTGGGTCAACAGTGCAAGGAGAAGTCTTGAGCAGAGGAAACCCTAACTTGATCTTGAGCTCCAAGGGTCTTGTGATGAGAAAATGTTGAGGAAATGGGAGGGAAAATTTTGGGGTACAACAGTTGCCCCTGTTCAATCTTCTTGAACCTGAAGAGTTAGATTGGCAAGTTTTCCTTTCGTGACTCGAAGGTAAAAGGAGATTGGACACTAGAGTGCCCGAAAATTTGCACTCGCATGTTAGAGTATCAGCAAATGTGATGCCGGGAATGGGCTTATAGATGCCATTTGGAGAGATGGTGGATAGGGAGATGGGCTTATAGATGCCATCTGAAGACGTGACAAAACCTTGTCGGGAATGAGCTTATAGATGCCATTTGGAAGGATGGTGGATAGGGAGATGGGCTTATAGATGCCATCTGAAGACGTGACAGAACCTTGTCGGGAATGGGCTTATAGATGCCATTTGGAAGTGTTGATCGCATAAGAGATTCCTTAGCGAGAACTTGTGTACTTTGAGAAGGACAGATGTTTTCCTGGCTTGTTACAGGTTTTTGATCTTCAATCTCTTCATGCAGACATGCCCTGGCTAGATACAGGTGTCGAATCTACACTCGGTTGCTCACAGATATGCCCTGGCTGGATACATGTATCGAATCTGGAATTTTTCGTCTACAGATATGCCCTGGCTGGATACAGGAATCGAATCTGGAATTTGTCGTCTACAGATATGCCCTGGCTGGATACAGGAATCGAATCTGGAATTGTTGTCAATAGATATGCCCTGGCTGGATACAGGAATCGAATCTGGAATTGTTGTCAACAGATATGCCCTGGCTGGATACAGGAATCGAATCTAGAATTGTTGTCAACAGATATGCCCTGGCTGGATACAGGAATCGAATCTGGAATTGTTGTCAAAAGATATGCCCTGGCTGGATACAGGAATCGAATCTGGAATTGTAGTAGTTGATAGATATACCCTGGCTGGATACAGGAATCGAATATTTAAACTCTTCAGATGTGCCCTGGCTAGATACAGGAATCGAATCTGGAAACTGATCACTCACAGATGTGCCCTGGCTAGATACAGGAATCGAATATGGAATTGTGACAGTTGAAGGTAGTTGTCTTTGGGGTTGTCTTTTTCCCTGTAAAGGCAAAAACATCAATTGTATGCAATGTCATGACGTATGAAATGCATGATGTCATGATGTTCAACATGAGATAGCGTCGTATGCACTTTATCATGTATGTAAGCAAGATATATGAAATGCGAAATGTTTATGAATGTATTATCGTCTAGGAAAATAAATCTTTGACGATCGGCCGTGGAATTAGATCCTGGGCTAACGTTGAAGAGTAGAGCTCTTCGTTTCCGCTGGGGATGACGGTTGCAAGAATACACCGGTAGGAGAAAATGACTCCGTTGGGGAATAAACTTGTTGGAGAGATTACTCTGAGGGGAATTACTCTGTGGAAGAGATACTTTGCTGAAGTTTGACGAGAGCTTCGCTGAGGATTTCAATGATGGACTCCGCTAGGGATAACAAAGATAAACTCCTCTGGGGATTGTGTTGATAAGTTATGTTGGGGAACTTTGATGAACTCCGCTGGGGATTGAAAGAACTTCGCCGAGGGCGATCTTCTGTGGCAATTAGCTGAGGATAACCCAGTTATAAGCCCTTATGAGGAATAACTTTGAATAAAGCTCGGGAGAGACGTCCGTACCCTGCAGGGGATAAGCTTCCAGAATCTACTGGGGATAAGTTTCAAGACTTGCTGGGGATAAGAATTCCACTTTCCTGGGGAAACCTTCAGACTATACTGGAAAATGATTCCACTGGAGTGTCCGTATTCCGCCGGGGAACAATCTTAGATCAAGACTGCCGGGGATGCTTGCTGATGAATGCCTATACTCCGCTGGGGAATGTTGCTATCTTGTCTTACTCTGTGGGGAGTTGAGATAACTTGATCACATTCTTCAGTTAAATCTTCCTTGGTACCTTGGCGGACAAAGCAACTAGACTGCATGGACAACTCTACATTGCCCCTATTTCTGATGTCACCTGTAGTTAGTCTTTTGTTTCATATGCCAGTATTTATGAATCAGCAATTTAATGTCAAATGCATATATCAAAAATGAACACTGGACGTTCTTCGCAAGATAAAACAGAAAAAAGGAAAAACAATTGGCAATTTGTTTGGACAACTGAATCTGTATTGATTTTGAAATTTTCCTGTAAATAGGCATTTTTTGTACAAGAGGCCGACGTCCTAGTAAGAGAACGCCGCCGAATAACACAAAGTTTATACAATTTTGAAAAGGAAATAAAACAGATATGTGCACAAAATTCCCACTGGGTTCCAACTCTGCTATCGCCTTTATGTCTTCAAGCGTCTCATCACTTTGCTGTTTAGTTGAAGATGAAGATGATTGATCGATGCCGAAGTCTGAGCCAGATAGTTGATGCTGAATTCTGGATGCAAGGTGATCCAATGAGACATAGTATTACGCTTTATCCCTAACTTTTGCCTGGACCGCCCTTTCGGGTTTTCAGTCCACCGGGATACCCATTTTTGCCCAAGCCGCCTTTTCAGGTTTTCGACTTGCCGGGTGTACAGATTTTTTTCATTTCATCCCTTATTTTTGCCCGAAAATTTTGGTTCGCCGGGAAGCCCTTATTTTTGCCTAGGTATGTCAACCTAGCGGGTCTTTTATTCATGCGTAGTATCTTTTTACTATGTCTGCATTGGCGGGGTGAGGAAGGTCGTCACCATCCATGGTGGTTAGAATCATGGCTCCTCCTGAGAACACATGTTTAACCACAAATGGCCCTTCGTACGTAGGGGTCCATTTGCCCCGGGGATCACTTTGAGGAAGGATGATGCGCTTGATTACCAGGTCTCCAACTTGATACTCTTGTGGTCTGACTTTCTTGTTAAATGCCCTGATCATCCGCTTTTGGTACGTCTGACCATGACAGATAGCGGTGAGTCTCTTTTCGTCAATCAGGTTTAATTGATCAAGTCGAGTCTGGATCCAGTCATCTTCACTCAAGTCTGCATCCTTCATTATCCGGAGAGAGGGTATCTGGACTTCAATCGGCAAGACTGCCTCCATGCCATAAACCAAGGAAAAAGGAGTTGCCCCGGTTGACGTTCTTGCTGAGGTACGGTACCCGTGAAGAGAAAACGGTAACATCTCGTGCCAATCTTTATAGGTCACTGTCATCTTTTACACAATTTTCTTGATGTTCTTATTTGCTGCTTCTACAGCCCCATTCATCTTCGGCCGGTAAGGAGAAGAGTTGTGGTGCTGTATCTTGAATTGCTCGCAGAGCTCAGTGATCATCTTGTTGTTGAGATTGGTACCATTGTCCGTAATGATTCTTTCCGGGACGCCGTACTGACAGATCAGGTTATGCCGGATGAAACGTGCCACGACGCTCTTGGTTACGGTGGCGTAGGAAGCTGCTTCTACCCACTTCGTGAAATAATCAATTGCTACCAAGATGAAGCGATGCCCGTTGGATGCCGTCGGTCAGATCTCGCCGATCATATCGATACCCCACATTGCAAGAGGCCAAGGTGCCGTCAGGACGTTCAGAGGAACCGGAGGGATATGCACCTTATCCGCATAGATCTGGCATTTATGACAAGTTCGGGAATGTTGGTAACAGTCGGCTTCCATTGTGGACCAGAAATATCCTGCCCTAAGGATTTTCTTCGCCATGGTGTGTCCACTGGAATGTGTTCCGAATGTACCTTCATGCAGTTCTACCATGATCTTCTCTGCTTCAGCTTTATCCACACAACGCAGTAGAGTTGAATCATGATTTCTTTTGTAGAGAATGCCATTGCTGAGGAAGAATTTGGCCGCAAACCTTCTCATGAACTTCTTGTCGTTGACAGATGCACCTTCAGGGTATTCCTGAGCTTCCAAGTATCTCTTCACCTCATGATACCAGGGTTTTTCAGTCACCTTTTCGGCCTCAAGATCGCAGCAGTATGCAGGTTTGTCCAACTTCCAGATAATGATCCGGGGATCCTCATTGTCCCATTTGACTTTGAATATTGAAGACATCGTAGCTAGTGCGTCCGCTAGCTGATTCTCCTCCCTTAGGAAGTGTTCAAAATTTATCTCTTCAAAGTGGGGAAGCAAAGTCAACACATACTCCTTGTAAGGAATAAGATTAGGGTGTTTCGTATCCCACTCGCTTTTGATCTGATTGATCACGAGAGCGGAATCTCCGAAGACACTCAGAAACTTGATCCTTAAGTCGATTGCGGCTTGAAGACCCATGATACATGCCTCATACTCCGCCATGTTGTTGGTGCAGTTGAAACATAGTCGGGCAGTGAGTGGAGTATGAGTACCTTTGGGGGATATGATCACAGCACCGATTCCGTTACCCAAGGCGTTGGAGGCTCCGTAAAAATGCATAGACCATCGGGATCCTTCCTCAGGTCCTTCACCCGGTCCAGGTACTTCACAATCGGTTACCACCATGATATCTTCGTCCGGAAATTCAAAGTTTAATGATTGGTAATCGTCCACAGGTTGGTGTGCCAAATGATCTGCCAATACACTTCCTTTGATTGCTTTTTGAGTTGTGTACTGGATATCATATTCTGTCAAGATCATTTGCCATCTTGCTATTCTTCCAGACAAAGCAGGCTTTTCGAATATGTACTTGATGGGATCCATTTTTGAAATCAACAGAGTGGTGTGAGTCAGTATATACTGTCTCAGCCGGCGAGCAGCCCATACCAGAGCGCAGCAAGTTTTCTCGAGCAGTGAGTAACGAGACTCACAGTCGGTAAACTTTTTGCTCAGGTAATAAATAGCGTGCTCTTTTCGGCCAGACTCGTCATGCTGCCCCAGCACACACCCCATTGAGCTGTCAAGTATAGTATTAGAGGTCTCCCTTCAACCGGAGGCATAAGAATGGGCGGTTCTTGGAGATATTCCTTTATCTTTTCAAAAGCGGCCAGACATTCATCGTTCCAATGTACTACTTGATCTTTCTTCAGTAGTTTGAAGATTGGCTCACAGGTAGCAGTTAGATGTGAGATGAATCGGGCAATGTAATTCAATCGTCCTAGAAATCCTCTGACTTCTTTCTCTGTCTTGGGAGTCGGCATCTCTTGTATGGCCTTTACCTTGGCAGGGTCCACCTGAATACCTTTATCGCTTACAATGAAACCTAGCAACTTTCCAGATCTCACCCCAAAGGTGCATTTGTTTGGATTCAACCTCAGCTTGTACAAATTTAGTCGGTCAAACAGCTTCCGCAGATGGTCAAGGTGTTCCTCCTCAGTTTGAGACCTTGCAATCATGTCATCAACATATACCTCAATCTCATGATGGATCATATCATGAAATAAAGCAACCATGGCACGTTGGTAGGTTGCCCCAACATTTTTCAACCCGAATGGCATGACCTTGTAGCAGAAGGTGCCCCACTGAGTCACAAAGGTAGTCTTTTCCATATCTTCTGGAGCCATCTTGATCTGATTATACCCTGAAAAGCCATCCATGAAGGAGAACACCTTGTGTTGAGCAGTATTGTCAACAAGAACGTCGATGTGAGGCAGAGGGAAATCATCTTTGGGGCTGGCCCTGTTCAAATCCCTGTAGTCAACATACATTCTGACCTTACCGTCCTTCTTCGGTACTGGCACCACGTTGGCAACCCATTGAGGATAAGAAGTTAATGCTAGAAACCCGGCATCGAATTGCTTCATAACCTCAGCTTTGATCTTTTCGGACATCTCTGGACGCATACGGCAGACCTTTTGCTTTACCGGAGGGCAGTCTTCCTTGGTAGGCAGGTGATGAACCACAATGTCGGCATCCAAACCAGGCATGTCTTCGTAAGACCAAGCAAAGATTTTCATGTAATCATGCAGCATCTGGATCAATCGTTGCTTCACGCTGAGCTCTAGATTGGCACCAATCTTGACCTCTTTTCTATCTGTCTCAGTACCCAGGTTCACTGTTTCCACGGGCTCTTCATGCGGCTGAATGGCCCTTTCTTCCTGAAGTAGCAGTCTTGCAAGTTCACCAGGCACTTCGCAATCATCTTCACCTTCGTCTTCGGCCAAGTTGAACGGATTCTCGAAGTCATAACTGGTGGTAGCAGAGTCGTTACCAGTGAGATCCAGAGTGGATTGAAACTTGTATAAGTGAGTGTGTGTAAATATAGTTGTTTTGCAATATATAACACAGAAAGAAAAAGAGCACAAGATTTGAAATGCAACAAACGTCCAATGTTTTGATTAATGATATATGGAAATGTCATACAAAAATCCCTCACAAATGGAGCTACGATGCCCCGGGTAGGACACCGAGCCAATAAAAGTTTCAACATATTGTTTGTTACAAATTGGAAATCAAAAGAGTTAATTACTGCGTGACAAATGTAATAGGTGTAAAATCCTTTGCCGTCCAGTTGCTTGGTCCGTTGTTGGTGGTTGGATAGATCCAACTGTCAAACTCTGCTTCCTCCACGTCCTCCTCGATAGCATTCACCCTTGGGTTGGAGATGAACACCGGAGCCTTTCTGATCCTTTCTTTGCGCACAGCCCTCTGAGCCTCTGCAGTGAAGCCCAGCCCAAACATGTCGGTCTTTTGAGTGAAGTCAGGAAGCTGACCCCAGTTTGTGCATTTGCCTTTCTCAATCACGGCCCGGGCATCCTTCAGGGAAGCCATCTTCAACGGAAAGTCTTCTTCAACCACTGTTTCAGCCGACGCCAAAGTTGGAGGTACCTCCTCAAAATGCTGAAAGGGGGTTTCAATAAACTCCCCGTCCATCTCGATATACCGGAATGAATTCAAGTGACTAACCATGTATTCCTCCTCACCCTGCACAGTAACAATCTTCCCTTTGACAGGGTATTTAAGCTTTTGGTGTAGAGTGGATGTTACTGCCCCAGCCTTGTGAATCCAGGGTCGACCCAACAAGCAGGAATAAGATGGACGAATATCCATTACATAGAACGTTGAGTCGAAGACTTGGGAACCCACACGAATAGGAATGTCTACCTCGCCATGCACCATCCTCTTAGAACCGTCGAAGGCTCTAACAATGATGTTACTAGGTTTCAATTCCAGGCCCTCACAATCCAAGCGATCCAATGCCTTCTTGGGCAATACATTCAGGGAAGAACCGGTATCCACCAACACGTGTGCGAGAGTAGTGCCCCTGCACTCTATAGAGACATGCAGGGCATCATTGTGATTTTTCCCCTTGGCGGTAAGGTCAGCATCCGAGAACCCCAAACCATTGTCAGCTGTCAAATTAGCCACACAGTCAGTGAATTGATCTGCAGATGTATCTTGCGGCACATGGGCCATTTTCAGAAATGAAATCAGGGCCTTGGTGTGGGCCTCTGAGCACAGCAGCAATGATAGCATAGAGATTTTGGAGGGGGTATGCCCCAGCTGTTCAACGACATTGAAGTCACTCTTTTTAATGATTTTAAGGATTTCCTCCATCTCTTGTTGGGAGGCTTCAACAGCAGTCTTTTTTGGTGCCTCCGTCCGGGCAGGCAAATCGGTAGCAACTTCTTTGCCCCGAGCATCAGAGGACTCGGCGGCAGTAGTAGACACAGGAACTTGATTTGAAACATGCACACTTGCGGCTGTGATGATAAGAGGTTTTCGGATAACTGGCGGTGCAATGTCAGGCGAGAAGAGCCTGCCACTGCGAGTAATCTTGGCGGGACCAGTGATGTTACTGATACTGGTACCGGTGTTGAACTCCTGCTTCACTCCAAGCACATACACGTCTGCCCCATAGTGCCATGGGACAGCCTTGTTAGATTCATAGGGGAGAGGCCCCGGAACAGTAATAGTAATGGGTGCAACAGACATAACTTGGACTGGCTTCCTTGGGAGAGCCTTGGTAGGATTGTTGAAAATTGTGACGACAGATACTTCTTCAGCGGAAACAAACGGAACAACAGTTTTTTTGAACAGAATTTCTTTGCTATCCATCAGGCTTTGGATGCCTGATTTCAGCAGCGGACAACCGGTAGGGATAACAGCACACAGGAGGCAACCCTTGCTACAGCCCGGAAATAAACCGGCTAGTAGTAAGTTCCTCTTAACAGTCAAAAGAGGGGTAGCAACATCATTCACCGAAACAGCATACAAATCTTCCTCGACGGCATTTACTCTATGCTGGGGCATATGAGCAGTTACAACATTTGGCCTCTCAGGCGCTTCAAACTGAATTTCCTTCGCATCGATAAGGTCTTGCACCTTATTTCTCAAGGCCCAGCAATCATCAGTAGTATGCCCGGGGCTATCGGAATGATAAGCACAACGGGCCTTTGGGTTATACTTAGGAGATGCGGTATTCACGACCTTCGGAGCCTCTTTGATGGTCACCAAGTTGGTTGATAATAGTTGCGGTAAGATTTGTGACAAGGTCATACTCAACCTAGTATACTGCCTCTTGGGCCTTTCACCTCTTTGTTGATTGTACTGCTGAGGAGCAGCAACAGGCTTTGAAATGACCAAGGCATTGACGGCTTGGCAGATTTCTGGCTTGACTTGTCTTCTAGGACCATAGACGGCACTTGCTTCCTTCTTGAAAGGCCTCTTCTCAGTACTTGCGGAGGCAGCTTTCTGTATTTTTCCTGACCTGATGCCAGCTTCTATCCTTTCACCCGTCAGAATCAAATCCGTAAACCCAGCTGAGGAATTGCCAACTAGATGATTGAAAAATGGACCAGACAAGGTCCCTAGAAACATATCAACCAGCTCACGATCAGTCAATGGAGGCTGCACCCTGCCAGCCAAATCTCTCCATTTTTGTGCATATTCTTTGAACCCTTCGCCCGTTCCTAGAGACATACCCTGAAGTTGGGTACGCGTAGGAGCGAGGTCAGAATTGTATTGATATTGTCTATAAAATGCGGTTGCCAAATCTTCCCAATGTCGGATACTAGTTCCCTCTAGTTGATAGAACCACTCAAGCTGTGACCCCGAAAGGCTATCTTGGAAGAAGTGGATCCAAAGGTTCTTATCTGCCGTGTAAGGTTGGATCTTCCTTACATACGACCTTAGATGCAGCTTTGGACAGGAGGCCCCGTCATATTTGGCAAAGGCAGGCGCCTTAAACTTGTGTGGGATTACCACCCCAGAAGACAACCCCAAATCTCCGAAATCCAGCCCCGACACATTCTGAATCTCCATGGCACTCAAGCGGTCTTCTAATTGCTTGTATCTGTCAGCAGCAGGTGGGTATTGTTCGTCATTGTAATCTGTCTCGTTGTTAGAGACTGCAGGACTAGGAGCTCCTCCCCCTTGGGGACTATCTTTCTCTGCAGAGGAAGTAGTTGGATCAGCCTCGTTATGGAGTGTGTTCCCAAACCTGCGTCCAGTGTTGAATAACGCGGTCCTCTTCTTCTTCTTCTTCTTTAGGAGCAGAGCCTTCAACTCTTGCTGACCTTGGGCCAGGCTTAGGACCATCTCTTGAAACTGGGCACTTTGGGCCTGAAGGGCCTTGATTGCTTGCTCACTGGATGAATCTGGATTCATGATGACTGTTCCAAATAAACAGCGAAGAAGATTAAGCAACCTGTAGAAAAAAGGGGTACCTGTTATGCACATGATGCATGAGATGCTATCTATGCAATGCATTCAAGGGTTTTATAAATTCACAATTGTTGCAAACAAAAAGAACGCACGTCATATTAATAAGAAAAGATTTGTTAGTACATAAATGCCCCATGGGCCAAATATTACAAAAACAACTTCTCAAGGTAAAAAGACGTTGCGCATCCTCTTTGGCGCAATGTAGGTGTTGAGGGCCTCTTGCTCATGGAGTCGGCGGGTGAGCTCTAAAACCTTCTTCTCGCTGGCGTAGAAGCTGGCTTCAAAAGTGTTCCGTTCCTCCTTGAGTTGGATCCAACTCTTCTGCATCTCCTCCCACGATGTAGGCATGTCAGGATGTAGGATGGTGTAGGGAACCTCTCCTTCCTTGACGGGCTCTTTAATCACATGGAGAACATGAGGATAAGGCATCATTAGACTCTGGGCTCGGGCTCGTACCCACTTGAGATAAGGCTCAAGAGGGATGGAGTTCTTGTATCCCAGAGTCTTGCTATCAACCTTGTTGGGCCTTCCCCAAGCTCTGATGAATCTTTGGCGAAGTCCTTGCGCATCGTTGTCGAAGTAAAAAACTAGGTCAGGAATCAACATGTCGTGAGGGCCATCTCTTCGTGCATATCCAAATTGCCTCAAATCTAGGCAAGGGTTGTAGGTGATACCTCCTCTGATTCCAAGTAAAGGAACATTAGGAAACTCTCCACAACGGTCGATGATGATGACATTTTCTCTGGACCGAGAACACCAATGTACATCAGAGTGAGTAAGAGTCATCAACCGTTGGGACCACCTTGAGCCTTGGTCATTCTTCAGGACAGATTGTGGGAGGTGCGAAATAAACCACCTTGCAAGGAGAGGAGTACAGCACATGAGAACACCCCTCTTTCTCATTGTTCATGTGTAAAATGAGTGAAGGATGTCCCCAAGCAATGTTAGTATTGGATTTCTAGACAAGAAGATTTTGACGGCGTTGACATCTACCAATTGGTCAGAATTTGGGAATAGGACCAACCCATAGATAAGGAGTGCCACAATCTCTTCAAAGGCTTGTAGGTCCAATTAATTCCAACACTCTTGTGCCTTCTCAAACAGGAATTTTGCTAAGAAACCTTTGACGCCACTTCTAGTTTCCCAATGCCCCTTGATGTCAGAAGGTTGTAGATGTAATGCTCGAGCAACATCTTCAGGCTTTGGTTCCTTTTTCGTACCGTTGAAAGGTAGTTGATTAAGGATAGGAATTCTCAGGAGTTGAGAAAATTCCTCCAAAGTGGGTACCAACTGGTAGTCAGGGAAAGTGAAACAGTGGTGAAAAGGGTCAAAGAACTGGAATAGCACTTTCATCATGTCTTCTTCAATGTTGGTGTTGACTAAGCTGAGCAGTCTACCATGTCTTTCACTGAAGGAAGAGCTTTCCAGAATTCTTGAGGTGAGCTCCTTGAGTTGAGGAGAGATTCTCACAAGGTTGACTTGAATGGTTTTTCTGCGAGGAATTTCCATGACCTACAAAACAAGAACAAAGATGAAGATCTAAACCCTTGAAGTGGTTAGTGAATGTATATGATGCTTTATGATGTTCATGATGTATGCACAAACATATGTACAAGCAAATCACACCAAACCCTAGTTTCAGGCTTGCATGGGGTTTCATAGGTAAGTACCCTCTTGAGTGTAGTTGGCTTAAAAACCTGTCCTATAAATAGTAATTGGGTTCTAAGGAGCTCAATATCACCGGATTGTTTTCATTGTTCATTGTTTTGGTTTAGCCACTTAACTAGCGACCAAAATATTCCAAGAAAACAACCCTCAATGAGTGTAGTATCGAGTATCTACCAACTTTGGACTGCACCAAAGCCGGTCATCTCACTACCCCTAATAAAAGGCCAAGATGGTCAAGTAAGGTTCTAGGTCATTAGTGCTTAGTGACATCACTCAGCGGCCCCGTACTCTCCTTGATTGAACTCAAGGGTTACCGGTACTCACAAATATGTCGCACTAATATAGCTATTGCTTCGACCGTGTCGGTATACCCCGCACAGTTTCCACAACGTATTGCTATCTATGAATGTTTCCCAAAATCTTGGTGTAGGATTGCAAACCCAAACAAGAGAGCCAAGATTATAAAACAATCAAATCAAACAATTAGTCATGCAAGAGGGTGATCTAAGCCCTAAGGTTACTCCACTTTTAAATTATTCCCCAGCAGAGTCGCCAGTTCTGTGATACGGTGGGAGAACTGACTATGGTTTTGCGTTTGTTTTCGCAAATGTTTCGGTTGAGCAAGAGTCACCACCGACTTTTTATTTTATCCTAAGGAAAGGTTAAAAAGCACAGCAAAAACCTTTGAGATGTTTTCTTGGGTTCGGGGAGTAGATTATAGAAAGGGAAGGTATTAGCACCCTTTCTATCCATGGTTATCCATGGGCTCTTAGTTACTTGCTTAGATCAACTTGCCTTAATTTTCAATTGTTTGAAATGGTGCTTTATGTGTGGGTTTGAAAATGTTTTTGAAAAGAGGCCAATGTGGTGGCAACCTTTGTAATGATCCACGTTGGGATGTATACAAAGATGTATGTCTTTTGAAAAGGTTTTCATTTGCATTTGAAAGTTATTTTTGAAAGTGTAGTGATGTGTGGTTTAGAAAATAGGCAAGTTTTTTGTTTTGCAAGTTTGATTCAAGTAACTAAGAGGTGGTCTACTCCTAAATTTCTCAAAGATCTTTGCTATGTTTTAACCCTTTTAACAATTTTGTTCCACCATTGCATTTGGTGGACAATCTTGTGTTAGGATGTGAAAGGGACGGGCGCGGGTCATCATTTAGACCATAGTTGCAATGGTGCCAAGTATCTTTGGGCAATGTTTTCTTTAAGGGACTTGATCATTTTTTAAGCAACTTTTTGAAAGCGTCATCGAGGGACTATGATCATTTGGTTGTTTGTTTTGCCCAAAGAGACCTAACATGCAATATGGCCCATTTATTGAAGGCAACAAGTGGAATACCCTAGAGGTGCAAGTGTGATTAGTGTTGTCCATTTTCATGCTTGTTTATCTTGAAATTAGGTCAAACTACTTTGGTGTTTTTGATTCGCATACAAACCCTAATTCTAGCATGGTATAATTAGAAAGCATTAAAGTGCGAAAAATAAAGTTCTAAACTATTACAACACAATATATGGGAAGGGGGGTACAAATGTTCAAATGGGGGATATTTTGACAAGGAATTTAAACCTAGACTATTACATCAATTTGGAATTATACAAGGTAATTAATTGGAATAATTAAATAAAATAAGAATAAATATGCAAGATGCAAAAAATGTTTTTTATGTGTATGAAAAAGAGTATTTTTTATATGTCAAATAAACAAAATAAAAAGTATTATTTTTTGGAATTTTTTATGTTTAGGGCAAAACCCTAATTTTATTAAGTAAATGTATTAATTATTTAAATATGTACAAATTTTATTTATTATATACAAAAAATAAAATAAAAATGAAGTATATTTGTAAAAAAGGTATTTTTAATATTAAATATTAATAAAAATAAAAATGTATATATTTTGTATTTTTTCCTAAATATGCTAATAAATATGTATGTGTTTGTATTATTTACTAAATATATATTATATATACAAAATAATAATATTTAATATTTATAAAAAAAAGTATATTTTATATAAAATATTTTCAGAAGATAAAATAAAATGAAAATGGAAAATAAAATGTGTTTGCATTATTTTTAGTATTTTTGAATAAAAGTATATCTATTTATTTATTTATGTACAAATATCTATTTTAAAGAAATAAATGCTTAATAAATTCAAAAATGGTGTAAAAAATATTTTTAATATTTTTAATATTATAAGAAAAAATAAACAAGTCAGAACAAAAAAGAAAAAGTCAAAAAATCATAAAAATGAGCATAATGGGCCAAGGGGGTGTAAAAGCAATAAAAGGGTGCAAAAAGAAAGTCAACTCAGGCCCAGCCCAAGAAGACTTCATCTTCAACCTCAGAACATGTTTGAACATCCATCCACGCGCGTTTTCTATCTCTCAATTCCTGGACTTTCAAGCAAAACTCACAACATGAAAAATGTAGAGCATTAAGAGACGAATCCAGGGATATAAAGAACTTGACTTAACTCTCTGAGATGAGAGAGCATTTCTTCTCCCCCAATTCTTGACCTAGTTTTTGTTCCATGTTCAGACATTAAATTCTCACAGCACACATAATATAAATGAAATCTAATTACATGGGCATGTTCAGGGCTATGAATGTGACATATTTTCTTCACAAACCTAAAGCTAACAATGCCTGGATAGAGAGATACGAGTTCATGAACTTACCTGTTCAGTTGGAATCGTATCTGATGATAGAGGTACTTTCAGTGCAAGGTGATGATTGGTACAGCTTCCTTGATGTCCAGGGATGCTATTCCAAGTGTTACTTTGTTTGGAAACTGGCTGAATCGAGTTATAGAACTCCACCTGCAAAACAGAAAAATGAAGATGGTAATGTTGAATGGGAGTGTTACAGGTCGTGTTTGAGATTTGGAATAGCTTCAAGGGATGTTGTGGGATGTGTTTGAAGTGATTTTAGCAAGAATGCATGAAAGGAATGAGAGTTGGAACTCAAACTGCAGCAGGTGCTCTGTTTGGGAAGTTTGAGGGTGATTCTGTGAATGAGAGGGCAATGGAGGTGGTTCACTCGTGTTTTAGCTCAGTTAGGATGTTTTGAAAGTGTACAAAGTCTTTGCTTAAGCTTGTGTTAGCTGAGATGAAAAGTTTGTATTGTGTTATGCTAGCTTTCTTACACTTTAAGCAACAAATGTCAACTTGGTGTTTCTAGCATGTACAGGCCCCCATTCTATGCTGCACCACTTAGTCTTGATCAGTGTAATTAGCTCATAAACTTGTGCCAAAGAGATTTGAACTGTACTTGCTTGGATTTGCATTTTGACATAAAGTTCACTTTTGCAAAAATGGACATTATGCTTTTTCTAATTTGGGACTAAACCTTTAGGTAATGATTGAACACATAAAATATGGTCTTGGCACAAAGAGTTTGCATTAAATTTATGAGTGCAAAAGGGATTTAGGGCCTGTAATCAAGAAATGCAAGCTGAGTTCAAAATTGCCTAAGTGTATGGACATGTAACTTGGTCATGAACAAAGTGAGTTTTTCCCATATTGCAAAATTCGATTCTCCCTAACCATGAGGTTGTTTGATGAGTTCTTGGACATTTTGGAAATCTTGGAATGTGTACTACAATCCATCTTTGAAATGCAAATTGAAATTCCAAGTGGAAGTATGTGAAAAATGGTCTTGAAGTTAGGTAAAAACCTTGCCTAAAATAGGTCAAATTTTCTCTAAGCTAAGAATGGTTTGGTACCCTTGTTCCAAAAATTGTAACTTGAGCTACAAGCTTCTTTTGGGACAACTTTGTGAATCAAAGTTGTAGATTTTGCAATAGGCTACAACTTTCATGTTTTGACCTTTGCTTGAATCCAAATGCATCTTGGTGAGAAAGTGGGACAAAGTTAGGAAAAAATTAGGATTTTTCATAACTTAGAAAAATTCTAAGTTATGAAAAATCTTCATTTTAAACCCTAATTTGCAATTCTTGATTTCTTGATGAACAAGTTTCATGATTTGGCATGTTTTGATGAAAAATGAATCTTGACATTTGATTTTTCCCAAAAAGTCAAAGTTTGACTTTTCAGTATACAGTCAAAACTGATCAATTGACTGGGAAATTCAACTGTCAATCTTGTGTATTTGGGATCTTTTGAACTTGTTGAGCATGTCAAGATAATTCCATGGGGTCCTTGAGTCCATATGTGAGCTTGGTTTACCATTGGCTAAGTCAAACAGTCAAAAATTGCCTTTGTGCAGTCAAGACCCTAAAAATGACCATTTTGCCCTTTTGGTGATCTGATCAAATTTCTTGTGGAATTGTGATCCAAACTTGATCAAATGGTTCATGTGAGTTCATAATGTTGATGTGGGTCAATTTTCATGAGATTTGACTGTCAATTGGCCATAGTTGACTTTCTCCCCAATACAGTTGATTTCTAGGTCAATTGTCCAATTGATTGGGCAAAATTTGGAATCAAGACTTGAAATTTGGTATGGATAAACTTGGGATTCCAACATGAAGCATGAAAGTTATCTTAGGCATTTTGGGTCAAAATATCTTTGTGCAAACACAAACCCTAATTTGGGTCAACAGTGCAAGGAGAAGTCTTGAGCAGAGGAAACCCTAACTGGATCTTGAGCTCCAAGGGTCTTGTGATGAGAAAATGTTGAGGAAATAGGAGGGAAAATTTTGGGGTACAACACAACGAAACATAAATTCCAGCAAACTTTCTCCAGCCTTAGGATAACACCTGAATAGCTGGTTATCCTGGCGCCAATTGTTGCCAGTTTGAGCCCTCTGTACCCTCTCGAAGTTCGCAGCGATTCTCTGATTGCAGAGGATGCTGCACCTAGGGCATAGTATCATTCATGTATCTCCCTTGTGGCACGTCATGAGGTAATCCTTGAGACTAGCATCTCCAGCATGATTATCCTCCATTTTATACTTCTCTTTTTCTAAGTATCTTTCTACCTCCTCCATCTCAGAGCGAGGTCTCTCCATATCCACCATGTTTACCTCAACATCCTCCCCCTTAGCTTCATCATCTCCCCATCCTGTGGGTTTTATATCTTCAATGTGGACTTTTGAACTCTCTGGGGCAGAATATTTGACCAAATAGTCAAATTTTCCACTGGGTTCCCCTAAAGTGTCCCATATTTCTTTCTGAGGGGAAGTTGGCTTCGTGATTTGGACTTTCTCCAATTCCAGCCTCAGGCCTTCAGTGACCTGTGTCAACTCTTGGTTTTGATTTTCCTGGCCTTCAGTAGCCTGGATTTCTTTTGCAACAGCTAAAGGTGCTGCTTCAATCGAAGTCTCTGGTTGCTTCTGGACGTCTTCAGTGACCTCCTTATCGACTTCGACTATCACCCAGCTTTCGTTTTCAGTACCTTTCTCTCCTATTGGGGCATCACTTTGGTCAGCTTCCACCATGTTAATCTCTCCAATGCATGCAGGCTCGGAGTAATTGGTGTATGCGACGTCCAAGGGATCTTCGTCCACTTTCATTTTTGCTTTATCAGCAAACTTCAGTCTTCCATCTTTAATTGTATTCTGAATTAGGTCCCTGAAAAGAAAAAACTGTGAGGTTTTGTGGCCTAGGAAACTATGATATTTGCAAAATCCTCTTTTCTTTCTTTGATCTAAAGGAGGTATTTTGACATTTGATGGCACAATGAGTTGGCCATCTTTGACAAGTAAATCAAAAATCTCGTCACATTTAGTGACGTCGAAGGTATAAACCTTCTTTGGGAATTTGTCACTTTTCTCATTTTCAACAATCTCTTTCCCTTTTGTGGGAACTAATAATTTGCAGAAGTAAGGTGGTGCCTGTTTTAATTCAGCGAGGTCGATTTCGACCTCTTCGAATTCGAATTCAGGATAATCTTCCGCTTCCTCAGTTCCAACATAGGAGATACTTTCCTTCTTGTTATTTTTAAAGACTCTGGCCTTTTCGGCCTTTAGCCTTTCGACCTGTCGAACCCTGTCGGCTAACTGAGCCATGTCTCTCAAATATTGAGTGTCTAGTTTCTTTCGAATAGAGTAATCCAAGCCACCAACGGCCATTTCGACTAACTTATGTTCAGGCACCACTGTGTAACATCTGGATTTCAAAAGCCTGAATCTATTCAGATAATCATCTATGGGTTCAGTGAACTTTCTCTTGACACTGGCTAATTCCTTCAAGCTTATTTTTTACTGTCCCATGTAAAACTGTTCATGGAATAATCTCTCCAAAAGAGCCCAAGTATCAATGGACCCAGGAGGCAAAGTGGTGAACCATGTGAAGGCGTTTTTAGTCAGGGAACTTGGGAAATATTTGATCCTGAGGTCTTCATTATTGGCTATATCTCCCGCTTCGGTTAGATATTTGGCTATATGTTCGACTGTTGACTCATTGGTATCCCCAGCGAACTTTGTAAACTTAGGGACTTTATATCCCCTTGGTAAATCAGTATGCATTATGTAATCTAATATAGGAGAAGCATAATTTGGCCTTTTAATTCCTGTGTTGAGGCCATTCTGGGCCATGACTCTCTCTATCATGGTGGTTAAATTGTTTTCTGCCAAGATGTTATCGTTTCGAATTCTATGAACGACTGCATCAGCATCTTGATTTCGACCCACCATGACAACCCCCCTAGGTTGTTCTTCTCGAAACTCTGGGACTTCCAGTCTTTCGACCCTTGCCCCTGGTTCCATAATTTCTCTTTGTAGGCCTGGGATCGTTGGGGCTTCTAGCCTTTGTGCCCTTGCCCCCAAGTTAACTTCTTCTCTAGGTGGTCTATAGGTTGGGTCGTTAGCAACTTGTTCCATAATAGGTATGTTTGCTCGAACTCCCGCCTGATTCTGCCTACGCCTCTCTGGGGGAGCAAAGAAATCTGCTATTCGACTCATGTTATCTGCGTTTTCTCTGTTTGTCACAGTCACATTTTGTACTATTGGGGCAAATATTTCCTGCATAGTTTGTGCTAATACCCATATCATATTATGGTTACTGTCATCCATCAATTGCCTAAAAGCCAACTGGTTTTCTGTGGTTAAAATAGGCATTGCGCTATAACCCACTGACCCTTGGTTATTTGTCATAAACTGATTCGCCCCAGACCCAGACCCTAATTGTGGTGATGAATTCGATGTGGAATTGTGTAAACCTGCCATAAAAGATGTTGGCATTCCATAAGAGGAATTTCTGGTTCTATTACCATCGAAACTGGGTGGTCTAGTTAGTGGGGTGGCGAAATGGGTTTGTGTCCCTGATGGTGGAACGAATCCCCCAGGATAACCAATGGTTCCAGTATTTCCTAAGATCGAACTATTAGTTGATATGCCACTTACTCCATTAGTGGCTATATTACTGGTAGAAGATGCAACAGACTGTGCATTCGAAGGGATCACATTAGACGTTCCCATCAAAGCGGACACATTAGTGCCTGTTGTATGTGGGGCATTTTGTTCCCCTTGTTGATTGTCAGAATTAGACATCTTGTTCAAACGTTTTCTTCTGGATAAGGGTTGGTTGTTGTTATAAAACAACAAACTTATCACTCAGAGGGTATTTTTATAATGGTTACGTCTCAACAATCTTTATTTCTTTTCTAAATTCCGTAATGTCCAACGATTGGTCCCATCAGGTATGCCAATTTGTTTACAGTGATTTCTGGTAAACAACCTCTAGTCCTCCAAACTATCGAATAAACTTACTGACTGTTATTCAATTTCTCTGGTAACTCGCAGGATCGACTAGATTGATCCTAGGACGTGTTGGTTATTAGGGTAACTCTCATGATCGAACTGGTATTCATGGTTGGTATTTAGAATGTTGTGTAGGTGTTTAACTTATTTCGATTTCTCTATTAAAGATCTAAAGGAGTGATCAAATAAATGTGCGCGAAACTAAATTGCATGAATAAAGGTCAATTGTAAAGACATGTAAAAACTGCATAAAAGACAAATAAATGACTTCGAATCATAAAAACGGTTAATATAAAAGATTCGAAATATGAAGAAAGCGTTTAAATGCAAGAAAACTGTAAAATGGCTTTAAGTGAAAAAGGTGTTCGAATGATAAAAACTTGAAGATAAAGGCATGAAATGTATAACAGTTTCTGAAATGTAAAGTATTTGAAATGGAAAGAAAACATTTAAATGTAAGGCATCAGTGAAAAGATTTCGAATGAAAACACTTTAAATGCAAAAACTTGTAAATGGTATTGACATAAAGATAAAGGAAAGTACTGGAAATGATAAAGAGTTTTCATTAAATCATAAACATGTGGTGTTATCATACGTACATTGCTCTTGCATTCGTTTCCCTAGCCATGTGGTAATTTGAATGTTTACTGAGTTTTTTTTGTACAATAGATATGACACACGAAATCCTAATGCTAAGACTTCTATTTATACTACTTCGACCATAACGATCTTGCTATAAGATTCTGCCACGTTCAGAACATGCAGAGCAATGCCTCTCTCTTGCTTCCACGCGTCTTCGAATGCTCCAGCGCATATATTTCAAATTTCGAACATCCCGCTTGCATTTGAATTTCAAATGTTTTGGAACTTCTTCGCTTCGAACGCATTTCTTAGACACAGCCTTGTTATCATTTCGAGACTTCTTTGGATATATTCTCATAACTGTCACTCGAAGCTCCAAGCTTTGATATGCCCATTCGAAGCACTGCTTCTACCATTTCGAAACATGACGTTTTGTTTCATTTCAATCGAAACGTCCAATTTACTTTGCTTCTAATAATATCATCAAAATCTTCAGCCAACAAGTAACCTTAGGGTTTAGATTACCTTTGCATGCTTATCTTGTTTGCTTTGATTGCTTTACAATTGGATCTATTGTTTGGGCTTGAAATCCTCTACCCAGATTTGGGAAACATTCATAGGTAAATAGCAATACATTGTGGAAACTGTGCGGGGTATACCGACATGGTTGAAGCAATAGCTATATTAGTGCGACATATTTGTGGGTACCGGTAGCCTTTGGGTCAATCAAAGAGAATGCGGGGCCGCTGAGTGATGTCATGAAGCACTAATGAACTCTTAGAACCTTTACTTGACCATCTTGGCCTTATTAGGGGTAGTGAGATGACCGACTTTGGTGCAGTCCGAAGTTGGTAGATACTCGATACTACACTCATTGAGGGTTGTTTTCTTGGAATATTTTGGTCGCCAGTAAAGTGGCTAAACTGAAACAATGAACACAGAAAATAATCCAGTGATATTGATCTCCTTAGAACCCGGTTACTATTTATAGGACAAGTTGAGCCAACTAACTTCAAGAGGGTACTTATCTATGAAACCTCATGCAAGCCTGAAACTAGGAACTTGTGTGACTTGCTTGTACATATACTTGTGCATACATCATGAACATCATAAAGCATCATTTGCATCCACTAACCATTTCAAGGGTTTGGATCTTCATCTTTTTTCTTGTTTTGTAGGTCATGGAATCTCTTCGCAGGAAAACAATTCAAGTCAACCTTGTGAGGATCCCTCCTCAACTCAAGGAGCTCACTTCCAAGATTCCATAGAAATCTCTTCAGTGAAAGACATGGTAGACTTCTCAGCTTGGTCAACTCCAACATTGAAGAAGACATGGTGAAAGTTCTCTTCCAGTTCTTTGACCCCCTACACCATTGCTTTACATTTCCTGATTACCAACTAGTACCTACTTTGGAGGAATTTTCTCAACTCCTGAGGATTCCTGTTCTCCATCAACTACCCTACAACGGTACGTAAAGAGATCCAAAGTCAGTTCTCCCACCGTATCACAAGCAACTTTTGAATCTTGATAAATTGTGAGCAATCCTTGATGAATCATGATCAAACCTTGATCAAATGATGAAATATACTTTAAAATGAGGATGTTGACCAAAAATCTTGAGGTTTGACTGTTTGTAAATCACAGTTGACTTTTTCCCTAGCACAACCGATTTTTGGACCTTTGAGCAATTGACTGAGAAAAACTCCTCTGCAAGGCTTGAAACTTGACATGGATGATCTTGAGAACATATTAGGACAATGTTGAGCATTTGGGACCACTTGGACTCAAGGATCTTGATGCAACATGAAATCCTAATTTGAGGTAGACTGCCTTAGGAGAGAGCTTGTATGGTCAACCATTGGGCTACCTTGAGCAACTTGGAGATCTTTCTTGCCATGTTTTGAGAAATATGGGAGGGAAAATTTTGGGGTACAACACAAAGGCTCTGGCCTAACCATTGTGTCAAAGGAAATTTTTACTTCTGGTCAACCATCCAACAAAATCAAAGATCTGAAGGATTATCTCAGAATTTGGTCCAAAATAATTTTGGGATGCATCAACCACAATAAGCCTACCAACTCTCCAGACTACATCAACATTGATCAGTTGTACCTTCGATATTTCATCACCACCAAAGTAAAAGTTCATCTTCCACATCTTCTGTTCAACCATCTGAAGACTAGTGTAAAAGAAACAAGAGAAGAAGAAAGAAAAAAGAGAGATTGGACCCCTCTGGGAAGACTCATTTCAGATATTCTGGCAAAAAACAGACTGATAAAACATCTAATTGAGGCTCAACAAGCTAATGTTCTGGAAGCTTGTGCTGGTAAACCTCTAAACACCAAGAATTTGAAGAAGATGAAGATCATTGAAACTATTAAGAAGGACCCAACAATCACCACCAAGGAAGTCATCACCACCCGAAGAGTGCCTCTGAAGGATTTCCCTCTCTTCACTCAAGCAGACTCTTCTCCAGAAATTGTTCTCAGGTATCTAGAAGCCTGCAAGAGTGACGGTACGATTCCAGATGTCAACATTCTTGATCTAAGGCAACAACCTCTAGAAGTTGCTCCCGGAAAATCAATAAAAAGGAAAGAAGCTGGAGAAGGAACTTCTCAGAAGACCCCCAAAGATGCTAAAAAGAAAGGTAACTCATCTTTTGTTTCTGTCATTGAATCAAGATTTTTATCAACATCTGAAAAACCCCTCATCTCCAAAGCCTATAGAAGATCCATCTCCTCAAACCTTTGATGATTTTGACCTAGATATTGACACTTCAATACCTCTAAATAATCCTCTGAATAATCCACCTTCTACCCTTTTTGATCAGCCTCGGCCAGAACTTGCATAAGTTCTCTCTGATATTGATCAATTTGATTCACTGTTTGAAGCTCCCCAAACTGAAAATCTAAATCTTGTCTCTGATGCCACAACATCCATCTCTGGCACCACTCGCCCTCTCTCTATCTCTCAACCACCAATAATCCCCACAACTACATCACGAACCTTCTCCACCCCAGATCCTCCATCTCCCTATCTTTCCACACCACCCAACTCACCCATAACTATTTCTGATGCTCCCTCTCCAAATAACCACCAGAAGATTCCCTCAGAACAATAATTGATTTAGAAGCTTGGGATAATCTTGTCACAAGCTCTCAGAAAATTGTTGTTCCTAAACCAACACCAAAAATATCCAAAGCAGATGTTGGTAAATCCTTGGTGATTTTTGAAACAGAAATACAGGAATGGGCTAACTCCCTAAAGCAAGCTTGCATGGAGAATCTCAATCCAACTGCTTCTAATTCTCACTGGAATCAGTTCAGAAAATGGTTTAACTCTGAATCTTTGAAGCTAAAGGAGCTCAACTATGAAATTGCTCAACAGAACTTCTGCGATCGCCTGAAAGTTTTCAAGGATCAAGTTCTACAACACTGGGTAAAGAAACCCCTCCTTCTGTTGGACAACACCCCTTGGGAAGCCCTTCACACATCAGAGTTTAATGAATCGTCTCTTGAACCTCTTCCTCTAGTCATGTTTCAAGACAAAGGCAAGACATTCGAAGAAACTCCTGAGCAAGAATCAACTACAGTAAGTTCTGATAATATGGTCTCTTCTGCTGAAACATCCTCATCTTCTCTTGTACTAAAAACTCTGGAGGAGTTTAAGAAATAAAATGATGTGTTTAAAGAAAGGTTAGACAAGCAAGATGAAATTATCAAGGAAATTAAAGGGATGCTTGGTGTGATACAGTGGGAGAACTGACTTGAGGTTTTTTGCATTTGTGTTCGCAAATGTTGCAATTTAGCAAGAGTCGCCACCTACTTTTCTTTTATCCAAAAGGAAAGGTGAAAAAGCACAGGAAAGACCTTTAGAGATGTTTTCTTGAGTTCGGGGGGTAGATTATGAAAAGGGAAGGTATTAACACCCTTTTCATCTATGGTTTTCCATGGGCTCTTAGTTACTCGCTAGATCACTTAATTTTGTTTGAATGTGCTTGTGGTGTGGGTTTTGAAATTATTTTGAAAATGTAACTTTGTAATGATTCTTGTTTCTATAAGAACGCATACAAAGTGTTTGTCTTTTGAAAATGTTTCAAAGTGAGAGTGTTGGTGCATAAAATGTTTTTGTTGTGAGCAAGCGAGTAACTGAGAGCAAACCTACCTACTCAAAAGGTTTTAGATGTGCTTTTCCTCCTCCTTTATACGTTTCCATCTTACCATTGTTTTGGTAAGAAGCCCCATCGTTGGATGTGAAGGGACGGGTGTGGGTCATTGTATAGTCATGATAGCAATGTTGTGAGATATCTTAGCTTTTCTTTTTGAGGGACTAAGATCATTTTGAAAGGCAACATTTATAGCGTCATCGAGGGACTATGATCTTGTATTTCGATTGTTTTTGCTAAGACACCCCACATGCATAACATGACCATTTTTTAGGCAACAAGCGGAGTTAACCTTAAGGGTGCATGTGTGAATAGTGTGTTTGATTTGTATGCATTTAATCTTGGATTAGGGTTATCTACTTGTTGATTTTATCTCTTGCCATACACACCCTAATTACTAACAATATATGAAAGCAATAAAAGTGCAGAAATATAAAGATTCTACGCTATTGCAATCATTAGGGGGGTGGGGTGTACAAATTTCAAATGGGGATTGCAAATTAAATCCTAGGTTACTATTACAACCATATTGAAATAGATAAGAATGTACAGTAAATGTAAAATGCTTATTTATTTAAGAGAATAAATAAGTTTTGTTTAAGAAAATATTTTTTGTCTTTTTAAGTTAAAAGAAATAAAATATGATATATGAACATGAAATATTTTTGGTGTTTTTTTTATTAATGAAAGATAAAAGTGATGAAAAGGAATAATAAAGGAAAGAAGACAAAATCAGCGTAAATGCTGAAACAGAAGAGGTCAGAAGTTCTGACTCTGACGTGCTGCACAAACAGAAACGTGTTAGTAAAAATATGGAAGTTCAGAAGTTCTGGATCTTCTGAGAATTCAGAGGTTTTCAGAAGTTCTGATGCAACTGACAGAACTTTATCTCCCTTCTCCATGCTAGTCAGAACATCTGCAGCTTAGTCATTTCTTAACAGAACAGAAGTTGCATACATGACAATTATGACAAGTTACAAGAAATATCAAAAACACAAATCAGAAGCAACATAAATTTGCTAATCCTAATTTTGAGTCCTACTTTCTTTATGAAACTCTGAACTGAAATTCCCTCTATTTAGGCAGGCAGATGCATGAAATCTCAGAATATGTACATCATCAGAATCAGAATATCTACATTGTATTAAATATGCAAGATCTGACAATGCCTAAATAATATGATGAGAGTCAGCAGACACTTACCTTGCAGCTGGCAAATACTCTGGGAGTTGGAATCTGGTTCTGACCACTTGTGGTGTTCTGAACAGCTTCCTCACGTTTTCAGCAGGTTGGAAACTTTCAACTTGGGTTGTAAATGATTTAGAAAATTCTGGAACAACCAAGGGATAAAGTTCTGATCCTTTGAAGTGGATATTGGTGGAGAATGTGTTACTGTTTGATTACAGAATTATGGATGGCTTTTGAATGTATATTAGGAACTGTATGGGTGGTTTTGGTCAAGAAATAACTCGACGAAAAATGGAGTTTTAATGCAAGAATCAAATGCTAAGGTTTTGTATTTTTGTGTTTGCAATCTTTTTGGACTCTTGGAATTTTTGCAGGGATTCAAGGCTTTTCTCAAATTTTTTCCTCACCTTTTTCTCAAATTTTTCCGACCTCTTTTCAATGGCCAAAGGTGTTCTATTTATAGGCAAAGGTTTTGTAGTTTGGAGAGGTCAAGTGGCATCAACATCATACGCTAGATACTGACTTACTCTTAAAGTAAGCTTAAACAAGTGTGGTTCAATGCACCAAGTAGGATGGTTAACAGTGCCTAAGCTGGATTTGGCAGCATAAATTAAGGAAAAGTAGAAGCAGCGCATGGGCCTAGCATACTTTTGCACAAAAGTTTGTCTTCCCAAGACAGTAGGGGTACACGTGGGGGAAATCCTTTGGATAACAATTCACAAGTGGTTGTGAGTATTAAATGATGATGAGATTTATCAAATCAGAAATCCTACCATGTGAAACTCTGCATCCTAGCTTAACTCTAGATTAGAAGTTCTACTTCAGCGTAGCATCTAATCTTTTGATCCTCTTATCTTCTGGCTCCAGCATGTTCTAAAGGAGCTTTCAGACCTTCTAGAAAGCTTGCAGCATGCTTCTTAACCTTCTTTGAATTACCCTGGCAAACTCTGACTGAAGCTTTTGTGAAAACTTGCCCAGAAGTTCTGACCAAACTCTGTCTTGAGAATATCCAGAATTTGCCGAGTGCTTTAGTGATAATCTGGTCAGAAGTTTTGAAATTGTCATAATCCTTAAACACTTAGAAAAATTTCTAAGTACTTAGAATTTGACTTTTCCAAAGTAAAATTTGACTTTTAAATTTCCTGATGAAACAGACTTCGTATTCCAACATGTCTTAATGAAATATGATTTTTGAGATTTGATTTTGATCCAAAAGTCAAAGTTAGACTTCTCAGTGTGCAAATGACCATTTTGCACTTGTGAATGACTTGCTTGGAAAAATTGATAATTCAAGGCCTGGAAACTTGATAGAAGCAAACCTGGGATCCAGGGTGATCCCTTGTGAAATGAGAGGGCAAATTTTGGGGTACAACACTTGGGAAACAAGAGGAATCGCATAATCAGATCAAGAGTTTATTGGAAGTCTTGTTCACACGACTTCCACCTCCTCAAACTTAGCTCTGAAAAATTGTTTTGTTTCTGCTATTTGTTACTCATTTCCATCTTCTGTCTATCTTAATCCTTTTTGAATACAAAATGCATTCTATTATATTTCTGTGTTTTTATTGCTTTTTTATTCTTGACAAAAATGGGGAGAATGTAAGATATATTGAAAATAACAGTAATCGAGACTCAGTCTCGAACATTTTTGAATATCATAACTTCTATTTTTTTCATCTGAAAGCAAACAGGAAAAATCTATTGAAAAGCAACCTCTGAAAGTAACTTCTGTTGTGGACGCATCAAAAACCTCCATCTCAAAGCTCTGATCAAAATATCTTTCGGGAAGTATTTTTTCTTTATCTGAGTATCCAACTCAGGGGGATACTTTAATTCTTTATGTTCTTAAGTATTATATCAAAATATACAAGTTTTTTGCCATCATAAAAAAGGGGGAGATTGTTAGAACATAGTTTGATTCTACATTCTTATAAAAGTTTTAATGATAACAAACACATGTTATATATAAAGAACAAATATGCTCTCTAATAAAGTATTTTAATATGTAGGGAAACTCTGATGAAATAAGCATAAAAGATGAGAGAGTTACGCTTGTGAAGCTCTGTTATGACACATCATTCTTAGAAGTAAATCTGTATAACACGCTTAAAATGAAGAAGTTATAAAGCTACAACTTCTGATTGCACCAACGTTGTGAGCCAAGCTCTGATATTCTGATAAAGTAAAGTTTTCGAAGAACAAAAAGAAATCTCAAACGGTAACATTCATATTCTGATATGATTCAAAGAAAGCAATATTCTGAAGCGTTACTAAATCATTCATTACAAATCAAAAAGTAACGGCTAAACCAAGACAAAATCTCTATTTTTGGAAAGAACATTAATTACACATTATCAACCTTCAAAAAGCATCTTCTCATGTCACTCATGCATCGCCTATATAAAAAAGACTTGAAGAAGAGATCAAGCTACACACTACTGCATACTGAAAGAGAAAAATCATCATTACCCCATTCAGTATTGTGCTTTTCAATTGTGTATAAATCACTATTGTGATATAGTTTTGTTTAGAAAACATTTGTTGTACACACCTTCAATTGTTGTATTTTGTAATACCTTGATAAAATCAAGTTGTGGTTTAAACTCAAGAAGACATTGACAGAAGTCATTGTATATGTGTAAACAAGTTTTGATTAGTGGATTAAGACCTCGTTTGAGAGAGGCGAAATCACCTTGACGGGTGGACTGAAGTAGTTTGAGTTCAAACGAACCAGGATAAACAACATGTCTATTGCTTTAATTTTTGAAAACCCCAATTAAAATTCCCTTTATTGTGTTTTTCCATTCTTCAATTTCGAGGTTCCCCTTTCAGGTTGCTCTTATCAGTATTGTTCGTAGAGAACTGAAGAACATTCTGGAGGATTTTGAGAGTCGTTTGGTACCAGTGGAGTATCAGACTCATGAGGCCACATCTTAGTGGAGTTATGTTGATGGTTATATGACATGGTTCTATAACGTGACACTCTATTACATGACACATGACGCTCTTGGACGTCCACCTAGGCCAGCTAATAAGGAGATCCTAGAGAATGAGCAGACCATGGATGATCATGTTCTTGACGTCTTGTTGATCTGTCAGACCATTATGCAAATTAGAAGCGGGGGTGTGATACGGTGGGAGAACTGACTTGGGATTTTGCGTTTGTGTTCGCACTTGTTCGGTTTAGCAAGAGTCGCCACCGACTTTTTATTTTATCCAAAGGAAAGGTCAAAAAGCACAGGAAAGACCTTTGAGATGTTTTCTTGGGTTCGGGGGGTAGATTATGAAAAGGGAAGGTGCTAGCACCCTTTTCATCCATGGTTATCCATGGGCTCTTAGTTACTTGTTTTAGATCACTTGCCTTTACTTTTCAATTGTTTGAAATGGTGCTTTACGTGTGTGGTTTTGAAAATGTTTTGAAAAAGATGTCTTGTCTAGGCAACCTTTGTAATGATTCTTGTTTGAATATATACAAAGGTGTGTGTCTTTTTGAAAAGATATTTCAATATTTTGAAAGTTGTTTTGAAATTGTTTTGAAGTTGTGTTGTGAAATGTGTTTGAAAATGGCAAGGATGTTTTGCAAGATTTTATGATCAAGTAACTAAGAGTTGTCTACCCTATTTTACTCAAAGATCTTTCTTATGTTTTTAACCCTTTTAACAGTGTTGTTTCACCATTGTATTTGGTGAACAACCTTGCGTTAGGATGTTAAACGGGACAGGCGCGGGTCATCGTATACAATCATTGAAGGCAACTTGTGAGACGCTCTAGCAATTTTGTAAGGGACGAGATCGTTTTATCAAAGGCAACATCGAGGGTCATCGAGGGACTACGATCTTTGTTTATCGAATGGGCGTTTGCTAGAGTGTCTCATACTCCAGGGACATGATTGCATTTTCAGAGGCAACAAGCACGGTTACCCTAGGGGTGCAAGTGTGAATGGTGTTTGTCATGTTCATGCATTTGTCTTTGTATTAGGTCATCTAGCGATCAATTTTAGATTTTCACATACAAACCCTAATCTCTAATCATGGCATATTTAAAAAGCATAAAGTGCGAGAATTAAATCCTAAGCTATTACAAAAGAGTATCCGGGGATGGGGGTACAAATCATTTACAAATGGGGATGAGTCTTATCAGAATAATGTCGCAAATATTATGGGTTACAACCAAATCGAATCAACGCAATTCAAATATTAACAAACTATAAGATAAAGAAAATCAGAGAAATATGAGATGTATGTATTTGTTTACAAATGATCAAATAAAAATTGTAACTTAAAAAGATTAAGTATTTATTATTATTGTATTTTTGTTAATTATATAAACAATGAGCTTTAAAGAAAATAAAAATTATTTAAGTTAAAAATTCTATTATTTATGTGCGTTTATTAAATGTAATAATTATTAAGAAAAATTATTTAATACGTATATATATTTTTTATAAAAGAAAAGAAAAAATATATATTATAAAAGATGAAAATAAAATGATAAAAAGTGTTAGTTAGTTTTTTTTATTAAAACGTTAAAAGAAAGAAAAGATCATGGGTCAAAACAAATGTTTTGGATGGCCCAAATAAAAAAGGGATAAAGAAAATAACAAGTTAAAGAAGAGGGAGGGGGTGTATTGACCAATTCGCGTATGGGCTTCAGTTTAGTTTGGGCGAAGGGCCATGATGTTTGAACAAGTTTTTAGGGTTGTTTCATTTGTTTGGAAATTAGGGTTTACAGTTTGTATAGCGGCGCCGCTCCTCTCATCTTCGTCCTCTTCGTCTCTCTCAAACCCATGGGGTTCTAATTCCTACCTCCAAGCTCCAGGCTACCAGAATGTTGCCTCCATCCTCTCCTCTTCACGACGGTATGAGGCAGTGGTTTAGAAGGTATCGTTTTCGTTCTTGACGCGTTTTTTACAGTTTCTTGTACATTTATTTCTTGCATGTTTTCAATCTTATGGTTTCTTTTTATGTTTATGCGTAGTATGAGTTTGAAGGACATACCTTGAGCGTTTTGCTCTGTAAGGCGGTGGAGAGAGAGGGCTTGGAACGGCGGCGCTCTCAGGTGGCCAAGGCGGAGGGAAGATGATGACAAGAGTTACTAGCTCACCTTTCCGGTATCTCTGTATCTTTCTCTTTGAATCGTTTGATGATGATTCTGTTCTGAAAACTTGTTTCTGAATTGATATGTTTTTTGTTGGCTACTGATTCGTTGATGATGATGAATTCTGAGACTATGTTGATTGGATTTTCGTTGTTGTTTGATGATGACTTCGTTTCTGAAAACTTGTTTCCTCTTTTTTCTCTTCTGGACTTCTTCCTCTTCTTTGAGTGTTGGCTTTTGATGATGAACTTTGTTTGTTCTGAGATTGACTGTTGTTGTTGCTTGGTAATGATGATCTTGTTCTAAAAATAGCTTCTGAATCTTTTGCTTATTTCTTTTTGTTGATTCGATGAAACTAAACTGTGTTTGCAGTTTTGGAAGCAAGCTTGAGTGTTTGTTTCATGTTTTGGAAATTGCAGATTTGTTTTGGGTTTGTAAGTTTGACTTGCAGGTTTTTTGTTGTTTTGAGCTTGTAGTTGGTAAGGCAGGCCTGAATGTTAGTACAGGCAGGCTTGTAACTTTGTATTTTGCTTGATGGTTTTAGTTTTGGATAAACTTTGAACTTGTTTGGATTTTTATAGCAGTTTTGCTTCTGGTGTTTGAGTTTGGTTTTGAAAGCAGGCTTGAAGGCTTGTGTTTGACAGGTCATGCAGTTTCAACAGGTTTTAGTGTTTGAGGCAGTTTTGCAGATTTGCACTTTGTTACTCATGTTTTTGATTTTGGAGGCTTAGCTTGGTGTTTTAACTTGCAGTTATGTAGGTTGAGTTGGGGGTAGTTTTGTAGGTTTGAGTTTTGGCCTGTGTGCTTTCAGTTTTGACAAGTTTGGATGGTTTTGAGTTTCGCAGGCTTGAGTTTTTAACACAGGTTTGTGTGATTTGTGAGGCAGGCCTGGATGTTTGTTGAGCTTGGCTTGATGCAGTTTAACAGGTTTTAGGTTTCAGAAACAGGTTTGTGAGTTTGGAGGTTTTTTGTGTTTGTAAGGCAGACATGGGTTTGCTTGTTGAAGGCAGGCTTGAAGGTCTTGAGCTTATGCAGATTTTCTTTTTTCTTGTTTAGTAAGGTAGGCTATGTATATTTTAAGCTTGCAGTTTTTGCTCTCTTCTTGTCCTTCTGTTGGACTGTTAGACTATTGTATATTTTCTTTTGTTCCTCTTATCTGCCTTTTACAGCCTGCCAAAACTGCAAACTGCAAAACCTATTCACTAGGTTCTCTCTTTCCTCTCTCTCTCTCTCTCTCCATAAGCATTTTTAATTGCTTATTTATCTTTTTATTTCTGAAAAATTGGGCTGTCTAGGAAATGATGAAAAAGCATCTTTGACAAGTTTTTACTTGTCAAACAAATTTCTTCCTGTTGTCTTGCCTTTTGTCTGTTGTATTGCTGTTTTCATGCTGCATTACCATTTTTATCAAATCTGTCTTATAACTTGGTTTTGGGCAATTTTGTACTGTAGCTGAATATGAGACTTTACTTGCTGCTGAGTTTATTCCTTTGCTTGACTTACCCTGGCAGTTTTGGCGCCTATTTGCCTCTTTGAACTTGTAATACAGTTTGGCTTGGTTAATGTAGCTTGGAACTTTTTGTAATTCAGTTTGCTTGGTTAATGCAGTTTGAAACTTTTTGTACTTGACCCATGTTTTTGCATTGAGTTTGACATGCTTGCATTTATATTTTATTTTTTTCTCTATGAACCGAGAAGAGTGATCTTCTTGTGATTTGCATGGAGAAAAATAAAGCGTGATGAAAAATAGGCAATCTGATTCTAGACGGCCAATTTTAATGATGATTTTTTTCTTTTCATTTAAAAATAATCTTGTACTGGTTTTCTTTTCTTCTTTTTTCAGGTAGGTACCAGTTGAATAATGGAAGAAACAGTAGAAGATCAACGATTTCAAGAGATTTAGGCTTTTTAAATTTATTTTCTTTTCATTTATTGTAAAAAATATTATTGTAAACACTGTAAATTATAAATTTACAATATTCGAATAACATTTGTAACAATATTTGAAATAAATAAATAAAAAGTCTTTGTCAAATAAAAATTTCCTACTGTCAAATATTCCATTCTTTCCCTTGTATTGTCTATTTAATTATTTAAGTCTCTTATATTAAAATAACTGGGAATGTATCCCAATAACTTTAATCCAGATGAAATAAATAATCAATAAACTTTGTCGTCTCGCAACCTTGCATTAATCATCATACGCCTGGCATTTCAATTAACCATGCTTTAAATAGTTAATCAAACAAGTGTTCCATACACTTTTCACTCCACTGATCAAACTAATGCCTCAAAGTTTCAAACAAAGCCTCAGCTCCTATCCCAGATATTTAGGTTTTTTTTTTAGAAACAACCAGTAATCTTGAACAAGCATGACACTAATGTAACAATTAACTGAATATCTGAGGATTCAGTTCTTTCTGAGAAATGCGAGCGAAAACCCCTATTTCTGGATTGATTGATAAAGAAAAGTTTGTTTGACCGATTCTTGAGCCAATCTAAAAAATCAGAGAAAACCCTGGGGTTGTGATTTCTTGTGAAAAATGGAGGGCAAATTTTGGGGTATAACAGGGGGCATCGGTTTTGGAGTGTTCCAAAGAGGTGGCGATGAAACGGTTGAGCTAGTACATTCCATTCTTTTCGAGGCACACAGAATGCTTTGGGTTACCGTCGACAGAGGAAGAGCCATGAGATTAGGATTAGGCATACTCAATAGACTATACTTTTGATTGTATTTTGTTTAATATTCGTTTTTATTAATCGTTGAAACAAATAACGACGATGCTATTTGAATTAAAATTAGTTTGGATTGAAAACATCACAATATTATTAAACTGGTTCTGGAAAAAAAAATAATTCAGAGATATATATCCAAATTTACTCCAAAATAATTTGAATATACATCTCTGAAATTATTTCTCATAGAAATTGAATGACTGTTTGATTTTATAAGAATATATAGTGACTTCGAACTTACATCTCCGAATTTATCTTAAGAATGTAATCGAAGATGTATTTCCAAATTAAATTTTACTAAAATATAATATTTGATTTATTCGGAGATACATATTCAAATTCATCCAAAAACATTTGTGAATTTAAAAAAAAAAATACGTCCTCCTAAGTGGACTATATATTCGGCCCATTCTACCCCTCTAAAATTTCTTGATGATAGCTTAATTTGGCGTTTAAAAACCGTATCTAACTAAAAATACGCTGTGTATTTGATGTGAAAATTCACCTTATAGGGGTATTATGTACATACTCCGATGTCCTGTCAAAAAAAATGTACATACTCCGATGTAGTAAGAATATGGGATCGAGAGATTTCCAATTTCATAGAATGGCAGTGAGCCAGTGAGTGAGAAAAAATTTCTAGTAGGTAGTAGGTACAGTACCACCGATTCTTTGAACAAGTGAAATGGTTAAAATGGCACGTATAACTAGGTATCTCTTCCTTCCATTAATACATTCTCACCTATATCTTCAACTATGAAGCTCTTCTCAGCGCTCAACAACACAAAATTGATAGTGGTGGGTGGATGGTGGATGGCAATACATACATACCAATACATTTCTATTGAAATGCGTAATTCTTCATGCCCATATCTCTTTGCATTTACACCCTCTTTCAATGCACACGCAAACATTAATACTCAATCTACTTAACAATGATTTATTTTATAAAAATATTCCTTTATATTAAAAAACCTAATACTAATAAGATTATTAATCCCTACAATTTTTTTATTATTATTATTCTTTTTTTTTAAATGTATTAAATTATCAATTGTTTAATAATATCAATTAATTATTAATATTTTTATAATACACTTTTAAATACTTATTATTATAAGTTCCTCAATTCTTTAAACTTATATTTACATATTAATATTGAATGAATTTTTGTAAATTTCTTCATCACTTTTTTTCATACATTAAATAATTATATTTTCAGATGAACGTTTTATAATAAAAAAGCAGATAGAGAAAAATTAAGAAAAAATATTTGAATATAAATTATATATATATATATATATATATATATATATATATATATATATATATATATATATATATATATATATATATATATATATATATATATATATATATATATATATATATATATATATATATATATATATATATATATATATATATATATTCTTTTATTATTCTTATTATATACGAAAATTAATTTTTTATATTTAATAAATATTTAACACGTTTAATTTATATATAATTAAATAAATAAATTTTGAATCAATAAAATTTTAAATTGTATATTAGTAAATTGAAGAAGTGTTTTATACTTACCTAAATAGTTTCGTTTTATATTTTTTATACGTACATGATGATTAGAACTATAAAGTCATATGATTGTGAGATTTAGGTTAGAATTCTAGTGTTAATGTCCCATTTAACAATATAAATTTTTATAAGTTGGAGTAGGATTTGCAAACTCATTTTATATATTTATTAATAATTCTATTTTTGAAATAGTATTGTATGTATGTTGTTTATATTTGAGATGGAACAAGTATATATACATAGAAGGCTTTAGTTTGACAAGGTAAAATAAGTAGAAACAGATTGAATGAAAAATGAAAGTAATTTTAACACTGGTAACACTTATTCTCCTCTTTCATTACTCTCTTACTGAAAGTCATGAACAACAACGCAAACACCAAAACAAAGAAGAAGAAGAAGAATTTAGAGTACAAAGAAGAGTCAGAGGAAGAAGAAGTTCAAGGTGCGACCCATTTTACCAATATCTATATGGAAAGTGTGGACAATGGCCATTCCCAACATTTCCTTGGTTAATTCCACCTCCCATTCATTATTTTCCTCGCCCCCCACCATTAGTTCCATCACCGCCTTTGATAATCCCACCGCCAATGCCGCCTTTGATTTCTTCTCCACCACCACCTCCATGGTGGTACTCAGTATCATCATCACCACCTCCTCCTCCTGATCCTATACCGTGGTATATTACAGCTCCACCGCCGCCACCTCCGGAGCCTATACCATGGTATATTACAGCTCCACCACCGCCACCTCCAGAGCCTATACCATGGTATATTACAGCTCCACCACCACCTCAGCCTTAGCTTCGGTCCTCTTGTACCAATCCCAACGCCGTAACTGAGTCCAACTAGTACTCCAACTACAAAAAGTGTTTACTTTGTTTTATGTCTAATTGCTTATGTATCTCTCCGATATGATTAAGTTCTAAAACTTCTCATCGTCTCTTGCTTTTTACAAATGCTTATTTACACTTCTATTTGTTTTTCTAAAGCATGATTACTGCCTTTGTTGTCATGCCTTCACTATAACTTCAAAATTTGAGATATTACTTTGTTAGCACAATTTTCCATTTTGAAAATATTTTCATATAGTATACATGTACCGGAGATATTAGAATTTTTTTTCTTTCAAAATAACCAACATTTCCAACTTAATTTCCAAAACAACCATCATTCTCAACTACTTATATATATATATATCAAACTACACATGTTTCAAACCAAAAAAAAAAAGTACCTTATGTTATGGATTTGTGAAGGGGCGTCAGACTAATTAACTCCGTTGGCACCTACGTGTACTTGTTATATGCATGATCGCCAATGTGTATTGATGAATCTTTTATTTTTTTTAATTAAATTTACAATTAAATAATAATAAGAAAATTGAAAAATGAAAATATTAAAAATTATTTAATTTAAATAGAATTAAATGGGAAAAATTTTGTACACATATTTTAACAACTCGATTGATTATAATGGCTACTAGTGTTACACCCCCGCAATGTCCTTTGTCGTTGAGGTTTCCCAGGATTCAACTGAAGTGTTTGGTGTGAGGTCTCCAAGACATCAATATCATCCATCCATACTCGCATCTCTTCACAAGTTAGTTGGGATGCGTTGATGTAATCGAGTTTGATGTCTATGTCGTTGTAGTTTGGTCGTATTGGTTGAGTTACAGGTGGACGAACTGATCGATTGAATTGGGACATTGATTTATTTTTTAAACGATGCACTGATTGTCATGGGGTTTAGTAGGCATGTGTTGGTGAGCGCTTTGATGGTGTGATGTTTGGGTGTATGTTGGTTGGATGTTATGGTAGAAGTGGTGGTATCATATGCCTCATAGGTGTTATGGTGGTGTACCAATAATGTGAAAATAATTTATTTAGAGTTATTTATATTATAAAGTAAGAAAATGGAAATAATATTTTAAACTTACTTTATCGCGTAGGGGAATATGAAGTCGTTGTCATTGACGGGGGCTAGGGACGACATTCTCGACTTAGCCCATGCTTGGAGCAAAAGAGTACACGAATAAAATGAACAAGTATCTTTATGTGCGTTTTAACACAAAGAACTATATAGATAGGACAAAATGGTTGAACTCTAACTATATGTTCTTATTTTATATGTCTCTTAACAAAGATAAATACATAATATTTACAGTATTACCAGCAATTTCAGAAAATAAAAAATGACCAAATAATATCGTAATATTACATCTAATTTTAATTATGTTTTACATCCTCAATCGAATTTTCCTTTAATACCAACTTTCTATAATAATTTTTAAGGTACCTTAGATAAATACCTTGCCCCTTAGCCTCTACGTCAAATAAATCGGCATCCAAAAGTTCCTCGCATATTGCATTGTCTAGGTTAACTTGTCCATTAACAACCTTACCTTCGATACTTAGACCCAACAACATGTACAAGTCGTGTGGGATACATTCACCGATTATGAGATAAAAAATGTGTGTTTCGGGTCTCTGTCTTTCTAGTAATGCGGGGATACATTTATAATCAATAGAGTAGAAAAATGTGTTAAGCAGATTACATAAATACTATTCTATCAACATGTTGTGTAGAATATATTCATGTACACGACGACGAAATCTCTTCAGATTCTAAAAAAACATCATACATAAGTTTACATTTAAAATTTTCATACATAAGTGATTCTTGCAAAACAAAAACTTGCAAAATTTGCAATGTTGTTGATGGCTTCTCTATGTGTTTATCCCATGGTTAAAAGCGTTATTTTAGAAAAGTATAGTGTTATATTTTTCCTGGATCCTAAAGAGGAGTAGCTTACAAGGAATTCCATTAAGGAGGTGAGAGATGAGGCGCCCAACGCAACTACCGTCCGCCCGAAATGGTCCATAAGGTCGCCCAAAATGGGCCAAAAGGTCACTCAGATGCAGAAATTCAGCCTACCCGATTGGGCTCCCATTGTCCTAAATGCCTAGTAGACGTGGGTGGTGACATGGATCCACAATGACGAACTAAAGAGAGTCAATCAAGAGGGAGAACCACTTCCTCCATGGTTCTAGGAAGACTGAGTCTTCCTTTGACCTCTTCCTTGGTCACGAAGGTGGGGCATAACCGTCCACTAACTTAATAACTCAGACCCAATAGAGCCTCTATAAATACCTCTCCCCAAGGGGATTGAGGGACATTTTATTACACTAAAAAAATCATAGTACTGAGATACTTTCAAGTCATACACATCTTCTACTACCTAAAAGAGCATCACTCTCCCTGCAACCATAACACCCTATTAACCTAACTGTCCACCTGCAATCAAGCAGCGACGGCGGCATGCATGACCTCTTACCTCACATGAGTTGATCTCTTAAAAACCTAAAAAAACCATTACACAAGGCGTATTACCGCCATGATCAAGCCCTCAATATTAAAACAAGTTATATACACACTAAGGCCTCTGAGTCTCCCTACAGTCGCAGGGGGGAAATGCACACCTGTACTTTTTTACCAGTACAAAAGTGTGTGTTTGTTGATGATGAAAATGTGTTTGTTAAAGATGATGATGATTAAGGAAAGTGTAGTATTTATAGTGAATTGAGTAAGAGTGTAATTTATGGTTAATGTAGTTGAGAGTTGGGGTTGGATGGTTGGTTGTTACATGTTAAATGCAAAAATTCAATTCTGCAGCTTGTAAAAAGCAATGTGTCAATACCTATTGACACATGTGTATTGTTTTCTACATAGGTGCCATCTGAAGTGGTGCATGCAGTGATAGGGTGGCAGCATGACAAGGTGTAATGTGGCATGGTGCAATCTGTATGCATGCATAAAGCAAGTCACCAGTTGGACTGGCACTTATGTGCTTTTTAAAGAATGCGTCAGTATGTATGGTGCCCATGGCTTTTTTCCCATGCATATTTAATCTATTTATCCTCTTCCAAATCTATTCTAAACACATATCAAAGATCAATCTCTTACTACTCTCAAACCAAAATACACACGAAATGACTTCTGCAACAAAATACATTATCAATGCTCACATCAATGGTGAGACATATGACTCTGAAATATCTGGTTTTAATTTTGAAGTGTCGATATTACCTGGTTTATAATAAATAGAACATAAAATTTCTCACATTTCAAAAAGAGAATATAGACACATTTCAGTGTTAAGGAGACAATGAACCATAATGAGGGGAGGCCAATGGGATACTTTCAGGTCAAACTAACTAGAGGTTAGTGCGACTGCAGAAAGTTTCAAGCCTTTCGTATGCCTTGCTCCCATGTTATTGCGACATGTTCATATGCTCTCTATGACGCTTCTAAGCATATATCCTTCGTTTACAAAGTCATAAATGTATTTAGTGTGTACAACAATAGCTTCCTGATGGTAGTAAAGGAGGAATATTGACCTACATATCAAGGGGACATAATTTGGCACAACCAAAATATGTGAAGGAATAAAAAGGGTCGCCCTAACATCACACATATTAGATTCGAAATGGATATGGTTGACAAAATTGAAAGCTTATGTGGTATATATCGTCAACCTTGACAAACATGGAAACTTTGTCTCAATCTTGGGAAAAAAAAACTCCATAAAATAATCATTTTATGGCCTCTTAGATATGTAAGTTTCTTTTGTAACGAAAGAACTTAATATTGAATACAAATTTCGGTTACAACAAAACAAACACAAACACGCCTAAAACAACAACTCAGAGAACAAATAAAAGAACTTAACACTATAACATATCTAAGAGATTTCAACCATCAAAACAATATCATCTAATCCATACATCATAACATAAACATCACTGTCAATTTTAACTGACTCCAACACACGTTGTGCTTCGTTATTCTCATACATAGTTGAGAAGACCGAGACAAGCCTATCCATTTTTTCTAATTTTTCACCATCTTTAATATCTTCATTAACCAACAAATCAAACTCCTCTCAAGATGCTCGAAACACTGGATGTTCCAAAAACACACCTTCAATATAGGCTTGAGAATCAAATAACAAACATACCAATTTCTTTTTATAATCGTGTTAGAAAAATGCAGAAAAACTTAAGAAGAAAGTGAGAAAAGGTGTGAAAATGACGGGAAATGAATGACCTATTTATAAAAAATGGAAATATACATAGAAAAAAACCCCTTGGCACGTGCTCTTTGTCTTAAAACATTGGTGCCACTTAGACCGACATATTGGTGGTGCAATCGCCACTTTGACTGACGTATTGATTCAATTTTGAGAGCTGTTGGCAATTGATCTAACACATAGTCTTCGCTGTAAAGTTTTTTTTATTTGAAACATGGATAATTTGGTATTTATTTGAGAAAGATGGTTATTTAAAAAATTAAATTGAAAAAAATTAGTAATTTAAAAAAAATTCGTAATATTAGGCATTATAAACGTAATTTATAATATATAATAGTACTTTCTAGTATATAAATGGAACCATTTCGATCTAGATAAAGTAGTCAAATGTAAGTTTAATTTTTCTTGGAAAAAATAAAAGATATATGATAAGCTGATTTATATCTAATGAGCTTATAGTAGATATTGATAACTTATAATCTATATTACGTTTAACAATTTCTTTTAAAATTAAAATAATTGGAATAAAATTGAGATACTTTGAATAAAATTGAGAGAAAAGTTAATAAGTTATTGTCAAACCCTATTTTTTATTCCTAAGATTTCACTTATTAATCATTTGTATTTCATCAACACTAGATCTGACGTTCTAGCATAGCAGTCACATGATGGATCTCACAGCTTGCTCCACACTGAACCACACGCTGGCTATGGGCTTATAGTTTCCGGGCCTTGGACAAAAGTTTCAGCTTGCAATCCCCAATTTGGGTTCACACCCCCCTCGGGCCTATTTCTCAATTTCTCTATTTTTTTTAATTTTTATTTAATTTTTATTTCTTTTGTTTTAAATCATTTTTTCAAAATCCTAAAATCAGAAAATAATCACAAAAAAATTAGGACTTAGTTTTTTTCTTAATAAATTAATTTTTTGCCAATTAATTAATTTAATTAACTTTAATTTATTTTCATTAATTAAAATTAATTAGAAGATTAGGTTAAATTTCAAATCTTTTTCATAAAAAATCTCAAAAATATTTTCAATGAGCAAATTAGATTTTTTAGGGTTTTGAACTTTTTTTCAGTTTTAATTCTCGCGCGTTATTATTTTGCCGTTCGATTACTTTTTTTATTATTGATGTAACTGCGTCCGGTTTGTAATAGCTTAATTAGGGTTTACAATTTCCGCACTTTATTTTTCATTCATTATTTATGTATCTACACCAAAGCCCTGTAATAGCGTAGGACCCTTAATTTCCCGCTTTTATATTCCTTGTATGCTTGTATATAACTGCTAGTAACTTAGGCGTGCATGACAAGAATAAATCAATCAATTTGTAGATCACTAATCTCAAGATAAATATCTGAAAAAAGCACATTGTCGCACACTTGCACCCTTAGGGTATACCTCACTTGGTTGCCTCGGAAAATAACGGTCACAATTCTCGAAACGTGAGAATTCTTAGTGGCTGTCCTTAAGTCTAAAGAGATCACTAGCCCCTTGATAACCCTCTCGACTGCTGCCTCGGTTAAAAAAGTGATCTTAGGGCTTTAGGACAGTTACTAAGAGTTTTTGCCTAGTTGCCTTTAGTGACCGTACGCCCTTCTCGATAGTCCCTCAACATCCGACGACTAGGGCTACCTACTCACTAATAGTAGGATAACATTGTCTAAAGGATAGGAGGAAAAGAACAAACTTTTTTCGAGTAGGTTAGCTGTTAAGTACTTGATCAAAACAATTCATTTTTACACCACACTTTCAAAACATTTTTCCAACAAAGTTTTCAAAACACTTTATCACACTCTTGAGGACTGATACAAGAGTTACCATAAAGCAAACAAAAAATTTCCAAACACACAAACACAAACATTTTTCAAAAATGAGCAAGTGCCTAAGAGCCCGTGGAAAACCACAGATGGAAAGGGTACTAACACCTTCCCTTTCCATAATCTACCCCCCTTACTCAGAAAATCTCGAAAAAGATATTTTTCTGTTCTTTTCACCCTTTCCTTTGTTGGATAAAAGAAAAGTCGGTGGCGACTCTTGCTTACCGCGACATTTGCAAACAAAAAACTCAAACTAGTATAACAGTCGATTCTGCCACCATATCACATATAGCATTACACACCTTTTTTATCTTCTTTTTTTTTCCTTTTAATAGGAGTTTCCTTCTCATTTTTTGAGGATTAAAAAGCCATATCATTGACTTTATACTTTTGAGGGTTCGGCGATGACTTCTTGCTCCGAGTCTTGTCTTCTTTACCTTTGAACTTGTTGGAACCACCATGCTTCTTCCATGTCTAGACCTATAAAACTTGTATCAAATCTTGAACTTATTTCCTCTCGATAATCCGTAACTCATGCACCTCCAATGGACTAACCAAATTTTCCAATTTCATGGTTTCAAGATTAATGGATTCTTGAATAACTACGATAACATGATCAAAGTGAGAGGTCAATGTATGTATTACCTTCTCAACTATCATCTTGTAAGTAAAGGTTTCACCATAACTTTTCATTAGATGAACAAGATTCTGCTCCTTCGACACATGTCCTATAATCTTTTCTTCTTCTCCCATCTGCAGTAATTCATACTGCCTTTGCAGTGTCTGCAACTTGACAGTTTTAACCTTATCACCTCCTTCATAATACTTGACAAGAATATCATATGTCTCCTTCACCGATTCAACATGAGAAATACGATCGGAATTCACCACAACTACTGCAGTTTGAATACAATATGCAACCTTGCAATCCTTTTTCTTGACATCCTTGTGGGCAGTTCTCTGGGCATCAGTTTCATTCTCTGCAAGCTCAATGACTTCATCGTTGACCACTTCTAGGGTTTCTTAAAAATTGAACAAAGAATTAATCTGCTTACTCCATCGATTCCAATTTTTTCTATCAAGAATTGGAAGAGAATTTAGAATACCATTACTACCGTTCATCTCTGCAGCAAGTGTGATACACAATCTATGAAACACGACCACCAACGTGTTATTCTTGAAAACATGATCAAGAAAACGAATCAGAAGCTCTAGATATTAATTTGTTAGTGTATGAGTGTTGACCAGGAAATTTTTGACTGAGACAACAAAGAGGAATGCCAGTCGAAGAGAGCATTGGGAAGAAATTCCATACTTAATGAAATCGAAGAATGAGGTTTAGCTAGATCGTTCATCGAAACAACCAAATGTCTCGAGAGAGGATGCTCAAGGACTTAGTAAAAATGTTACATAAATGGATGAAAGGCGAAGTGAGAGAAATTGATCAATTAAGAAACAACAGTTGTCACAAACGGTTGTTAGAGAACGTGTAGGAGGTTGTCAAAAGGTAGTTTTGACACAGATTGATACACGACGAACTATGATTTGTGGAATGCCAAGTAGCAGTTATATTAGAATGTCCATTTAAGTAAGGTTTTCATTCATTTTTAAAGGTTACATTTTGTAATATTGCAAGGAAAACACTCTAAGTACTAGCGTCTGAGAGAAACGAGTGATTTCCAGAAGAAAAAAAATGTATGCATGCGTCCAACGTTTACTTCAAAAGCAATTTATCTTCCAAATTTAACACTTCATTTTAAGTTTTAAGTTTGTCTTTACTTTGATTTACTTTTTTCTGCATTCTTCAACATTTAATCAATTTTCAAATATAATCTAAATGCAATCACCTGAAAACTTAGCACATTATTTTAGGATTTTGTAGTTGGTTATAAAAGTAACCTTTAATTAAGAGGCTAGAGATTATTTGCCAGAAATTTGTGCAAACAGTGAGACACTTTTAGTAAGAGAGAGAGAGACTTGAATATATATATATATATATATATATATATATATATATATATATATATATATATATATATATATATATATATATATATATATATATATATATATATATATATATATATATATATATATATATATATATATATATATATATATATATATATATATATATACACACACACACACATGCATATGACTTATAGACTAAGTAACAAACTCTAAACTCTAACTAACTTGGACTTAGGCTACACGAATTGGATTATATCACAACAAATATTAGTTGGAGATAGATTTTGTACCCCAAAATTTGTCCTCTCATTTATCAAGAATTTGCTCACAAGTTCTCCTTAGCTCAAGACTGCACTAGGATTTGATCATTCTCCTTAGCTCAAGACTGCACTAGGATTTGATCAACTCAAGACACCTCCTTAAGCATTGATGACCAAAATTAGGGTTTGAGTTTTCACAAGGATTTTTGAAATTCCAATGCCCCATATGGTTTATATGAATCATTATGGATCCCCAAGATCACTAATGTCAAGTTTCAAGCCTTGGATCACACTTTTGCTTAGTCAATTGAGCAGTTGACCTAAAAATCAGCTGTATTGGGGAAAAGTCAACCATGGACAATTTACAGTAAAACCTCATTATTTTTTTATCCATATCAACACTTTAAACTCATATGTATCATTTGATCAAATTTGGACCACAATTCCTCAAGAAATTTGATCAAATCTCCAAAAGGGCAAAATGGTCAAAATTAGGGTTTTGGCTGGGAAAGGGTAATTTCTAATTTTTGACCTAGAAAATGATCAGTTGGTTTAGGAAATTATCTCAAGAGTCCAATTGCATCATTTTGACCTAATGACATGGTTCAAAATATTGCAAGTCCATTGGATTGATAGATGAATTTTCAGTCAACTGATCAAAAGTCAAACTTTGACTTTTTGGTCAAATTCAAATGCCAAAGATCACAATTCATCAAAACATGTCAAAATATGAAACTTATTCATCAACAAATCAAAAAGTCAAGATTTCATTTTGAAAAGTCAAAATTTCTAAACTTAGAAATTTTTCAAAGTGTTGGAAATTTCATGTTTTCTCACAACTTTGAACAAATTTTTCACCATGATGCAAGATGATTCAAGAAAAAATTCCAACGTGAAAGTTGTAGATATCCATGAAATCTACAACTTTTATTTACACAACTCCTTCCAAAAGTTCTTGGATCTCAAGTTATAATTTTAAGAACATGTGGTCATGAAACAAAACACTTAGTTAAATTTTGCCCTAATTTGGTTAGGATTTTGACCCAAATTCATGACACTTTTTCATATAGTCCCAAGGGGAATCTTCAAAAGCAATTCAAATATGTGTTGTATATAACATTGCAGGCTTTCCAAAATATCCAAGAACTCCTTGAGATCATTCTTGACTAGGGAGAATCGAAGAGATGAAGTTAGGGTTTTATCACTTGAATTACAAGTCATTTTGTGATGAACCAAATTCAAAATTCAAACTATGCTGCATAAACTCTACTTTGCAAGCCTCAAACTTGTTAGGCACTCCATAATTAATGGCACAGCTGTTAGAGGTTTCATTTCAAGCATTCAATGCATGGACATGATTTATATCCATTTTTGGAAGAAAGGTTACATTGCCATTTTGATAAAGTGCTTTTTTGCACAAAACTTGTTCTTGAGCCTTGCACTTGTTCTCTTCTGATCACACAAGTCCTATAACTTATGAGAAATAGTTTAGACACTTACAATCACTCATCCCATGCTTGTACTACACTTTGAAACTTGGTTTCCCTCTTTTCTTCAAAATCAAGTAACCTAGCCAAAACCTAAAAACTTGTACTTCTGACTTGCCAATACACTCCAATCCTTTTGCTTATACATACACAAACTATTTGCATCAAACACACAAAGGCTCATGCCTTGAAAACACCTAGAATTCAAAATCATATCTCATACCTCCATTTTCACATAAACTGACCAAAAACTTGAAACTCATAACTCCCTCGTGTGTTTTCAAGCCTTTGGGTTACTAAAGCTTATAAACATCATTAAGAACTGATCCCACACCCTGTTATAGAATTGTAACACCATTAACACCATCCTCCATTTTCAAAAACAGAGGTTTGCACTTGGACTTATCCAGAACTCCTCGGGCTCTTTCAGCTCAAGCTAAGCACTCCATTAGCTTCCTGGGAACTTGAGGAAGCTAACCCAACCATTGGAACTCCTTGAAAGCTGCTCAAACTTCAAACCCCATACCCTCTTGTAAGGTAAGTTTTTTAACTTTGGAACTTCTCATACAGACATCATCAATGATTTATTTGTGAACAAAACATGTAGATATCATTACCCTAAAGCTAACCATGTCCATAGTTTCCATTAATTTTGCTTGAGCTTAGAGAATTTTAAGATTGAAATTTTTGAGATTTTTAGGGTTCATTTTAGGGCCAGTAAAATTCATGCTTATCTTTGATCTATAGTTTTAATGCTTTACATTTCTGAAACCGTGAGAAAATTTGCTAGTTGTTTCATGTTTACAGTTTTCATTTTTGATGAGAAATGAACAAGTTACAGTTGGTCTGGCTGGAGGTTGAAAATGAAGTAATCAGGGCGTGTTTTGTATCATATATTTATTGATTTGCTTATGTTAACAGATGTATATCCACCTCAGTGGTAGAAGCGCGCGACTGTAACCTTTGGGACTTGGGTTCGAGCCCCATTGGTACCCTTTTGATTTTTCATATTTTTGCATTCTAACTTTGTTTTTTTTTTGGACAGGCGCTGGGCCTCTTTGGGCTTGGTTTGTTTTTGTTTTTGTTTTTTCTAGCTAACCCCCCTGTGGACTATTTGCGTCCCTGGCCCAAATTTTTTTTATTTCATTTTATTTTTTAAAATATTTTTCCTAATATTAAAAAAATCATAAAAAATACAAAAATAATAGATTTATATTTTGACTTAGTTTATTTTATTTTTCTCACAAAAAAATATTTTATTTAACTATACTTTATTTATTTTTACTAATTAGTCTAGTAAATTTAATTTAAAAACTAGGTTATTATTTATTTTCTTTTACACCAATTAAAATATATTTATTTTAATGTAAAAAAGGCCAAAAATATTTTATAACACCACATATTACTTTCAAGACAAAAATACCAAAAATACTTTTCTTGAAACTTGATTTCTTTTTAATCAATTAATAAATTTAGGGTTTACTTTTTATTATGTTAATTAATTATTTTCCCCCTTAATTAATTAGGTTAAAACAATTTTCCTTTTCCTAAAAATCCAAAAAAATATCCATTTACTTTACATTTCACATTTTTGTACATTTATTCATTTTGTACATTATATTCATTTAAATTCTTGTACATTTATATCAATTCAATATGGTTGTAATAGACTAATTAGGTTTAAATTCTTGCAATCCCCATTTACAATTTGTATACCCCCCTCCCACAAGTATTGTAATAGCGTAGTAACTTTAAATTCCGCAATTTATCGCTTTATATATAACATGCTAGTAATTAGGTTTTGTATGGAAAGACTAAAAACAATGCTTAGAAAACCCTAATTCAAGACAAAATCAAGCATGAAAACAACACTCTTGCACACAAACACCTCTAGGGTAAATCCACTTGGTTGCCTTTACAAAATGTCCATATTACGCATGTAAGGTATCTTAGCAAAAACAAGCAAATACAAGATCATAGTCCCTCGATGACGCTATCTAAGTTGCCTTTCAAATGATCTTAGTCCCTAAAAATAATGCTAAGATATCTTGAAACATTGCTAATCATGTTTATATGATGACCCACGCCCGTCCCGCTTACATCCAAAGATAGGGTTGCTTACCAAATCAATGGTAAGACAACAATGTCAAAGGAAAAGAAAATGAACAAGAAAGACTTTTGAGTAGGTAGAATACTCCTAATTACTTGCTCCATTTCAAAACAAACATCCTTGCTATTTTCAAAAAAAAACAAACACTTACACTTTCAAACATCTTACAAAATTGAAAACATTTTCAAAAGATCAAACATCTTTGTATACATTCTAACAAACAAGAATCATTACAAAGATTGCCTAAACAATGGCCTCTTTACAAAATACTTTCAAAAACCATACAAAGCATAATTTCAAACAAAAGCAAGTGATCTAGTAAGTAACTAAGAGCCCATGGAAAACCATGGATGAAAAGGGTGCTAATACCTTCCCTTTTCATAATCTACCCCCGAACTTAAGAAATAATCTCAAAGGTCTTTCCTGTGCTTTTTCACCTTTCCTTTTGGATAAAAGAAAAGTCGGTGGCGACTCTTGCTAACCGCAACATTTGAGATCAAACACAAAGCAACCAAGTCAGTTCTCCCACCGTGTTATAAAATTGGCGACTCTGCTGGGGAAATTTCTAAAAGTGGGGTTACCTTAGGTTTAGATCACATTTACTTGCTTTCATTGTTTGACTTGTATGCTTTACATTATGGTTCTTTGTTTGGGTTTGAATCATTTACCCTAACTTAGGATACCTTATAGGTAAGTAGCAATACGTTGTGGAAACTGTGCGGGGTATACTGACATGGTCTAAGCAATAACTATGTTAGTGCGACATATTTATGGGTACCGGTAGCCCCTGAGTTAATCAAGGAGAATACGGGGCCGCTGAGTGATGTCATGAAGCACTTATGAACTTTTAGAACCTTTACTTGACAAACTTAGCCTTTAGGACGTAGTGAGATGACCGGCTTTGGTGCAGTCTGAAGTTGGTAGATACTCGATACTACACTCATTGAGGTTTAGTTTCTTGGTATATTTCGTTCGCCATTCAAGATGCTTATGCTGAAACAATGACCAAGGAAACAAACCGGTGATATTGAGCTCCTTAGAACCCGATTACTATTACTAGGACAGGTTTGAGCCAACTAAACTTCAAGAGGGTACTTACCTATGATACCCCATGCAAGCCTAAACCTAAGGACTTGTTTTCTTTGTTTGTATATACATACTTTTACATAACATCATGAACATCATAACATCATACTCATTCACTAACCATTTCAAGGATCTTAGGATTTATCTTTGTTATGTTTTGTAGGATATGGATTCTCTTCGCAGGAAATCTATTCAAGTCAATCTTGTAAGGATCCCTCCACAACTTAAGGAGCTAGCTTCAAGGATCCCTAAAAATTATCCATTCACCGAGAGACATGGTCTCCTACTCAACTTGATCACCTCCAAAACAGATGAGGACATGATGAAGGTGCTCTTTCAGTTCTTTGATCCCTTACACCATTGCTTCACATTTCCCGATTATCAACTTGTGCCTACTTTGGAAGAATTATCCCGACTCTTGAGGATTCCCATTCTCAATCAACTACCTTTCAACGGTACGGAAAGAGACACAAAGCCAGAAGAGATTGCTCAAGCTCTACACTTGCCCTCATCTGATGTCACAACTCATTGGGAAACAAGGAGTGGTGTCAAAGGTTTCCTAGCAAAGATATTGTTTGAGAAAGTCCAAAACTGTTGGAACTCTTTGGATTTGCAAGCCTTTGAGGAAATTGTGGCTCTCCTCGTCTATGGGATGATTTTGTTTCCAAACCCTGACCAACTCATAGATGTGAACACCGTCAAAATCTTCATATCCCGTAACCCGGTGCCTACTTTGCTAGGAGACATTCTACACTCTTTTCACACTCGCACTATGAATAAAAGAGGTGTCCTTATATGTTGCACTCCTCTCTTGGCAAGATGGTTTATTTCGCATCTTCCCCAATCTGTATTAAATAACGAGCAAGGTTCAAGGTGGTCACAAAGGTTGATGACGCTCAAACATTCAGACATTCATTGGTGTTCCCGATCCATAGAGAATGTTACTATTGTCGACCGTTGTGGAGAATTTCCTAATGTCCCTTTACTTGGCATTAGGGGAGGTATCACCTACAACCCCTTCTTAGCCTTAAGAAAATTTGGTTATGCCCGAAGGGATGACCCTCATGAGATGCCGATTTAAGGTTTGGTATTTGACTACGAGAACAAGGATCAAGGTCTTCGCCAGAGATTTATCCGAGCTTGGAGGATGTTAAACAAGGTAGATAGCAAGACATTGGGGCACAAGAATTTCATCCCTCTTGAGCCTTACCTTAAATGGGTACGAACTCGTGCTCAAAGTCTTATGATGCCTTATCCTTCCATTCTCCTGGTAATCATTAAGCCTATTATGGAAGGAGATGTTCCATACATTATCCTACATCCTGACATGCCCACCTCTCTTGAAGACCTACAAAGGGATTGGATACAACTCAAGGGGGAGCGAGATACTTTCGAAGCCCAATTATACGCAAGCGAGAAGAAGGTTTTGGAACTCACTAAGCAACTTCATGAGGAGAGGAACTTGAATGCCTACATTGCACCAAAGAGGATGCGTACTACCTTTTTACCTTAGAGTTTTTGTATTTGTTTTGCCCAAAGAGGCATTGATGTACTCAAGCTTTAATTTATTAATATAACGTGTGTTTCTTTTTTGTCTAAAACAAATTTGAATCTTTAAATCCTTGAAATCATTGCATATGCATTTACCATTCATCATAACATAAGCAGGTTTCTTGCAACAAGTCTCCTCATCTTTCTACTGTTTATTTCAGTAAGATGGATCTCGAGCAACGATGAAGGACCTCCAAGCTCAGAATGCACAGTTTCAACAGATGTTCTTAACTCTAGCCAAAGGACAAGAAGAGTTGAAGACCTTGCTGGTTGAGGGGAAGAAAAAGAAGACGAAGAAAATAACCGGAGTTCTAAATATGGGAAGAAAATTCCAATGAAAAGCATGAAGGACCCTGTGATCGGTGGAAATAGAACTGACTGTTTTTAAGCTGGTTTCGCGAAATGTCGCGGTAAGCAAGAGTCGCCACCGTCTTTTATGTTCTCCGACATGGAAAGGACAAAAGCACAGCAAAATTCCTTCTTTGAGAATGTTTCTCGGTTCGGGAGGTAGATTTATAGAAAGGGAAGGTGTTAGCACCCTTTCTATCCGTGGTTATCCACGGGCTCTTAGGTACTTGCTCTTATGTTTTCAAAATTTGTTTGCTTTTCAAATGTGAGTGGGTTTTGAAAAAGTTTCGTTTGAAAAATTTCTAAGTAACTCTTGTATCTGTCCTCAAGAGTGTATGAAAAATTTGTTTGAAAACTTTTAGAAAGTGTGGGTGCGAAAAGTATTTTTTTTGTTTGTTTTGAAAAGAGCAAGTACTTAAGAGAAATCTACCTACTCTAAGGAATTAGGCTATGTAAGAGTCCTTTAGATAGTGTTATCCCACCATTGAGAGGTAGGCAGCACCCTCGTTGGAGTTATTCGGGTCAATTCGATTATCGAGACAATGTGGTCACCGAAGCAATGGTAGGACACCTTAGTGGTAACCCTAATTCCCTAGATCCTTTTTATCCGAGGCAACCGTTTCGAGGCAACTGGATCTTAGACAGGAGGGCGACCTCTAAGACACCCTATACTTGATGACCACGTTGGAGGCAACCAGTGAGGCGTACCCTAGGAGTGGTATGTGCATGTGTGTTGTATTCAGTTAATGTTTGTCTTGTACATGTTATTTGTGAGCTACGGATTGATTTTATTATTCATACATTCTTGCAGGCATTTTTTAACAGTTAGGAGTGCGGAAAATAAATTGCAGAAATGTAAATCTAGCTATTACAAGGCGCGGGTCTATACATCGCCAAAAACAAAAACCCGTTTTGGAAAATAAAGTGCGAGAATTTAAATAAGGCGATAAAATCCTAATTAACTATTACATACTCTGTACAGATACATAAATATAATCAATAAGAAAATAAAGCGCGAAATAAAATTGAATCGGGAACGTCTTAGGGTGTTGACCCTTTTTTAAGAAAGAATTAAATTTTTGTCCTTTTTTGTGATTAAATGAGAACTAATTAATTAATTATTTATTAAAAGAAAAAAAATGTTTTTTTTGTGTTTTTTATGCTTTTAATGAAATAAAATTAAAAAAATAAATTAAAAGTTGAAAGTCTTAATTCTAAATTAATTTTACTTATTAAAAAAAAGTTAAAATTGTTCTAATTACACAACTAATTAATTAATATTAAAATTTATTTACAAAATAAGTTAATAAATAATAAAATGTTTTTTTTTTTTGGTTTTATTGAATTTTATAGGGAAAATTAGTTTGTTAGGTTAATTAACAATAATGATAATAGTTAAAAAAAGAAAATAAAAAGAAAAGGAAAATAGAAAGAAAAAAAAAAGAAATAGAAACCAATGGGGGTGTTGATAGCCCAATGGAGGTGTGAAGCCTAGAAATTGTTGGCCCATTAACCAGCCTTGTTGACTTTTGGAGATTGCCTGGAACACGTTGACTGGAGAATATAGTGTTCATCACTTTTTGGCCCTCGGATTGATGATCATGGCCACTTGGCATGTGGAACGCTGAAGGTTCATGGTGAAACGCACTGGGCATCCTGCACACAAACACATAAGAAAAAATGATATGGAATTTTGGGGGACCTGGGAAGAACTTACAGCGCGGTATGATGGATCTTAGGACGTGGGAAGGGTTGCTTTAGCTTCAGGGGATGACAAAGAAGAGAGTCACGTTCTCCTTTTGGCCTGAAAATGCTTGCAATACTCCTTTTGATCTCACACTTTTTTTGACACTTTTTGGATTTTGCTCTGGCCGTTTGTGTAATGTTCAGGTCGTGAATGAGGCTTGCAAGGCTTGCATATGTAGTCATGAATGAGAATAATTCACCTTTAGGAGCCTTAAACTTGTGCCATTATGTTTTTGGATTTTGTCTTAACCACCATTAAAGGCCTTTCAAAGCTTTGTCCAAATTCAAAATTTCGTGCATAAATGAGCTTGGCATGGTTTTGGTATGTGAAATATGACACATGAAGGCTAATCAAACCACAAGATACCATTTAATTAATTTTTTTATTTTATTTGAATTATTATGGATTAAAATGAATTAAATCCATAAAAATGGAAAAATAATTATTTGGTCTTGAAATTGATCATGGGACACGTGGGTGGCATGACAAGGATGAATCAAGTGTAAAAAAGTGGGCCCTTTTGTCAAAAATTGAAGTTTCAAGGATAGTTGACTTTTGCCATTTCACAAAAATTTCCCAACTTCTCCAATGCATATCTTGCTCAATTTTGATCATATGAACATGTTCTTGGACATTTTGGAAATGTCTTGAAGTCCTCTAACCAATTCCTTTGGTCCCATGTCATTTTGATTTACCAATCTCAAGTTATGGTCTTTGACTTAAAATGCCTTTTTGTTGACTTTTGAAAATGACCTATAATGTTGAAATTGCTAACTTTTTGTGAGAGAATTTCTTGGACTTGGAATGTGAATATGAGTTGTAGGAAATGTCCTCCCCTTCAAGATGAGCATTGGATGGGATTTTTCTGATGAACCATGAAAAAGTTATGCCTTGGTCAAGTTACAGTTGACTTTTCAGCTGTCTAAAAATAGAAACTTTTGACACCTTGATGATTTTTGAGCCATGCTTGTGGAATCATGATCAAGACTTGATCAAATGATGATTGTGGCTTCAAAATAAGATGTTGACCAAGATTTTTGACTTTTGACTGCCAAATGACCATTTTGCCCCTGCAGTTGATTGTGAAGCAATTAAGGCTTTTGACTGTGCATTGATGCTGTGAGTCTTGCAACTTGACATGGGGATGCTTGACAATGTGTATAGGAATATGTGACTTGATTGAGCCCTTGAAAACCTCAACTTCCTTGCAGGAACCAAAACCCTAATTTGACTGGCTTAGGAGGGTGTTTGAACTGTGCAACCCTTGAGCAGACTTTGGCAAATTGAGATGATGCTTGTCAACACTTTGAAGAATATGGGAGGGAAAATTTTGGGGTACAACAGTTGCCCCTGTTCAATCTTCTTAGACCTGAGGATGTAGATTGGCTTGCGTGCCTTTCGTGATCCGAAGGTGGAAGATGATTGAACACTAGAGTGCCCAGAAATTTGCACTCACATAGTAGAGTATCGGCAGTGTGATGGAGGGAATGGGCTTACAGATGCCATTTGGAGATATGATGGATAGGAGGATGGACTTATAGATGTCATCTGAAGATGTGACAGAACTCTTCGGGAATGGGCTTATAGATGCCATTTGGAAATATGGTGGATAGGAGGATGGGCTTATAGATGCCATCTGAAGATGTGACAGAACTCGTCGGGAATGGGCTTATAGATGCCATTTGGAGACTGTTGGTAGGTGGATGGGCTTATAGATTCCATCTGGAGGTTGTCTGTTGAATTGTAATTTTTGTAAGTTGAAAGAGGGAACCTGTGTAGGGTTGCCTGATGATGAGCTCGTGTAAAACTGCATCTTGAAAAGAAGGACACCTGTGTAGGGTTGACTGATGATGAGCTCGTGTAAAAATGCATCTTTGAAGGAAGTAAACCTGTGTAGGGTTTACTGATAATGAGTCCGTATAAGACTGCATCTGAAATGGAGAAGGAACCTGTGTAGGGTTACTTTGATGACGAGTCCGTGTAAAACCGCATCTAGAGCTGAGAAGGGAACCTGTGTAGGGTTTACTGATGACGAGTCCGTGTAAAACTACGTCTGGAGTTTGAGAAGGGAACCTGTGTGGGGTTACTTTGATGATGAGCCCGTGTAAAACTGCATCCTGGAAGAAGTAAAACCTGGGTAGGGTTTCTGATGACGAGTCCGTGTAAAACTGCATCTTTGGAAAGAGAGAACCTGTGTAGGGTTTCTTTGACGACGAGCCCGTGTAAAACTACGTCTGGAGAGAGAGAAGGGAACCTGTGTGGGGTTACTTTGATGATGAGTCCGTGTAAAACTGCATCCTGGAAGAAGTAAAACCTGGGTAGGGTTTCTGATGACGAGTCCGTGTAAAACTGCATCCTTGGAAATAGAGAACCTGTGTAGGGTTTCTGGGTGACGAGTCCGTATAAAACTTCATCTTTGGAAAGAGAGAACCTGTGTAGGGTTTCTTGATGACGAGTCCGTGTAAAACTACGTCTGGAGAGAGAGAACCTGTGTAGGGTTTCTTGATGACGAGTCCGTGTAAAACTACGTCTGGAGAGAGGGAACCTGTGTAGGGTTTATTCGGGATAAGTTCGTGTAAAACTTATGGATGAAACGGGGTAAGGTCATCTTGAGATAAGTCCGTGTAAAACTTCTGGATGAACCGGGGTAAGGTCATCTTGAGATAAGTCCGTGTAAGACTTCTGGAGGAACCGGGGTAAGGTTACTGCAGGATAAGTTCATGTAAAACTTCTTGATGAACCGGGGTAAGGTCATCTTGAGATAAGTCCGTGTAAGACTTTTGGAGGAACCGGGGTAAGGTTACTGCAGGATAAGTTCATGTAAAACTTCTTGATGAACTGGGGTAAGGTCATCTTGAGATAAGTCCGTGTAAGACTTCTGGAGGAACCGGGGTAAGGTTACCGCAGGATAAGTTCGTGTAAAACTTCTGGATGAAACGGGGTAAGGTCATATTGAGATAAGTCCGTGTAAGACTTCTTCTGAAAGAAAAGGAACCGGCGTAGGGTTACTTTGATGATAAGTCCGTGTAAGACTTCGTCTGAAAATTGAGAAGGAACCGATGTAGGGTTGCCTGATGATGAGTTCGTGTAAAACTAACATCTGAGGTTGAGAAGGAACCGGTGTAGGGTTGCCTGTTGATGAGCCCGTGTAAGACTTCTTCTGAAAGAAAAGGAACCGGTGTAGGGTTGCCTGAGGATGATCAAGTAGATAATTGTCCTGTTTGGTTTCGGATATTAACCCACGATCAGTCGTCCAAAGAATTTTCCTGGCTTGTTACCGGTGTTGATCTAGAACTGTAAAGGTAGATGGTAATCATCTTTTGATTGACTTTTTCCTGAAAAGGCAAAGTATTAGTCTTATGCAATGTCATGATGCATGAACTGCATGATTTTAAGATGTTCTCAAAAATAAATGAGATTTGTGTTGTATGATGCGTATGCATGCTATAATGTATGAAGATGTGATGTTTATGAATGTATTCTCGTCTGGGAAAATAAATCCTTGACGAATGCCGGGAGTTTGTTGAATCCTGGGCTGATGTTGAAGAGTAGAGTTCTTTGTTTCCGCTGGGGATGATGATTGCAAGAATAAACCGGTAGGAGAAGATGACTCCATTGGGGAATAAACTTGTTGGAGAGATTACTCTGCGGGGAAATACTCTGTGGGAAGAGATGCTTCGCTGAGGTTTGATGATGACTCCGCTGGGGATACCGTTGATATGTTATGTTGGGGAATTGATGAACTCCGTTGGGGGATAGGAAGAACTTCGTCGAGGACGACCTTTCCGTGGTAATTGGCTGAGGATAACCCAGTTATAAGCCCTGGTGGGGAATAACCTTCTGAATAGAGCTGTGGAGATGCGTTCGTACTCTGTAGGGGATAAGCTTCCAGAATCTACTGGGGATGAGCTCCCAGAATCTACTGGGGAGATTGATTCAACTCTCCTGGGGAGACTTTGGACTGTACTGGGGAAGTGGCTCCACTGGGGTGTATGGTATTCCACCGGGGAACAATCTTATCTTAAGACTGCCGAGAATGCTTGCTTAGGAACATCTGTATACTCTGCTGGGGAATATTGAGATTTTCTGGGGATACCCAACTTCCTTAAGACAGTAGACTAACTCTGCTTGGGGAGAGTGTTGCTGACTTGCTGGAGATACAATGCCTTGTTAGGGCTGATGGGAGACCAACTCTGCTCGGGGAGAGTATTATTGATTTTGGTCTTACCCTGCGGGGAGTGAAGGTATCCTGGTTACATTCTTCAGCTGAATATATCTTGTACCTGGAGGAAAGCAGCTGTACAGTTTGGGCAACTCTTATTGCCCCAGCTTCTGTGGGAGAAGGTACCTGTAGAGGCGTTTGAGGACTGCCGATTTGACAAATCTTCTTCTGGTAGGCAAGTGACAAGATGACGGGACATAGTCGTGCGCTTTGATCCCTAACTTTTGCCTGGACCGCCCTTTCGGGTTTTCAATCCAACGGGATACCCATTTTTGCCCAAGCCGCCTTTTCAGGTTTTCGACTTGCCGGGTGTACAGATTTTTTCATTTTCATCCCTTATTTTTGCCCGAACCCTTTTGGTTCGTCGGGAAGCCCTTATTTTTGCCTAGGTGTGTCAACCTAGCGGGTCTTTGATTGTGCGTAGCATTTTTTTCGACTATGTCCGTGCTCCCAGGATGTAGGGAGGTGCCCCTGTCAGTAGTGCAGTGTTACCATGCCACCAGAAGATCTTCGTTTGATCGTCCAATGCCCCAAGTGATACAGATGGAGATTTTCCCCAAGCTGGTTGGCCTTTTGAGAGATTCTTCGAATCTTGACCTAACTGCCCCAGATGATGGACAATGATCGTGTATGCCCCCTTGGTTGGAAGTGCTTTTCCATTTGAGGTGACCTTTTGTTGATAAGGCTTTTGTTCACTAGATGCTCGTCGTGCAAAGTTCTCTGCTGTTCAAACAAATAATCATCTGCAAACAATGTTATTTTGAAAATGCAAAGCTTATGTCTTTTTTGAAAATGCATTTTTTTCATAAAAACAAGTGAATTTTTTTTGAACTGTGATGTCAACTCGTTATTTTACCGCAAGCCTTAAGGAGTCAGGATACCTTTGGTAACAATATGCTTTCGAACTAACCCATGCTTCAGCTAGTACTTTTAGGGGTTGTAGCGTGGCCTGGTTCATGGTTTAAGAAACAAGGATAAAGGCTCAAATTTTATTTGTACCCACCCGTTCTTCGTGATGTTCTTCAAACCTAAACTCATCTGATCGTGCGTTAGACCTTGTTTGAGTCTTTGTCCTGATATACCAGTGATGGTTCGGATGTTGACAATTTATTTGGAATAGGCAGTCATTCCTTTTTTGGTTGAGGGTTTGTAGGACCTCTTTCTTTTTTGATTTCGTTATCTCTGTTTTTTGCCTGAACTGTTTCTTTCATGATCACAGTCAGCGGGATGCCCCAGTTTTGTAAGTCTCCTTCATAGGTTTTGACTTAATGGGCTTTTATTTTTGGGAGATAATGACTGCCCGTCTTTATGATTATTCGGAGCCATCACTGTCTTTTGTTTTGTAAGGACTCCTTTGATGCCATTTATTGTGCACCTGGATCAACTGAGAGAACTACCCTGCCCCAGGTTATGATTAAGGGTTTTTAATTTTCGAAAAGAAAAATTCCTACTTCTTTGGCTCAAAGGGGTTGACGAGGGATTATCTTCCTTATAACTCCAGTGTTTAGGAATTGAAACAAATGCCTGCACCTCATCAGCAGGGTTTGTTCAAAAGCATACTGTAGATTATGGTATCGTTTTCTTCATCCTCCCTCAAGAGGCTTAGAATTTTCAATCGAGAGTTGAACATCAAGAAAAAAATAAAAGCAATTTTGAATATAGAGAGCACAATTACTTCAAAACAGACACGTGTAATGCATTAATGAAATAATAGAGTTTGACATGATAATTGTTTGAATAAGCATAGAAAAATACAATATCAGAATTTAAATGAACAAGAGTCTCTCAATCCTAGCCATGTTTTGGCAAGGGAGCAGTGATCACATCAGGAGTCTCAGCAGGCTCGAATTCGATCTCTTTGGCGTCAATCATATTCTGGATCTTGTATTTTAGCGCCCAACAATCCTCAGTATCATGCCCCGGGCTACCAGAATGATAAGCACACCTCGCATCTGGGTTGTAGCTTGGAGAAGAAGTCTTAGGATTCGTAGGAGGGTTGATCACCGCAATCAGATTCATTTCCAACATGTGCTGCAACGCCTGTGACAATGGCATGTTAATGTTGGTGAATTGTCTTTTAGGCTCGTCTGGCCTTCGCTGATTTCCCTTTGGCGGTTGTCGGCGTGACGCAGAACCTGAGATCATGACTGCCCCTACGTGTTGGTCACGACGATCCTCCTGACTGTACGCAGCATTGGACTCTTTCTTGAATGGTTTCTTCTCAGCGTTCGAGGAGTCACCCTTTTGTATCTTCCCGGACTTGATACCAGCTTCTATCCTCTCACCAGTTAGGATCAAGTCTGTAAACCCAGCAGAGGAATTACCAATCAGATGGTTGAAGAATGGACCAGACAGGGTCCCCAAGAACATGTCCACAAGCTCACGGTCAGTTAACGGTGGCTGCACCCTGCCAGCCAGGTCTCTCCACCTTTGCGCGTACTCCTTAAAACCTTCACTCGTCCCCAGTGACATACCCTGGAGTTGGGTACGCGTAGGAGCGAGGTCGACATTGTATTGATACTGCTTATAAAAAGCAGTTGCCAAGTCCTCCCAGTTACGAATACTGGTTCCATCCAGCTGATAGAACCATTCGAGCTGAGTCCCTGAAAGACTTTCTTGGAAGAAATGGATGCATAGATTCTTGTCTGCCGTGTAAGGCTGGATCTTCCTTGCGTATGAACGGAGGTGCAATCTAGGACAGGAAGCCCCATCGTATTTTGCAAAGGCAGGTGCCTTGAACTTGTGAGGGATCACCACCCCAGAAGATAAGCCTAGGTCTCCAAAGTCCAACCCAGGCACCTGTTAAATCTCCATGGCATTTAGACGGTCCTCTAGTTGCTTGTATCTGTCTTTAGCAGGAGGGTATTGTTCATCATTGAAATCTGTCTCGTTGTCGGAGACCACGAGACTAGGAACCTCTCTCCCTTGTGGGCTGTCTTTCCCAGCAGATGGGGTGGTCAGCTCAACCTCATTTTGTGATCCATTCCCAGATCTGCGTCTAGGGTTGAACAAAACTGTCCTTTTCTTCTTCTTCTTCAAGAGCAAAGTCTTCAATTCCTGTTGTCCCTGGGCTAAGCTCATGACCAGCTCCTGGAACTGGGCGTTCTGGGCCTAGAGGGCCTTGATAGCTTGTTCATTGGATGATTCAGGATTCATGATGATGGCTGAAATAAACAGCGAATAAGATTAAGCAACCTGTAGAACAGAGTACCTGTAATGCAATGATATGTATGTATGCATGCGATGTTTCCAAGGATCTCGCGGGGTAAACAGAGAAACTTGTTAGAATTTGAATTTGGGTAGCTTGATCGAAGGAACTTCATGTTGTTGAGAGTCCTTCTTCAAGAGTCAAGGCTCACCATATCGAGTGGGTCATAGCCCCTGACTCAAATTATCAACCTTGGCTAGAGGAAAATAAATCCCCTTTGCCCCTTGCTAGACAGTTGGTTCATCATGACCTGCATCACAAACCCTTGAGATTCTTGAAATGGATTAGTCCTTATGTAGGATGTATGCAATGGTATGATGGTATGATGCTATGCTATGCGTGGAGTAATGTAGGTAAACCCTGTTATGAGTCCAGATCAAGGACTGTAAACAAAACCTGCAAGAAACTCAAGTGTCAGATAACAAGCATGCAAGTAGTCAAGTTTGAAGGCACATAAGTCACACAAGACAGCCCTTAGAGTTTAGGCTAGCATGAGGTTTGGGGACTACCCTCTTGAAGTTGGTGGGCTCAAAACCTGTCCTATCAAAAGTAACCGGGTTCTAAGGAGCTCAATATCATTGGGTTGTTTTCTGTGTTTATTGTTTTGATTTAGCCACTGGACTGACGATCAAAATATTCCAAGAAAACAACCCTCAATGAGTGTAGTATCGAGTATCAACCAACTTCAGACTACACCAAAGTCACTACCCCTAAAGAGGCCAGGATGGTTCAATTAAGGTTCCTAAGGTCAGTTGATGCTTCACGACACCATGCGGCGGCCCCGTACTCTCCTTGACTTGACTCAAGGGTTACCGGTACTCACCAAAGTTCCACATCAACGTAGCAAACTGCTTCAACCGTGTCGGTATACCCCGCACAGTTCCCTCACAGTTTGTTGCTACTTTCTAAAAGGTATCCCCCAGATCCGGGTTAGGATCTATGAAACTCCAAGACAGGCCCACAATATTAAAGCAAACAAAAACAGGCAATTGAAAACATAAGAGTGGTCTAGTCCTAAGGTACACCTCACTTATTAAATATTTCCCCAGTAGAGTTGCCAGTTTTGTGATCGGTGGAAATAGAACTGACTGTTTTTAAGCTGGTTTCGCGAAATGTTGCGGTAAGCAAGAGTCGCCACCGTCTTTTATGTTCTCTGACATGGAAAGGACAAAAGCACAGCAAAATTCCTTCTTTGAGAATGTTTCTCGGTTCGGGAGGTAGATTTATAGAAAGGGAAGGTGTTAGCACCCTTTCTATCTGTGGTTATCCACGGGCTCTTAGGTACTTGCTCTTATATTTTCAAAATTTGTTTGCTTTTCAAATGTGAGTGGGTTTTGAAAAAGTTTCGTTTGAAAAATTTCTAAGTAACTCTTGTATCTGTCCTCAAGAGTGTATGAAAAATTTGTTTGAAAACTTTTAGAAAGTGTGGGTGCGAAAAGTATTTTTTTTTGTTTGTTTTGAAAAGAGCAAGTACTTAAGAGAAATCTACCTACTCTAAGGAATTAGGTTGTGTAAGAGTCCTTTAGATAGTGTTATCCCACCATTGAGAGGTAGGCAGCACCCTCGTTGGAGTTATTCGGGTCAATTCGATTATCGGGACAATGTGGTCACCGAAGCAATGGTAGGACACCTTAGTGGTAACCCTAATGCCCTAGATCCTTTTTATCCGAGGCAACCGTTTCGAGGCAACTGGATCTTAGACAGGAGGGCGACCTCTAAGACACCTTATACTTGATGATCACGTTCGAGGCAACCAGTGAGGCGTACCCTAGGAGTGGTATGTGCATGTGTGTTGTATTCAGTTAATGTTTGTCTTGTACATGTTATTTGTGAGCTACGGATTGATTTTATTATTCATACATTCTTGCAGGCATTTTTTAACAATTAGGAGTGCGGAAAATAAATTGCAGAAATGTAAATCTAGCTATTACAAGGCGCGGGTCTATACATCGCCAAAAACAAAAACCCGTTTTGGAAAATAAAGTGCGAGAATTTAAATAAGGCGATAAAATCCTAATTAACTATTACATACTCTGTACAGATACATAAATATAATCAATAAGAAAATAAAGCGCGAAAGAAAATTGAATCGGGAACGTCTTAGGGTGTTGACCCTTTTTTAAGAAAGAATTAAATTTTTGTCCTTTTTTGTGATTAAATGAGAACTAATTAATTAATTATTTATTAAAAGAAAAAAAATGTTTTTTTTTTGTGTTTTTTATGCTTTTAATGAAATAAAATAAAAAAAAAAAGAAATTAAAAGTTGAAAGTCTTAATTCTAAATTAATTTTACTTATTAAAAAAAAGTTAAAATTGTTCTAATTACACAACTAATTAATTAATATTAAAATTTATTTACAAAATAAGTTAATAAATAATAAAATGTTTTTTTTTTGGTTTTATTGAATTTTATGGGAAAAAATTAGTTTGTTAGGTTAATTAACAAGAATGATAATAATTAAAAAAAGAAAATAAAAAGAAAAGGAAAATAGAAAAAAAAAAGAAATAGAAACCAATGGGGGTGTTGATAGCCCAATGGAGGTGTGAAGCCTGGAAATTGCTGGCCCATTAACCAGCCTTGTTGACTTTTGGAGATTGCCTGGAGCACGTTGACTGGAGAATATAGTGTTCATCACTTTTTGGCCCTCGGATTGATGATCATGGCCACTTGGCATGTGGAACGCTGAAGGCTCATGGTGAAACGCACTGGGCATCCTGCACACAAACACATAAGAAAAAATGATATTGAATTTTGGGGGACTTGGGAAGAACTTACAGCGCGGTATGATGGATCTTAGGACGTGGCAAGGGTTGCTTTAGCTTCAGGGGATGGCAAAGAAGAGAGTCACGTTCTCCTTTTGGCCTGAAAATGCTTGCAATACTCCTTTTGATCTCACACTTTTTTTTGACACTTTTTGGATTTTGCTCTGGCCGTTTGTGTAATGTTCAGGTCGTGAATGAGGCTTGCAAGGCTTGCATATGTAGTCATGAATGAGAATAATTCACCTTTAGGAGCCTTAAACTTGTGCCATTATGTTTTTGGATTTTGTCTTAACCACCATTAAAGGTCTTTCAAAGCTTTGTCCAAATTCAAAATTTCGTGCATAAATGAGCTTGGCATGGTTTTGGTATGTGAAATATGACACATGAAGGCTAATCAAACCACAAGATACCATTTAATTAATTTTTTTATTTTATTTGAATTATTATGGATTAAAATGAATTAAATCCATAAAAATGGAAAAATAATTATTTGGTCTTGAAATTGATCATGGGACACGTGGGTGGCATGACAAGGATGAATCAAGTGGAAAAAAGTGGGACCTTTTGTCAAAAATTGAAGTTTCAAGGATAGTTGACTTTTGCCATTTCACAAAAATTTCCCAACTTCTCCAATGCATATCTTGCTCAATTTTGATCATATGAACATGTTCTTGGACATTTTGGAAAGGTCTTGAAGTCCTATAACCAATGCCTTTGGTCCCATGTCATTTTGATTTACCAATCTCAAGTTATGGTCTTTGACTTAAAATGCCTTTTTGTTGACTTTTGAAAATGACCTATAATGTTGAAATTGCTAACTTTTTGTGAGAGCATTTCTTGGACTTGGAATGTGAAGATGAGTTGTAGGAAATGTCCTCCCCTTCAAGATGAGCATTGGATGGGATTTTTCTGATGAACCATGAAAAAGTTATGCCTTGGTCAAGTTACAGTTGACTTTTCAACTGTCCAAAAATAGAAACTTTTGACACCTTGATGATTTTTGAGCCATGCTTGTGGAATCATGATCAAGACTTGATCAAATGATGATTGTGGCTTCAAAATAAGATGTTGACCAAAATTTTTGACTTTTGACTACCAAATGACCATTTTGCCCCTGTAGTTGATTGTGAAGCAATTAGGGCTTTTGACTGTGCAATTTGATGTTGTGAGTCTTGCAACTTGACATGGGGATGCTTGACAATGTGTATAGGCATATGTGACTTGATTGAGCCCTTGAAAACCTCAACTTCCTTGCAGGAACCAAAACCCTAATTTGACTGGCTTAGGAGGGTGTTTGAACTGTGCAACCCTTGAGCAGACTTGAGCAAATTGAGATAATGCTTGTCAAAACTTTGAAGAATATGGGAGGGAAAATTTTGGGGTACAACAGACCCTAGACTTTGCAACGACATCCGGTGAGAAAGACAATCAAGATGGAAAGGGTAAAGAAACAGTTGTCCAGTCAGAGTCAGAAGAGGAAGAGGAAGAAGAAGACTATTCTGAAGAACAATACCCTCTAGCTGACGACAAGTATAAGCATCTAGAAGAACGATTAAGTGCAATGGAAATCCAAAAAGTGCCTGGATTGGACTTTGAGGAGTTGGGGTTAGTATCGGGGATTGTCATTCCTCCAAATTTCAAAGCACCTGTATTCGCAAAATATGGTGGAGTTTCATGCCCCAAAATGCATCTTCGGTCCTATGTGAGGAAAATCCAACCCTATACCGCTGATAAGGATTTATGGGTACACTTCTTCCAAGACGGACTGTTTGGAACTCAACTTGATTGGTTTTATCAGTTAGAAAGAGCCAATGTTCATAACTGGGAAGATCTTGCTGCTTCCTTTTACAAACAATACCAACGCAACACTGATCTTGCGCCTACCCGTACTCAAATCTAGAGTATGGTCATGGTTTCAAGTGAAGGCTTCAAGGACTATGCGCAAAAATGGAGGGACTTAGCCGGAAGAGTTCAACCTCCCCTATCTGAAAGAGAGTTGGTAGACATGTTTTTAGGCACCTTGTCCGGTCCCTTCTTCAATTACTTAATTGGGAGTTCATCGGCAGGTTTTACCGAATTGATATTGACAGGAGAAAGGATAGAAGCCGGGATAAAGAATGGGAAGATTCAAAAAGATTCATCCTCTGCTGCTATAAGGAAACCATTCATCGGAAAGAAAGAAGTTGTTGTTGTATATCCTCAGAGGAATCAAGATAGAGATGAACGCCGTCCTATGGTGGGGACTGTCATGATTCCTAAACCAGCGCCTGCTCAACAAATAAGCAACCAACCAAGAATGGAAAGGCCAGTCAGACAATTCACCAGAATTAACATGACTTTATCTCAAGTATTGCCACATTTGTTTAGATCCAACCTAGTGAATTTGAAAGAAGCTCCAAACAACCCTAACACAACCTCTCCTCACTATCATCCTAATGCCCGTTGTGCATACCACTCTGAGAGTCCCGACCATGACACTAACAATTGTTGGGCTCTGAAGAAAAAAGTACAAAACCTCCTTGAAGCCAAAGAGATTGAATTTGATGCGCCAGAAATTCTCAATGTCATTACTGCCCCCATGCCCAAACACAGCCATAATGCCAACGCTGTTGAGGAAGATATGTTTATTACTTCAGTTGATAAAATGATGACTGCACTCCTGACTATCAAAAAGAACTTATTGAATGCCGGTGTATTCCCAGGTTGTGATAAAAACTGTCATTTTTGTTTGTCCTCACCAACCAGCTGTCCTTTATTGAAAGCAGGCGTTCAGTGCCTGATAGATAACAAGGAGATTTTGTTTGAGAAGGCTTCAATTCCATCTGTTTCTTATAAAGATGTTTCCATCATGACCATTTCCGAAAATTCTTCCAGTATCTCCACCAAAAAACCCGTTAGAATTACATCAGTTCCTAAAGTAGCTCCTTTGATAATTACAATGTCTGGACTAATCCCGTATTCGTCAGACAAAATTGTACCATGGAATTATGGAGGGGATGTCTACTACCACGGTATCAAGCAAGATTGGCCAGCTGTTGAAGATTCAAGTTTTGAGAAAGTTGATTCCAATATCAGTAATATCGCAGGGACTAGCAAGATTACCCGAAGCGGAAGGGTGTTCTCTCCAGAAATTGTTCCCCCAAAAGCTATTTCTAGACCCGTAACCATTCATGTAGTTGTTGCTCCTCCAAAGGTTATTCTCAGTCCTACAATTATCTCTGTTAATGCTCCCGCTGACAAAACTGTTACAATCCCTACTGACATTCCTGCTGCCGAGTCAACCGAGACTCGAGGTAAAGGTATTCTGATTGAGCCTGTCCAGACGAAGGCACAATCATTGGCTATCTCTGAAACCTCCCGGAATGAGATAGAGGAAATCCTAAAGATCATAAAAAGAAGCGACTATAATGTAGTCGAGCAACTGGGGCAAACTCCATCAAAAATTTCCATGTTGGCTTTATTACTATGTTTCGAGGCGCATGCAAAGGCCTTGGTAAAATTCTTGCAAACTACCCATGTACCCCAAGAAACATCTGCCGATCAATTCCAAGACTACGTAGCCAGCTTGACTGCAGATAATGGTCTAGGTTTTTTGGTTGCTGATTTAACTCCAAGAGGGAGGAAGCATAATGAGGCATTGCATGTCTCCGTAGAATGCAGGGGCACAACTCTGGCTCATGTCTTGGTTGACAGCGGTTCGTCTCTGAATGTGTTGCCTAAAAAGGATCTTTATAGGCTTGACTGCGAGGGATTGACATCGAAACCAAGCAACATAGTAGTGAGAGCCTTTGCCGACTCAAAAAGGATGATGCATGGGGAAGTGGACATCCCCATAAAAGTTTGAACCCAAACATTTGATTCAACTTTTTATGTAATGGATATTCGCCCTTCATATTCCTGCTTATTAGGCCGATCGTGGATCCATAATACTGTCGTTATTACTTCTACGTTGCACCAAATGCTGAAATATCAAATTCAAGGGAAGATCATCACCGTTCATGGAGAAGAAGAGTATATGGTCAACCATCTCAATTCCTTCAGATATGTGGAACTAGATGGTGAATTTATTGAAACTCCATTCCAACACTTTGAAGAAGTCCCGAAAGATGTGGCAGTAACCAAGGTTGTGTCTCAAGTTCCCAAGATCACAAGGCCTCCGCTCAGGATGTCGTCTTTGAAGGATGCTAAGGCAGTAATAGAAGAAGGTGGGTGCACTATTTGGGGACAACTCCCAGATATCTCATAAAAATCTAATAAGTTTGGTATGGGTTTCACTTAAGGTGCCCAGAACGTTGTACGTCACGCTCGTGCCGGAGGACCACCCTTGAAGATCAGCAACCACCAAGTCAGTGCTGTGGAGGATGATGAAGACAGCTACAACCTGGAGGATTGGATTTTCCCAACTATCAGTGGAGGGCTCAACAACTGGGAGGCTAGAGATTTTGTCCCGGTCACTTTTATCCCACAGTAATTTGTCTTTACATTTTGTCAGATCTGTAATATTAAAACAATTCAGACTCTTAAAACCTTGTGTCTTACCCGAGGCACAATGGTCCATTTGTAAGGGTTATCATCTCATTTCCATATGACATCAATGAATCATGGACGTTTTTGCATACAAACTTTGTGCTCATTGTTTTTCTTTTTTACATTTTCATTTCTTTCAAAGATAGTTATACTCTTACACACACTCACACTCACAATGCAGGTCTACATCTATTCGGGATCCCATGGGTAACGATTCTGCTATGGCTTTTTGTGACTGAAAATCTAATCTACCAAGCCGAAGACGAAGGTGAGGAAGATTGTGAAGTACCAGGGGAACTCGCCAGGTTACTACAACAAGAAGAGAGGGCCATTCAGCCCCATGAAGAACCAATGGATACAATCAACCTAGGTACTGAAGAAGACAAAAGACAGGTCAAGATGGGTTCCAATCTGGAACCCAGTGTCAAAGAGCGTCTGATTTAGTTACTACACGAGTATGTTGAGGTCTTTTCCTGGTCGTATGAAGACATGCCGGGACTTGATGCAGATATTGTAGTACATCGTCTACCTACAAAAAAGGATTGCTCACCGGTAAAGCAAAAGGTCCGTCGAATACGACTAGACATGTCAGAGAAGATTAAAGCTGAAGTAATGAAACAGTTCAACGCTGGATTCTTGGCCGTCACCTCTTATTCATAATGGGTTGCCAATGTTGTTCCCGTGCCCAAAAAAGACGGCAAGGTACGAATGTGTGTGGACTACAAAGATTTGAATAGGGCAAGCCCTAAGAATGATTTCCCACTTCCCCATATTGATATTCTAGTTGACAATACGGCACATCACAAAGTGTTTTCCTTCATGGACGGTTTCTCAGGCTACAACCAAATCAAAATGGCGCTTGAAGACATGGAGAAAACAACCTTTGTCACACAATGGGGCACATTCTGCTACAAGGTTATGCCATTCGGACAGAAGAATGTTGGGGCAACCTATTAACGTGCCATGGTAGCTCTGTTTCACGAAATGATACATCACGAAATAGAGGTCTATGTGGATAACATGATAACTAGATCTCAAACAGAAGACGAGCATATTAATCACTTACAGAAACTGTTTGAGAGATTAAAGAAATATAAGTTGAGGTTGAACCCAAATAAATGCACATTTGGAGTGAGGTCTGGTAAACTCCTAGGCTTTTTCGTCAGCAATAAAGGTATTGAAGTAGATCCTGCCAAGGTGAAAGTGATACAAGAGATGCCTGCTCCTCGTACTGAGAAGGAAGTCAGAGGATTCTTGGGATGTTTAAACTACATTGTCAGATTCATTTCTCACCTGACAGCTACTTGTGAACCAATCTTTAAATTACTGAAGAAAGATCAAGTAGTCAAATGGAATGATGAGTGCCAAACTGCTTTCGACAAGATCAAAGAGTACCTGCAAGAGCCTCTTGTGTTGATGCCACCAGTCGAGGGAAGACCATTGATCATGTATCTGACTGTTTTGGAAAATTTAATGGGGTGTGTATTGGGGAAGCATGACGAGTCTGGCCAAAAAGAGCACACTATTTACTACCTGAGCAAAAAGTTTACCGACTGTGAAACAAGATATTCACTGCTAGAGAAAACTTGATGCGCTCTGGCATGGGCTGCTCGCTGGCTAAGACAGTATATGCTGACCCATACTACCTTGCTGATATCTAAAGTGGATCCAATAAAATACATTTTCGAGAAACCTGCTCTCTCTGGGAGAATAGCGAGATGGCAGATGATCCTAACAGAATATGACATACAGTATACTACCCAGAAATCAATAAAGGGTAGTGTATTAGCTGATCACCTTGCTCACCAAGTTATGGAAGACTACCAGTCTATGAAGTTCGAATTCCCGGATGAAGACATCATGATGGTAAACAACTGCGAAGAATTCAGACCATATGACAGACCTGAACAAGGATCCCGATGGACCCTAGTTTTTGATGGGGAATCTAACACACTCGGAAATGGTATTGGTTCTGTCTCATGTCTCTTGAAGGGTGTCATACTCCCTTTACGGCGAGACTCTGCTTCAATTGTACAAATAACATGGCAGAATACGAAGCGTGCATTTTTGGTCTCAAAGCTGCCATAGATTTGGGGATCAAGTCCTTATATTTATTCGGGGATTCGGATTTGGTTATTAGCCAGATCAAAGGGGAATGAGACACCAAACACCCTAACCTTATCCCATACAAAGAACATGTTTTGACATTGCTCCCACATTTTGAGAAGATTACCTTAGAGCATTTCCCGCGAGAAGAAAATCAACTAGCAGACGCACTAGCCACAATGTCATCTATGTTTAAACTTAAATGGGATAACGAGGCTCCTCAGATCACCATTGAACGAAGGGATGAACCATCTCACTGTCACGAGATTAATACTGAAGAAGTAGTGGACCATCCTTGGTTTCACGAAGTCTAGAGCTATCTCGAGGCTCAAGAATATCCAGAAGGAGCTTCAGTCAACGATAAGAAGTTCTTAAGGAGATTCTCTGCTAAATTCTTCCTTAGTAATGGTATTCTCTACAAACGCAACCATGACTCTGTGTTACTTCAGTGTGTAGACAAGGTTGAAGCTGAGAGGATCATGGCTGAGTTACATGAAGGCACTTTTGACACCCATTCCAGTGGGCATACGATGGAAAAGAAAATCCTACGGGCAGGCTATTACTGGTCTACCATGGAAGCAGATTGCTATAAACACTCTCGAAACTGCCATAAGTGTCAGGTTTATGCTGACAAGGTGCACGTACCTCCGGTTCCTCTGAATGTCTTGATGGCTCCTTGGCCCTTTGCTATGTGGGGGATTGATATGATTGGGGAAATCAAGCCAACGACCTCTAATGGACACCGCTTCATCTTAGTGGCCATTGACTATTTTACGAAGTGGGTTGAGGCAGCCTCTTTCGCCTCTGTCACCAAGAATGTTGTCGCCAGGTTCATCAAACATAATCTCATATATTGGTATGGTATCCCGGAGAGGATCATTACAGACAATGATACGAATCTGAAAAACACTATGATCACCGCCCTATGCGAGAAATTCAAGATCCAGCATCACAATTCTTCCCCTTATCGGGCGAAGATGAATGGTGTTGTCGAAGCCGCAAATAAGAATATAAAAAAGATTGTACAGAAAATGAAAGTCACATACAAAGACAGGCATGAGATGCTACAATTCGCTGTCCACGGGTATCGTACCACATCGCGCACATCAAGCCAAGAAACACCATACTCTCTAGTTTATGGCATGGAGGTTGTCTTGCCTATTGAGGTACAAATCCCCTCTCTGAGAATTGTGAAGGATGCAGGGCTGAATGAAGAAGATTGGATCCAGACTCGACTTGATCAACTAAACTTGATCGATGAGAAAAGACTTACTGTTGTCTGTCATGGTGATGTATCAAAAATGGATGATCAAGGCTTTCAACAAGAAGGTCAGACGCCAAGTGTATCAAGTTGGGGATCTAGTGATCAAGTGCATTATACTGCCGCAAGGTGATCCCAGGGGCAAATGGACTCCTACATACGGAGGGCCATTTGTAATCAAAAGCATATTCTCTGGTGGAGCAATGATTCTGACCACCATGGACGGTGACGACCTGCCGCATCCTGCGAACGCAGACATAGTCAAAAGATATTATGCATAAGAGACTTGCTAGGTTGACACACCTAGGCAAAACGAGGGAATCCCGGTGAACCAAAAATGTTCGGGCAAAAATTAGGGATAAAACAAAAAAATTTGTACACCCGTCAAGTGGAAAACCCGAAAGGGCGACTTGGGAAAAAAAGGGTATCCTGGTGGACTGAAAACCCTAAAGGGAGGTCCAGGCAAAAGTTAGGGAATTAAAGCGTATGACTATGTCCCGTTGGATCACCTTACGAACAACCTGACAAACTCAGAGGTTCTGATCAATCCAACCAGCTTCGGACAAGGCAACAAACAAACAAGATACTCAGAGATACAAAGGCTATAGCAGAATGGGAACCCCATGGGATTATTGCACATAACTATCTTTTCTTTGTATCAAAATTTTCATTTTTTACGACGGAATTCTCTTACTATAATGTTTGTCTCATTGTAAAAAAATACTTACTCAAAGTCAATACAAAGATATCCCTTTGGAAGTGCAAAACTATCTGTTTTTTATTTACTCTTGTGTTTTGTTTACAAAAACGTCCAATGATTTGTTTTTGAACATATGCATTTGAACATAATTGATGTTTACAAGTGAACAACATAAAAGACAATTACTAATGGCTCTAAGAGATAGGGAAATCTATCTAAGTTATTTCCATAAAGTACCCCACAGTGTGCAGTTTAATCCCCAGCAGAACAAAGCTTCCAGTTTTCAATCCCCAATAGAAGTCGTCCAATTTTTCAGGATTCCCCAACAGGATTTTACAAGCAGTACACGACATTTCCCTTACAACAAAGTTTATTTATCTAAGTGAAGACTTACACTCCATATCCTCAACAACAGTCAGGAATTTATTTTTCCCAATCCAACAGCAGTGCAACGGATTAACTCACATACGCATACAACGCATCCACGTGTCATAAACATTGATAACACGAATGCATCATACCTTGCATTTTATACAACATAACATTGCCTATTAGCTAACATTTTACCCTTTTCAGGATAAAAATTTGATTAACAACTACCATTAACAATGTTCAAAGTTTTTCAGATACAGTTCAGATACGCTCCAGACACGGATGCCACTCTGATACTCATTCAGATTCAGCCTTTAGATATAGTTCAGATACGCTTCAGACACGGATGCAATCCTGATACTCATCCTGATTCAGTTTCCAGATACAGTTCAGATACGCTCTAGACACGGGTGCCATTCTGATGTTCATTTAGATTCAACTTTCAGATACAGTTCAGATACGCTCCAGACACGGATGCCATCCTGATACTCATCCTGATTCAGCTTCCAGATATAGTTCATATATGCTCCAGACACGGACGCCATTCTGATACTCATTCAGATCCTCTTTCAGAGTCTCTTTCAGATACAGTTCATATACACTCCAGACACGGATTCCATTTTGATACTCATTCAGAGTCTCTTTCAGATACAGTTCAGATACGCTCCAGACACGGATGCCATTCTGATACTAATGCAAACTCAGCTTTCAGATACAGTTCAAATACGCTTCTAGACACGGACGCTATTCTGATACTCATTCAATTTCAATTCACAAATACAATTCAACAATCATTTTTGGATGGCATATATAATCCCATCTCCAACAACTTCCCATCACCTCTCCAAATGGCATCTTTAAGCCCATTCCCTCAACCATCTCATCACCGAGTGCAAATTTATAGGCACTCTAGTGTCCAATAATCTTCCACCTTCGAGTCACAAATGGCAAAACTCACCAATCTAACTCTCCAGGCTTAAGAAGATTTAACAGGGGAAGATATTGTACCCCAAAATTTTACCTCTCATTTATCAAGAATTTGCTCACAATTTCTCTTTAGCTCAAGACTGCACTAGGGTTTGATCAGCTCAAGACACCTCCTTAAGCACTGATGACCAAAATTAGGGTTTGAGTTTGCACAAGGATTTTTGAACTTCCAATGCCCCAAATGGTTTTCATGAATCATTATGGACCCCCAAGATCACTCATGTCAAGTTTCAAGCCTTTGATCACACTTTTCCTCAGTCAATTGAGCAGTTGACCTAAAAATCAGTTGTATTGGGGAAAAAGTCAACCATGGCCAATTTACAGTCAAACCTCATAATTTTTTAACCAAATCAACATTTTAAACTCATATGTATAATTTTATCAAATTTGGACCACAATTCCTCAAGAAATTTGATCAAATCTCCAAAAGGGCAAAATGGTCAAAATTAGGGTTTTGGCTGGGAAAGGGCAATTTCTGATTTTTGACCTAGCAAATGATCATTTGTTTTAAGACATGATCTCAAGAGTACAACTGCATTATTTTGACCTAATGACATGGTTCAAAACATTGCAAGTCCATTGGATTGACAGATGAATTTTCAGTCAACTGATCAAAAGTCAACTGTATACTGAAAAGTCAAACTTTGACTTTTTGGTCAAATTCAAATGCCAAAGATCACAATTCATCAAAACATGTCAAAATATGAAAATTATTCATCAATAAATTAAAAAGTCAAGATTTCATTTTGAAAAGTCAAAATTTCTAAACTTAGAAATTTTTCTAAGTGTTGGAAATTTCATGTTTTTTCACAACTTTGAAAAAAATTTCACCATGATGCAAGATGATTCAAGAAAAACTTCCAACATGAAAGTTGTAGATCTCCATTAAATCTACAACTTTTCTTTACACAACTCCTTCCAAAAGTGCTTGGGTCTCAAGTTATAATTTTAAGAACATGTGGTCATAAAACAAAACACTTAGTGAAATTTTGCCATAATTTGGTCAGGATTTTGACCCAACTTCATGACACTTTTTCATATAGTTCCAAGGGGAATATTCAAAATCAATTAAAATATGTGTTGTAGAGAACATTTCAAGCTTTCCAAAATGTCCAAGAACTCCTTGAGATCATTCTTGAGTAGGGAGAATCGAAGAGATGAAGTTAGTGTTTTATCACTTGAATTACAAGTCATTTTGTAATGAACCAAATTCAAAATTCAAACTATGTTGCATAAACTCTACTTTGCAAGCCTCAAAATTGTTAGTCACTCCATAATTAATGGCTTTCACATCTATTAGAGGTTTTATTTCAAGCATTCAATGCATGGACATGCTATTTATCCATTTTTGGAAGAAAGGTTACGTTGCCATTTTGATAAAGTGCTTTTTTGCACAAAACTTGTTCTTGAGCCTTGCACTTGTTCTCTTCTGATCACACAAGTCCTATAACTCATGAGAAATGATTTATACACTTACAATCACCCATCTCATGCTTGTACTACACTTTTAAACTTGGTTTCCCTCTTTTCTTCAAAATCAAGTAACCTAGCCAAAAGATAAAAACTTGTACTTCTGACTTGCCAATGCACTCCAATCCTTTTGCTTATACATACACAAACTATTTGCATCAAACACACAAATGCTCATGCCCTGAAAACACATAGAACTCAGAATCATATCTCATACCTCCATTTTCATATAAACTGACCAAAAACTTCAAACTCATAACTCCCTCGTGCGTTTTCAAGCCTTTTGGTTTCTAAAAGCTTCTAAACATCATTAAGAACTGATCCCACACCCTATTACATAACTGTAACACCATTAACACCATCCTCCATTTTCAAAAATAGAGCTTTGCACTTTGTTGTACCCCAAAATTTTCCCTCTCATGTATTAAGATTTTCATCACAAGACTTCTTGGACTCAAGACAGGATTAGGGTTTGGTCAGCTCAAGACACCTCATCTTGGACTGATAACCTAAAATTAGGGTTTGAGTTTGCACAAGGATTTTTGGACCACCAATGCTTCATGTTACTTTCATACACCATCTTGGACCCCTAAGATTTCTCATGATAAGTTTCAAGCCTTGAAACACATTTTTTATCAGTCAATTGGACATTTGACCTAAAAATCAGTTGTATTGGGAAAAAGTCAACCATAGCCAATTTACAGTCAAACTTCATAATTTTTTATCCACAACAACATTTTAGACTCATATGTACCATTTGATCAAGTTTGGATCACAACTCCTCAAGAAATTTGATCAAATCATCAAAAGGGCAAAATGGTCAAAATTAGGGTTTTGACTGAGAAATGGCAATTTATGATTTTTAACCTAGCCAATGGCCAATCCATTTCAAACATGATTTCAAGGACTCAATGGCATCATCTTGACCTAATCACATTGTTCAAAAGATCTCAAGTTCATTGGATTGACAGATGAATTTTGTAGTCAACTGATCAAAAGTCAACTGTACACTGAAAAGTCAAACTTTGACTTTTTGGTCAAAATCAAATGCCAAGGGTCATAATTCATCAAGATATGTCAAAATATGAAACTTGTTCACCAAGAAAACCAATTTTGAAAATTAGGGTTTTGAATTTGAAAATTTTCATAACTTAGAATTTTTCAAAGTATGGAAATTTTCTTATTTTTTCCCAACTTTCCACACCTTTTTCACCATGATGAATTTTGATTCAAAGAAAAATACCAACATGAAAGTTGAAGTCCTCCATGAAATCTACAACTTTTCTTCACAAGCTTTTCCCAAAATATGCTTGGATCTCAAGTTATGAATTTGTGAATATAGGTCCATGAACTTCTTAACTTAGTGAAAATTTGCCCTAATTTAGACAGGTTTTTGACCCAACTTCATGGACATTTTTCACATAGTTCCAAGAGGTATCTCAAAATTCATTTCAAATATGGATTATAGAGAACATTGAAAGCTTTCCAAAATGTCCAAGAACTCTCCAAGATCATTTTTGGTTAAGGATAATCGATGAGGAGAAGTTGGCATTTTATCACTTTTGTTCATGCCATTTTCACAAAGTGTCAAGTTGCAAATCAGATCCATGATGCTTGTACCTTGCTTTGCAGGTCCTAAACTCATTCTAAACTCCATAATTAAATGCAAGCTCAGAGGTTAAAGGCTTTATTTTCACTTTTGAAGCATTGTACAAGTTGTAATTCCATTTTAGGCATAAAGTTCACATTGCCATTTTCATAAAGGTGAGCTTTTGCAATTTTGTCCATCTTGAGCCTTGGACCTGTCCCTTTGGTACAAACAATTCACACAGGTATCAAGCAATGTATACCAACTCTCTGCAGCTCACAAGCAAGCAAGGACAAGCATGTTAACATTGGTCACTTCACTTTTCTTCAAAGGCAAGAAAAGTTGCAAAAGGTGCTAGAACCTGTACAGCTAGAAAGAGTGGACTTTGTATCCATTCTATACATATTCACAAACATATCACAAGGCATGGCACGAATGCTTGACATCTAAAACACTCTAAAACTGAAAAACTTCATTTTTCTGCCAAACATATAGATTTCTGCAAAACCATAGCCATTTCATTTTTGGCTCGTGCGTTTTTTGTTTCAACACTTCAAACACCTTCCATATATCCTACCAAAGCTATCCAAGCCCTTTCCCCGCTTCTGTAAGCTCTTTTTCAGCAATTTCCATTTTCAAACTTAGAGTTTGCAACTTGACTTATGCAAAGAGTTTCGGCCATCCACAAAGCAAGCTAAGCATTGGAATAGCTTGAAGGAAGTTCAAGGAAGCTCACACGGTCCTCAGGCCTCACTCAAAGTCCCCACATTGTCATATCCAAATCTAGCTGAAGGAGGTATTTTTCAAAACTTTATCTCTCTATTTAGGCATCCTCAAGGCACGATTTGTGAAGAAAAGATGTAGTCTATAACATGGTGAAGTTGTACATATGCATACTTTTCATTTATATTAACTGAGCTAAGAGAATTTGAAGCTTGAAGTTCATGAAAAAATTAGGTCACGAATTAGGGGTTACAAAATTCTCTCTGATCTTTGAGAGTTAGGTTACAAAATATATATGGTTGAAATTGTGAGATTAAATGCCACAAGTTTCATGTTATGGGTTTTTGTTTTTGTGCAAGCATGAGCAAGTTGCAGGTTTGAAGGAAACGCGCGTGAAGGAGAAGACAGAGGACATGGACGAAGTTGTGCCTTGGGCTTTTTGGCATTTCTGGCCTTTTTGTTTCTGCTTTTCACACCCCTTGGATAACTTTTGCACCCCCTGACTATTATTTTATATTTTTGCATTTTTCTTTATACTTTCATATTTATTGCTTTTAATTATTTTTCTAAACATTAAAAAATCATAAAAAATAATTTATTTATTTCCACACTTTTATTATTTTTTTTTGGCATAAATAATAGTTTATTAGGATACTATACTTTATTTTCTTAAATAAATTGTAAATATATTTAAAAATACTATACATTTTTATTATGTTATTTATATACATAAAATATTTATTTTCATACATATTTTATTTTTTAATATTTGTACATAATATTATTTATTATTTTCTTGTACAAAAAATGGACAAAATAATAATATAGAACATATATTTTATTTTAATTGAAAATTAGGGTTTCACCCTTTCAAAAATAATAATATTTTTCTCTTATTTTTAGGGCTTAAATAAATCATTTTCCTCATACAAAAAACAAATACAAAACCTTTTTTGCATAAATATATTTGCATTGCATTTTAATATTTGTAATTTATTTAATGCACAATATTCAATTGGGTTGTAATAGTATTTTTAGGGTTTATTTTGTGCAATATCCTCATTCAAAAACTTGTACCCCCACCCCACCCCCTCCCATAATAATTGTTGTAATAGCTTAGTTTACATTTACGCAATTTATCGCATTTATACCATGTTTAGTAAACTAGGGTTTGCAAGACAAGACCAAAAACAAAACAAATAGAAAAGACCTAATGCAAGACAAAAGCATGTAAAATGACACACATTGCACAGAAGCACCCTTAGGGTTTCACCCACTTGGTTGCCTAAATTTAAATGGTCGTGTTATGCATGCAAAGTATCTTGGCAAAACAAAACAAAATAAAAGATCATAGTCCCTCGATGACGCTATACAAAGGTTGCCTAAAAATGATCTTGGTCCCTCCAAACATGCTAAGATACTTGGCAACATTGCTATCATGGTCATACAATGACCCACGCCCGTCCCGTTTACATCCAAAGATAGGATTGTTTACCAAATCAATGGTAAATCAACAATGTCAAAGGAATAAAAAGGTACAAGAAATACATTTGAGTAGGTAGATAGCATCTAAGTTACTTGCTCCATTTCAAAATAATCCTTGCTATTTTCAAGCACACACACATTCTCAAAACATTTCCAAACAACTTACAAAATATTGAAACATTTTTCAAAAGACAAACATCTTTGTATACCTTATTACGAACGAGAATCATTACAAAGATTGCCTAAACGATGGCCTCTTTTTAAAATACTTTCAAAACAACACCAAACACAAAGCACCATTTCAAACAACTTCAAAGCAAAGCAAGTGATCTAAGCAAGTAACTAAGAGCCCATGGAAAACCATGGATGAAAAGGGTGCTAGCACCTTCCCTTTTCATAATCTACCCCCCGAACTCAAGAAAACATCTTAAAGGTATTTCCTGTGCTTTTTTACCTTTCCTTTTGGATAAAATAAAAGTTGGTGGCGACTCTTGCTAAACCGCGACATTTGCAACGAAACACAAAACCTCAAGTCAGTTCTCCCACCGTATCACAGAACTGACGACTCTACTGGGGAAAATTATAAAAGTGGGGTTACCTTAGGGTTTAGATCACCTTTATTTGCTTACAATTGTTTGACTTGTTTGCTTTACACTTTGGTTCTATTGTTTGGGTTTGAATCCTCCACCCGGATTTGGGAAACATTATAGGTAAATAGCAATACGTTGTGGAAACTGTGCGGGGTATACCGATACGGTCTAAGCAATATCTATGTTAGTGTGACATATTTATGGGTACCGGTAGCCTTTGAGTAAATCAAAGATAATACAGGGCCGTTGAGTGATGTCATGAAGCACTAACGAACTTATAGAACCTTTACTTGACCAACTTGGCCTTTTAGGATGTAGTGAGATGACCGACTTTGGTGCAGTTCGAAGTTGGTAGATACTCGATACTACACTCATTGAGGGTTGGTTCCTTGGAATATTTCGGTCGCCAGTAAAGAGGCTTGAATTGAAAGAATGAACAAGGAAACAATCCAGTGATATTGAGCTCCTTAGAACCCGGTTACTATTACTAGGACAGGTTGAGCTAACTAAACTTCAAGAGGGTACTTACCTATGAAACCCCATGCAAGCCTAAACTAGGAACTTGTTTGATTTGCTTGTATATACTTGTGCATAACATCATGGACATCATGAGCATCATATGCATCCTCTAACCATTTCAAGGATTTTGGAAATTCATCTTTGTTCTTGTTTTGTAGGATATGGATTCACTTCACAGGAAAACTATCCAACTCAACCTTGTAAGAATTCCTCCACAACTCAAGGAGCTAGCTTCAAGGATTCCTGATAACTCTCCATTCACCAAGAGACATGGTCGTCTACTCAACTTGGTCACCTCCAACACAGAGGAAGACATGATGAAGGTTCTCTTCCAGTTCTTTGACCCTTTGCATTATTGCTTCACATTTCCTGACTACCAGCTTGTGCCTACTTTGGAAGAATTCTCTCAACTCTTGAGGATTCCTATTTTCAATCAACTACCTTTCAACGGTATGGAAAGAGATCCAAAGCCAGAAGATATTGCTCAAGCCCTGCACTTGCACTCATCTGATGTCACAACCCATTGGGAAGCTAGAAATGGTGTCAAAGGCTTCTTGGCAAAGTTTCTATTTGAGAAGGCCCAAAGCTGTTGGAACTCCTTGGACTTGCAAGCTTTTGAGGAAATTGTGGCTCTTCTCATCTATGGGATGGTCTTGTTCCCTAATCCTAACCAACTCATAGACGTGAGTGTTGTCAAAATCTTCATGTCACGCAATCCGGTGCCTACTTTGCTTGGGGATATCTTACACTCTTTTCACACTCGTACAATGAGGAAAAGAGGTGTTATCATGTGTTGCACTCCTCTCCTGGCAAGATGGTTTATTTCTCATCTTCCCCAATCAGTCTTGAAGAATGAGCAAGGTTTTAGGTGGTCACAAAGGTTGATGACACTTAAACATTCAGATATTCATAGGTGTTCTCGATCCAAAGAGAATGTTATTATTATCGACCGTTGTGGAGAATTCCCTAATGTCCCTCTACTTGGCATTAGGGGAGGCATCACCTACAACCCCTGTTTGGCTCTAAGACAGTTTAGTTATGCCTGAAGGGATGGCCCACATGATATGCTGATTCAAGGTTTGGTTTTCGACTTCGACAACGACGATCAAGGTCTTCGCCAAAGGTTCATCCGAGCTTGGAGGATGCCAAACAAGGTAGATAGCAAGACTTCAGGACACAAGAATTCCATCCCTCTTGAGCCTTACCTCAAGTGGATACGAACCCGCACCCAAAGTCTCATTATGCCTTACCCCTCCATTCTCCCTGTGATTATAGAGCCTGTTAAGGAAGGAGAGGTTCCATACACCATCCTACATCCTGACATGCCAACATCACTCGAAGACCTACAAAGGAGTTGGATACAGATCAAAGAAGAACGCGATACTTTTGAAGCCCAATTTTACGCAAGCTAGAAGAAGGTTTTGGAACTCACTCGCTTACTTCATGAAGAGCAGAATCTCAACACCTACATTGCACCAAAGAGGATATGCAATGTCTTTTTATCTTAGAATTTTGTATTATTTTGCCCAAGCAGCATTGAGGTACTCGAATTCTATTTTAACTAATATGACGTGTGTTTCTTTTTTGTTTGACACAAATTTGAATTTTCAAATTCTTGAAAACATTGCATGAATACATATCATTCATCATGAGAATAAACAGGTCTTTCCAACAAGTTTCCTCATCCTTCTACTGTTTATTTCAGCAAGATGAATCTTGAACAAACGGTCAAAGACTTACAAGCTCAGAATTCACAATTTCAACAGTTACTCTTGACCTTAGCCAAGGGGCAGGAGGAACTAAAGACTCTGCTAGAGAAAGAGAAAGAGAGAAAGAAGAAGAATCCAACTGGTGTGGTTATCATGGGCAGAAGGTTTCAGGGAAATGCCAGAAAGACCTTAGATTTTCCAACAACATCCGATGAAGGGGAAAGAAAAGGAAAAGAGACGGCAGTACCATCCGATTCTTAAGCAGAAGAAGAGGAAGAAGAGGACTACTCCGAACAACAATACCCTCCGGCCGATGACAAATTAAACACTTGGAAGAGCGCCTAACTGCTATGGAGATACAGAGAGTACCGGGGCTAGATTTCGAGGAATTGGGGCTGGTGTCAGGGATTGTAATCCCACCAAAGTTTAAAGTGCCTCTATTTGCCAAGTATGATGGGGTGTCTTGTCCCAAAATTCACCTCATATCATATGTTAGTAAAATTCAACCGCATTCTACTGACAAAGACTTGTGGGTCCACTTTTTCTAGGACAGTTTATCAGGAACGCAACTTGATTGGTTCTACCAGTTAGAGAGGGCTGATGTCTATAATTGGGAAGACTTGGCAGCAGCCTTCTATAAACAGTATCAATATGACGCTGATTTGACACCAACCCGTACTCAAATCCAGAGTATGGCTATGGTATCAAATGAGGGCTTCAAAGACTACGCCCAAAAGTGGAGGGATCTAGCTGGAAGGGTGCAACCACCTTTATCTAAAAGGGAGCTAGTGGACATGTTCCTGGGAACTCTATCAGGCCCCTTCTTTAATCATCTGATTGGAAGCTCCTCTGCAGGGTTTACCGAATTGATTTTAACTGGAGAGGGGGTGGAAGCCGGTATAAGAAGTGGGAAAATTCATAAAGACGCGTCCGCCTCTGCTGTTGTAAAAAATCCATTCACTGGAAAGAAGGAAGTGTTTGTTGTCTATTCACAGAGGAATTAGGGAAGAACCAAGCGCCGACCAACAGTGGGGGCCGTTATGATTCAAAAGCCTGCATCAGACCAGCCAAGAAACAATCAACCGAGAAATAATCAGCAAAGGGTGGAAAGGCCAGTATGGCAATTCACCAAGATTAACATGACTCTAGCTCAAGTCTTACCACATCTTCTGAAGTTGAATTTGGCCATGCTAAAAGAGGCCCCTAAAAATCCTAATATTGCGTCTCCATATTACCATCCGAACTCCAGATGCGCATACCATTCTGAAAGTCCAGGGCACGACACCGACAACTGTTGGGCTCTGAAGAACAAAATTCAAGATCTGATCAACGTGAAGGAAGTTGAGTTTGAAGCACCTGAGAAACCGAATGTTATCTCCGCTCTGATGCCTGGGCATGGACACAATGCCAACACTATCGAGGAAGATCTATTTGTTGCCACCGTGGATGAATTGTTGACTCTGTTTCCTACCATCAAGTTGAATTTGTTAAAATCTGGTGTGTTCCCAAGTTGTGACAAAGATTTACATGTTTGCCGATCCTCATCATTTGACTGCCCTCTGTTGAAAAAAGGTATCCAACAACTGATTGATAACCAAGAAATTTTATTTGAGAAAGCTCTTATTTCACCCGTTCCAGTTAAAGAAGTTTCAATAATAACCATATACGCCAATCCTTCCAGGGTCCCTAAAAGGCCCGTTAGGATTACATCTGCTCCAATGACTACTCCGTTGAAGATAACAATGCTCGGGCCAACCCCATACAAATCAGATAAAACGGTACCATGGAATTATGGTGGAGAAATATACTACCATGGTGTCAAACAGATTGAATAGACTGCCGAAGAAGAGAGCTCCGAAGAGGATAATTTCAACATCAGTAACATTGTCGGAACAAGAAAAATTACCCGTAGTGGAAGAATTTTCTTTCCAGAGATTGCCCCTCCAAAGGCAGTCTTTGGACCCGTGGCCGTTCTGAAGATTACACCTGTACCAGTGATTGTACCTGCAAGCGTACCTACTATTGTACCCCAAAATTCCCCCCCCTATATTCCTCAAGATTTTCCAAGATTGATCTTCAAATTGCTCAAGATGGCTCAAGGGTTGGACAGTCAAATCACCTCCTAAGGCAGTCAAGTCAAAATTAGGGTTTTTGTGTTGCACTAAGTTCCTCATATCCAAATGCCCCCAAGTGCTTCCCAATGTCTTAATATGTTCTTAAGTTCATCCATGTCAAATTTCAAGCCTTGCAGAGGAAGTTTGGTCAGTCAATTGCTTAAGAGGTCCAAAAATCGACTGTGCTAGGGCAAAAGTCAACTGTGTCCCAAATACAGTCAAACCTCAATATTTTTTGTTAAAATTCTAATTTTGAAGGATAATTCATCATTTTATCAAGGGTTGATCATTATTCATCAAGGATTGTTCAAGATTCATCAAGATTCAAAAGTTGCTAAATTAGGGTTTTGTAGGAAAAGTCAACTCAACTTTGACCAAGCATAACTTTCTCATACTTTATGAGAAATGACCCATACAAAGCTCATTTTTAAGAGGATGAAATTACCTACAATCCATCTTCACACCCCAAGATCAATAAATGCTCTCACAAAAAGTTACAAATTTGGACATTATAGGTCATTTTTGAAAGTCAACAAAAATACCTTTTTTGCCAAAGCTTATAACTTGAGAATGGAACATCAAAATGAGATGAGACCAAAATGTTTGCTTATAGGACATCTCAAGGTTTCTAAAAAGTCCAAGGACACTTCCAAAAGTTTAAAATTGAAGAAGTTATGCATTGTTGAAGTTGGGCATTTTTCCAAAATTGCCAAAAGTCAACTATCCTCAAAACTCCAATTTTTGACAAAAGGGACCACTTTTTTCCACTTGTTTGGTCTTGACATGCCACACACGTGTCCCATACTTAATTTCATGACCATTCATTTATTTTTTTTATTTTTATTGATTTAATTTATTTTAAATCAATATTAAATCAAATAAAATCTAAAAATTGATGTAAAGGGATCTTTGTGATCTGTACAACTTGCAATTATCATTATTCACTCAATCAAATCGCATCATGGCTCATTCAAGCATAAAAAATCAGATCTTGCCTATATTTGGAAATATGGTTATGGTGATCAAAAGCAAATCCTAATTCTTCAATGCACATGGATATTGACCCATATTTTGACCTAGAATCATCTATTATATGCAAGTAAGCCTCACAAACCTAGGAAACGCATAGAAGACTGCAGAAACAGCCAGAAGAATTGGAGAAAAAAGCTTGAAAGCCTTGGATCTGAAATTGCACTTAGAGACCTTTTCAGGATCAAACAAAGGTTCCAATCGCTTCCTTGGTCCTCACTGAAGCAGTACCAATCATTATCATGTGTTCTCCTGCCCCAAAAAGCCCTGTAAGCATCGCTCTGAACCGGCATACTCATGGAATTGTAAAGCTTCAATCTTGCATCCTTTCATTGAAATAATTGCATATTCATACTATGTGCTGTATTCTGAAACTTTTGGCATCATTGAATTTTATTTTCATAGCTTGTAACGCCATGCCCAATTCTAGGGTTCGTGTATCTCGTTTTTGGGGTTTTTAATTACAGGAAAAATCAATGAACATGGTGGTTACAGGGATGACCAGGAGGAAGAGACGAGTACGTTGGTACTCTTGGATTTCATTTACATGGCCTAGGGAGGATTTTTGAGACGTCCTACGAAACTTCCTTCGGATGAAAATCCGCAGGTAAACGAACCAGGTTTTGTGAGGAAGATGATGGCGTGTCCTAATGCCATTGGCCTATTCAAATCAGTGGCGCATTTTTTTTTTGTTTTTTGCAGGCTTAGTGTTTTGTTTCTTTATATAATATTATTTTCTTATTACAATAACAAAGAGATGCAGTTGGTTGAGTGGTAAGCGCGTTGGCATATGAGTATTGGGACCTGGGTTCGAATCCCAGGTCCCCCAAAACCTTGCTATATTTTTTCTCCATATATTCAGGTGTATCATTCCAAACATGGACCATCAAACGCCTCCAGATCTCCATACGCCAAGTGCCCCCCTAGGCAGATCCAATGAACCAGATTGAAGGACTACCATAGTCTCCAGTCAACAAGCACACATGGGAATCCAAAAGGTCAAACAAAGGCTTGGACGTAATGGGCCTCATAATGGCTCTTTTCACCACCAAATTGGGCCCATACCCCCCCTGAGTTTGTTTATTTTATTTTTCTTTTCATTATTTTCTATTTCTATTTTATTATTAGTAGTATTTTAATTAACTAATTAACTTTTTCATTAAAAAAATCAGAAAACAAAAAAATATTTTTATTTAAATTCCATTAATGTTATTATTTATTTTTGTAAATAAAATTAACCAATTAATTTAGTTTTAATTAGGTTCAATTTCAATATATTTTGCATTAAATTAAAATCAATATAGAATTAGGGTTTTTAATATTTTTAACCATTTTTTTATTTCCTTAATTAAAATAAAAACTCAAAAATATTTTCTTTTAATTAATTAATTATTATTTTAGACTTAATTCTTAAATCAAAAATAACAAAAAATATGCTTTATTTAATGAAAAAAAGGGTCTAAACCCTAGGACGCTCCGATTCAATTTTTCTTGCGCGAATTATCTTTGATCCATATATTGTAATTGCTCCGAGGATGTAATAGTTTTAACTTAGGATTTTATTTATCGTTTTTATTTACTTTTCGCAATTTAATTTTCAAGGGTTTGTTTTTGGCGATGTAAATACCCGACACCTTGTAATAGCTTAGATTTATTTTCCACAATTTAATTTCCACAACCATTAACTGTTAGATGTTTGAATAATAGGCTATGCATGACAAGATCAATTTTAACTTAAAATCAACAGTAGCTCACCATAACATGTACAAAGATAATATAACTGAAAAACAATACACTTGCACATGCCACTCTTAGGGTACACCTCACTTGGTTGCCTTCGAACGTGGTCATTGAGTATAGGAAGTCTTAGAGGTCGCCCTCTTGTCCAAAGATCATAGTTTCCTCGAAACGGTTGCCTCGGAAAAATGATCTAAGACGTTAAGGTTACCGCTAAGGCATTCTAATATTGCTTTAGTGACCATACGTCCCTTAATCGAATTGACCCGAAAACTCCAACGACGATGCTTCCTACTCCTCAATAGTGGGATAGCATTGTCTAAAGGACACTTGTACAGATTAATTCCTTTTTGAGTAGGTAGATGTTCTTAAGTACTTGCTCCTTTTAAAACAAAAACAAAACTTTTCGCACTTACACAACTTTCAAGCAAAAACTTCTTTCAAATCCACAAACACAAAGAAAAGCAAACTTTTGAAAACATAATGAGCAAGTACCTAAGAGCCCGTGGATAACCACAGATAGAAAGGGTGCTAACACCTTCCCTTTCTATAATCTACCTCCCGAACCCGAGAAATATCTCAAAATGGAATTTTTCTGTGCTTTTGTCCTTTCCTTGTTGGATAAAATAAAAGACGGTGGCAACTCTTGCTTACCGCGACATTTTGCGAAAACAAATGCAAAATGCGAACCAGCATTCCAAAACAGTCAGTTCTATTCCCACCGATCACAGAACTGGCGACTCTGCTGGGGAAACTTATAAGTGAGGTGTACCTTAGGATTAGATCACTTATGTTTTCAATTGTATGCTTTGTATGCTTTAAATTTTGTGGGCTTGTATTGGAGTTCTATAGATCCTAACCCGGATCTGGGGATACCCTTTAGGTAAGTAGCAATAAACTGTGAGGAATCTGTCCAGCGTAGATCGACATGGATGAAGCAGTAGCTACGTTGGTGTGGCACCTTAGTCTGTACCGATATCCCTTGTGTTGGAACAAGGAGAATATGGGTCTTCTAAGGAGTCATTAAGCACCAACTGACCTTAGAACCTTAAATTGACCAACTTGGCCATAGAACAGTAGTAGTATGCTACACTCATTGAGACTAAACTCTCGCGATGATTCCGGCTGCAAGAAAAGGTTGCTAAACTGGAATTATGACCGATTGAGGGTAGTCAGTGATATTGAGATCCTCTAGAACCCCGTTACTATTTTTTAGGACAGGTCTTAACCAACTGAAACTGAAAGAGGGTAGTACCTAAGCTTCATGCCGGCCTGAAATCTAAGGGCTCTTTTGTGTAACTTGTGTGCCTTTACCATGTTTGCCTCTTGTGGATACTTGTGGTGTGCCTTTACCATGACATCATGACATCATAAAATTGCATACATTCTGCATAAGGACTAACCTATTTCAAAGACGAGAGGGTTTCATCTTTGCTCTGTTTTGTAGGTCATCATGATGCCCATGCGTAGGAATACTATCCGGATCAACTTTGTCCAAGTACCTACCCTGCTTAAAGAGTTGGTGATCAGGGTTCCATACACTACTTCCTTCATCAGAAGGCATGGTTCTCTTCTCAGTTTGGTCACTTCAAAATTGGACGAACAAATGATGAGTGTCCTGGTCCAGTTCTATGATCTGTTATACCATTGCTTCACCTTTCAAGACTTCCAGCTGGTGCCTACCCTAGAAGAGTTCTCTGAACTGCTTGGTATCTCCGTCCTGGAACAGACTCCATTTACTGGTTGGGAAAAGACTCGTAAGCCCGAAGAGATTGCTGTAGCCCTTCACTTGACCAAGGAGGAGGTAATGGCTAACTGGGAGACTAGAAGTGGAGCTAAGGGTTTTCTGGCTAAGTTTTTGGTTGACAAAGCTAATTACTTCTGGGACAGCTTAGACTTCAAGGCTTACGAGGACATTTTGGCTCTCTTGATTTATGGTTTGGTATTGTTTCCGAATCCTGACACTTTTGTTAACATTAATGCCGTAAAGATCTTCATCTCTCAGAATCTGGTACCCACTCTCTTGGGTGATATGCTTCATCAGCTCTATGCTCGTACTGCCCGAAAGCGGGGAACTTTGATGTGTTGTGTTCCTTTATTGTCAAGGTGGTTTATTTCGCACCTCCCTAAGTCCATACTGAAGAACAAAGAAGGAATGGGTTGGGCTTATAGGGTGATGTCTCTTTCTAGTGATGACATTATCTGCACTCTCAAAGGTATGGATGAGGTGACTGTCATTGATCGCTGTGGAGAGTATCCTAATGTTCCATTGATTGGACTCCATGGAGGGATTTCTTATAACCCATGCTTAGCTCTTCGTCAGTTTGGAAGATCCAGAAGAGAAGAGCCTCATGAGATGTTGATGCCTCGTATCATCTTTGATTTTCAGAGAGTTAGCGACGAGCTGCGTCGTAAATTCATAAGGGCTTGGGACAGAGTTCACCGATCTGACCCATATGAGTTAGGACCAAAGACTTCTCGGCCAATGGAGCTATATCTCAGATGGGTCTGCATCCGTGCCCAGAAGTTAGGTATGCCATACGAAGCTGTTAGGCCTGTTACTCTTGAAGTTGCTAATGAGGAGGGGGTTCCTCCAACCATTCTCCACCCTTATATGCCCACTGATATTGGGACACTGAAGAGGTCTTGGATGCAACTGCGGGAAGAACGGGATTCTTATCGGGAGAGGTTCAATGAACAGGAGCAGAAGATCCAGAAGCTGACTCGACAACTGGAGAATGAGCGGATTCTGAATGATTATGTCTGCAGTGAGAAGAAGAGACCATAGGAGCATTGATGGACCTTGGATGATTTCTTTTACAGTTTTTATTTACTTTTCAGTATTTCCATTCTTGTAACGCCTAAGGGCAATTTTTTGAACAATTTAAATTTTGAAGTTTAAATCTAATAAGGTGCGTTTCCTTTCTTGTTTACAAATTTGAATCCCGATTGTCTTTGGAATCATAAATCATACGCATTTCATCCCATGAACTTCATAAACAGGTACCCCATTACAGGTCTCTTATCTTCTTCGCTGTTTATTTCAGCAATCATCATGTCTGCTGAACCTTCAACTGAGCAAGCTATTAAGGCCCTCCAGGCCCAGAATGCCCAGTTTCAAGAGTTGTTCATGAATCTGGCTAAGGGTCAGTAGGACCTGAAGACTTTGATTCTGAAAGAGAAGAAGAAGAAGAAGAAGAAGAATAAGAAGAAGAAGAAGAAGAAGAAGAGGACCATCATGTTCAATACTGGACGCAGGTTTGGAAACGGGCTGCAGAATGAAGTTGATCTGACCACCTCATCTGGAGGGAAATATAGTCCACAAGAAAGGAGGGCTCCTAGCCCTATGGTCTCCGACAACGAGACAGACTATGATGAAGAACAGTATCCTCCTGCTGAGGATAAGTACAAACAATTGGAAGACCGTTTAAGTGCTATGGAAATTCAGAAGGTGCTCGGTCTGGACTTCGGAGATCTAGGTCTATCCTCTAGGGTGGTGATTCCCCATAAATTCAAGGCACCTGCCTTTTCCAAGTAAGACGGAGTTTCCTGTCCAAAGTTTCACCTCTGGTCATATATGAGGAAGATCCAGCCTTACACCGCTGATAAGAATTTATGGATCCATTTCTTTCAAGACAGTCTCTCAGGGACTAAGCTTGAGTGGTTCTATCAGTTGGACAGAGCCAGTATCCGTAGCTGGGAAGATTTGGCTACTGCATTTTACAGGCAGTATCAGTACAACTCCGACCTTTCTCCTACGCGTACCCAACTATAGGGTATGTCAATAGGAACGGATGAAGGATTTAAAGAGTATGCTCAAAAATGGAGAGACCTTGCCGGAAGGGTGCAGCCACCGTTGGCTGATCATGAGCTTGTGGACATGTTTCTGGGGACCCTGTCTGGTCCGTTCTTTAATCATCTGATTGGAAGCTCTTCGCCCGGGTTTACAGATCTTATTTTGACTGGTGAGAGGATTGAAGTTGGTATTAAGGCTGGGAAGATACAGAAGGGTGCCTCATCGAGCACCGAGAAGAAACCGTTTAAGAAAGAGTCCAGTGATGTCTATAGTTCAAGAAGACAGAATAGACCTGAACACCGCCAAGCTGTCAATGCGGTTGTTATTTCAAAACCTGCTGGTGCTCCTCAGCATCACAACCAACAAAAGGACGAAAGACCTCGAAGGCAATTCACTCGTCTCAGCATAACTTTGTCTCAGATTGTGCCACAGTTGCTGAAGACCAATCTGGTGACTCTAAAAGAAGCTCCAAAGAATTCAAATACAACGTCACCAAGGTATAACCCTAACGCCCGTTGCGCTTATCACTCTGAGAGCCCGGGGCATAATACGGATGATTGTTGGGCTTTGAAGAACAAGGTCCAAGACTTGATTGATGCAAATGAGATTAAGTTTGAGGCGCCCGAGAGGCCTAATGTTGTGACTGCTCCCATGCCCAAGCATGGAGTAAATGCTGTAGAGGAAGACTTGTTTGTAGTTTCCGTGGATGATATTGTTACCCCTCTGATGATTGTCAAGAAGAACCTGTTGCTAGCCGGTTTATTTCTGGGTGATCGGGACTTTATGAGTCTGTCGGGATACTAACTGCAAGTATACAGTTCAGTCGTTATAGTTTTAAAAGATTATCGAACCCACAGAGACTGAGGATCAATCGCATACGATCTAATGCTACAGTTTGTCTAACTAAGCGATGAATATTCGATTTTTGGGGGAAACAGTTTAATTAAAAATAATAGTACTAATTATACCGGTATGTGATAATCGGACTTAGGGAATTCAGTGAATCGCTTGGCCTATAAAGTATTTCGGTAAAAGCTAATTGTTTAAAAACCTGAAACATACACTCTCGTGTTTATGAAATAAGTCATGCTACTAAACCTAGTGGATGCACTTTAAATTTAATAATACTTTTTGAAAACAATTTGAATTTAATTAATTTATTAAAACACTCTCGTGTATATAAAAATCAATGCTTCGTTACCACTATCTGGGTTGAACCCCAGCTCTCGCATGCAAGTTCTTGCCTTAATTAATTTCCCACTCTCGTGGCAAAATCGTGTTAATTAACCTCTCACTCTCGTGACAAGGATAGTTAAATTAATCTTGGAAATTGGAAACCAGAAATTGTTTTATAAATATTTTTGGCCAAGGTATCACTGAATTCTTTCAGTTCTTACGGTCACATACCGATATTAATAATTTAGCCAGACATAATTAACTTAACAGCAATACAGTTCAAAATATAATTCATGGCAATAATTGGCATATTATAAAAACTGAATGAATAATAATTGCAATATAAAAACCTGGAATCAAAGTTGCTATGGTAATCTTGAAGTATTACAATAATCCAATCTTCGAGCTTGATTTGCAGTAAATAATTCGTGTTAATTCTTGAAAGAAGAATTAACACTTAAAACTAAAAACTAAGACTTCGAATGAAAATTACAGGAATATAGAAAAATCTCAAAAACAAGGAAACAGAAATAGTGCAGAAAAATAGAAATTTGGTCTGTAGAAAATTCTTCGACCCTTGAACTGTGTACTGGTACACATATATATAGCATAGGAAAAATCAGCAGTTTTCGAATTCTTGATGAAGTCTTCAGTGGAGAAAATACAGGAGCGCTAATAGTGGTGGCAAGAAAATAGGGGACTCAGTAGAAAAAGGGAGAACGAGTCTGCCCTTAACGCCCACGTCTCAATCCATGCATAACGTCCACCTTCACGCGCGTGACGGTCGTCACAGGTGGGTGACGGTCGTCACGCGCTGAAGTAGTGCCTTACGCTCGTCAGTGGTATGTGACGAGCGTTTCCTTATGTTGGGGGGTGTTACGCCCGTCACAGGGACGTGACGACCGTCACTGTTCCAGAAGTCCAAACTTTGTATTTTTTTATTCTTTTTCTCTTTGTTTATCGTCTAGCCTTCTTCATGTTGTCCTTTCCATCAGTTTGAGTCGACAAGTGTTATACCTGCAAAAAGACAAATAATCTCGGAATAATCGGGGGTTAGACGACTTAATGAAATATAAAATCGGTAAAAAAGCATGGTAATTATACGATATATTTTCTCGTTATCAAATTCCCCCATACTTAAACCTTTGCTTGTCCTCAAGCAAATAGTCATTCGAAAGGTCGGACAAGTTTTGTCAAGCGCATATGCATGACATACCTTGGATTTTTAAAGCAATTTCGGGAAATCCTCATCGGTTCGGCCAATACTTGACTGAAACACTAAAGATACGCTAATGACACAAGCAAATAAGCTTAGTCGTAGGCTTCCATTTAAAACGAGCTATCCAACAGTTCCGTTATAATTCTGCCCAAAGTTCCTCGTATCTATTTCACCCGGTTTCGTTCTGGCGCAATCACATTAAGCCCTTTGTCTTAGCACGCACGTAGTGGAGTAACCAGTTAGTGACTTTGATCCTTTTAGCACGGGGTCTGGTACATGAATGTGGCAACCCTACATATGTTATCCAAGTTGGAGGTTGTGGGGGATCGGGCCGTAGCACGCCCTACCGAGTTCAAAACCAGATACCTCTGAACCAACCAACACTGGATTCCTTCATTATTTGCTCAGCTCTTATATGTGACCGTATATTTTGGTGCACAAAATTTCTTTTCTTTTAGCAGCGAGATAGGAAGGATATTTTTAGAATCAGGCGTCAAACACTTATATTCATCGATTCTCCACGTGGTTTGTGTCAAGACGGTGCTAACTGCTAGTATAAACTACTAGGGGTTACTATAGAACTAAAAACTCTAGATGTCGGTATAATGGTTATTAAAACGGATCGCGTAAGTAGGAAGTCTACGGTGTCATAACCGTATCGATCTTGTTATGTCATTTTCGGCTTCCTCGACTGGGATTTCGTTAAAATAGGTATGTCGGGCTAATGCGAAGATAAAAAATTTTGGTATGGCTAAATAAAGCGAAGAATTTGAATCGAGACATATCGTAAAAATTTACTAGTTTATAAAAGATGGAAAGGTACCTCTCCCACACTAAATCCGACATTATCCTCAATGTTGCGGTATATAGGCGGGGAAGTACAATTTACAAAAACAAACAGAAAGGAAATGAAACAGAAAAAAGTAAAATGCATAGAAAATAAAGAAAAACTACTGGTGACCACGTCCTCTACTCCTGGTGCGAGAGCGTCTGGTAGGAGTGGCTTATGTGTCAGTATCTTGGAAACCAAGGGTGCTGATGTCCATCCTTAAGGCATTAAGCTCTGACAGGGCCTCATCCAACTTCTCATTCATGTTCTGCTGCCCAGTCAAGATTTGAGTGTTTTGAGCGCAACGATACTCATATTGCTCCTGCTGTCTTCTTTCAAGCGCTGCGCTCATTTAAAAACTGTAAAAAGTAGACTTGTTTAAAATGAAATCATAAACTGCCTAGAAAAATAAAACACAAGGTAAAAATAAGTGTTGATTCTGCTGCTTCATCCTAGTCGCGTCTTCAAGTCTTCGAAAGCTGCATGTATGTGAGAAAACTGTTCCACAGTTATATCAGTTAAGCTTATCACGTCCATACGCATACCCTTCAACTCGTTCTTGATTCCATTGATGTCCGTCTGATAAACATCCAGCATAGAAAAGATTTTATTCAAATTTTCAGCATATTCCCCTTTTGTTATTGCAGGGGCATCAACTTCCTCTACGATGTTGTTACCATCATGGTAACCAGGAGGGGTCTTGGGGTCACTCTCATCAGACATTGTGGTATCATAAACTTGGTAGGATTGGGGTGTCTCAGGTGTCGAAGGGTGGTCGGGAGGGTTAAGCTCCTACAGCCAATTGTCGCGATTTTGGGCACTTGTTTTGGCATGGTTAGGAAGTGTAAATACCGTGACTACGTCGTCCCTTATCAAGTAATCGAAGGGTGCAGGACCTAGGTTACCTATTATTCGTAGGTGGAAACAAAAATCAATGTTTATAGGGCGGATTGAAACAAATTGTGCGCACCTATGTAGCTGGTATCTAAGTCCGAGGGCGTTAGCAATCATGGTAACAAGGCCTCCTATGATGATTGGCTCGCTAGGGTTCTCAGCAATGCGGGTAAATGTCTGCATCAGGAATGGCACTGCATTTACAGGTCGGCCCTGGGTCATACACTGCAGCAAAAAAATATCTCATCTTTAGATACAGCATTGCGATTCTGTTCTTTTCCGAAAATGGTATGTGCTAAAATCTTATGGGAATAGCGGATAGCAGGGTTGTGTATTTCATTATTATCCATGCTATCCGGCTCAGGGTGGTAGTTCCCGGTTTAAGTCCCCCAAAAGTAGTCTAGCTCAAAATCTATTAACTCTGCCTGGGTGGTAGAAAAAGCAAAAGGTCCGCAAGGGAATCCTAGAAGGTTGGATAGTCCTTTATGGGTATAAGCAAATTCAATACCAAACAACCCGAAGGCTATAAATCCCTTTCTAGTTCCGAAACCGCGCTCGGGTATATGAACTAAAGAGCTCAGAAACTCAAGGGTGAGCTCGCGGTATGTAACAAACCTAGATTTAATGTGGGCTTTTTCCACCCCAGCTGGCTAAGCAGACAATGGACACCATCCTTAATGCCTAAAGTGTCCATTAGTGGTTCATCATAATATAAGGTCATACCAATATTTCTGTGTGATAATTCCTCAAACCTCCTCATTTGGTTCATGCCTCTAAAAGTGGTTTCCATAGTAAATAACAAAGGGGGAAAGCAAATCAGGGGAGAAGGTAGGATAGAAAAAGACTTTTTCAGAAAACCTGTAAAGTTGATTGAAAATCAGCAGCAGTTGTAAATTTTTTTTTTTTTTTAGAAAAGATGAAAAAGAAAATAATGAAAATAATGCTTTAAAAGAAAACGAATATAGAAACGGAATAGAAAGTTAAAGACAAAAACAAACAGATGGGTCGCCTCTCATGCAGCACTTTGTTTAACGTCATAAGCCTGACGAATAGGAGTGCAAGCACTCATGGTGGTTCTCTCGAGGATGACTCCTCGATTGAACTTTTAGTAGTTGTCATTTTCCATGGCCACTTATCAAGCCATCTCACATATCCATCACCTTTTCTTTTCTTTCTTCTGTGGGGTGGTTCATTCTTCTGAACTTGTGGTGGTGGTTCTGGATCTATCAACTTTTCAAGTTTGGGCTTAGTGATTTCATCCACCACCTCAAAGGTTAACCTTACCTTCTTAACAGTAATTATATCCCTAGTTTCACGGTCCTCTAATTTTCTCTTTTTATGCAAGACTTCCAACAAGGGTGCATTAGTGTGGATATTTTCCAATACCTCCACATACGTTTTAGAGTTGGAGTCTATCTGAGCTTCCATAAAACTTTTCGAGAAAGGAAACGGTGGGGTATAGGGGTGAGGCATAACAATAGGTACTCCCTTTTCTACCTCTTCTACAACCTCCCTTTTAGATGGTATTGGAGGATTTTTCTCAATCTTTACTTTTTTCTCGTCTGAACTCTCCTCGTCCACATCATTACTCTCCTCAAACTCATTATCACTCTCCTTAGGATTTTCAACGTGTTTTTCACTACTGGTTGTTACAACATCCAATTTCTCCTCAGGGAAGGGTCCTAGAGGGTTTTGTTCAAGCTGGGAGATTTGGGTCTCTAAGGCTATGTTGTGGGTCACGAGCGAGTCAACCACAGTGGTCAGTTGCCTAAGGTTTTCACTGTTTTGGAGACTTTGTTTTCTAAACTCTTCGTTCTGGACAGTTTGTGTCTCTACAAAGTGCTCCATCAGAGATTCTACCCTAGAGTGAATTAGCGTCGCGTCAGAATCCTCCATTGATGTTTCGAAGTTGAAATCATGTGATTCTTCTGATTCTTCAAATTGAGATAGAGTCGCATTTTGTGTTTCCGTAAAGCGCTTTGTCGTCATTGATATTTCATTAAAATTTCCCATTAATATTTCGAGGTCGGATTTATAGGATACTTGCGTCTCCTCGAAATATTGGGTGTAGTGATTGTAGGGGAAATTTGGTTGAGGATAAGTTTGGTTGGAATTATAATATTCTTGCGATTCCTCAAAACGTTGGGATAGGTGGTTGGAAAGGTAATTCGGATGAGAATGAGTCTGTGATGTATTGAGATTCTCCAATAGTATTTCGAGGTCGGATTTATGGGATTCTTGTGATTCCTCGAAATACTCAGAGTGGGGGTTGTAGAAAAAATTCGGGTGATACATAGTAACTGGGATAAGATTTGTAGATGCAAAGGCTCGCTTCGGGAGTGAGTATTTGGCATACAAATCGAAAGAGGGTTTTTTGTTTCCTAGTCTAAACGTGCAACATAAGAATCGTACTTAATTGATTAATCAGTCCCCGACAACGGTGCCAAAAACTTGATCGGGACTTTATGAGTCTGTCGGGATACTAACTGCAAGTATACAGTTCAGTCGTTCTAGTTTTAAAAGATTATCGAACCCACAGAGACTAAGGATCAATCGCATATGATCTAATGCTACAGTTTGTCTAACTAAGCGATGAATATTCGATTTTTGGGGGAAACAGTTTAATTAAAAATAATAGTACTAATTATACCGGTATGTGATAATCGGACTTAGGGAATTCGGTGAATCGCTTGGCCTATAAAGTATTTCGGTAAAAGCTAATTGTTTAAAAACCTGAGACATACACTCTCGTGTTTATGAAATAAGTCATGCTACTAAACCTAGTGGATGCACTTTAAATTTAATAACACTTTTTGAAAACAATTTGAATTTAATTAATTTATTAAAACACTCTCGTGTATTTAAAAATCAATGCTTCGTTACCACTATCTGGGTTGAACCCCAGCTCTCGCATGCAAGTTCTTGCCTTAATTAATTTCCCACTCTCGTGGCAAAATCGTGTTAATTAACCTCTCACTCTCGTGACAAGGATAGTTAAATTAATCTTGGAAATTGGAAACCAGAAATTGTTTTATAAATATTTTTGGCCAAGGTATCACTGAATTCTTTTAGTTCTTACGGTCACATACCGGTATTAATAATTTAGCCAGACATAATTAACTTAACAGCAATACAGTTCAAAATATAATTCATGGCAATAATTGGCATATTATAAAAACTGAATGAATAATAATTGCAATATAAAAACCTGGAATCAAAGTTGCTATGGTAATCTTGAAGTATTACAATAATCCAATCTCCGAGCTTGATTTGCAGTAAATAATTCGTGTTAATTCTTGAAAGAAGAATTAACACTTTAAACTAAAAACTAAGACTTTGAATGAAAATTACAGGAATATAGAAAAAGCTCAAAAACAAGGAAATAGAAATAGTGCAGAAAAATAGAAATTTGGTCTGTAGAAAATTCTTCGACCCTTGAACTGTGTACTGGTACACATATATATAGCATAGGAAAAATCAGCAGTTTTCGAATTCTTGATGAAGTCTTCAGTGGAGAAAATACAGGAGCACTAATAGTGGTGGCAAGAAAATAGGGGACTCAGTAGAAAAAGGGAGAACGAGTCTGCCCTTAACGCCCACGTCTCAATCCATGCATAACGTCCACCTTCACGCGCGTGACGGTCGTCACAGGTGGGTGACGGTCGTCACGCGCTGAAGTAGTGCCTTACGCTCGTCAATGGTATGTGACGAGCGTTTCCTTATGTTGGGGGTGTTACGCCCGTCACAGGGACGTGACGACCGTCACTGTTCCAAAAGTCCAAACTTTGTATTTTTTTATTCTTTTTCTCTTTGTTTATCGTCTAGCCTTCTTCATGTTGTCCTTTTCCATCGGTTTGAGTCGACAAGTGTTATACCTGCAAAAAGACAAATAATCTCGGAATAATCGGGGGTTAGACGACTTAATGAAATATAAAATCGGTAAAAAAGCATGGTAATTATACGATATGTTTTCTCGTTATCACCGGGCTGTGGCGAAGGTTGCCATATGTGTTATGTTTTACCTGCTGGTTGCCCATCTCTGAAGTCAGGTATCCAAAACCTGATGGATAGCAAAGAGATCCTGTTTGAAAAGACTGTGGTTTCATCCGTTCATTCTGAAGATGTTGCCATTATTACCATTTTCGACAATTCTTCCAAGGCTCCCTCGAGGAAGCCTGTTAGAATTACATCTGTTCCGAAGATCACACCTGTAATCATCACTGTTTCGGGGCCCATCCCCTACACCTCTGACAAAGCTGTCCCTTGGCACTATGGGGAAGATGTTTATGTTCTTGGAGTTAAGCAAGAGTTGGATGTTGATACCGGCGTCAGCAACATTATTGGGCCTGCTAAAGTCACCCGCAGCGGTAGACTTTTCTCACCTGATATTGCTCCACCAACTGTCCGAAAACCTGTTGTCATTACACCTGCAAGTGTACCTACTGCCATTCCTGATCAAGTTCTTAGTCCTACCCCTGTCTCCGAGTCATCTAACGCTCGAGGCAAAGGGATCACCACTGATGTGCTTGCCCAGACGGAGGCACCGAAGATGATTACTGTTGAAGCTTCCAAACAGGAGATGGAAGAGATTTTGAAGATTATTAAGAAGAGTGATTATAACGTAGTTGAGCAGCTGGGGAAAACCCCATCCAAGATTTCCATGTTGTCACTATTGTTGTGTTCAGAGGCCCACGCCAAGGCTCTGATTACCTTCCTGAAAACTGCCCACATGCCACAAGAGACATCAGTTGATCAGTTTACCGACTGTGTGGCTAATTTAACTACTGATAATGGTTTGGGTTTCTCCGACGCTGATTTGACTGCTAAAGGGAAGAACCATAATGATGCCCTACATGTCTCCATTGAATGCAGGGGCACTACTCTTGCACATGTATTGGTTGACACTGGTTCCTCGTTGAACATCTTGCCCAAGAAAGCTCTAGACCGGTTGGATTGCGAAGGGTTAGAGTTAAAACCAAGTAACATCGTTGTCAGGGCCTTTGACGGGTCTAAAAGGATGGTACATGGTGAGGTTGATATTCCAATTAAAGTTGGTTCTCAGGTCTTCAATTCTACATTCTACGTGATGGACATTCGGCCATCCTATTCTTGTTTGCTAGGTCGTCCATGGATCCACAAAGCTGGAGCCGTAACCTCAACGCTCCACCAGAAGCTGAAGTACCCGGTCAGAGGGAAGATTGTGACAGTACAAGGGGAGGAAGAGTACATGGTCAGCCACCTCAACTCGTTTCGATACGTAGATATGGATGGGGAGTTCATTGAGACCCTATTTCAGCATTTTGAAGAGGTCCCTCAGACACTGGCATCAGCTGAGACTGTGATTGAAGATTCTCCTATGAAGATGGCTTCCTTAAAGGATGCTCGGGATGTTATTGAGAAGGGTGAGTATGCAAACTGGGGCCGACTTCCTGATTTCACTCAGAAGACTAATAAGTTTGGTTTGGGTTTCACTGCAGAAGCTCAAAGGGCTGTTCGTAGTGCAAGGATTGGAAGACCTCCTGTGTTCATCAACAACTCGGGAGTAAATGTCATTGAAGATGATGTGGAGGAGCCCGAATTCGACAACTGGATCTATCCTACGACCAACGGTGGACCAAGCAACTGGACAGCAAAGGACTTCATCCCTATTACTTTTATTACCCAGTAATGAACTCTTTGTTTTGAAGTTGTAACAGACAATGTTTGGAAATTTTATGGCCCGGTGTCTTACCCGGGGCACCGTGGCTTCATTTGTGAGGGCTTTTGTGTGCCATTTTCATATATCATTAATAAAAGCATTGGACGTTTCTTGCATTTCAAATTTTACGCTCTTTGTTTTTCTTTATTATATGTTGCAAAACAACTATTTTACACACACTCACATATACAGGTCTCCATCCACTCTGGATCTCACTGGTAACGACTCTGCTACTACCAGTTATGACTTCTAAAATCCGATCAATTCAGCCAAAGACGAAGGTTAAAATGATTGTGAAGTGCCTAGCGAACTCACAAGACTGCTACTCCAGGAAGAGAGGGCCATTCAGCCACATGAAGAGCCGATCGAAACAGTGAATCTGGGTACTAAGACAGACAAGAAGGAAGTCAAGATCGATGCAAATCTGGAGCTTAGTGTGAAACAGCGGTTGATTCAGATGTTGCATGACTACGTTGAAATCTTTGCCTGGTCTTATGAAGACATGCCTAGTTTGGATACTGACATTGTGGTTCATCGCCTGCCTACCAAGGAAGACTGCCCTCCTGTAAAACAGAAGGTTCGCCGTATGCGCCCAGAGATGTCCGAGAAAATCAAGGCCGAAGTTATGAAACAGTTTGACACCGGTTTTCTAGCAGTTACTTCTTACCCTCAGTGGGTCGCCAATGTGGTTCCTGTGCCGAAGAAGGATGGTAAGGTTCGAGTGTGTGTTGACTACAGGGATTTTAACAGGGCAAGCCCTAAGGATGACTTCCCTTTACCTCACATCGACGTTCTGGTTGACAATACTGCTCAGCACAAGGTATTCTCCTTCATGGATGATTTCTCCGGTTATAATCAGATAAAGATGGCTCCCAGGGACATGGAGAAGACCACTTTTGTTACTCAGTGGGGTACCTTTTGCTACAAGGTCATGCCTTTTGGGTTGAAAAATGTTGGGGCAACATATCAGCGTGCCATGGTTGCTTTGTTTCATGACATGATCCACCATGAAATTGAAGTTTACGTCGACGATATGATTGCGAGGTCCCAGACTGAGGAGGAACACCTTGACCATCTACAGAAGCTGTTTGACAGGTTGAAGTTGTATAAGCTGAGATTGAACCCAAATAAGTGTACCTTCGGGGTGAGGTCTGGTAAGCTACTGGGTTTCATCGTAAGTGACAAAGGTATTCAAGTGGACCCTGCCAAGGTGAAAGCCATACAAGAGATGCCAGCTCCCAGGACAGAGAAAGAAGTCAGAGGCTTTCTGGGACGACTGAACTACATTGCCTGATTCATCTCGCACCTAACTGCTACTTGTAAGCCAATCTTCAAGCTGCTGAAGAAAGATCAAGTGGTACGTTGGAATGATGATGGTCAGGCCGCTTTCGAAAGAATCAAAGATTATCTCCAAGAGCCACACATCCTAATGCCACTAGTTGAAGGAAGACCTCTGATCCTATACTTGACGATACTTGACAACTCAATGGGGTGTGTGCTGGGGCAGCATGACGAGTCTGGCCGAAAAGAGCATGCTATTTATTACCTTAGCAAAAAGTTTACCGACTGTGAGACCCGATACTCACTGCTTGAGAAAACTTGTTGCGCTTTGGCCTGGGTTGCTCGCCGACTGAGACAGTATATGCTGACTCACATTACTTTGTTGATTTCAAAGATGGATCCAATCAAGTACATCTTCGAAAAGCCCGCCTTGTCCGGAAGAATAGCAAGATGGCAGATGATCTTGACTGAGTATGACATCCAATACACGACTCAAAAAGCAATCAAGGGAAGTGTTTTGGCAGACCATTTGGCACAACAGGCAGTGGATGATTACCAGTCTATGAACTTTGAGTTCCCGGACGAAAATATCATGGTAGTGACTGATTATGAGATACCTGGACCGGATGAAGGACCTGAGGAAGGATCCCGATGGTCTATGTACTTTGATGGAGCTTCGAACGCTTTGGGTAATGGCATTGGTGCCGTGATCATATCTCCTAAAGGCTCTCATACTCCATTTACCGCCCGACTATGTTTCAACTGCACCAACAACATGGCGGAGTATGAAGCGTGCATCATGGGTCTTCGAGTTGCAATTGACCTAAGGATTAAGTTTCTAAGTGTCTTTGGAGATTCCTCTCTCGTGATCAGTTAGATCAAGGGAGAGTGGGATACGAAACACCCTAATCTTATTCCTTACAAGGAGTATGTATTGACGTTGCTTCCCCATTTCGAGGAGATAACCTTTGAACATTTCCCAAGAGAGGAGAATCAGTTGGAGGACGCGCTAGCTACGATGTCTTCTATGTTCAAAGTCAAGTGGGACAACGAGGCTCCCCGAATCATTATTTGGAAATTGGATGAACCTGCACATTGTTGTGATCTTAAGACTGAAGAGGTAACAGAAAAGCCCTGGTATCATGAGGTGAGGAGATACCTTGAAGCTCGGGAGTACCCCGAGGATGCTGTGATCGGTGGATCTGGAACTGACTGTTTAACGCTGGTTCGCGAAATGTCGCGGAAGCAAGAGTCGCCGCCGTCTTTTATTTTCTCCAAATGGAAAGGACAAAAGCACAGAAAAATTCCTTATAGAGATTGCTCTCGGTTCGGGAGGTAGATTTATAGAAAGGGAAGGTGTTATCACCCTTTCTATCCATGGTTATCCATGGGCTCTTAGATACTTGCTCATTTGTGTTTTCAAAATTGTTTGTTTGCTTTTCAACTGTGGGTTTTGACAAGTTTCTTTGAAAATTTCAGTTCGACTCTTGTATCGGTCCTCAAGAGTGTTTGAAAAATTGCTTTCGAAAGCTTTTTGAAAAGGTGTCGGTGTGAAAAGTATTTTTGATTTATTTTGAAATTAGAGCAAGTATCTAGAGTCGTCTACCTACCCTAAGGAATTCGTCTGTGTAAATGTCCTTTAAAGTAGTGCCATCCCACCATTGAGAGGTAGGTAGCACCACCGTTGGAGGTGTTCGGGTCAATTCGAGGTTCGGGACATGGTGATCACCAGAGCAATGGGAAGACACCTTAGAAGCTACCCTCATGCCAGGTTCCCGGATCATGAGGACTTACTAAGACATCCTCTACTCGACAATCACCTTTCGAGGCAAGGCAACAGTGAGGCGTACCTTAAGGGTGGTGTGTGATTTGTGTGTCATGTTCATTTGCATTTATCTTGTCATGTCGTGGGTGATCTACGCTTTTGTTTTTATTTTAGTCATTCATTCTTGCATGCCATTATTAACAGTTAAAAGAGCGAGAAGTATAAAGTTCCTAAACTATTACAAAGGCGCAGGTCCACATCGCCAAATTTAATCCAGGACCCGATTTGACAGAAAATAAAGAAGTAAAGTGCGAGAAATATAAAAGTTTAATTTACACGGCTTTGGGAGAAGTACATTAAAAATTATAAGAAATAAAATAAAATGCGCGATTTGAATTAAAATTGAAACGAGGGCATTGGACCCTTTTTAATGAAATTAAATTATAAAATTAATGAAATTAAAATGAAAAAAAGAAATTATTTTTTGAGTTTTTTTGGTATTTATGATTTTAATGAGAATTAAATTAAATTAAGAAATTAATTAATTAACCCTAATTCTACAATTTTGATTTATTAAGAAAAACATGTTAAAGTTAAACCTAAAATTAATTTAGCTATTTACATGATAATTTAATTACAAAAAATAATATTCAATAATTAATTATGGTGAAAAAGAGAAAAAAAAGAATAAAAGTAATTAAAACCTAATTCTACAAATTTTAAGGTTATTAGAAAAAATATTAAGATTTAAACCTAAATTTAACCTAATTAGTTAGTGAGATTTATTTACAAAAATATTAAAATAAAATATATTAGTTTTTGTCTTTTCTGATTTTTTGTTATTTTTATATTTTATGAAAATAATTAATTTAAGGAATATATAAAAAAAGAAATAATTGAAATAGATAAAAATAAGAAAGAAAAGAATTGTAAAACCTAAGGGGGTTCTGTCCCCAATTGGAGGAATGACTTAGCAATTCAGGCCCAATTGATTTCTGGCCTGGTTGACCTTTATGCTGGCGTGTGTTTCGTTGACTGAGGCACACCATATGCTCTGAATCCTGGCCTTGGGTTTGACGTAGTGGGACGGGTGGCACGCTTGGATGTAAGGCCATAGGGTGGACGCTTGTAAATGAGCTACACAAGAATACAATTAGAAGAAAAATATAAGGAAAGGGAGGGGGACCTGGGATCGAACCCAGGTCCTGTTGCTTACCAATCCAACGCCTTGACCAACTGTACCACACACGCACTTTGTTTATTATATAACTAACAATTAATATGAAAGAAAACAAGCGTTAGTGGGAAATTTTAGCGCGCAATTCAAATATACCAATCATCAGCCTACACATCATCTTCTTCTTCGTTGTTTGTATTTTCCTGAAACATGAAAAAGAATTAGCGGGGGTTTTGAACCCCCCCAAAATATGCACTTTTCAATAATAGCGAATAGGCTATGGTGCTATATAAATTAGGCGCGACAGGGCAGTTCTATTCGTCCAAACCTCCTGATTTCAACCATGGTATTAGGGTGTTCTAATTTTACAGTATTCAAAAACGCCTAATTTGAAAGTCCTGTAACCCTAACCATCTTCCATGGTGAATTCTTCAATAGTGCATGAAAACTCAATCAAAGTATGCAGTTAGCTTTAGAATCAATCAATTAGTATGAATCCATATAAAAAATGCAATGGAAATGCTTGAATATTGAAATACGAATATGCATAAAATTGGAAACAGTTTGAGTTTTGTATACCAATTATGGGCGTGTAAGGGTTAAAAAACAATGCAGGAAGCTTCCTTGACACTTTTGCAAGCTATTGGGATTGTTATTTCTCCCTGAATCGTGCTAGAATAGGGTTTTCAGTTTTCACTTTTTTGACAAAAAACTCAAACTTTGTTATGCTTTTCTGGCGCAGCCTGGAGGTTCTTTGGAATAGGGTTTGCATGAGTATATGTATTGGAACGATTAGGGTGCAAAATTGGATAAAAAAACCATGTGCATTGATGAAGAGATCTTTGATTTTCATGGCAAATATTTTTCAATCTTTTTCACATGTTTTTGATGCCAATCATATCCAATTGCCTTGATTCTTTCCAAATCTAATCATGCACGAAATATTGAGTGTATTTTATGCATAAAAAGATTTAAAAACTTAGGTTTGGTATTTTTCATATATTTTAATTAATTAAATGAATTATTAGCAATTAAAAATTCAAATAAATAAATAAAAATGGTGAAAAACTTCCCTTTGGGCCAAATGGTCGTGCACATGCCTTGGATGATGATTCTTGGAAGAAAATGTGGCCCATTAGCAATTTTAAGACATTTGAAGCAAAGTTGACTTTTCAAAATATCCAAAAATTTCCCAACTTCCACAAGGCATATCTTGCTCAATTTTTAAGCTTTGCTCATTTTCTTGGACATTTTGGAAAGGTCTTGAAGTCCTCTAACCAATGCCTTTGGTCCCATGTCATTTTGATTTACCAATCTCAAGTTATGGCCTTTGACTTAAAGTCCCTTTTTGTTGACTTTTGAAAATGACCTATAATGTTGAAATTGATAAATTTTTGTGAGAGCATTTCTTGGACTTGAAGTGTGAAGAGGAGTTGTAGGAAATGTCTTTCTCTTCAAAATGAGCTTTGGATGGAATTTTTCTGATAAACCATGTGGAAGTTATGCCTTGGTCAAGTTACAGTTGACTTTTTCAACTGTCCAAATATGGAAACTTTTGCATCTTGAGACTTTTTGAGCCAAGCTTTGAGAATCATGATCAAGCATTGATCAAATGATGTTTGTGGCCTCAAAATGAGATGTTGACCAAAAATTTGAACTTTTGACTGCCAAATGACCATTTTGCCCCTACAGTTGACTGTAGTGCAATTAGGGTTTTTGACTGTGCAATTTTGTGCTGTAAGTCTTGAAACTTGGTATGGGGATGCTTGACCATGTTTGTAGGCATGTGGGACTTGATTGGACCCTTGGAAACTTCAATTACCTTGCCAGAACCAAAACCCTAATTTTGACTGTTTAGGAGGCCCTTGAACTGTGTAACCCTTGGGGAATTTTGAAGCTTGCTCTTTGCAAATTCTTGAAGAATATGGGAGGGAAAATTTTGGGGTACAACAGTTGCCCCTGTTCAATCTTCTTAGACCTGAGGATGCAGATTGGCTGACGTGCCTTTCGTAATCCGAAGGTGGAAGATGATTGAACACTAGAGTGCCTAGAAATTTGCGCTCACATAGTAGTGTGATGGTGGGAATGGGCTTATAGATGCCATTTGGAGATTGATGGATAGGATGATGGGCTTATAGATGCCATGCTAAGAGATGATGGAAGGTGGATGGGCTTATAGATGCCATCTGGATGTCGATCGCGTAAGAGATTCCTTAGCGAGGACTTGCGTACCTGAAAAAAGAAAAATGAGTACCTGGCCTGCTACAGGAGCTGGTCTTCAAATTATTTGTGTAGATGTGTCCTGACTGGTTACAGGAGCTGGATCTGGATCTTCAAAAGGTGATGAATGAACCAGAGATGGTTACTACCTCAACAGGAACGCTGAGAGAACCTTGGACGATTACTACCTCAACAGGAACGCTGAGAGAATCTTGGACGACTTCAACCTCAACAGTATCATTGAGAGAATCTGGGGACGGTTACTACCTCCACAGTAACGGGGAGAGAACCACAGGCGACTACAACCTTAACAGTATCATTGAGAGAATCTTGGATATCTTCTACTGAGTCTTTATCAGAAAAATCTGTTAGGGGTCGATTTAGCTGGACTAGAGAAGGCCTTTGACTGGATAAGAAACAGGAAAATCTTAGGGTCGATTTAACTGAACCGGTCTAGGTCTTGAAATCTTCAACTAGATAAGAAACATGGAGATCTTAGGGTCGATCTGACTGAACCAGAGAAGGCCTTGGACTGGATAAGAAACAGAAAAATCTTAGGGTCGATTTAACTGAACCGGTCTAGGTCTTGAAATCTTCAACTGGATAAGAAACAGGGAGATCTTAGGGTCGATCTGACTGAACCAGAGAAGGCCTTTGACTGGATAAGAAATAGAAAAATCTTAGGGTCGATTTAACTGAACCGGTCTAGGTCTTGAAATCTTCAACTGGATAAGAAACAGGGAGATCTTAGGGTCGATCTGACTGAACCAGAGAAGGCCTTTGACTGGATAAGAAACAGAAAAATCTTAGGGTCGATTTAACTGAACCGGTCTAGGTCTTGAAATCTTCAACTGGATAAGAAACAGGGAGATCTTAGGGTCGATCTGACTGAACCAGAGAAGGCCTTGGACTGGAAAGAAACAGTAAAATCTTAGGGTCGATTTAACTGAACCGGTCTAGGTCTTGAAATATAGTTGAGAACTTAACTGAATCTTTCCTGAAAGGTAAAGGTCAGTCATATGCAATGCATGATATGGATCAAGCAATGATGTTCTCAATATAAATGAGATTTGTGAGATATGATGCATATATGCATGCTACAATGATGTATGTGATGTTTATGAATATATGTTTTCGTCTTAGGAAAGTAAATCCTTGACGTGTGCCGGGAAGTCACTCCTGGGTTGATGTTGAAGAATAGATTTTTGCTTCCACTGGGGATGATAGTTGCAAGCATACCGGTAGGAGAAGGTAACTCTGTTGGGGAATGAACTTGGCGAACGGATTACTCTGCGGGGAGAAAAATACTCTAGCGATCTTGCTGGGAAGCAATACTCTGTGGGGAGAGAGATATTTTGCTGAAATGTTGATAATAATTTGCTGGGGATGCCATTGTTGTGTTGGAAGTGTTGATAGACTTCGCTGGGGATAAGAAGACTTCGTCGAGGACGCTCTTTCCGTTGCTTTTGGCTGAGGATAACCCAGTTATATCCTGGTAAGGAAATAACTCTTGAATAAAGCCGGGAGACGCGTTCGTGCTCTGCGAGGATAAGCTTCCAGAATCTACTAGGGATAAGCTTACTGCTTGGGGAGATGGATTCCAACTTTCCTGGGGGGGCTGGATTGGGCTCTCTTGGGGAAGTTTTGAATTGTATCGGGGAAGTGATTCCACTGAATGTTGGATATACCGCCGGGGAACAATCTTTAGGTCAAGACTGCCGGGGATGCTTGTTAAGAGTGCATATATACTGCTGGGGAATATTGAGATCTACTGGAGGATACTCAACTTCCTTAAGGTTGATAATATAGCTTGGCTTGAGGAGAGTATACTGCTTGCTGGCTCACTCTCTGGGGAATTAAGATATCTGGTTATGTTCTTCAGCTGAACCTACCTTGATACCTTGGAGGATAGAACAATTAGATTGCTTAGACAACTCTTTATTGCCCCTGTTTCTAATGTTACCTGTAATTAATCCTTTATTTCGTATGCAAATATTCATGAGTTAGCAAATTATTGTCAATGTATATATCACAAATTGAACCTTGGACGTTCTTCGCAAAACAAAACAGAAAAGAAAAAAACAATTGGCAATTTTGGCTGAAAAGTGTATTTATATTGATTTTGAATTGCCTGTAAATAGGCGTTTATATACAAGAGGCTGACGTCCTAGTAAGAGAACGCCGCCGAACAAAAGAGTTTATACAAGTTTGTACAAAAGAAAATAAAACAGCTGTGTAAAATGAATGATCCCCTGGGTTTCAACTCTGATATCGCCTTTATATCTCTGAGCGTCTCATCACTTGATGACCTTGGTTGACGATGAAGCTGACTGATCGATGCCGTTTGAACTTGATGTAGATACCGGATTCTGGATGCAAAGTGATCCAATGAGACACAGTATTACGCTTTATCCCTAACTTTTGCCTGGACCGCCCTTTCGGGTTTTCAGTCCACAGGGATACCCATTTTTGCCCAAGCCGCCTTTTCAGGTTTTCGACTTGTCGGGTGTACAGATTTTTTTCATTTCATCCCTTCATTTTTCCCGAACCCTTTTGGTTCGCCGGGAAGCCCTAATTTTTGCCTAGACATGTCAGCCTAGCGGGTCTTTTTCATGCGTAGTATCTTTTTACTATGTCTGTATTGGCGGGGTGAGGAAGGTCGTCACCATCCATATTGGTTAGAATCATGGCTCCTCCTGAGAACACATGCTTAACCACAAATGGCCCTTCGTACGTAGGGGTCCATTTGCCCCTTGGATCACTCTGAGGAAGGATGATTCGCTTGATTACCAGATCCCCAACTTGATATTCCTGTGGTCTGACCTTTTTGTTAAATGCCCTGATCATTCGTTTTTGGTACGTCTGACCATGACAGATAGCAGCAAGTCTCTTTTCGTCAATAAGGTTTAGCTGATCAAGTCGTGTCTGGATCCAATCATCTTCGTTCAGATTTGCATCCTTCATTATCCGGAGAGAGGGTATTTGCACTTCGATCGGTAAGACTGCCTCCATATCGTAGACCAAGAAGAAAGGAGTTGCCCCGGTTGACGTTCTGGCTGAGGTACGGTACCCATGTAGAGCGAACGGTAACATCTCGTGCCAATCTTTATAAGTCACTGTCATCTTCTGCACGATTTTCTTAATGTTCTTATTTGCTGCTTCTACAGCCCCATTCATCTTCGGCCGATAAGGAGAAGAGTTGTGGTGCTGTATCTTAAACTGCTCGCAGAGCTTAGTGATCATCTTGTTATTAAGATTGGTACCGTTGTCTGTAATGATTCTTTCTGGGACGCTGTATCGACAGATCAGGTTATGCCGAATGAACCGTGCCACAACAGTCTTGGTTACCGTAGCGTAGGAAGCCGCTTCAACCCACTTCGTGAAGTAATCAATCGCTACCAGGATGAAGCGATGCCCGTTAGATGCCGTAGGTTTAATCTCACCGATCATGTCTATGCCCCACATTGCAAACGCCCAAGGCGCAGTCAGAACATTTAGAGGAACTGGAGGAACATGCACCTTGTCTGCATAAATCTGGCATTTATGGCATGTCCGAGAGTGCTGGTAACAGTCAGCTTCCATGGTGGACCAGAAATATCCTGCCCGAAGGATTTTCTTTGCCATAGTGTGTCCACTGGAATGTGTTCCGAAGGTCCCTTCATGTAACTCTTCCATGATCCTTTCTGCTTCATTCTTGTCCACACAACGCAGTAAGGTCGAATCATGGTTTCGCTTATACAGGATGCCGTTGCTAAGGAAGAACTTCGCTGCGAACCTTCTCAGAAACTTCTTATCATTGACAGAGGCACCTTTAGGATACTCCTGGGCTTCCAAATATCTCTTCACCTCATGGTACCAAGACTTCTCATTCACCAATTCAGTCTCGAGATCACAACAGTATGCCGGTTCGTCCAGTTTCCAGATGATGATCCGGGGAGCCTCATTATCCCATTTGACCTTGAACATAGAAGACATTGTAGCTAACGCGTCCGCCAGCTGATTCTCCTCTCTCGGGAAGTGTTCAAAGGTTATCTTTGTGAAGTGGGGGATCAATGTCAACACACATTCTCTGTAAGGAATAAGATTCGGATGTTTCGTATCCCACTCCCCTTTGATCTGATTGATCACGAGAGCGGAATCTCCGAAGACACTCAGAAACTTGATCCTTAGGTCGATCGCAGCTTGAAGACCCATGATGCATGCCTCATATTCCGCCATGTTATTGGTGCAGTTGAAACATAGTCGGGCAGTAAGTGGAGTATGAGTGCCTTGAGGAGATATGATTACAGCGCCGATACCGTTACCCAAAGCATTGGAGGCTCCGTCAAAGTGCATAGACCATCGGGATCCTTCCTCAGGTCCTTCATCCGGTCCAGGTACTTCACAATCAGTCACTATCATGATGCTCTCATCTGGAAACTCAAAGTTCATTGACTGATAGTCGTCTACGGCCTGATGTGCCAAGTGGTCTGCCAATACACTTCCTTTGATGGCTTTCTGGGTTGTATACTGAATGTCGTATTCTGTCAAGATCATTTGCCATCTTGCTATTCTCCCAGACAGAGCAGGCTTTTCAAATATGTACTTTATAGGATCCATCTTTGAGATCAACAAGGTAGTGTGAGTCAGCATATACTGTCTCAGCCGGCGAGCAGCCCATACCAAAGCGCAGCAAGTTTTCTCAAGCAGTGAGTATCGGGTCTCACAGTCGGTAAACTTTTTGCTAAGGTAATAAATGGCATGCTCTTTTCGGCTAGACTCGTCATGTTGCCCCAGCACACACCCCATTGAGTTGTCAAGTACTGTCAGATATAGTATCAGAGGTCTCCCTTCAACCGGTGGCATAAGGATGGGTGGTTCTTGGAGATACTCTTTGATTCTGTCAAAAGCAGCCTAACATTCATCATTCCAACGTACTACCTGATCTTTCTTCAGCAGCTTGAAGATTGGTTCACAAGTAGCAGTTAGGTGTGAGATGAATCGAGCAATGTAATTCAAGCATCCTAAAAAGCCTCTGACTTCTTTCTCTGTCTTAGGAACTGGAATCTCTTGAATAGCTTTGACCTTGGTAGGGTCCACTTGAATACCCTTATCATTTACAACGAAGCCTAGCAACTTTCCAGATCTTACCTCGAAGGTGCACTTGTTCGGGTTCAACCTCAGCTTGTACAATTTCAACCGGTCAAACAACTTCTGCAGATGATCTAGGTGCTCTTCTTCAGTCTGGGACCTTGCGATCATGTCGTCAACATACACTTCTATCTCATGATGGATCATGTCATGAAATAAAGCAACCATGGCATGTTGGTAGGTTGCCCCAACGTTCTTCAGTCCAAAAGGCATGACCTTATAGCAGAAGGTGCCCCACTGAGTAACAAAGGTAGTCTTTTCCATGTCTTCAGGTGCCATCTTGATCTGATTGTAACCTGAAAAACCATCCATGAAAGAGAACACCTTATGCTGAGCTGTATTATCAACAAGAACATCAATGTGAGGTAGGGGGAAGTCATCTTTGGGGCTGGCCCTGTTCAGATCCCTGTAGTCGACACATATTCTGACCTTTCCGTCTTTCTTAGGTACCGGCACCACATTAGCAACCCACTGAGGGTAAGAAGTCACTGCAAGGAACCCAGCATCAAACTGTTTCATAACCTCGGCTTTGATCTTCTCAGACATCTCTGGACGCATACGGCAGACCTTTTGCTTAACCGGAGGGCAGTCTTCCTTGGTAGGCAAATGATGGACCACAATGTCAGTATCCAACCCGGGCATGTCTTCGTAGGACCAGGCAAATATCTCCACATAATCATGTAACATTTGATTCAACCGTTGCTTCACGCTGAGCTCTAGGTTGGCACCAATCTTTACCTCCTTTCTGTCCGTCTCAGTACCCAGATTTATTGTTTCCACTGGCTCTTCATGTGGTTGAATTGCCCTCTCTTACTGGAGTAATAGTCTTGCAAGCTCGCCAGGCACTTCACAATCATCTTCACCTTCGTCTTCGGCTAAGTTGATCGGATTTTCAAAGTCATAACTGGCAGTAGCAGAGTCGTTACCAGTGAGATCCAGAGTGGATTGAAACCTGTATGAGTGAGTGTGTGTAAATACAGCTGTTTTGAAATATATAAAGGAAGGAAAGACAGAAAAGGAGCATAAGATTTGAAATGCGAAAAAACGTCCAAGATCTTTATTCATGATATATGAAATGACAATTTATATGCCCTCACAAATGAAGCCAACGGTGCCCCGGGTAAGACACCGGGCCATAGAGTTTTAATTGTTTATTACAAATAACAAAACAAAGAAGTTTATTACTGCGTAAAAAAAGTAACAGGAGTATGGTCCTTAGCAATCCAATTGGTCAATCCGCCATCAGTTGTCAGGTAGATCCAGCTATTGAACTCAGCTTCATCCACTTCATTATTCTCCCCAACAACATTCACTCCTGGATTGGTAATGAGCACAGGAGGTCTTCTGGTCTTTGCCTTTCGCATAGCTTTCTGTCCCTCTGCAGTAAAACCCAGTCCGAACTTGTCAGTTTTCTGTGTAAAATTAGGGAGCCTGCCCCAGTTAGCACATTCACCTTTCTGAACCACAGCCCGGGCATCCTTTAGGGAAGCCATCTTCAAAGGAACATCCTCTTCGACCGCTGTTTCTGCTGCTGCTGAAATTGGAAGTACCTCTTCGAAATGCTGAAAGGGGGTTTCAATGAACTCCCTGTCCATCTCAATGTACCTGAAGGAATTCAAATGGCTCACCATATACTCCTCCTCTCCCTGCACAGTGACGATCTTCCCTCTGATAGGGTATTTTAGCTTCTGGTGCAAGGTAGAGGTCACTGCCCCAGCTTTGTGGATCCAAGGTCGACCCAGTAGACAAGAATAAGATGGACGGATATCCATCACATAAAAAGTAGAGTTGAATACTTGAGAGCCCACATGAATAGGAATGTCAACCTCTCCATGAACCATCCTCTTGGAACCGTCAAAGGCTCTGACGATGATGTTGCTAGGTTTCAGCTCCAGGCCTTCACAATCCAAACGGTCCAAGGCCTTCTTGGGTAGCACATTTAGGGAAGAGCCAGTGTCTACCAACACGTGCGCCAGAGTAGTGCCCCTGCATTCGATAGAGACATGTAGGGCGTCATTGTGGTCCCTTCCCTTGGCAGTAAGGTCAGCATCTGAGAAACCCAAACCATTATCCGCTGTCAGATTTTCTACGCAATCAGTAAAGTGAACTGTAGATGTCTCCTGTGGCACATGGGCCGTCTTGAGAAATGAAATTAAGGCCTTAGCATGGGCCTCTGAGCACAATAGCAAGGAGAGCATGGAGATCTTGGAGGGCGTATGCCCCAGCTGTTCCACAACATTAAAGTCACTCTTCTTGATTATTTTTAGGATTTCCTCCATCTCTTGTTGGGAGGCCTCAGCAGTTACAGGTCTTGGTGCCTCCATCCGGGCAGGCTCATCTTCAATCCCTTTGCCCCGAGCATTGGATGACTCGGCAACAGGGGAAACAACTTGATCAGTAACAGGAACAGGTATACTTGTAGGTGTTATAGTAAGGGGTCTTTGAATAGCTGGCGGTGCAATGTCAGGCGAGAAGAGCCTGCCACTGCGGGTAACCTTGGCTGGACCAGTAATATTGCTGATACTGGTGCCAGTGTTGAACTCTTGTTTGATTCCATTCACATACACATCTGCCCCATAGTGCCAGGGGACAACCTTATCAGATTCGTAGGGGAGAGGCCCCGGAACAGTAATAACAACAGGTGCGACAGTCATGATTTGAACAGGCTTCCTTGGGAGAGCCTTGATTGGATTATTGAAGATTGTAACAACGGAAACTTCTTCCACCGGAACAAACTAAACAGCAGTCTTCTTAAACAGAATCTCCTTGTTGTCCATTAGGCTTTGGATGCCCAACTTCAGCAAAGGACAACTAGATAGGGAAACAGCACAGAACAGGCAACCTTCACTGCAACCCGGAAATAAACCGGCCAGCAGTAGGTTCCTCTTGACAATCATTAAGGGAGTAGCCACATCATCCACAGAAACAGCGTATACATCTTCATCAACAGCATTTACTCCATGCTGGGGCATAGGAGCAGTCACCACATTCGGCCTCTCAGGCGCTTCAAATTGTATCTCTTTTGCGTCAATAAGGTCTTGTACCTTATTCCTTAAGGCCCAACAGTCATCAGTGGAATGCCCCGGGCTATCGGAGTGATAAGCACAGCGGGCGTTTGGATTGTATTTGGGGGAGGCAGTGTTCACAACTTTTGGGGCCTCTCTGACAGTCACTAGATTGGTGGATAGTAACTGCGGCAAGATCTGCGATAGGGTCATACTCAAACGGGTAAACTCTCTCCGGGGTCTTTCAGCCCTTTGAGGATTGGTTTGCCGAGGAGCGGCATTAGGCTTGGCAATCATCACCGCGTTGACAGACTGGCGGCGCTCAGGTTTCTCTTGTCTTCTGGACCCATATACGGCACTGGCCTCCTTCTTGAAGGGCTTCTTCTCAAAACTTGTAGATGCACCCTTCGGAATCTTACCAGACTTCAACCCAGCCTCAATTCTCTCTCCAGTCAGAATAAGATCAGTAAACCCTGCAGATGAGTTACCGATAAGATGGTTGAAAAATGGCCCAGATAGGGTCCCCAAGAACATGTCTACCAACTCCCGGTCAGTTAACGGAGGCTGCACCCTGCCAGCCAAATCCCTCCACTTCTGTGCGTACTCTTTAAAACCTTCACTTGACCCTAACGACATACCCTGGAGCTGGGTACGTGTAGGGGCAAGGTCGGCATTATATTGATACTGCTTATAGAAAGCAGTAGCCAACTCCTCCCAGATATGAACCTTGGTCCCATCCAGCTGATAGAACCATTCGAGATGAGTCCCTGAAAGACTCTCCTGGAAGAAGTGGATCCACAAATTCTTGTCTGCTGAGTACGGTTGAATCTTCCGCACATACGATCTGAGGTGTAACTTGGGACAAGATGCCCTGTCATATTTGGTAAAGGATAGTGCTTTGAACTTATGAGGAATAATCACACCAGTAGACAAACCCAAGTCTCCGAAATCCAGCCCAGGCGCTTGTTGGATCTCCATAGCATTCAGTTTGTCCTCTAACTGCTTGTATCTGTCTTCTGCAGGAGGATATTGTTCCTCATCAAAATCAGTCTCGTTGTCGGAGACTACCGGACTAGGACCTTTTTCCCCTTGGGGAGTACCCTTTCCTATAGAAGAACCAGCCTCTTCATTCTGCAGAGTATTGCCAAACCTTCGGCCCGAGTTGAAAAGAACAGTCCTTCTCTTCTTCTTCTTTTCCTTCTTCAGGAGCAGAGCCTTCAGCTCTTCTTGGCCCTGAGCCAAACCCATGATTAGTTCCTGAAATTGCGCGTTCTGCGCCTGAAGAGCCTTGATGGACATCTCAGTTGATGACGAGTCAGGATTCATGATGCTGAAATAAACAGCGAAGAACAGTAAGCAACCTGAAAAGAAGAAAACCTGCTATGCACATGATGAATGATATGTGTTTATGCAATGCATTCAAGGGTTCGAAAGTTCAAATTCGTTGTAGACAAAAAGGAACACACGTTATCATTAAGGAAATAATTGTTCAGTACATCAAAGCCTCATGGGCAAAATAATACAAAAGCAAATCAATCCCAAAAGACGCTACGCATCCTCTTTGGAGCTATGTAGGCGTTGAGATTCCTCTCCTCGTGCAATAGGCGGGTGAGCTCCAGGACCTTCTTTTCACTAGCATGTAGACCGGTCTCAAGAGAATTCCGTTCTTCCTTAAGCTGGATCCAGCTCTTCTGCATCTCTTCCCAGGATGTGGGCATGTCAGAATGCTGAATGGTGTAGGACACTTCTCCTTCCAAGACTGGCTCTTTGATCACAGGGAGCATATGAGGATAAGGCATTACTAACTTCTGGGAGCGGGCGCGTACCCACTTGAGATAAGGTTCCAATGGGATGGAGTTCCTGTGCCCCAGTGTCTTACTGTCTATCCTACTTGGCATCCTCCAGGCTCTGATAAATCTCTGGCGAAGTCCTTGTGCATCATTGTCGAAGTCAAAAACTATGTCAGGAATTAACATGTCATGGGGGCCATCCCTCCGAGCATAACCAAATTGTCTCCAAGCCAGGCATGGGTTGTAAGTAATACCTCCTCTGATTCCAAGTAAAGGAACATTGGGGTACTCCCCGCAATGATCAATGATAGTGACATCTTCTCTGGACCGAGGGCACCAATGTATATCTGCATGTGTAAGAGTCATCAGCCGTTGTGACCATCTCAAACCCCGCTCGTTCTTCAAAACTGATTGTGGAAGGTGCGAAATAAACCACCTTCCCAGGAGAGGAGTGCAACACATAAGGACACCTCTTTTTCTCATGGTTCGAGTGTAACATGAGTGAAGGATGTCCCCCAACAACGTAGGTAAAGGATTCCTGGACATAAAGATCTGGACAGCACTGATATCTATAAGCTGATCTGGGTTAGGGAACAACACCAAACCATAGACAAGGAGGGCCACAACTTCTTCAAAAGCTTGTAAGTCAAGGGAGTTCCAACATTCATGGGCCTTTTCAAACAGAAACCTGGCTAAGAACCCTTTGATACCACTTCTAACTTCCCAATGTCCCTTGAGGTCAGATGATTGTAGGTGTAAGGCTTTAGCAATCTCTTCAAGCTTGGGTTCCTTTTCCATACCGTTGTAGGGCAGTTGATCAAGGATAGGGATCTTCAGGAGCCGGGAGAACTCCTCCAATGTAGGTACCAGCTGATAATCCAAGAAGGTGAAACAGTGATGCAAGGGGTCAAAGAACTGGAACAGGACCTTTATCATGTCTTCCTCGATGTTGGTGTTGACCAAGCTAATGAGTCTTCCATGTCTCTCACTGAATGAAGAGCTCTCGGGAATCCTGGATATAAGCTCCTTAAGCTGAGGAGGGATCCTTACAAGGCTGATTTGAATTGTCTTTCTGCGAATAGTTTCCATGTCCTACAAAACAAGAACAAAGATGAAGATTCGAACCCCTGAAATGGTTAGTCAATGCATATGATGTTGGATGATGTCATGATGCTATGATTAAACACACCACAGATATTTACAAAGACAAACATGTAAGGCACACAAGGCACACAAGACAAGCCCTTAGGGTTTAAGGCCAGCATGGGGTCTGGGTAGTACCCTCTTGAAGTTGGTGGGCTCAACCTGTCCTATTAGAAGTAACCGGGTTTTAAAGGTCCCAATATCACGGGATTGCTTTCATTGTTCATCGTTTCGATTTAGCCACTGAACTGGCGACCGGAATATTCCAGGAAAGCAACCCTCAATTGAGTGTAGTATCGAGTATCAACCAACCTCGGACTGCACCAAAGTCAGTTATCTCACTACCCTAAAGAGGCCAAGATGGTTCAATTAAGGTTCCTAAGGTCTGTTGATGCTTCACGACACCACACGGAGGCCCCGTACTCTCCTTGACTGAACTCAAGGGTTACCGGTACACACCAAAGTGCCACATCAACGTAGCGGACTGTTTCAACCATGTCGGTATACCCCGCACAGTTCCTTCACAGCCTTGTTGCTACTTTCTAAGAAGGTACCCCCCAGATCTGGGTTAGGATCTATAGAACTCCCGAAACAGTCCCACAATAATAAAGCAAACGATTCAGACATTTGAAAACACAAGTGATCTTAGTCCTAAGGTACACCTCACTTTAAAATTATCCCCAGCAGAGTCGCCAGTTCTGTGATCGGTGGATCTGGAACTGACTGTTTAACGCTGGTTCGCGAAATGTCGCGGAAGCAAGAGTCGCCACCGTCTTTTATTTTCTCCAAATGGAAAGGACAAAAGCACAGAAAAATTCCTTATAGAGATTGCTCTCGGTTCGGGAGGTAGATTTATAGAAAGGGAAGGTGTTAGCACCCTTTCTATCCATGGTTATCCATGGGCTCTTAGATACTTGCTCATTTGTGTTTTCAAAATTGTTTGTTTGCTTTTCAACTGTGGGTTTTGACAAGTTTCTTTGAAAATTTCAGTTCGACTCTTGTATCGGTCCTCAAGAGTGTTTGAAAAATTGCTTTCGAAAGCTTTTTGAAAAGGTGTCGGTGTGAAAAGTATTTTTGATTTATTTTGAAATTAGAGCAAGTATCTAGAGTCGTCTACCTACCCTAAGGAATTCGTCTGTGTAAATATCCTTTAAAGTAGTGTCATCCCACCATTGAGAGGTAGGTAGCACCACCGTTGGAGGTGTTCGGGTCAATTCGAGGTTCGGGACATGGTGATCACCAGAGCACTGGGAAGACACCTTAGAAGCTACCCTCATGCCAGGTTCCCGGATCATGAGGACTTACTAAGACATCCTCTACTCGACAATCACCTTTCGAGGCAAGGCAACAGTGAGGCGTACCTTAAGGGTGGTGTGTGATTTGTGTGTCATGTTCATTTGCATTTATCTTGTCATGTCGTGGGTGATCTACGCTTTTGTTTTTATTTTAGTCATTCATTCTTGCATGCCATTATTAACAGTTAAAAGAGCGAGAAGTATAAAGTTCCTAAACTATTACAAAGGCGCGGGTCCACATCGCCAAATTTAATCCAGGACCCGATTTGACAGAAAATAAAGAAGTAAAGTGTGAGAAATATAAAAGTTTAATTTACACGACTTTGGGAGAAGTACATTAAAAATTATAAGAAATAAAATAAAATGCGTGAGTTGAATTAAAATTGAAACGAGGGCATTGGACCCTTTTTAATGAAATTAAATTATAAAATTAATGAAATTAAAATGAAAAAAAGAAATTATTTTTTGAGTTTTTTTGGTATTTATGATTTTAATGAGAATTAAATGAAATTAAGAAATTAATTAATTAACCCTAATTCTACAATTTTGATTTATTAAGAAAAACATGTTAAAGTTAAACCTAAAATTAATTTAGCTATTTACATGATAATTTAATTACAAAAAATAATATTCAATAATTAATTATGGTGAAAAAGAGGAAAAAAAAAGAATAAAAGTAATTAAAACCTAATTCTACAAATTTTAAGGTTATTAAAAAAAATATTAAGATTTAAACCTAAATTTAACCTAATTAGTTAGTGAGATTTATTTACAAAAATATTAAAATAAAATATATTAGTTTTTGTCTTTTCTGATTTTTTGTTATTTTTATATTTTATGAAAATAATTAATTTAAGGAATATATAAAAAAAGAAATAATTGAAATAGATAAAAATAAGAAAGAAAAGAATTGTAAAACCTAGGGGGGTTCTGTCCCCAATTGGAGGTATGACTTAGCAATTCAGGCCCAATTGATTTCTGGCCTGGTTGACCTTTATGCTGGCGTGTGTTTCGTTGACTGAGGCACACCATATGCTCTGAATCCTGGCCTTGGGTTTGACGTAGTGGGACGGGTGGCACGCTTGGATGTAAGGCCATAGGGTGGACGCTTGTAAATGAGCTACACAAGAATACAATTAGAAGAAAAATATAAGGAAAGGGAGGGGGACCTGGGATCGAACCCAGGTCCTGTTGCTTACCAATCCAACGCCTTGACCAACTGTACCACACACGCACTTTGTTTATTATATAACTAACAATTAATATGAAAGAAAACAAGCGTTAGTGGGAAATTTTAGCGCGCAATTCAAATATACCAATCATCAGCCTACACATCATCTTCTTCTTCGTTGTTTGTATTTTCCTGAAACATGAAAAAGAATTAGCGGGGGTTTTGAACCCCCCCCCCCCCCCCCCAAAATATGCACTTTTCAATAATAGCGAATAGGCTATGGTGCTATATAAATTAGGCGCGACAGGGCAGTTCTATTCGTCCAAACCTCCTGATTTCAACCATGGTATTAGGGTGTTCTAATTTTACAGTATTCAAAAATGCCTAATTTGAAAGTCCTGTAACCCTAACCATCTTCCATGGTGAATTCTTCAATAGTGCATGAAAACTCAATCAAAGTATGCAGTTAGCTTTAGAATCAATCAATTAGTATGAATCCATATAAAAAATGCAATGGAAATGCTTGAATATTGAAATACGAATATGCATAAAATTGGAAACAATTTGAGTTTTGTATACCAATTCTGGGCGTGTAAGGGTTAAAAAACAATGCAGGAAGCTTCCTTGACACTTTTGCAAGCTATTGGGATTGTTATTTCTCTCTGAATCGTGCTAGAATAGGGTTTTCAATTTTCACTTTTTTGACAAAAAACTCAAACTTTGTTATGCTTTTCTGGCGCAGCCTGGAGGTTCTTTGGAATAGGGTTTGCATGAGTATATGTATTGGAACGATTAGGGTGCAAAATTGGATAAAAAAAACCCTGTGCATTGATGAAGAGATCTTTGATTTTCATGGCAAATATTTTTCAATCTTTTTCACATGTTTTTGATGCCAATCATATCCAATTGCCTTGATTCTTTCCAAATCTGATCATGCACGAAATATTGAGTGTATTTTATGCATAAAAAGATTTAAAAACTTAGGTTTGGTATTTTTCATATATTTTAATTAATTAAATGAATTATTAGCAATTAAAAATTCAAATAAATAAATAAAAATGGTGAAAAACTTCCCTTTGGGCCAAATGGTCGTGCACATGCCTTGGATGATGATTCTTAGAAGAAAATGTGGCCCATTAGCAATTTTAAGACATTTGAAGCAAAGTTGACTTTTCAAAATATCCAAAAATTTCCCAACTTCCACAAGGCATATCTTGCTCAATTTTTAAGATTTGCTCATGTTCTTGGACATTTTGGAAAGGTCTTGAAGTCCTATAACCAATGCCTTTGGTCCCATGTCATTTTGATTTACCAATCTCAAGTTATGGCCTTTGACTTAAAGTCCCTTTTTGTTGACTTTTGAAAATGACCTATAATGTTGAAATTGATAACTTTTTGTGAGAGCATTTCTTGGACTTGAAGTGTGAAGAGGAGTTGTAGGAAATGTCTTTCTCTTCAAAATGAGCTTTGGATGGAATTTTTATGATAAACCATGTGGAAGTTATGCCTTGGTCAAGTTACAGTTGACTTTTTCAACTGTCCAAATATGGAAACTTTTGCATCTTGAGACTTTTTGAGCCAAGCTTTGAGAATCATGATCAAGCATTGATCAAATGATGTTTGTGGCCTCAAAATGAGATGTTGACCAAAAATTTGAACTTTTGACTGCCAAATGACCATTTTGCCCCTACAGTTGACTGTAGTGCAATTAGGGTTTTTGACTGTGCAATTTTGTGCTGTAAGTCTTGAAACTTGGTATGGGGATGCTTGACCATGTTTGTAGGCATGTGGGACTTGATTGTACCCTTGGAAACTTCAATTACCTTGCCAGAACCAAAACCCTAATTTTGACTGTTTAGGAGGCCCTTGAACTGTGCAACCCTTGGGGAATTTTGAAGCTTGCTCTTTGCAAATTCTTGAAGAATATGGGAGGGCAAATTTTGGGGTACAACAGATGCATCTGTTAATGATAAGAAATTTATGAGAAGGTTCGCGGCGAAGTTCTTCATCAGCAATGGTATTCTCTACAAGCGTAACCATGACTCAACCTTACTACGTTGTGTGGATAAGACTGAAGCAGAAGCGATCATGGCAGAGCTGCATGAAGGTACTTTCGGAACTCATTCCAGTGGACATACCATGGCAAAGAAAATCCTTCGGGCAAGATATTACTGGTCCACAATGGAATCTGACTGTTATCAGCATTCTCGGACATGTCACAAGTGTCAAGTCTATGCTGATAAGGTGCACATTCCTCCAGTTCCTCTGAACATTTTGACAACACCTTGGCCTTTTGCAATATGGGGCATTGATATGATCGGCGAGATCAAGCCTACGGCATCCAACGGGCATCATTTTATCCTGGTAGCGATTGATTACTTTACAAAGTGGGTTGAAGCAGCTTCCTTTGCTACCGTAACCAAGTACGTCGTGGCACGGTTCATTCGGCACAACCTGATCTGTCGATACGGTGTACCAGAGAGGATCATTATGGGCAATGGTACCAATCTTAACAACAAGATGATCAATGAGCTCTGCGAGCAATTCAAGATACAGCATCATAACTCTTCTCCCTACCGGCCGAAGATGAATGGGGCTGTAGAAGCAGCTAATAAGAACATTAAGAAGATTGTGCAGAAGATGACAGTGACCTACAAAGACTGGCACGAGATGTTACCATTTGCTCTTCATGGGTATCGTACCTCAGCACGGACGTCAACAGGGGCAACACCCTATTCCTTGGTTTATGGCATGGAGGCAGTCTTGCTCATCGAAGTTCAGATACCCTCTCTCCGGATCATGAAGGATGCAGGTTTGAGCGAAGATGACTGGATCCAGACCCGACTTGATCAACTGAATCTAATCGACGAAAAAAGACTTACCGCTGTTTGTCATGGTCAGACGTACCAAAAACGGATGATCAAGGCATTTAACAAGAAAGTCAAACGACAAGAGTATCAAGTTGGGGACCTGGTAATCAAGCGCATTATCTTACCTCAAGGTGATCCCAGGGGCAAATGGACCCCTACTTACGAAGGGCCATTTATGGTTTAGAACATTTTCTCAAGAGGAGCGATGATTCTAACCACCATGGATAGTTACGAGCTTCCTCACCCCGTCAATGCAGACATAGTAAAAAGATACTACGCGTAACCAAAGACCCGCTAGGTTGACTGGCCTAGGAAAAAATAAGGGCTTCCCGGCGAACCAAAAGGGTTCGGGAAAAAATAAGGAATGAAAATAAAAAAAATCTGTACACCCGGCAAGTCGAAAACCTGAAAAGGCGGCTTGGGCAAAAATGGGTATCCCGGTGGACTAAAAACCCGAAAGGGTGGTCCAGGAAAAAGTTAGGGATTAAAGCGTAACTCTATGTCTCATTGGATCACCTCACATCCAGACTTCGGTATCAACTATCAAGCTCGGGCAACACTAATCAATCAGATTCATCTTCAACTAAGAAGCAAAGTGGTGAGACGCTTGAAGATATAAAGGCAATAACAGAGTTGGAACCCAGTAGGATTATTCACATAGCTGTTTTGTTTTCTTTTCACAAATTGTATAAATTCTATTTGTTCGGCGGCGTTCTCTTACTAGGACGTCAACCTCTTGTACAAAACGCCTATTTACAGGCCAAACTTCAAAATCAATACAAATTCATTTTTAGACAAATTTCAAATTGTTTTTCCTTTATCTGTTTTATTTTGCAAAGAACGTCCAATGTTCATTTTTGATATATGCATTTAACACTAATTGCTGCTCATAAAATTTACATGCACAACAAAGGACGAATTACGGGTAATGTCAAAAATAGGGGCAATAAGAATTGTCTGAGCTATCTAGTTGCTCTATCCACCAAGGTACCAAGGTAGGTTCAGCTGAAGAATATGACCAAGATACCGTCACTCCCTGTAGAGTAAAACAGTAGTGGTAGCTCTCCCCACTGAGACTTGCAGCTATGTACGAATCAACAAAACTCTCCCCAAGCAGAGTTAATCTACCATCATCCCTGGAAATTTTTGGTATCCCCAAAAGGTCTTAATCTTCCCTAGCAAAGTATAAAGATATCCTCCAGCAAGTATAAGAGTATCCCCGACAGTCTTAATATTCCTCAACATAATATAAGAATGTTCCCCGGCGGAATACAAGATATCCACAGTGGAGTCATTTCCCCAGTGCAGTCTAAAAGGCTTCCCCACCAGAGTTGAATCATCCTCCCCAGTAGATTTTGGAAGCTTGTCCCCTGCAGAGCACAAATAAATCTCCCCATCCAAATTCAGAAGGTTATCCTCACAAAAGTCTAACTGGGTTATCCTCAGCAAGTTGCAACTGAAAGATCATCCCCAGCGAAGTTCTTTCTTTCCCCAAGCAGGACTTCTATCCTCAACAAATTCAATATCACCAGCAACGGTAATCCATCCCCAGCGGAGTTCATCATTGAAATCCCCAACAAAGCTTATCAATGGAATCCCCAGCGGAGTTATCGTTAAAATCATCAGCAGAACATCTCTCCCCCACAGAGTATTTCCCCTCGGAGTAATCTCTTCATCATGTTTATTCCCCAACGGAGTTCTTTTCTACTGCAGGTTTATTCTCATAACCATCTTCGTTTATCATCCCCAGCGGAAACGAAGAACTCAACTCTATTCTCTAGCAACTCCGGGATTTATTTTCCCAGCTGAAACATCGCACTTCCATACATCATGATGCATGCATATACGCATCATACGAATACAAACTCATTTATGTTGAGAACATCATTGCTTGATCCATATCATGCATTGCATGTGACTGACCTTTACCTTTCAGGAAAGATGCAGTTAAGTTCTCAGCTTAGTCGAAGACCTGACCAGTTCTTAAGTCTCAATTGAATTATCCTCGGTTGAATTTCAGATAAGGTTCTCAATCTCGACAGTTTCCCTACGTCATAGTATGGACGAGTACTATAACCTCAACGGTATACTCTTGGTGAGCACGAGTCAGTTCCTAGATCTTGATGTTTTCCTCCGTCATAGTGTGGACGAGTTATATATCCTCAACGGTATACTCCTGGTGAGCACGAGACAGTTCCTAGATCTTGATGAAGATGCTTCTCTACGTCATAGTGTGGACGAGTACTATAACCTCAACGGTATACTCCCGGTGAGCACGAGTCAGTTCCTAGATCTTGATGTTTTCCTCTGTCATAGTGTGGACGAGTTCTATAACCTCAACGGTATACTCCCATTGAGCACGAGACAGTTCCTAGATCTTGATGAAGATGCTTCCCTACGTCATAGTATGAACGAGTACTATAACCTCAACGGTATACTCCCGGTGAGCACGAGTCAGCTCCTAGATCTTGATGTTTTCCTCCGTCATAGTGTGGACGAGTTCTATAACCTCAACGGTATACTCCCGGTGAGCACGAGACAGTTCCTAAATCTTGATGAAGATGCTTCTCTACATCATAATGTGGACGAGTACTATAACCTCAACGGTATACTCCCGGTGAGCATGAGTCAGTTCCTAGATCTTGATGTTTTCCTCCGTCATAGTGTGGATGAGTTCTATAACCTCAACGGTATACTCCCATTGAGCACGAGACAGATCCTAGATCTTGATGAAGATGCTTCCCTATGTCATAGTGTGGACGAGTACTATAACCTCAACGGTATACTCCCGGTGAGCACGAGTCAGTTCCTAGATCTTGATGTTTTCCTCTGTCATAGCGTGGACAAGTTCTATAACCTCAACGGTATACTCCCGGTGAGCATGAGACAGTTCCTAGATCTTGATGAAGATGCTTCCCTATGTCATAGTGTGGACGAGTACTATAACCTCAACGGTATACTCCCGGTGAGCATGAGTCAGTTCCTAGATCTTGATGTTTTCCTCCGTCATAGCGTGGACAAGTTCTATAACCTCAACGGTATACTCCCGGTGAGCACGAGACAGTTCCTAGATCTTGATGAAGATGTTTCCCCCCAGTTGAATTATGGACACGTTCTTAAGACTCAGCCGAGGCATTCTCTCAGTTGAAGTACAGGCAAATTCCTAAAATCTCAACAAAAGTTAGACTTCCCCAGCGGAATCTTCTACAACAACAAGTATGCAAGTTCTCGCTAAGGAATCTCTTATGCGATCAACACTCCTGCAGATGGCATCTGTAAGCCCATCCTCCTACCAACAATCTCCAAATGGAATCTATAAGCCCATTCCCGACATCACAATGCCGATACTACACTATGTGGGTGCAAATTTCTGGGCACTCTAGTGTTCAATTATCTTCCACCTTGGGATCACGAAAGGCTCGGAAGCCAATCTATATCCCCAGGTTTAATAAAATTGAACAGGGGAAACTGTTGTACCCCAAAATTCCACCCCCCCATATTCCTCAAGATTTGCCAAGATTGATCTTCAAATTGCTCAAGATGGCTCAAGGGTTGGACAGTCAAATCACCTCCTAAGGCAGTCAAGTCAAAATTAGGGTTTTTGTGTTGCACTAAGGTACTCATATCAAAATGTCCCCAAGTGCTTCCCAATGTCTTAATATGTTCTTAATTTCATCCATGTCAATTTCAAGCCTTGCAGAGGAAGTTTGGTCAGTCAATTGCTCAAGAGGTCCAAAAATCGACTGTGTTATGGCAAAAGTCAACTGTGTCCCAAATACAGTCAAACCTCAAGATTTTTTGTCAACAATCTCATTTTTAAGGATAATTCATCATTTAATCAAGGGTTGATCATGATTCATCAAGGATTGTTCAAGATTCATCAAGATTCAAAAGTTGCTAAATTAGGGTTTTGTAGGAAAAGTCAACTCAACTTTGACCAAGCATAACTTTCTCATACTTTATGAGAAATGACCCATCCAAATCTCATTTTAAAGAGGATGCAATTCCCTACAATCCATCTTCACACCCCAAGATCAAGAAATTCTCTCACAAAAAGTTGCAAATTTGGACATTATAGGTCATTTTTGAAAGTAAACAAAAACACCTTTTTTGCCAAAGCTTATAACTTGAGCATGGAACATCAAAATTAGATGCGACCAAAAGGGTTGGTTAGATGACATCTCAAGGTTTTTAAAAAGTCCAAGAACACTTCCAAAAGTTCAAAATTGAAGAAGTTATGAATTGTTGAAGTTGGGCATTTTTCCAAAATTGCCAAAAGTCAACTATCCTCAAAACTCCAATTTTTGACAAAAGGGCCCACTTTTTTCCACTTGATTTGGTCTTGACATGCCACACACGTGTCCCATACTTAATTTCATGACCATTCATTTATTTTTCTATTTTTATTTTATTTTTATTGATTTAATTCATTTTAAATCAATATTAAATCAAATAAAATCTAAAAATTGATGTAAAGGGATCTTTGTGATTTGTACAACTTGCATTATCATTATTCACTCAATCAAATCGCATCATGGCTCATTCAAGCATAAAAAATCAGATCTTGCCTATATTTGGAAATATGGTTATGGTGATCAAAATCAAATCCTAATTCTTCAATGCACATGGATATTGACCCATATTTTGACCAAGAATCATTCTATTATATGCAAGCAAGCCTCACAAACCTAGGACACACATAGAAGACTGCAGAAACATCCAGAAGAATTGGAGAAAAAAGCTTGAAAACCTTGGATATGAAATTGCACTTAGAGACCTTTTCAGGATCAAACAAAGGTTCCAATCGCTTCCTTGGACCTCACTGAAGCAGTACCAATCATTATCGTGTGCTCTCCTGCCCCAAAAAGCCCTGTAAGAATCGCTCTGAACCGCCATACTCATGGAATCGTAAAGCTTCAATCTTGCATCCTTTCATTGAAATAATTGCATATTTATACTCTGTGTTGTATTCTGAAACTTTTGGCATCATTGAATTTTATTTTCATAACATGTAACGCCATGCCCAATTCTAGGGTTCGTGTATCTCGTTTTTGGGGTTTTTAATTGCAGGCAAAATCAATGCACATGGTGGTTACAGGGATGACCAAGAGGAAGAGACGAGTACGTTGGTACTCTTTGATTTCATTTACATGGCCTAGGGAGGATTTTTGAGACGTCCTACGAAACTTCCTGTGGATGAAAATCCGCAGGTAAACGAACCAGGTTTTGTGAGGAATATGATGGCGTGTCCTAATGCCATTGGCCTATTCAAATCAGTGGCGCGTTTTTTTTTGTTTTTTGCAGGCTTAATGTTTTGGAAAAATGATCTAACGTTAAGGTTACCGCTAAGGCATTCTAACATTGCTTTAGTGACCACACGTCCCTTAATCGAATTGACCTGAAAACTCCAACGACGATGCTTCCTACTCCTCAATAGTGGGATAGAATTGTCTAAAGGACACTTGTACAGATTAATTCCTTTTTGAGTAGGTAGATGTTCTTAAGTACTTGCTCCTTTTAAAACAAAAACAAAACTTTTCTCACTTACACAACTTTCAAGCAAAAACTTCTTTCAAATCCACAAACACAAAGAAAAGTAAACTTTTGAAAACATAATGAGCAAGTACCTAAGAGTCCGTGGATAACCACGGATAGAAAGGGTGCTAACACCTTCCCTTTCTATAATCTACCTCCCGAACCCGAGAAATATCTCAAAATGGAATTTTTCTGTGCTTTTGTCCTTTCCTTGTTGGATAAAATAAAAGACAGTGGCGACTCTTGCTTACCGCGACATTTTGCAAAAACAAACGCAAAACACGTACCAGCATTCCAAAACAGTCAGTTCTATTCCCACCGATCACACCTACCAACGAAGACAATACAATTCCTATCCCTACTTCCACTTCCGAGAATAAAGGAAAGAATGTTCAAGAGGAGCATGTCCTGACGAAGGCTCAATCACTAGTTATTCCTGAAACGTCCAAGAAGAAGATGGAAGAAATCCTGAGGATCATAAAGAAGAGTGATTATGATGTGGTTGAACAATTGGGGCAGACCTCTTCCAAAATCTCTATGTTAGCATTGCTGCTATGCTCTGAGGCACATGCTAAAGCTTTGGTAAAATTTCTGAAGACAACTCATATGCCGCAAGAGACGTCTGCGGATCAATTCCAAGAGTGTGTGGACAGTTTAACAGCTGATAATGGTTTGGGTTTTTCTGATGCGGACTTGACACCCAAAGGGAGAAAACACAACGGCGCACTACATGTCTCAGTGGAGTGTAGAGGAACGACCCTAGCCCATGTATTGGTTGATACTAGATCATCTTTAAACGTCTTGCCGAAGAAAGCCCTGGATAGATTGGATTGTGAGGGGCTGACACTAAAACCCAGTAATATAATTGTGAGAGCATTTGACAGCTCTAAGAGGATGGTCCATGGAGAGGTGGACATCCCGATCAAAGTGGGAACTCAGACGTTCAATTAAACCTTCTACGTGATGGACATCCGTCCTTCTTACGCTTGTTTGTTGGGACGTCTCTGGATTCATAATACTGGTGTTATCACCTCCACTTTGCATCAGATGTTGGAGTACCCCGTCCAAGGGAAGATCATAATTGTCCATGGGGAAGAGGAATACATGATTAGTCATCTGAACTCTTTCCGGTATGTAGAGTTGGATGGCGAATTCATTGAAACCCCTTTCTAACATTTTGAAGAAGTCTCTCAGGAAATAGCGGCAACCAAGGCGGTATCCTCGATTCCTATCATCACAAGACCTCCACCTCGGATGTCATCTCTAAAGGATGCAAAGGCAGTAGTGGAAGAAGGGGGATGCACCATTTGGGGGCAGCTTCTAGACATTCCCTACAAATCAGACAAGTTCAGCTTGGGGTTTACTTTGACTGCTCAGAAGGCTGTGCGCCGCTCCCGTGCCAGAGGGCCACCTGTGAAGATCAGCCACCAAGGGGTTAATGCACTAGAGGACAGTGAAGAGGATGGCAGACTGGAAGATTGGATATTTCCTATTGTCGGCGGAGGACTTTGCAATTGGGAAGCCAAAGACTTCATCCCAATTACTTTCATACCGCAGTAATTTATCTTTTACATTTCTGTTAGACTTGTAATAGTTCACAAACAATTCGTACATTTTCAACCTTGTGTCTTACCCGAGTCACAACGGTCCATTTGTAAGGGTTTTTATTTTATTTTCATATGTCATTTAATGAATCATGGATGCTTTTTCATATATAAACCTTTTGTGCTCATTGTCTTTCTTTTACATTTTATTATTTTAAGATGGCTATCCCTTAGACACACCTACACTCACAAATGCAGGTACCCTTCCATTCCGAAACCCATGGGTAACGATACTGCTATAGCCTTCAGTGACACTAAAGATCTGATCTACCAAGCCGAATATGAAGGTGAGGAAGATTGTGAGGTGCCGGGGGAATTGGTCAGATTACTACAACAAGAGGAAAGAACAATTCAGCCTTATGAGGAGCTGTTGGATACAATTAACTTGGGTGAGGATGATAAAAAGGAAATCAGAGTGGGTGTCAATCTAGAGCCGAGTGTCAAGGAGCGCCTAATTCAGCTGTTGCATGATTATGTTGAGATCTTTTCTTGGTCATACGAAGACATGTCGGGACTCGATACAGACATTATGGTACACCGTCTACCCACAAGAGAAGACTGCCCACCAGTGAAACAAAAAGTCCGCCGCATGAGACCTGACATGTCAGAGAAGATCAAAGCAGAAGTTATGAAGCAGTTCAATGCTGGATTTCTGGCTGTTACTTCCTATCCATAATGGGTTGCTAACATTGTTCCCGTGCCTAAAAAGGACGGAAAAGTGAGAATTTGCATGGATTATAGAGATTTAAACAGGGTCAGCCCTAAAGATGACTTTCCACTTCCGCACACCGATGTCCTGGTTGACAATACAGCTCAGCACAAGGTATTTTCTTTCATGGATGGATTCTCAGGCTATAACCAGATCAAAATGGCACCTGAGGACATGGAGAAAACTACATTTGTCACACAGTGGGGTACGTTCTGCTACAAAGTAATGTCATTCGAACTGAAGAATGCCGGGGAAACCTATCAACGCGCCATGGTAGCTTTGTTTCATGATATGATACATCATGAGATAGAGGTCTACGTAGATGACATGATAGCTCAATCACAAACTGAAGAAGAACACCTTGATCACTTGCAAAAGTTGTTTTTCAGGTTGAAGGAGTACAAGCTAAGGTCGAATCCAAACAAGTGCACATTCGGAGTCCGGTCCAGTAAGCTCTTAGGTTTCATTGTCAGCAACAAACGCATCGAGGTTGATCCCGCCAAAGTCAAAGCTATACAAGAAATGCTTGCTCCTCGCACTGGGAAGGAAGTCAGAGGTTTCTTGGGACGCTTAAACTATATTGCTAGGTTCATTTCTCACCTAAATCTACTTGTGAACCAATCTTCAAACTGTTGAAGAAAGATCAGGTAGTTAGATGGAATGATGATTGTCAGATTGCTTTCGATAAAATCAAGGAGTATTTACTAGAGCCTCCTATCCTGATGCCACCAGTCAAGGGAAGACCGTTAATCATGTATCTGACTATCTTAGAAAACTCAATGGGGTGCGTACTGGGGAAGCATGACGAGTCTGGCCGAAAAGAGCACGCTATTTATTACCTTAGTAAAAAGTTTACCGACTGTGAAACCAGATATTCACTGCTCGAGAAAACTGGTTGCGCTTTGGTATGGGCTGCTCGCCGGCTAAGACAGTATATGTTGACTCATACCACTTTGCCGATATCTAAGATGGATCCGATAAAGTACATCTTTGAGAAGCCTGCTTTGTCTAGAAGGATAGCTAGATGGCAGATGATCCTAACGGAATACGATATACAGTACACGACCCAAAAAGCTATAAAGGGCAGTGTGCTAGCTGATCATCTGGCTCATCAAGCTGTAGAATATTATCAATCCATGAAGTTTGACTTCCCTGACGAAGACATCATGACATTGGACAATGTTGAAGATTCCAGACCATATGACGGACCTGAACAAGGATCCCGATGGACCCTGTACTTTGATGGGGCATCCAATGCACTTGGTAATGATATCGGTGTTGTACTTATATCTCCGGAAGGATGCCATACTCCTTTCACTTCCAGACTTTGCTTCAATTGTACGAACAACATGGCAGAGTACGAAGCATGCATCTTTGGACTCAAGGATGCCATAGACTTGGGAATCAAATCTTTAGTTGTGTTTGGGGATTCAGCTTTGGTCATCATTCAGATCAAAGGAGAATGGGATATTAAGCATCCTAACCTCATCCCTTACAAAGAACATGTCTTGACATTGTTACCACATTTCGAGCAGATTACCTTCGAGCACTTCCCGCGAGAAGAAAATCAGCTAGCAGATGCTCTAGCTACAATGTCATCCATGTTTAAACTTAATTGGGATAACGAGGCTCCCCAAATCACCATTGAACGGATGGACGAACCAGCACACTGTCACAAGATTAATACCGAGGAAGTAATGGACCAGCCTTGGTTTCATGAAGTCAAAAGGTATCTCGAGGCTCAGGAATACCCTGAAGGAGCTTCAGTCAATGACAAAAAGTTCTTAAGGAGATTCTCAACTAAGTTCTTCTTAAGTAGTGGCATCCTATACAAACGCAATCATGATTCTATTCTGCTCCTTTGTGTGGACAAGATTGAGGCTGAAAAGATCATGGATGAATTACATGAAGGCACCTTTGGCACTTACTCTAGAGGGCATACGATGGCAAAAAAGATTCTATGGGCAGGCTATTACTGGTCTACCATGGAAGCAGATTGCTATCAACACTCCCGGACCTGCCATAAATGTCAAATCTATGCAGATAAGGTACACGTGCCTCCAGTTCCTCTAAATGTATTAACAGCTCCTTGGCCCTTCGTTATGTGGGGAATCGACATGATTGGGGAGATCAAGCCTACCGCCTCCAATGGACACCGCTTCATTTTGGTGGCCATTGACTATTTCACCAAGTGGGTCGAAGCAGCTTCCTTCGCATCTGTTACTAAGAATGTTATTGCCCGCTTCATCAAGCAGAACCTTATTTGTCGGTACGGTATCCCCGAAAGGATCATCACTGATAACGGTACAAACCTTAACAATACTATGATCACCTCCCTGTGCGAGCAGTTCAAGATTCAACATCACAATTCATCCCCCTATCGGCCAAAGATGAATGGTCCTGTCAAAGCTGCGAATAAAAATATCAAAAAGATCATATAAAAAATGACAGTCACCTACAAGGACTGGCATGAGATGCTACCGTTTGCTCTCCACGGGTACCGTACCACGACTCGCACATCACCTAGGGTAACACCCTATTCTTTGGTTTATGACATGGAGGCTATTTTACCTATTGAGGTTCAGATCCCCTCTTTAAGAATCATGAAGGATATAGGTTTAAGTGAAGACGATTGGATCCAGACCCGACTTGACCAATTGAACTTAATTGACGAGAAGAGACTTACTGTTGTTTGCCACGGTCAGACGTATCAAAAGCGGATGATCAAAGCTTTTAACAAGAAAGTCAGACGCCATATATATCAAGTTGGAGATCTTGTGATCAAGCGCATCATCTTGCCACAAAGTGATCCCAGGGGCAAATGGACTCCTACCTATGAGGGACCATTTGTAATCAAGAACATCTTTTCTGGTGGGGCAATGATCTTAACCACCATGGACGGTGACGACCTACCGCACCCTGTGAACGCATACATAGTCAAAAGATACTACGCATAAGAGACCCGCTAGGTTGAAACACCTAGGCAAAACAAGGGCATCCCGGCGAACCAAAAGGTTCAGGCAAAAATTAGGGATAAAATTAAAAAAAATTTGTACACCCGACAAGTTGAAAACCCAAAAGGACGACTTTGGCAAAAAAGGGTTTCCCGGTGGATCGAAAACCCAATTGGGCGGTTCAGGCAAAAGTTAGGGAATTAAAGTGTATGACTATGTCTCGTTGGATCACTTTAAGGACAATCTCTTCACTAACAAACCTAGAGCTTCTGATCAATCCAATCATCTTCGGACGAAGCAACAAATGGACAAGATATTCGGAGATACAAAGGCTATAGCAGAATGGGAACCCCATGGGATTTTTTACACATAGCTATCTTTCTTTGTATAAAATTTTCTTACTTTTATGACACTATCCTCTTACTAGAATGTCTGTCTCCTTTGTACAAAATACTTATTCAAAGTAAATACAAAGATATCTCTTTAAAGTGCAGAAAACCATTTTGTCCTTTTCTTTTTACACTTGTGTTTTATTTGCAAAAACGTCCAATGATTCATTAATGAACATATGCATTTGAACATAATTATTGTTTACAAATAAACAGGATGAAAAAGAATAATTACTGATAGGTTGAAAGATTAGGAAAACGTATTTAGGCTATTCCATGAACAATCCCTAAAGTACGTCATTAAGATCCCCAGCGGAGCCAAAAACTTGAGCTACAGATCCCCAGCGGAGCTGAAATTTCTAACTATCAATCCCCAGCGGAAACCATTCAGTTGCTCCAAATTCCCCAGCAAGTTATTTTTTAAGCCTGAAAACCAACCAGACAACAGCTTCTGATAACTCCCCAGTAGATTGGCAGACAACCCAAACTCCTGAACTTTTTCCAAATAAGAATAAGTTTTTTCCCAGAGTCTTCACTACTCCCCAACATGATAGTTTTTTTCCCCACATAGTTCTTCTTAATTCCCAGCAGAAGTCATCAAAGTTCTCTGGATTCTCCAAGCAGATCACTCGAGCAGTATTTGGCATTACTCTCACAACAGAATTTTCGTCAATACTCCAACTTCAAGACATGAAGGAACCCTATATTCCCAGAGAAGTCGCCAAGGATTTCTTATCCTCAGCAATCAAGGATTTATTGTCCCCGGCAGCAGTCAAGGATTTATTTTCCTCAACAATACAACACATCAGCTTACATGTGCATACATTACATTCATAAATCATAAACATTGATAAAGCACATATATTGCATCATACATTTCATGCAACATAACTTTGTGTTTCAGCTAACATTTTACCCTTTTCAGGATAAGATTAACAGCTACCATTAACAATGTTCAAAGATTTCAGATACATTTCAGATACGCTCCAGACACGGATGCCATTCTGATACTTATTCAGATTTCAAGTCAAGATACAGTACAGATACACTCCAGACGCGGAAGTCATTATGTTACTCATTCAAGATTCATCTTTCAGATTCTAGTTCAAATACACTCCAGACACGAAAGTCATTATGTCACTTATTCAGATTCCAGTACGGATACGCTCCAAACAAGGATGTCATTCTGGTACTCATTCAGATCTCTAGTACAGATACACTCCAGATACGGAAGTCATTCTGTCACTCATTCAAACTTCAACTTTAGGTTACCGTACAGATACACTCCAGACACGGAAGTCATTATGTCACTTATTCAAATTACAGTCCAGATACGCTCCAGACACGGATGCCATTTTGTCGCTTATTCAGATTTCAGATTCTAGATACAGTACAAATACACTCCAAACACGAAAGTCACCCTACTACTCATTCAGATTCAAGCTCGGATACGCTCCAGATACAGACGCTATTCCATTGCACGTACAGATTCAGTCTCCAGATACAGCTCAGATACGTTCCAGACACAGATACCATTCTGATACTTATTATTTTGACTTACAACTTACAATTCAACAAACATTCTTGGATGGCATCTACAAGCATATCTCTGACAAGATTCTATCACCTCTCCAAATGGCATCTTTAAGCCCATTCCGTCAACTATACTTTGTCGAGTGCAAATTTACGGGCACTCTAGTGTCCAATCATCTTTTACCTTCGAGTCACGAACGACAAAACTCGCCAATCTAACTCTTCAGGTTTAAGAAGATTGAACAGGGGCAGCTGTTGTACCTCAAAATTTACCCTCTCATTTATTAAGATTTTCATCACAAGACTTCTTGGACTCAAGACAGGATTAGGGTTTGGTCAGCTCAAGACACCTCATCTTGCACTAATAACCTAAAATTAGGGTTTGAGTTTGCACAAGGATTTTTGGACCACCAATGATTCATGTGACTTTCATACACCATATTGGACCCCTAAGATTGCTCATGATAAGTTTCAAGCCTTGAACCACATTTTTTATCAGTCAATTGGACAATTGACCTAAAAATCAGTTGTATTGGGGGAAAAGTCAACCATAGCTAATTTACAGTCAAACTTCATAATTTTTGATCCACAACAACATTTTAGACTCATATGTACCATTTGATCAAGTTTGGATCACAACTCCTCAAGAAATTTGATCAAATCATCAAAAGGGCAAAATGGTCAGAATTAGGGTTTTGACTGAGAAAGGGCAATTTCTGATTTTTAACCTAGCCAATGGCCAATCCATTTCAAACATGATTTTAAGGACTCAATGGCATCATCTTGACCTAATCACATGGTTCAAAAGATCTCAAGTTCATTAGATTGACAGATGAATTTTGCAGTCAATTGATCAAAAGTCAACTGTACACTGAAAAGTCAAACTTTGACTTTTTGGTCAAAATCAAATGCCAAGGGTCATAATTCATCAAGATATGTCAAAAATATGAAACTTGTTCACCAAGAAAACCAATATTGAAAATTAGGGTTTTGAATTTGAAAATTTTCATAACTTAGAATTTTTCTAAGTATGGAAATTTTCTTTTTTTTTCCCAACTTTCCACCACTTTTTCACTATGATGCATTTTGATTCAAAGAAAACTCCCAACATGAAAGTTGTAGTCCTCCATGAAATATACAACTTTTCATCACAAGCTTTTCCCAAAAGATGCTTGGATCTCAAGTTATGAATTTGTGAATATAGGTCCATGAACTTCTTAACTTAGTGAAAATTTGCCCTAATTTAGGCAAGTTTTTGACCCAACTTCATGGACATTTTTCACCTAGTTCCAAGAGGTATCTCAAAATTCATTTCAAAGATGGATTATAGAGCATATTTCAAGCTATCCAAAATGTCCAAGAACTATCCAAGATCATTTATGGTTAAGGAGAATCGAAGAGGAGAAGTTGGCATTTTATCACTTTTGTTCATGCCATTTTCACAAAGTGTCAAGTTGCAAATCAGATCCATGATGCTTGTACCTTGCTTTGCAGGTCCTAAACTCATTCTACGCTCCATAATTAAATGCAAACTCAGAGGTTAAAGGCTTTATTTTCACTTTTGAAGCATTGTACAAGTTGTAATTCCATTTTAGGCATAAAGTTCACATTGCCATTTTCATAAAGGTGGGCTTTTGCAATTTTGTCCATCTTGAGCCTTGGACATGTCCCTTTGGTACAAACAATTCACACAGGTATCAAGCAATGTATAACAACTCTCTGTAGCTCACAAGCAAGCAAGGACGAGCATGTTAACATTGGTCACCTCACTTTTCTTCAAAGGCAAGAAAAGTTGCAAAAGGTGCTAGAACCTGTACAGCTAGCAATAGTGGACTTTGTATCCATTATATACATATTCACAAACATATCACAAGGCATGGCACAAATGCTTAACATCTAAAACACTCTAAAACTGAAAAACTTCATTTTTCTGCCAAACATATAGATTTCTGCAAAACCATAGCCATTTCATTTTTGGCTCGTGCGTTTTTTGTTTCAACACTTCAAACACCTTCCATATATCCTACCAAAGTTATCCAAGCCCTTGCCCTGCTTCTGTAAGCTCTGTTTCGGCCATTTCCATTTTCAAACTTGGAGTTTGCAACTTGACTTGTGCAAAGAGTTTCAGCCATCCACAAAGCAAGCTAACCATTAGAATAGCTTGAAGGAAGTTCAAGGAAGCTCACACGATCCTCAGGCCTTACTCAAAGTCCCCACATTGTCATATCCAAATCCAGCTGAAGGAGGTATTTTTCAAAACTATATCTCTCTATTTAGGAATCCTCAAGCCACAATTTGTGAAGAAAAGATGTAGTCTATAACATGGTGAAGCTGTACATATGCATACTTTTCATTTATATTAACTGAGCTAAGAGAATTTGAAGCTTGAAGTTCATGAAAAAATTAGGTCACGAATTAGGGGTTACAAAATTCTCTCTGATCTTTGAGAGTTAGGTTACAAAATATATATGGTTGAAATCGTGAGATTAAATGCCACAAGTTTCATGTTATGGGTTTTTGTTTTTGTGCAAGCATGAGCAAGTTGCAGGTTTGAAGGAAACGCGCGCGAAGGAGAAGACAGAGGACAAGGACGAAGCTGTGCCTTGGGCTTTTTGGCATTTCTGGCCTTTTTGTTTCTGCTTTTCACACCCCCTGGATTACTTTTGCACCCCCCTGACTATTATTTTATATTTCTGCATTTTTCTTTATATTTTCATATTTATTGCTTTTAATTATTTTTCTGAACATTAAAAAATCATAAAAAATAATTTATTTATTTCCACACTTTTATTTTATTTTTTATTATTTTTTGGCATAAATAATAGTTTATTAGGATAATATACTTTATTTTCTTAAATAAATTGTAAATATATTTAAAAATACTATATATTTTTATTATGTTATTTATATACATAAAATATTTATTTTCATACATATTTTATTTTTTAATATTTGTACATAATATTATTTATTATTTTCTTGTACAAAAAATGGACAAAATAATAATATAGAACATATATTTTATTTTAATTGAAAATTAGGGTTTCACCCTTTCAAAAATAATAATATTTTTTCTCTTATTTTTAGGGCTTAAATAAATCATTTTCCTCATACAAAAAACAAATACAAAACCTTTTTTGCATAAATATATTTGCATTGCATTTTAATATTTGTAATTTATTTAATGCACAATATTCAATTGGGTTGTAATAGTATTTTTAGGGTTTATTTTATGCAATATCCTCATTCAAAAACTTGTATCCCCCCTCCCATAATAATTGTTGTAATAGCTTAGTTTACATTTACGCAATTTATCGCATTTATACCATTTTTAGTAAACTAGGGTTCGCATGACAAGGCCAAAAACAAAACAAATAGAAAAGACCTAATGCAAGACAAAAGCATGTAAAATGATACACATTGCACACAAGCACCCTTAGGGTTTCACCCCACTTGGTTACCTAAATTTAAATAGCCATGTTACGCATACAAAGTATCTTGGCAAAACAAAACAAAATAAAAGATCATAGTCCCTCGATGACGTTATACAAAGGTTGCCTAAAAATGATCTTGGTCCCTCCAAACATGCTAAGATACTTGGCAACATTGCTATCATGGTTATACGATGACCCACGCCCGTACCGTTTACATCCAAAGATAGGGTTGTTTACCAAATCAATGGTAAATCAACAATGTCAAAGGGATAAAAAGGTACAAGAAAGACATTTGAGTAGGTAGATAGCTTCTAAGTTACTTGCTCCATTTCAAAACAATCCTTGCTATTTTCAAACACACACGCATTCTCAAAACATTTCCAAACAACTTACAAAACATTGAAACATTTTTCAAAAGACAAACATCTTTGTATACATTCTTACGAACGAGAATCATTACAAAGATTGCCTAAACGATAGACTCTTTTCAAAATACTTTCAAAACCACACCAAACACAAAGCACCATTTCAAACAATTTCAAAGCAAAGCAAGTGATCTAAGAAAGTAACTAAGATCCCATGGAAAACCATGGATGAAAAGGGTGCTAGCACCTTCCCTTTTCATAATCTACCCCCCGAACTCAAGAAAACATCTCAAAGGTCTTTCCTGTGTTTTTTTACCTTTCCTTTTGGATAAAATAAAAGTCGGTGGCGACTCTTGCTAAACCGCGACATTTGCGACGAAACGCATAACCTCAAGTCAGTTCTCCCACCGTATCACACACTTGGACTTCTCCAGAACTCCTTAGGCCCTTTCATCTCAAGCTAATAACTCCATTAGTTTCCTAGGAACTTGAAGAAGCTAAACCAACCATTGGAACTCCTTGAAAGATGCTCAAACTTCAAACCCGATACCCTCTTGCAAGGTAAGTTTTCTAACTTTGTAACTTCTCATACATGCATCATCAATGATTTATTTGTGAATAAAACATGTAGATATCATTGCCCTAAAGCTAACTATGTCCATAGTTTCCATTAATTTTGCTTGAGCTTAGAGAATTTTAAGATTGAAATTTCTGAGATTTTTAGGGTTCAGTTTAGGGCCAGTAAAATTCATGCTTATCTTTGATCTATAGTTTTAATGCTTTACATTTCTGAAACCGTGAGGAAATTTGCTACAAGTTTCATGTTTACAGTTTTCATTTTTGATGAGAAATGAACAAGTTACAGTTGGTTTGGCTGGAGGTTGAAGATGAAGTAATCAGGGCACATTTTGTATCATATATTTATTGATTTGCTTATGTTAACGGATGTATAGCCATCCCAGTGGTAGAAGCCGCGCCTGTAACCTTTGGAACCTAGATTCGAGCCTCAATGATACCCTTTTGATTTTTCATATTTTTGCATTCTAACTTTGTTTTTTTTGGACATGCGTTGGGCCTCTTTGGACTTGGTTTGTTTTTGTTTTTGCTAGCTAACCCCCCTTTGGACTATTTGTGCCCCTGGCCCAATTTTATTTTATTTTCTTTTTTATTTCATTTTATTTTTTTAAATATTTTTCCTAATATTAAAAAAATCATAAAAAATACAAAAATGATAGATTTATATTTTGACTTAGTTTATTTTATTTTTCTCACAAAAAAATATTTTATTTAACTATAATTTATTTATTTTTACTAATTAGTCTTGTAAATTTAATTTAAAAACTAGATTATTATTTATTTTCTTTTACACCAATTAAAATATATTTATTTTAATGTAAAAAAGGCCAAAAATATTTTATAACACCACATATTATTTTCAAGACAAAAATACCAAAAATACTTTTCTTAAAACTTGATTTATTTTTAATCAATTAATAAATTTAAGGTTTACTTTTTATTATGTTAATTAATTATTTTTCCCTTAATTAATTAGGTTAACACAATTTTCCTTTTCCTAAAAATCCAAACAAATATCCATTTACTTTACATTTCACTTTTTTGTACAATTATTCATTTTGTACATTATATTCATTTAAATTCTTGTACATTTATACCAATTCAATATGGTTGTAATAGACTAATTAGGTTTAAATCCTTGCAATCCCTATTTACAATTTGTATACCCTCCCACAAGTATTGTACTAGCGTAGTAATTTTAAATTCCGCAATTTATCGCTTTATATATAACATGCTAGTAATTAGGTTTTGTATGGAAAGACTAAAACCAATGCTTAGAAAACCATAATTCAAGACAAAATCAAGCATGAAAACAACACTCTTGCACACAAACACTCCTAGGGTAAATCCACTTGGTTGCCTTTACAAAATGACCATATTACGCATGTAAGGTATCTTAGCAAAAACAAGCAAATACAAGATCATAGTCCCTCGATGGTGTTATCTAAATTGTCTTTCAAATGATCTTAGTCCCTAAAAAGAATGTTAAGATACATTGCAACATTGCTAATTATGGTTATACGATGATCCACGCCCGTCCCGTTTACATCCGAAGATAAGGTTGCTTACCAAATCAATGGTAAGACAACAATGTCAAAGGAAAAGAAAATGAACAAGAAAGACTTTTGAGTAGGTAGAATACTCCTAATTACTTGCTTCATTTCAAAACAAACATCCTTGCTATTTAGTAAAAAACAAACACCTACACTTTCAAACATCTTACAAAATTGAAATCATTTTCAAAAGATCAAACATCTTTGTATACATTCTTACAAACAAGAATCATTACAAAAATTGCCTAAACAATGACCTCTTTACAAAATACTTTCAAAAATCACACAAAGAACAATTTCAAACAAAAGCAAGTGATCTAGCAAGTAACTAAGAGCCCATGAAAAACCATGGATGAAAAGGGTGCTAATACCTTCCCTTTTCGTAATCTACCCCCCGAACTCAAGAAATAATCTCAAAGGTTTTTCCTGTGTTTTTTCACCTTTCCTTTTGGATAAAAGAAAAGTCGGTGGCAACTCTTGCTAACCGCAATGCGATCAAACACAAAACAACCAAGTCAGTTCTCCCACCGTGTTACAATAGAGTATTGAAAGAATTTATATAGAGTGTCACCCCTCATCTTACAAGCCGGTTTTGTAAAGATGAGTTAGGCCAAAACTCTAATAGCTTTACAAGTTCTAGTCAATAAAAGTGATCTTGACAAAAAGAAATGGAAGAAAAATAAAGATAATTCGAAAGTTAGAAAAGATGTACTAGAATCATCTAATACAAAGAAATGGAACTTTGCTAACAACAAAGGGAAGAAGAAAGACGTTGATAAAAGAGAAATACTACCATTATGCAAACAAATGATGGCTTTCGGAAATAGAAGAAAAGGAAAATTGGTGAGGAAAAAACAAATATCTCACTAATACAAAAAGAATAATATGATATTAAAATTTATATCGGATATATTAAAAACGGGTGTAAATATGAAATATAGTGTCAATTTATAAATAAAGTGTCATTTTAAATATTAGTATCTGACAATTTACACCTTATTTTTTTAAAAATGAATGTAAAATGAAAATATTATTATTATCTTATCTCAATTACTCCCGTTAAATTTAAATTAAAAAAATAAAATTATTTAATTTGATAATTCAAAACATTAACCTAAACACATTTACAAACCTCAATCCATTTTATTAAATTTTAATTGTCTAATTAAGTGAATGTAAATTTATTAAATTAATATTTTAAATAAAATACAACTAATATATAGCGTTTGTATTCGCCTGTTCCCGCATCCTTATTCTTAGAGGTGAAAATAGACTGAGTCGAGCTACGCTTTGCCAAGTCTAAGTTTGACCTGCCAAAAAAATTGAAGTCTAAGCCTGTTAGCCTACATAAAAACCTATTATATATATATATATATATATATATATATATATATATATATATATATATATATATATATATATATATATATATATATATAAGAAATTTAAATAATATTTAAATAAACTAATAAACTAAAATATCAATGAAACTAAAAGTTTGTTTGCATTGATTTATTTTAACCTACCAATTAACATAGGTTTTGTGAGACTATTTATTTAAGAGAATTTGTGAAAACAACTTATAACATTGTTTATAAAGTATTTTCATTATATTTTCATAAATTTTCAAAGATAATCAAGTTTTATTTATATATTTTGATTCAAATTTTAATTCAAAATACAAAATATAACATAATAATAAAAAAATTATTCATATTTATTTATATAAATCGATATGAGACCTAAAATATTTTTTTTTAAGATCTTATACTTATAAAAAAATCTAGAACTAATTTGAATCTATGTAAGCTAACTTAAATCTACAAAGGTTAAGTTGTAGGTCGATGACACCTCTGTTATGGCGTTATCGGCTTGAGCTATTTCCAGCCGTATTTATGCTTCTCCGATACTCAAAACAAAAACAGAGTATGAAGAACATTGTAGCGCATACCCTAAAATCCACTACCTAAGAGGCGTACTCAAAATCAACACCGGCTTCGAATAAGCCCAATCGCTCTGTCTCTCTTCCAATTGTTCTGCCGCGGTTTCCCTCATCATCATCGACGGCCCGCGCATCAACCTCCGCCCACTTGCTTGTCGAAGGAACCGTGCCGCTCGACGGAGACTCGGCGCACTGAGAATTCTCCACCCGGAGTTTGACTTGTCGGATGAAGTTCCAATTAACAGTGTCGGATCCGCGGTTGTCGTCGCCATGTTTGAATTCTGACGTTCTGGATCGTTGTAGCGTGAGTGAATCAACAACAACTCGGTCCTTTAGTCTTCTCAGAGGTGCGTGGTGAGTTCATTTCTCCGATACTAACCAACAAAGCCTCGTGTTCTTTTTTCTATATTTTGATTTTCGGAATTTCGAAATTGAACGAGATTGAAATTGATTTTAGGTTGAAATGAAAGTTTTATTGACTTGTTAATTTACATTGCAGAGCATTTCTTGAATGGATACTTGTCCGAAAACCCACTTTTATGGTCTTTAATTTCTGAGCTTTGGGATGAAATTCATCGACCCAATTCTTCTTCAAATGCAGGTATAATTTGTTTTTTTTTCCTTCCTAATTGTTTTTTCTTGTTATTAATTGTGTTCCTAACTCATACTCATACTAAGTTTCTAACTATCTTTCTGCAGAAAATTTGTTACTCAAGTGATTACATGATACCTTTCGAGTCTTATTCTTCGGATGTTGAAGTCGGTGCTTCCTGTTACGGGGTTTCTTTCCTCCATTCAAGGATACATTTCACACAGTGATATAGAAATGAGCGTGTCTAAAAAAGTACAATGGTTCTCAGTATGAAATGTTTTTTCGCCACTGTATTTTCTGGCTCGGTTTTTCATCAGCTCTTAATCATCCTTGATCTGAGGGAAATTACTAGACAACCAGCCGTTGCAGTCCCAGTGGAGGTATACACGATATTCAAGTCTAAAACTGCATACCGGATGAACAACTAACTATGATACAATATTCTTTTTCCATGTCTTTTTAATGCAATTTATATTGATTTTACTGTAGGCATCGTTTTTTATTACTTACGTTGCCACTACAGGATGGACAAGCGTTTCATCAGAACTATTTCAGATAATTCCTTCGTAGTTTTATTTTTTGAATTGAGGAATTCAATTTTTCATAATTCATATTTGATGGAATGCCTAAATGTATGTAGAAAATCTATTACAATGATGATGTGTATGAAGTGCTTGGTGATTCAACCAATCAATGCCACATGCTCATCAATTTCTTGCCATAATATATCCATGGCAAAATATTATTGCAGTATCTGCAAATTATTTGAAGATGAAAGGTAATGTATCTTAACTGGTCTTTTTATAAACAAACTCTTGACTTTATTTTAGAGAAGCGTATCTATTGTTTTTTGTTAGTTTCTCTGAATTATTTTGGTGCCCTTTATAGGGTTAATTTGTCAGGGAGATATCAATTTGGATGGAGGAAATCCCAAATTGGATAACTAGAACATTTGTATCTAAGGAAATAATTTCTGATATGAAATCTATGTTATATGTTGGTAATGTTACTTGATATTTTTTTTTTACAAACAGAAAGGAGGTAGCACTTTCCTTGGTTAACTGAAAGAAAGTAGCACTTTCCTATTTTTTGTTAGGTTTTTCTGTAATGTTAAGTAACATAGCATTTTTCGGTTGTATCAGGAGCATTTTTGTTATTAATTGTATATTTAGAGACTATGTGATCAGTTGTGTAGTGTCTGCTGATGCTGACGATGATGACGAGTTTGAGAATGCTCTACTAATATTTACGTTCTATTATGTTAATTAAGCAGTTATTGCTTATGTATCCGCATCCAATTGAGTCTATATTCTAATTTTATCTGCAGCACCTCAAAAGAGTTTGAAGTTTAAAACCTCTACGGATGCTTCCGAAGCGCAAATTATTGACGCTATGAAGAAGATATCTTCTCATATCAAGAACCCTGCCAAATTCAGCAAGGTTGCAAAGCTTGCATTCAGTTGATTCAGGCAGGAAGTGTTAAGTCTGGAGTTAGTGACTATTTTTTCGCGATATTAGAAGATGCAATGTTGTCGCTCGTTCCTTGTACATATCCTTCAGTGCGGGTTGATAATGTTAAAACACACTGTATATTTGAATCGATTTGCACATGTTTTGTTAGTTATTTTACCTTTATTTCCAGTGTTACGTTGGTATTTTGTCTGTATTTCATGTACTTGATCATATGAGAGTCATATGCAAAGAAACGAAGTAAAACGGAGAAAAATGAGCAATTTGCACTCACGGCACACACTATGACGTGCACCATAGAGGTGGCCGTGACATTGTAAGTGATGACCATGTTCAAAAAAGCCAAAGAACAAGTCAAATGGAGAATTGCAAGTGTGGTGTTCGCCATAAGGGGATGGCATTCGCCATCCCTTATAAATGCGCAAAAACGCAAACTTCCTTGTCACGTTCTCCCACTCTTTCCAAACTTCTCTCACACGACCCCAACTACCTTGACTTCATCATTTAGGGTTTTAGAACTCTATAAATACTAGTTTTAGCTCATTTTACAGGCATTCAAGCTTAGCACGATCTTAAACACTATAATTACCGATTAAAGTGATAACTCGTCATATTGGGAGGTTAAAATACTGTTGAGCATTGAGTTTGTATTGAGTTTGGAGGATTTACTTTGTTGAAGTTTAATATTGTTGTCATTTACATTTTCTTTCAAATTTTCCAGCAATTTACTTTGTACTAGATTCAAGTCTTCATTAGAGCAGGTTTTTATTATATCCTCTCTCTACTTATATGCATGTTCTTGTTTTACTTTAATTTTATAATTGTCAATTGCATGTTTCAAGTTTTATTTACTATGCCTATTATGTTAATTTCATGTTAAATTCAAACCTTTTTATCGTTTGTTAAAACTATGTTTGGCTAAATCTGTAGTGTTGGAACGTGAGGACTGTCGATTCGACAATACTCTAATTGTTGTTCTTTTAATACTTATGGGGCTGTTTTGATTTTATTACAATTTTTCTAAATTTCATTTGATCGGTTATTACGAAAGTAGAATTGTAATTACACAAGGTAAGATCGAAAGCCGTCTGTCACTAAAGATTCAAGTTGTTGAGTTTTTGGTTAATAAACACCGCGAAATCAATTTATTAATTACTTAGGAAAGTTTGATATTTTCAAAACGTGATTTTAAAACTATTTTTGGACGCGTTTATAAGTTTAAGATCTGGTTGATCGTGCGAAAGCCGAAAACTCTTTAAAGTCTAATTTTTCAATCAAAACTAATTTTTGTTTGAGCAAAAGAAACTAATTTCTAAAAAAGGTTTTACTTCTTTAAAGCAAAGTGCGTCGGACACGCGAGAGCGAACAATATAAATTAGAGAGTAAAATCTGGTTTCGATTATGCGACAGTGACAATTTCTTTTTAATTAATTCTTTTTCAAATGAGAAAATACAATACTATAGGTAGTTCAATTTATGAACAATAAGAGTGTCAACGAATTGATGAAATCCACATTTCAACATTGTATTTTTAACTTACTTTAAATTTATTATTTTTATTTTCCACTCCACGTTTAATTTTTGATCGTCTTAAATAAACACCGTAGCAATAGAAAACGTTAGATTGATCACTTGGTCTCTGCGAGTTAGACACTTTTATGCTACATCTGATAGACTCGATGTACTTGCGAAAATACCCCATCATGGGTGAATTATCATTCTTTGTTCTCGGAAGCGCAAGATGTGAAAGAAGTAAGATTAACATTTGTTCAAATTATTTGTAGTTTTTGCAATTTGTTTTTCTTCATATTTTGAAGAGTGTAGTAAAAAATTTGTTGACCCTCTTTTGTCAGTTATTTGTAGCATTTCAATAAGAAACAGAAGAATTAATTGGCGATATGGATAATTAATGTTGTGGTAGCAAATGATTTATATACAGATGATAGCTTTGTGGTATGGTTCTCGCTTAATTAAATGTTTTAGGGAAGATGAAGTTTGGCCTAGTTGCAAGGTGAAACATTCTTCTTTTGAGTGGTGATTAAATTTTTACAATTAGATTAATAAAGAAAAGCTAAATAATTAGGTTGATGAATTCTCTGTTTGGAACTCTGCTAGTGAATGCTTGACTTCATTTATTTTGGACAGATATTTTATTGTTGTGAAAACGTTGTTCCAGATTCTTTTCAGTTGTGATGTGTTTATCTTTTCCTTAGTCACTAGATTTAGATTTGGAATATTATTTTCTATTTTGACATGATTTACGTTAGACATTTGGGTCCATAAGGATTGTATTCGATTCTCATTATTTTGTTTTCAGATACTTATACAGTTCTCAAAAGAAGCTACACAAATGAAGGAAGTTATATCTAACCTTCCTGTTGCGATAGAGAAGGATGACACAGAAGAAACAACGTCTCTGAAAGATATTGCAGTTATGGTAGATGAAGGTGGTCAAAAGCTGACCCATTTGGATTTGATGCTCTGATTCCTCAATTTACGAAGAAAAGTGCAAAGAATGACGGAGCTATCAATATAAGAAACGAAGACAAGGAAGAAACTAAGCAAAATCTTTAAGTTACAATGAAACGCTCCGGTAACTTGTCTAGAGATTGCTGCTCAGCCGTATAAAACACCTTGGTAAAATAGTACTACAAAACAACATTATAGTGAAACTGAAAGCTGAAGCTAATTAATTTCTCTCAAACCATGGCTTTGTATTCTGCATTTTGTTGAATATTATGACTTATTTGTACAAAAATGATAAATATGAAGAAATAATATGATTTCCTAGTATATAAAATATTTTGTTGAATAATATGACTTCTTAGTATATGAAATATTTTGTTGAATATTATGACTTCTTAGTACATGAAATATTTTGTTGAATATTATGACTTCTTAGTATATGAAATATGAAGAAATGTGATAACTAAAATAGAGTGTAATGTGTAACATTCTTATAGTCTCACGTAATTAACAAATAAATTGATTATAATTATATAACACCAGAGTGTCACATTTCATAAAAACATACACGCATATCCTGCTCTGTAACACGAGTTACAATAAAATATTTCTTTTAAAACATAGACATTCATGATGTTTACACGATATCAATACTCCTCTAAAAATACTGCAGCGGAATCATCACCAAAAAATTTAAACGTAAAAACAACTCATACTTTGAATCTTAAACTCTAATTTTGAGTATCTGCACGTTATCCACGTGGAAGCGACATTTAAATAAAATAGGTGAGTAATCATAATCAATTATAAACAACATAAGAAAAGATAGATTGCATCAATTATTTACAATCATTCAATAACTTCAACAAATCATAAACTCACATCCAAATATAGTAAAAAATTCTTGTACAACATATCGGCACAAGACTCACACATATTCACATAAACATTCCTAAGTATCACAACATCACGTAGCACCAACATAATTATGCAATGCTACATAGAATTCTAATGCAACATCACCAACTCAATGCGTGTGGTACCAATTATAAACATGTAGGTTCATTTCGCTCCCTGTTCCATCACCATAGGATACAAGATCCACCACCTGATTCACTCTTGAACCGAAGCACGACAAACCGCTACCATCACCATAAATAACGCGCTTCACTAATTCCCGACATGAAATTAGCTACTCGCACTCGAACCATCACCATAGAAAACAGGGTCACAACATAATTTATAATGCACGCGAGAATATATGACAATATGAGAATAATAATCTAAACTTTTTCAGTTTATATTATTTTATACACATACACTCTCATTGATCTAATAAGATAAAGATTTATCAGAGCCCACTGATATTAAATACTTTGATTAAACAACGGGATACAAATTATATTTTTAGTGCAAAACTATACAGAGAAGTGATTGTATAATATATCAACATTAGAGTTTTACAAACTCAACCACATATTTTGCACATAAATAGAATATATTATTATTATTTAGATAACTTCACATGAAAGAGTATGATGGTCATATAAAAAAGGCTTACCATCATTTGAGTGAGATCATATCCCTATATTTTTAAATATATGATTATATACAATATTTTAATAACTCATTAAAAACTCAAATGATACAAATATAACTACACACATTTGAGAAACGCATAAAGTTATACGCATCAGAAAGATATGAAATTTAATTTTAACTTTATTGAAGATATAACACTGTTAAGTCTATGATTTTATGATTGACAAAAAATTTGGTAAAACATGTTTCATTTGGGAAAATATGTATCACATCCAGATGTTGAGCAAGATGTTGTGACACCTTGAACAACTCCCATAGCAGGTGTTGTTGCCTCCAGATGTTGAGCAAGATGTTGTAACATCTTTGCTAATTGATATAGCAGATTCTAGTGTTACTTTCTTGATAGATTTGATGTGATTTTGTGAGATTCTCTTGGATACATCTTGCGCAGGTCAAGAATATTTTATTTGGAACAATTGATTTTATCTTCGGATGTACATTAGTTTCTAAAATTGGATGTTGAGACAATTTAGGAAACTTATGATGTTTTGTTCCAAGATTCGAGGAGATTTTTCTGCATAATTGGTGCAACCCTCAACTTGTGGATCAACAATAAATTGAATGAATATTTCGAAGCCCATGGACTGTTGAGGAGGTTATAAAATAAAAACCTAAACCTAATGTTATTAAGAACTTACAAAGAAATTGGCAGCTTGCTTTTCAAGAGTATTAGGGTTTGAGAGTTTTTTAAGTGTGTTTGTTTGTGTATGTCACTCATGTATCATGCTGATACATAAAGTTTGACTAATTGTTCATCATTTATTATCAATCACTTATGAGCTTTTAAGCAAAGAGTGAATTGTGTGTAATTGGAAGTGTGATATTCTATTTTGGTCTTTTGTTTTTATCACTAAGGTGATTGTGGGATGTGAGAAAGTGTTCTCATATCTAGGAGGTTCTTAGGTAGAAGTTGCATAAGGTAGTGATTAGGTGATAAGTTATAAACTAGAGTGTTTAGCTTTGAACTAATACTATCATAGTGGATTTCCTTCCTGGCTTAGATGCCCCCATAGTAGGTGATGTTGCACTAGTTTGGGTTAAAAATTGTCTGTGTTATTTATGTTATGCAATTTACTTTATGCATAATTCCTATCTTCTGTAAATTGTTGTATCAGGAACATGGTGTCTTAACATCTGTCCTGACATTGTGTTTTGGTGTTGCGACATCTGTCTTAACATCTATTTGAAAGTGCTAGAATTCCAATTGGCATCGAAGCATGCACACTGTTCTATTTTTGGGTGAACTCTAGGGAGAATTTTTTCTAGTACTATAGACAAGGAAAGAGGATACAATAACAGATCACCTCTGTTAGATGGAGCAAATTATGACTATTGGAAGGTTAAAATGATAGCCTTTTTGAAATCCATGGACAATAAATCTTGGAAGGTTGTTTTGAAAGGATGGAATCATCCTGTTGTGAAGGACAAAGATGATAATGAGTCTTTAAAGCCAGAAGAAGACTGGTCTAAAGAGGAAGATGAATTAGCTCTTAGAAATTCCAAAACTTTAAATGATCTATTCAATGGAGTGGACAAGAATGTGTTCAGATTAATAAATACATGTATTGTTGCTAAAAATGCTTGGGAAATCCTTAAGACAACTCATTAAGGAACATCTAAAGTGAAGACATCCAGACTTTAACTTTTCACTACTAGATTGGACTTTCACATGAATGTTCTTGAAATAGAAAACGATCTAGTGCTTTGGGGGAGAAGATGTCAGAAGAAAATCTTGTTAGAAAGATTCTCAGGTCTCTACCTAAGAGATTTGACATGAAGATAACAACTATTGAAGAAGCTCAAGGCATCAGCAACATGAGAGTTAATGAACTTGTTGGGTCACTTCAAACTTTTGAATTGAGTAATAGTGGAAAGTCTGAGAAGAAAAATAAGAGCATAGATTTTGTATCCAATACTGAAGATAAAAAGAGTTAGTTGGATTTGGATACTGAGGAAGGAATGTCAATTAGAAATATTTTACTTGGAAGGAAGTTCAATCAAGTACTTGAGAAGATGGATAGAAGGGTAATGCCTAATGTCAAGAACATCTCATCTGATATCACCAAGAACTATGAGGTTCAGAGAAAAACCAAAGTTGAAGAGAAATCCAATCAAAGCAAAGGTGTTCAGTGTCATGAATGTGAAGGATTTAGGCATATTAGAGCAGAGTGTCCAACATACCTCAAGAAACAACAAAAGGGGATGTCTGTTTCCTGGACTAAGGAGGATATTGTAAAGGGAAAAGATAATGAAACTACCAAGCATGTGAAGGCTTTTTCAGGAAGATGTAATTCTGATAAAAGATTATGTGATGGGAGGGTATCTTATGAAGAACTGACTGCTTTTTACAAAGAGCCATGTGAAAATAAGTGTACAAGAATGAAGAAAAGCATAAGCTAACCATAGCTCAAATACAGGTTGAGAAGAAGGAACTTCTTATCAAAGTGTATGATTTTTAGAGTGAAGTATCTCTATTGACATCCAAGCTTGAAAACATGACCAAATCTGTTAGAATATTAAACAATGGGACATACATATTAGATGAAATACTTCAAGCTAACAAAGGTGGTGGAAATTCAACAGGAATTGGATTTAATAAACAAAATAAAGCCTTTGGGTCCAAAATTGTTCATCCTGTAAAGGGGGACGATACCATGATATCAGGAAAGAAATTCCAACATTCTGTGAGACATCAGGGATCTTACATCAAATCTAAACATCAGCGTAGGAGATATCACCATTGTGGGAAATATGGTCACATGAGACCCTTCTTCTACAATTTGTATGGTTACCCTAAACATTTTAACCATCCTAATAGTAATAAAATGAATAAGGCTAAAGGGAAGTGGACTTTTAAAAATGAAAACATGTGTCTCATTGCTCACTTTTCTCTCAGAACTTGAACAAGAGAAGATGGGTACTTTGACAGTAGATGTTCAAGACATATGAAAGAAGTTAGAACTGATGGCAATTGTTATATGTGGAGATAACAAGAGATCCTTAACACCTTCTTAATATCCAGTGGAAAAATATTTGATGAGTTTCAAGTTGAGCAGAAAATGTTGAAAGAGTGCAATGTCAAACAGGATGTCACGACATTGGAGTGTGATCATATGAGGGACACTAATATAGTAAAGAATCTCACTCAACATGACAAGACAAAGTAGAATGGTAGTCTCTATCATTCCATGAATGATCTGATTAGAGACAAAGTTGTTGCTATTAAGGATGTTGTCACATGGAAGCAACTTGCAAAAATATTTACTAAGGTCGTGGATGAAAATCAACTTGAGAAGCTAAGGGGTGAAGTTGGAATTTATATTGCTAAGAAATTATGGAAATTAGTAAGGTGGAGGCATGCAACAGATAGTCCCCCCCCCCCCTATTTAGTGGCTTACGAAAAATCAGAAACATCATTACAAAGCTTCGATATTTCTAAATTTATATGTTATTTAAATCCTATCACCTACTGCATTATTCATAAAGCCTTACTTCCTCAATCCTCAGTTCAAACACCATTTCACCTTCTTGTATATCAAAGAGATTGTTTAAAATATCATTCTCAATATCTACCTTTTCAATAATCAAGAAACGAATATGTCAAACAAAAAGGATATGCCCACCTCTACTCCATATTCATCAAGGGATTCTGAAGATTTGTCAAATGTTATAACAAATGATGTTCCTCTCACAATAATTCTTGGTGGTACTCCAAAGAAAATTAGAATAAAGACTCTTGTTAGAAGAAAGACTCACTTCTCTCAAGTAAGCACCTCTTTAAATCATTTTGTATCAGTCGAAAAGATATTTGAGATGGTCAGACCTGCATATATGCATGTTGGTTCTACTGAACCTAATGTTCACTGATAAGTCTAGGGATTATGTAAACCCTAATATCAAAGAGACATCTTAGAAGATTAGTCCCAAAAATGATAACATTGAGAGAGATTTAAGACAATCTAACCATAAATATATTGTTGTTGACAAAAGAATTCGTAGGTTGCTCTCAAACATACTGAGTGGTGAAGCTACCCCAGATGATGCGCCAGATGTTTTGACATCAATGGCCAAACATGTTCATCCTGAAGCTGAGCATGAAGTTGCTGCAGAAACAGGTGTAGAAGAAGATGTTGAGAAATACAAAAACAATGAGATTGTCAACATTGATGAGTGTGATTCTGATGATGAGCTTATTAGAAAAAGGTTAGCTCCTGGCATTTCCAAGAGATTTAGAAATAGGAAAGAAAAGGCTACTGGTATGACTGAGAGTAATCCATCCATAATTCCCAAGAGAAGCACTAGTGTAGGACCAACTAAGGGTTGGAGCAAAGTCATAGTTCCCATCTCGAAGAATAAAACCCCTAAGAGGAAGGATGCTCCTTCAAGTGATTCAGAGTTTGATTTCAATGTTGATGTCTAGGACATCATGCATGACAACAAAGGAAAGTTTGTGACCAAGAAGAGTCTGACAAATATTTCAGATGTTCCTCTAGTTAATATGTCTTTTTATTCTGCTAAAAATATGGAGAAGTGGAAGTACGCGTACCAGAGACGTATTTCCCTAGAAAGAGAGTTGGGGAAGGATGCTCTAGAGTGTAAGGAGGTTGTTGATATCATTAATCAAGTTGGATTAATGAAGATTGTTTCCAAGATGGATAATTGCTATGAGAGACTGTTAAAGGAATTTGTGGTAAACATAACTCAAGAACGTGATGACAAAAAAAGAAAGGAGTTTAGGAAAGTGTATGTAAGAGGAAGATGTGTAGAATTCTCTCTAGTTGTGATTAACAGGTTTTTGGGAAGATGTGAGGCAGAACAACCTGAGGTTGAGGTGTCTGACAACACCATCTATAGAGAGATAATTGGGAGGCAGGTAAAAGAATGGCCTAGAAAAGAGAAGTTGTCTCCAAGCTATCTGAGTGTGAAGTATGCTATCTTTCACAAGATTGGAGCTGCTAACTGGGTGTCTACCAACCACACTTCCACTATTGCCACTGGTTTGGGAAGATTCATCTACATTTGCTTCTATTTATTTATTTAATTTATTTAATTAATTAATTTTAATTTATTTATTTATTTGTTCTATTTATTTATTTAATTTATACAATTACTAATTTGCTTCTCATATCATTTTTTATCATGTTGTACTTCAAAATATTTTTACATTTATCATATAAATTATTTTTATAAATAAATATTGGATTATTATTAAAAATATTTAATATATTTTTAATAACAAGAAAATAATTATTTATTGATTATTTTTTAAAAATACTAACCTTTTGATCAATTCAACAAATGTTTTTATCATTCAAACTTCATTATGCATTCTAAGACAGCTAACCAATCAAATTTAACATCTATTTTACTAACATAATTCAAAATTCAAAATTATTTTTAAAAAGGGATTGTGGATATATTTTCTATTAACCGCGATATGCGTCTACGACTACGCTATTTTTAAACTCAGACAAGGTTCAAGGATAATTCTAAAACATTTCCACAATCCATAAAAAAAACTAACCAAACACATACGAACTACGAAATAGACTCTGATTTCTTCGCAAGAGGATACGTATGCGCACGATTAAAACCAAGGTGAGACCCATAATTAAAAAATTAAACATTTTCTCAAATTCATGGAAACAATAACTTTTAAATAGAAATTCTCAATTTATCTCGAAACCTAGAAGTGGAGCCCCTCGAGAATAAGGGAGATGAAGGGTGCCTAACACCTTTTCTTTATCTAATCAACTCACGAACCTAGAAATATTTGAAAAAAGTTAGGGTTATCCGTTATTTTCCCGTCCTTAGGACAAAATTAATGGTGGCGACTCTCGTACTTTTTGCCGGTTACGTCAGTTAGCAACTCTGCTGAGGACACAACCCTAATGTTCAGAGTTTACTCCTTCTTTTAGGTCTAGGGTTTCTTGGGTTCTTTTTTCTATTTTTGGTATATTTTATTTCTATATATGTTTATTTATTTGTTTATTTATTTATTCATATTATCATTATCATCATATTATTTTTCTATTCGTGGGATTTAAATTTGTATATATCAAACCTTAGAAGAAGGATCGTCTATTGGCCAAGGGGGTTTAACATCCCTATGAGTTTTTGTGACGACTTTTTCTAGAGTCGGTTGAGTTCCAAGGAATATCTTTTAGAGAGCTAGACTCTCTAAGAGGCAGGACTTCGGGATTTAGCCAATGACTCTTTGTATAACGCTAAAACAAAATCTCATGGTGAGACCATGTATGACCTAAGAGACGAAAGTCTCGGTCTACAAAGAGGCTTCACTTAGGGGAGGCCCTTGTGCCTCTTTCCTTTAGTGTTATCCATGATACCCTTAAAGAAACCACCTTTGGGACGAGTAGAATAAATTTAGAACCTTGTGTAGAAACCCTCCTATAGGTTATTAATATTCCCTTTATAGGAAACCTTCCTACGAAGGACGTCCTATTACAATACCTACACTCGCAAGAGTTTTCCTTTTGTTAATTCTCTATCCCAAAACCCGCAAGGGTTTCCTTTCATATATCGGTATTTTCAAACTTGTTTAGGTTTCATTCCCTAAACCCACAAGGGTTTTAGTTATCAAATACAATCCTTAGCCCCGTAGGGACTTCCATGCGTCTGTTACAATCCATACATTTATTTTTAACAAAAAATTGAAAGATATTGTAATTGTGAGTTATGATGAAAGAGTGGGCGACAAAAGATTAGAAAGGAAGGCACTGACTGAAAATACACCACTACAAATAACGCTTGTAACGTCAGTCACGAAATGTGTTTTACCTCGGTAACCCAAACTAGATTACTAAGGGCGACATGAAAAGTTACCACTTATCATCTCAATGATTTAAAGACCGAGGGGGAAAAGTGGCACTGTCCACGGGTTCGATCCCTAGCAACTATGTTTTTTTGTATTTTCAAAACTGTGCTACTTTTTACCTCGGTTTTTAACAATAACCGAGGGGTAAAGTTCTGTTTACAAAATTTAATTTTAACATGTTTTTTTTTAATGTTTTAATCTGCAAATCACTTTTTTTTTTAAAAAAAAAATCTATATCTTCCTCATCATCAACAACAACAATACCTATAACAACAACAAAAATAAAATCACTAGAATCCTTAAATATTAAATCTCACAACAACAACAAAATCTATAGAATCTTTAAATATTACATCTCAACAACAACAACAAATAAACAAAATCAATAGAATACTTAAACATTAAATCTCAACAACAGAAGTAACACAACAATAACAACAAAATTCATGGAATCTTTAAACATTAAATCTCAACAACATCAACAACAACGACAAATAAAAAAACCAATATAATTGTTAAAACACTAAATTTCTACAACAATAATATTAAACATTTTACTTGATACTGTTAGAGATAATTATGAGACTTCTCCAATCAATGAGTGACACCACAGTGAGCTAAAAACAAAACTATCTTTTTATCTCTAATAGATACAACTACAACTAACATTAGACAATTTTAACAAGAAATTACTAGATAAAATATTATATTAAGAAACTAACCTTGAAATATTTCCCCGCTCTTGCTTTCACTATCATTGTTTTCAATATGTTAAGTTTAAATTTTAGCATTTTTCATCCAAGATGAATAGTTGTGGCATTCACGTTTTGATTGACTAGTGAGAGTTTCACGCGGATAACTAATGTTTCATGTGGATTGATGAGTTGACAATGTCTGGACCATTGTTACTTTATAAATGGACAGTAAAGATTTGTCACATAATTTTTTCATCAAATTGGTCATAAATAAAATTAAAAAAATAAAGGGTTAAATAAGTTTTTGGTCCCTATAAATATCTCAAATTTCGTTTTTAGTCCCTCTAAAATTTTCCTTCAAAGAATGATCCTCCTAAAAAAAAAATTAAATTTTAACTTTTGGTCCCTCCTGTAATTTAGCGACGATTTTTACAACTTAGCGACGATTTTAGCGACGGTTTTTATTTAGCAATGGAATTAGAGACCATTTTAGCTACGATTTTATCAGGAGGGACCAAAAGTTAAAATTTAATTTTTTTAGGAGGACCATTCTTTGAAGAAAAAATTTAGAGGGATTAAAAACGACATATGAGATATTTAGAGGGACCAAAAACTTATTTAACCCAAAAATAAAATACTCTATTTTATCCATCAGTTTTTAGCAAAACCGAGGTAATAGGTTATTAAAAAATTGTAACGTAATATTGATCATGAGTTTGATTTCCAACAACCAAATTTTTTTTCTGAACTGCGCTACTTTTTACCTTGGTTTTTAATAAAAACCGATGGGTAAAGTCCTGTTAAAATTTTTTTAAAATAAAAAAGTGATCAAGTGTAGTTCCTAGGATTCGAAGACGCGTCCTATAAATACATTTTCCCTCGGCTTCCAGCAAAACCGAAGGGTTAGATCATTTATTTTACACTTTTACAAATAGAAACATAAAGTGTCGTAGTTGAGATTCGAAGCTTGTCCGAAATGATATTTCACCGCGGTTTTCTAGATAAACGAGGGCTCAAGTTGTTTTTTTTAAAAATAATTATATGGGACACGTTGGTGAAAAACCTCGATTTTTTTTCTGATTGACGTGAAAATTTCGTCATGAAAAGCATTATTTATTGTTGTAATGGAAAGTGGTTGGTTGGACGGTAGAAGTATTGAAATGAGGTATGAACTACAAAGTAAAGAAGAAGTTTAAATATGAAATTGTCGACATGATTTATATGGAATGCAAAAGTTTTTCTTTAATGAAAACTTCAATATATATGAGAAGAGTAGTTTTTTAGAAGATAAAAAGACATAATATAATAAATTAATGTTTAATTAATTCTTATAATTTATTAACAGATACATATATCCACAAACATTGATATTATTAAATTTGTATACATATTTATTACTAAACGAGTATTTAAATATCTATTAATTTTATCCATAAATATCTATTAATTTATCCACCCCATATTCGTGATAGATTTTAACTACAGATATCCGCGGGTAGGTTTTTTTTTATCATCCCTACACATCTACATTCATTCAATTAATGGAGATAATTTGATCATTCTTTCTCATCATGAATATCTCAAACTACAATACTTAAAATACTCAAATTTATGTATAATATTTGGAATCTTACTAACGCTCCCAAGACACTTTTTAAGAATTTCAAATAATTTTTTTAAAAAAATTAAATATTTTAAAAATTCAAGGTATTGAATTAACACATTTTTATATAATTACTATCTTTTTTAAAGAGTGCTTCTATAATTCTCGTTGAAATTTCCCTACCACTTTTAATGAAAAAAGTGTCTTCACTTCACCATTATATAATGTTGATGGCAAAGAACTTTGGCACTAACTAATAACAACTTTCATTCATTCAACAAAGTTTTAAACACTCTGACAAAAAAATTATTGTTCTTTTCATTATAAAAAAACTCTTATTTGCGATATGAAATTCACGTTACAACGTGAAAAATCATGTCACAATAACTAATTTGTGATGTGAACAATCATGTAGTTAAAGAGTAGATGGTAAATATTTTACGACATAATTTTTATGTCATAAAATTGTGACGTAAAAATCACGTCGTAATATATTTGCATAGAAATTCTGAAATTGCAGTAGAAACAGGCGTAACAGGAATTAAAATCTAAGCATCACTTTATTTACCACGTGATTTTCACGTCATAAATTAGTGACGTGAAAATCACGTCACTAATTAATTACATTTAACAATCACATTTTTATTAAGCTTTTGTTTTTTTATATGAAAAAAATTAAGTTACGACGTGATTTTCAAGTCACTAATTTATGACATGAAAATCACATCACTAGTTTATTCCAATTATCATCACTACACGTTTATTCAACTTTTGTTTCTTTATTGAAAAAAATAAGTTGCGATGTGATTTATATGTCACAACTTTGTGACACGGAAATAACGTCACTAATGTTTTTCTTTTTCTTTTTTTTAAATTTAATTGATGATTTTTTTATAATTAATTAAATTAATAAAATTAATTAATAAATTCAATATATAATAAACTAAATTAATAATTTTAATATATAATAAATTTAATATAATAAAATTAATAAACTAAAATTATAAATTTAAGAATTCTTAATTTAATATACTAAATAGGTTTAATTAATTAGTATGTTACACAAATTCAAATTTGAAAGCAAAATAAAAAATTTAATTCTACGAGTCATTTTGGTTGGTATATTTATCAATGTGAAAATTATCTTCGTTTCTGTCATTCTCCGGCTCTTGACCACGAACGTTCTGATTTCCACCAAATCCTTGCATACGTTGTCTCATTTGCTGCTCCATATTAGTCTGTCTCTTCGTCATGACCTCCATTTGTCGTTGTTGCTCTTGCCTCATTATTTTCATTTGGGCCTCCATTTGAGCCTTCATTGCTGCCTCACATTGCGCTGACTCGCGTCGCCTCATTTAACGCCAATTGTCTTACCGTTTCAAGTTGTTCTGGTGTCAAATTTGGTTGACGTGATCCTCCTTCCCCATCTCTAACTCTTTGAAATAGAGTTCTATCCATACTTCTAAGGTGCCTGCCAAATTTCCACCACCAAAAAAACAAGCGTTAGGGTCTTTTCCGCCAATGACTTGATCTCAAATAAAAAATTCACATCTGGATGAAATGACTCTCCCTCTCCCGGAGTATATTGATGATTATGAATCAGAAAATTTATGAGCAATGTCTGACAATCCTCCTACACATTCAATAAAAAAATTAAGTTAAATATATATTAAATTAAATTATATTATATTATATTTAAAAAATTGCCACATGATTTTCATGCCACGACTTCTCAATTGCCACATGATTTTCACGTCACAAATCCAATACATCTAAACCCAATAATTTTCACCATTATACGTCCAAACCCAATAACTTTCAATGAAACCACTTCTATGCAAATGACGTGTTACTTTCTCCGGGTCACTAATTGTTGGTCTACATTCATATTTAAGACAGGGACACCTAACTCCTCCTCCGCTTCAACAATATTCCTGAGCAAAACGCCCACATGATAAACTCATTAGCTCATTCTATAAAATGAGGTTTAAGTGCACATCTTTTTGAATAAAATCTATCGTACATCCAACTACGACCATACCGATAATATTTCATACTACACATTTGTACAATCACTGTCTTTTTAATTACATCTATGATTTTAATATATCAACAAATTTTATACTATTTAATATATAATATACTCTCACATAACATGTTAATTATAAATAAACATTAACCATAAACATTTAATATATAAACAAATTTGATTTTATTTACAATAAATTTAATATTTTTTAATTACAAATGTGATTTTAATATATCAACAAATTATATACTCTTTAATATATAATATATTCTCACATGATATTTTTAATATATTTTAATTATAAATATATTAAACATAAAAGTTATATTTTTTTTAACTAAACATTTTTAATAAACATATCAAATATATTAACCATAAAAAATTTGTTTTTTAACTAAACATTTTTAATAAACATATCAAATATATTAACCATAAAAAATTTGTTTTTTAACTAAACATTTAATAAACATATAATATTTAATGTTTTTTTTTTATAAATAACTATTATAATAAACATATTACATAACATATAATTATCATATATTTTATGATTTTAAATGTTATGTTTAAAAAATACTATTTCACACTATTTTGTTTTTAATTTTTATAACTATATTTATTTTATAACCATATAATGTTATAATTTTTATCATATATATATATATATATATATATATATATATATATATATATATATATATATATATATATATATATATATATATATATATATATATATATATATATATATATATATATATATATATATATATATATATATATATATATATATATATATATATATATATATATATATATATATATATATATATATATATATATATATATATATATATATATATATATATATATATATATATTGTATTTCTGTTTTTAAAATACATTATATATTTTCTATTTTAAAAAAATAAATAAATATTTTGTTTTTTTTCTGTTTTATCAAAATATATATTATATATTTATTTTAAAAATATATATAGCAAAAAAAAGTAAAAATAACTAACACAACTAAAATACAATAATTCAATAAAAAAATTTTAAAAAAAATAAACAATTAAAATATCTCTTCTTCAATCTCCTTCAATCTTTTTTAATATTGCTCAATCTACTACCAATGAATTCCTTCAATATTACTTAATCTTTGATAAAAAATAACAAAATTTTAACTAAATCAGAATAAATATAAAAATTAAATATAATTAATAAATTAAATTGAAAAATATGGAAGAACAAGAAATTATACCTGATACTTGAGTAATAAATTGAAAATTGGAATTATAATTGAAAGATTAGTGGGGAGTGAGAGAAGAAGAACGGTTAGAAGGAAGAAGAAGAAAGAATGAAAAATTATGAGAAACAGTACATTTTTGGAGAATAAAATGTATTAAGTATATAAACATATCAGCGACGTGAATATCACGTCGCAAATTTCCCATGTGATATTCAGGTCGCAACCCACAATGGTCATATATCAATTAACCTATCAGTGACGTGATTATCGCGTCGCAACTTTGTCATTTGAAAATCACGTCGCAACACCCAAGAGTCAGAAACCATCATTAATCACTCTACACCCCATTAGTTCAAAGTCAAATATTTTTCCTCTTAAATATTTGTGACGTGATTTTCACGTCGCAATCAATTTTATAAAATTTTCAAACTTCCCTTCTTTAGAGCGCCAAACCTTTTTTATTTATTTATTTTTTTAATTTAAAAATTACGACGTGATAAACACGCTGTAATTATTTTTTAATAATAAAAAATATGAAATTTCACGTAATAAATTAACGACTATTATATTTAATATTAAAAAAATATAATAACGTGATTATAACATCGTAACAAACAATTTTTCATTACATTAATAATCACATCATTAAAACAAATCGCACACCAAATTTTTTCTTATAGTGTTTCTAATATTGATACATTATTTTTGTTTTATAAGGATTGTGTAGGAAGCAAAATAAGAAGAAAAACAATATAAGAAAAGAAAGGACTGGGTTTGGCACGTGCAAAAAGGTGGGACCAGGTAGAATAATCTCTCTTACACATAAAGAAACAAGTGAAAGAGGTTTGGGTGTTTTTTCTCTCACAAAACTGTCTCTTAGTCCTCCACGCACCACAACATAAAACAACACATTCATCTCATCATAGACATAAAAACAACCTCAAACCTTCCACTCCTCTCATTCCAATTTTCCACCAGATGTGCGACCGTGACTGGGTCAACTTAGCCCTGGCCGACGACTCCATCGTCGCCGACACTCTCCTCCGTTTCAACCTCCCTCAACCACCGCCACCACCACTTCATCTCCACTGGACCGTCCGCCAACCTCGCTCCCGGTTCCTCCCAAAGCCTGACGTCACGAGAGCCAGCCCCACCACACCACTTACATGGAGCGCCGCCGCCACCTCTGCCAGTGAAGAATCTAGCCTCCCAACAAAACTCACCAAAACATCAAGATCTAAGGTTCGCTAACTCTCACTTCATTCATCGTTTATCTCCTCTTTCATTTTCCGTTTTTAAATTTTCCAGCGCTGTGTCAGAACCCTGTACCTTAGTTTTTTTATTATCTGTGTTTCCGTCTCTCAATGGTGTTCGGAGTGTGATCCATAGTTGAAAAGAAACTGTAGTAGTCGTAGACATGTAACAAGTGTGGCAGTTTCTTTTTCAATCACGAAAACGCCACTTTCTTCACCTCCATTAGATTTACGATTCTACCCTTGTAATACCGGTGCCTATCCTCCGGTTGTCGGTAACCGTAACCGCTGTCTCGTCCGGTTGTCGGTAACTGTAACCGCTGTCACGTTAACAAAGTGCAACTTTCATTTCAACATTAACTTTTTTATTTATTCAATAGTTGTAAGAAAAAGAGTATTTTAATTTAATAAATTCAGGGAAAAGGTGTGACTTCGGATTCAAGTCTCAACAAAGAATGAATTGAAGTCTGAGGATTGATTCACGTTTTTTCCTCAAAACTACGTGTCATACTTTTTATTCAATGACGAAACAGTCCTTTATTTGGAGGGCATTTTTGTCGGAAGGAAACTTCAAGTTTGAACTGAACTGAATTTGTTATTTGTGTTGTGGGGCTAAACTGAATGGGTTGGGTTTGTCACCATTGGTCACTGGGATGCGATAGATTCACCTATAAAGGGTAATCTAGTAAATTTCATTGGTGCCACAATTTTATACCATAGTTTTTTGGTGGCGTGTTTTCGTGGCAAATAACTTATTCCTCTTGTTTTGTTTGGTGTAGTGGTTGTGCACTTTTTTGGTTGGTTACCATTGCAATTTCAAATAATTAGTTAATGCTCTAATTGCTATATTTGTGGAGAAATAAATTAGTACTAATTACATTACCAAAAAAAAAAATAGTACTAATTAAGTAGTTGTTTGTCACGTGTGTTGAAGATGACACATGTCTCTTATGATATACATGTCTAAAGTCAAAAAAAGAGTCCAAAAATAAATAGACAAAAAAAAATGGAAGGAATATGCTAAGTAACAACCTCTTAAAAAAGACAAGGAAGTTGGAAATTAAAGGGAGGGAGGGTCCTTGTTAATGCCACCAATAGGGACCACCTTAATTTCTCACCAAATAAAATGGGTTGATGAAGCCCATCTATCTACTTAGTTATCATTCTATATTAGCACTCCATCCATTTTTCAAACACACTTTTTAATAATTTCTAATCTACATCTTATGAATATATATATATATATATATATATATATATATATATATATATATATATATATATATATATATATATATATATATATATATATATATATATATATATATATATATATTTATTATAGGAAAGCATAAGAGATCATCATGAGTTAAATTATCCTCAACTTTTGTTTCTGATTTGTTTTGAAAAAAAGAATTTTTCTATTGGAAACCAAATAGAAAAGAAGGGACAATTTACGAGATTATTGTACTTTTGTATTATTTGATCTCATATTTGTCTATGATAATTTGAGTTTAAAATATAATGTCTCAAATTTAATCTTCCCATATTTGGTATTTTGTAGGTCTGTAATCAAAAGGAAACAGTTACTACCAAAAACTCGAAAAGAAAAAAGGTGAGTAAAGTTTTGTATAAACTGATTGAAACATTTCATAAATCTAATTTTACAAGAGTGCTTGAGTTATGTAAACTATAAGTGTTGTTTCCCTTTGCTTTTAGTTACATGTTTAACATATCTTGACTATGCTTATTGTATTTGCAGACTTTAGCTGAATTAAGAGAGGAGGAGAGTTTGTTGTTGAAAGAAAGGATAAACTTGAAAAATGTATGATCTATAGTTGTTTTCATCGGTTCATACGTCGTGTCTCAGCACTTCAAATTGGCAATATTGCATTTGTTTAGATTTGTTTATTAACTAATATTGCTTGAACTTCTCCACAGGAACTGGTGTCTTTGCGTCTCACTGTCGAAAAAGAGAAAGCAACAAATGAAAGATTGAAGAGAATGAAGGTAACCTCTCTTATTCTCTTCTATCTTTTTGTTGAACTTTTTGCTGCATTACTTTGGATCTAATATGGTGCATTAAATCAAAATCTAATACGTTTCCATCTTTTGCAACAGCTTGATTTTGATTCACAACATAACACTAATACAGCTACTATCTCTGAGATTTGTAAGCAAGAACCTAAATTTGTTCTCCCAGACCTAAACTTGTAGGTCAATGAGGATTTAAGCTCCAATGCGTGCAGTGCATAACGACGGCCAAATTTCGGTTGTTGAATTCGGGTTGCAGATTATGCGGTATAGTTTGTGGTATAACACATTAATCTAACTATTTAGGTTATTCTAATGTAAGTGTAGACACTAAATCATTCAATTTCCTCACCTAGTCAATACTGACTGGTTCTTATTCATCAATAACCCCAAACACTTCATTTTTAGTTCCATTTTTTATTTGTTTTTTACACTCTACTTCTAGATCACCTTATATTCTAGAACTTTATGCTGCAGATCCAAAAATGTAATCATATGTTCTACAAATTGTTCAAGAATTTTAGGTCTTGTAGATAAAGATCATCCGAAAGTAGATAAAGATTGTTAAAATTGGTCCACCCAAAATTCGAGTTTGATTTTTTATAAGGATTCATCTCTAAAATACATTTTCAATTTTTAGATACGAGTATTTAACATTGCTATAATATTTTTTTGGCAAATTTGTATTTGTTCATTAAAAAAAGTTGTATACATTTTACTCTAGTGAGTTGTTTCAAGCATAACTAAAATAATGTTATACATTTGATTGATTAAAAAAATCTAATATAAGGTTAATTGACATAGTTAAGATAATCAATACAAAATATATTTTTTATAAAACAGTAAGACATGATTATAATTATTGTAGTTTGGTTATTTATTACGTACACCAAGTTATTAATATTAATTTTTATAAATTTTAAGTTTCTCAAATGTTTATTGATGATAAATTTGTCGTCCCGTTTTTATTTTAATTATTCAATAACAAATATTCATCTCATGCTTTTTTTTTATATAAGCGAAAATATTTGTCTAGTATTTTTTTATACTTATTACTGAAAAATATTTACTCAATCAATTTTTAATGTCTCGATCTTAAATATTTTTATATATCATTATTAAATACATGTCTCTTATTTTTTTTTTATATTAATCAATGTCAATTATTTTTTTAAATATATCAATGTCTTTTTAAATATTTTAAATAAATTCATATCTCCTATATGATTTGTATAAGAAATGTAATTCATATATTACAACTATTCTCATTTTTTTTAAATATCAAATAATTATTAAATCTAACAAATTGATTTGAAACAAATTATTTGAATGAGAAATAACAATATCAATTATTTTTTAAAATATATTGGTCATGTTTGTAAGGAACCATTCATGTATTTGGAGAGATATTACCAAGTCTAGCGTTATTTGTGGTAAGTTGTTTTGATAGAGTTTGATCTTATCGATTGATCGGAATCTGAAAGTGGACCGAATTGATGACGTTTGTTAGGCTATAAATTTGTAGAGAGGAGATGGTGTACCTGCAAGACACTTCGACGATCTAGTGAGAAAGAGTGCAAAGAGATATAAGAAAGAGATTAGGATTTTGTGAGTCAATATTGGATACCTGACCTTCATAAGTGTGAGGATTTATATAATGCCCCCAGCGCGTAGTCATTGGTTCTTATTTTTGAACCTAGATATTCGGGTCCGCAAAAATAGGTAACTGTCAGGACTTGGTCAAAACGGGCAGTCATGTCCGTAACTAATTGTTGTTTCGAGCAAGGGTGAGACGACGGGCGGACGCGTTTCGAGCGCCCTCCTGGTTGTCTGCTCAACAAGTGGCGAGCTGACATGGAATCGATCGTTGATGTGTGCAGGCGCATGACCATGGCGTTGTAGTCTCTGATATTCCCTAGTGTGGTCGATCAAGTATGCTCGACATGGGATCAAAGTTAGTGGGTCATAACTGTTTGGGTTATGTTGAGGCAGAAGTGGATTAGGCTAATTATATTCATTGGGTCAGTCCAGAACAGGAGTCCCCCAAGTCGTTGCTTTTGGGAAGAGGAGCGAAGACTTTAAGACATGCTCGCGAAATGGAGGTGCTTTGTGGTCGGCTTCGTACGAGGAGCACAAGTGATGCTTGGCGTGTTCGCCTTTTTGGGAGAGGAACAACTAATTGGAATTTTGGGAGTTTGCGTGCCATGTTTGCATCAAGACACGTACTGTCATAAAGGCGTAATGATGGCTAGCCTATGAGCTAGGGTGCAATGATGATGTTTCTTAGAGTTCCCTTGGCGCGTGCCCGCTCACATGCTAACAAGTCGCTTTATAAAAGGCGAAGAGGGAGCTTTATTTGCACTTTTCGCTTGTTCTCCTTATGCTTGTCGCTGCTTATTTTTGCCTGACACCGTTGTTCTTCGAAGCCCTTTCTCCTTCCGTTGTTTTCCGTTGTGTTTTCCGCGTACTCCACCGATAAACGTTTGATAATTTGGTGAGTTTCTCGATTTTCCCCTGTTTTTATAGCATTTTCTTCTGTTATAGGTCATAATTTCTTCTTCCTTTCTTAGAAATTCATGTTGCTAGGGTTTAGAGAAACTTAGTGTGAGAATCCCAGGCGGATTATTGGCTCTAGACAGTGGTTTCGTCGCATGAGGACGGTGAGACGCTTTGAATGTAGGGTTGGTTACGGTAGTTCGTGGTGAAATCTTCGGCGGTGTTGAGGCTGTTTCTGGGTTTTTGCTATGATTCTCATGAGGAACGATGAATCTCCAAGAGTGGCTTCAACCCAAAAGTGTTGAGGGGATAGCTGCTCGCAGAGCCTGTGTTCTTGCTCGGTGCGGATATGATAAAATAGTCAGTTTTTTATCTTGAGTGAGGGCTCAGGTCGGGGACAAGGTCCTTGTTCCTTTGTGCCCTTTCACTTGATTAGCAGTGGAAGGGTGAATTTGATTTTGATGTCGAATTCACTTTTATCCTCTACTTTTCAGGTATAACGGAAAACATTACTGGTGATGAGTTTATGGGTTCACCTAGTGATTACTCACAAAGCTTATCTGAATATTCATCGATAAATAAGACATAAAAACAACAGAGATTGAAGCAAGACTCAGACATGATGTTGAGACATCTTGTTAAACATCCTTGCAAAACAACTGCAAGAGCAAACACAACACACAAATGATGACCAATACCTTTCTCCCTCTTTTTAGCCAAAGCTTGAGAAGAAAATCTTCCACAAAACCATACCCAAATTGTACTCACCCAAACACGGATAAAAGCCATAAGAGTTTTGAAAGAGAAATTATCACAAGATAATAGAAGAAACGGAATAACCTCTTTAAATAGTTGAGCAGTTCTTTAAGAATTGACGATCCTTGATTGTAACAATGGTCTTGGTAAAAAAAAGGAACGTTATTTGAGGAAGCTAACTGCACCAAAAGTAAATGTGCACCATCCATCTCAGTTTTGAATGCCTTTATTGACTCTAAATAGATTTTCCTGAACCTAATAGTCCCAATAAGTACGCATGCATAGTTGACAAAAACTCTCTGCACTCCTTTCTGACACGTGCTTGATCACACCGTCCATAATACTCCCTTGTTTGGCTCAAAGAGAAAACATGTCCTAAAAAAAGTTCTAACATCAAGTCAGACATTGTCTGCTTGTTCTTGTAGCCAAATTACCAACAAAAGAAATCACAAAAATATTCAAATATCCTGAAGCATAATCCCAACGTCTTCTACTGGATTCTACGAATACTTCTTTTGGCCAACACAAATCAAAATATCACATTATCACATGTGTGACAACTCTCATTCATCAACATGGACATCTATTGAGTCCCACTAAAATCTGCAGAGAAAAATAAATTCTCCCGGACACAAACACAATCTTCCAAAGAGACATATGTACTCCACAATCTTGAACAATACGCAAGCTTCAAGAAATCTGCATCATTGTAGTAACAATCCAAAGACCAAAAAAAAAACTTGACTCTCCCTGTTATGGATAAACAATGCTTCAGCTGAACACAAACTTCCACTGTATAGTCGATTCTGAATTAGATACTCTCACTCCTTGAGAATACATTTATAACTTCTTCACTTTAACCAGAACACATCTGAACAATGTCCTTACAGATCCACACATGTTGTCGTGATTCTTATGGGGGGCAAGATGTCATGCACTATTTATGTGTCTTTACCAACTCCAAAAACTCTCAGTTTGCTTAAAGGATTTACTGAGATCCAAACTAACATTCTGATCAGAAGGAGAACACCTCCAAAAACTCTCTGATCATACCATAATATCTGACAATATTCCTCTGCCCTTACTTCCACTAGCAATTGCTGATACTAATGAAGTATTAAATATAATAGTTATGTATTCACCAAGCATACTACCGTAGACAAGATCATAATCTTCTCATTCTAATCCACAATCCCAAGCATCTTCAACAAGCATGATGTCACAACATCATTTAGGACATCAAATCCTTATAAAACACATACAATATAGCTCATTCAGGTAATCACAAACACCTAAATACCATGGAGAGAAATAAACTCTCACACACTCTCTGAAACAAAGAGTTCAGATTGCATACTTACACACACATCAAAGAAATAATCAACTCTCGTCAAAGTATTTGTCATCAATTAAATGCACAACATCATTAGAGGAAAATTTTCTCACGTTCCTTTCTTCACAGTTCCCTCTGAGAAATACATACAACAAATAATACTACCTTCTCACACTAGGTAGAACATTTGGTCTGTCATCCTTCTTCTGCACACCACTTAGCACAAGTGAATTCTTCATCGTACCAAATATTCATGACAAATATACAACCCACATAATACTCCAGATTAGATCAGTGGCTTTACCTTACACTCCACCTCGAACAAAACAAACTTCCTTGGATGGAGAAGCAACCAACTGAGATGATGTTCCAACATCAGTTCAGACATCAAGGAATGCAAGGGAACAACACTTGTACCTATCCATAGCTAATCAACCTTCATACCACAAACAGACTGTTTAGAATTATTAGTGAGAGAAGGGAAAAAAATTACAGAGATAAATTTCAAACAAATATGAAAACGTTGGAAAGTAGCGTGATTTCAAAGGAGGAAGTCACTCCTTTATATAGTAGTCGAAATCACTTAATAAGGAAAAAAATCCATGGGTCTCATTAACTATTTAATCGATTGATCTAATCGATTAGTTTGATTGAATATGCCCGTTATGATTCTCAAAATTGAAGGTTTTGATAAAGATCTGTTGAAAATCGTTTAGGTGTTGTAGAAATTTCTTGGGGCTGAAGTTTAATCTTTTCTAATAGATTAGATTAAGATCTTAATCAATTAAATTAGATAAAAAAAATTCCTCTAGTCATTTCTAGAGTTCCTAAGTTATTTGGCATTTTTTGGAAATTTTTTTTAATGCGTGTGTGAGTTGCCTTAGTATTTTTAAGCTACTATTTTATGTTAAAAATATTTGGTTCACTCAGACAGACTGACAAGATCTGGTCAGCTTCCCCATCTTTCCTTTTGAAGAGGATTTTAGGATTCCTGTTATGTTGTCATTTGACTTTGAGTACTTCATATTTGTAGATGTGTTGTTGTCATTAAAATTTGGTTATTACCTACAAGCACATGGATCCACAACAATAATTTCATGCTTTATACCTTCCTCATTTCAAAATCTTGCAAATTCATAGAGGTGTATTCACCTCCACATCAGTTCTCAGTTTCTTTAGCTTGCATCCACTTTGTTTCTCGACATGCAATTTAAACCTCTTGAACTGTTTGATTACTTGACTCTTCCTTTCAATAAGGTAAATCGACATATATCTGGTGAAATCGTCTATGAAAGTTAGGAAATATAAATTTCCTCCATTCGACCTGATTTTATAAGGTCCACACACATGAGAGTGAACAAGCTCCAACTTTTCTCTCGACTTCATGGACAAATCATGTTTGAATGCTTTCCTATCCTACTTTACTTTGCAGCATTCCTCACACACCTAACTTGATTCTTTCACTAGAAGTAACCATACCTATGGTGCCATAGCCAATTCTCGTCTTCTACAATAATTGAAGCAATACTTTGATGATCAACCGTGTTGATTTTTAATTTGAAGGTTTGCCAATGGTGATTTCAGAATAATCCTTCCTTCACCATCATACACCTTCATTTGATTCTTTTCTAACTTCATGTTGTACCCTTTTACAAGTAGTTGACTTATGCTTATCAAGTTACTTGTCATCGACGGTACATATAACACATCAATGATATTGGCTTTTCGGTCATCCTTTCTAACCATAGCTATGTTTTCCTTTTCCACTAGATATGATATGCCTTCCATCTGCAAAACTTATCATTTTTCTCAATTGATTCATCTAACTCGATGAACCAATTTTTGTTACCAATCATTTGATTACTGCATCCTGAATCTAGATACAACATATTGGTTTGTTCATCTATCGACTGAGTATATGTCATGAGTATCATGTCATCAGAGTCACTTTCTCCAACATATGCATATTTCACTTCTTCATTGTCTTTTGCTCTTGATTCCTTCTTTCTTCGATAATCTCGAGCATAATGACCAAACCCCTAACAGTTGTAACACTGCACCTCCTTCATGTCAACTTTCTTCCCTGAATACTTGTTGCCCATGCCTTTTTTGATTGAATTAGAGTGTTTCTTTGAATTATTGCTTGACTTATCATCATTAGTAAGATTCTTTATTTGCTTCATCTTTTCTTTTAGAGAAATTATTGATGAATCTTGTTTGTTGTTCCTATTCCGTCACTTTGTCCCATTTTGAGTTCCTTTGCTTCAGCCTCATCTCATGAGCCTCTAATGAAGTTTGAAGTTATTCTAACTTCATCTCACCTAGGTTCTTGGACTCTTCAATAGACAAAACAATGTAATAAAAAATTTACATTCAGAGATCTCAACACTTTCTCAATCATTTGCAAATCGTTGATAGATTCACCAATCACCACATGCCTTCATCTGGTTGGTGAGTAACACTAATCTTGATAAGAAATCAACAACAAATTCATCTTCTTTCATTTGTATTATCTCAAACTTCTTTTTCAGCATCTGCAACTTCACCTTCTTCAACTTTTCATCTCCACCGTACAAGTTCTTTAACTTGTCCCACGCTCCTTTGGAAGTTTCTTCTTCAATGATCTTCTCAAACGCATTTGGATCCATACACTGGTGAATCAAGAAAAAGTTTTTTCATCTTTCTTCCTTTGTTCCTTATGTGCAGCCTTTTAAATATCATTTTCATTCGCTTCCAATGCATGTACTATATCACTCACGATTTTAGCCAAATCTTGAAATATGAAAATGACTTTCATTTGCGCAATCCATCGTTCGTAGTTCTCAACTTTGAAATTGGTAGATTCGTTGAAAATTGCGTTGATGTTGTTTTTTCATTTGCCGTTACTGATTCTCTCTGAATCGTAACCGACCTCGTTGATACCAATTTATTGGAATAATTAGGGTTTTCAAGAAATTAAAGAAAAAGAAGAAGAAGAAAGAAAAGAGAGAAGCTATATTGTGAAAAGAAAAAATATTATTGTGAAGTTGTTTCAGCTTTTCATTTACATTATAACATGCCTATTTATAGGCAACAAACATACACTTTATAAAATACAGTATTCAACTATGTCAAATACTTGCTTACATATTTCGACATATATGTTGACTGCAACTACTTCGACTAAGTTGAACATACTCTTATCAAATATTGACTTGCCTACTGAAACAATGAATTACTTCATCTGTCCTACAATGAGTGACCCATTTAGAATAAAATAATGTCCCAAAATAAATGGTTTATTTCAATTTTCAATACACTTTTTCAATTCTACCCTCTAATTAATTAAATTTTTATCATTTTCAATACAGAATTAAGGGTATTATAGTAAAAATATTATTCTCTCTTACTTTTTTTTTACATTTTTCTTAATATGTGTGAAATAATAGACTGAATCACTTATTGTATAACAAGAGAATACTAAACATTACATAAAAATGTTGAGAAATCATCAATAAAAAATAAAATATGTCACAAACATTGGATAAAAAAAGAGAATTTTGTTTTACGATTTATTTTTTAGAGATAGATGTCAAAATATCAATAAGGTTGAAAGAAAGTATTTTGCTTGCGTGTATATTTTTTTATGGATACTAGCTAGATTGTCAACTAGCCTTAAAGAAAGAATTTTGCATAATTATTCTTCTCTTTTATGGATAGAAGATAGAACGTCATTAGGCTAAAAGAAATAATTTCGTTAGCATGCCTATTTTTATTTTTATTTTATGAATAGTAGTTGGAATGTCATATATGTTTACTAAAATATAGCTTAAATGAAAGGAAAAAAAATTATCATATTTGTAGTACTCTTGAAAAACTAACTTAAATAATCTTGAGGTTAATAATCCATTGGGAAGTTATCTTATCTGATCAGAATGAATTGTCAAAGTCTATGAACTTTGCATTGGACGACAGTTGTAGATGAGATTGAAGATATCTGCAAGACACTCTAATGTCAAAGTAAGATTCAAAATGATATAAGCAAGTATAAGTGAGTGAAATAGAATGATTCAATATCTGATTCTCTTAAGTGAGAGGATATTTATAGCCTCCTGCGTTGAGCCAAGGTCTCCGATGTTGGGTCACAATGAAGTCCAACAGTAAAGATTGTCAGGGTTTACGTGTGTATGGAGTCCAGCATGTAGCCTCTCCCCTGATCAACTGCCCCGAGAAAGTGGAAATTGGACCTGTTATTCTCAGAGGGCATGATGATGATGATGATAATATGGACACGTGGGTTACGTTCTCTAACGGACACGTGAAGAGTTGCCCAACCGTTCTCAACTTAGACTGTTTGTCTTTAGGTCTTATACAAAGGTGTTGGATTGAACCTCCCCAACGGCGGAACAAGCACTGACCCAGTTCAAATCAAGAAGAACTGATAATGATTATTTGATGATGAGAATTTTCAATACTTTAAAATTCTTGATACGAGTGTTCCTTGAAAATTTCTCCGAAATATATAAAAACGCTTTTTGGTAAAACTTAAATTTAAGAGAATCCTTCGTCAACAAGAAAATTTTGAAAATTGAGGTTATAATATGAAAAAATTTCTTCCTACATTCACGTTGTAATAAGTATTTATCTTTATACCTTTTAAATTTACCATCTTTCTTGAAAACAATGAATCCTTGCTTTTATGTTTTTGGCAGCTGGTTTGGATGTTTCTTGAGTGGAGCTGGCTTTCCTGTATTTATTTTAATCTATACAGACATACTTTTATATATGTGATATGATGCAAACTTACATAAAAGTTTAAAATGTGATAACAGGATGTACAAAATAAACATAAGAGCACAATTTTATATTTGTGATTTAAAACAACATACAGATATAGAGCATCATTGTGGAGAGTCAAAGATTGGCTATTTACTTCACCTTGTCCATAAAACTAAACAGGTTCAGTACATCCAAGATAAATCTTGCCTGAAAGACACAAACTTTGCAACTCCTTGTATACCTCTTTCAGAAACTTGAGGACAATCTTCAATTCCCAAGAAATCCAACTTGATTGATCCAACAAGAGGCTTTAATCCATCATTTGAGATTCCCAAACACTTACATAACCGTAAACTACACAATCGGGGAAATTGACTCACGAGCTGTAGCCCCTCATCAGTAATCTCTTGACACCTAACGAGTTCAAGTGATTCAAGATTTTCTGCAGTGCATAGCGCTTCCATTCCAATATCGTTGAAGGAATAAACATGATCGAGGGCAAGGTTCCGTATGGGGCACTTTTGAATCAAGCAAAGTATTCCGCTCAATGTGAATGAGGAGGACGAGGGAAACTCCCCATCAGAAAAAGAGATGCTCACGGATTCAAGCTTTGAGCAGTTTTGAGCCAAGGCTTTCAGACTCTCGTCTGTTAATCTCAAAGGATTATTCACCAAGGATGGCAGAGAAAAATCAGAAGGAACTCTAAATGAAACCGATCGAAGGTTACTCGATTTTTGAGACAAGCAAATTATGTCAACGTCCCTTACACCAACACACATGTCAAGGTGAATTTTTTCCAAGTTCTTGCACTTGCCTAACACGCAAGCAAGCCCTCTACCGGGGCTTATGATGCAATTCACCAAACTTAACTCCACCATATTTTCACAAGCGACATGCTGCTTTTGCCATCTATCTACCGACAATCGATCATAAACCTTCATATATCGGTAATTCGCATCCACTTCAAACTGCAACCTCTTAAGTCTTCCCCAACCAGAGCCAAGCTTAATCAAATCACCTTCACCAATAGCTCTACAATTCCTGATAGACAGATCCTCAAGTGTTCCGACTTTTCCAAGGTATTCAAGCCACTCCACACTGCTCACATTGAGACACCTAATAAGATGAAGCCTCAAAAGATTCTTGCAACCAACAACAAGAGACAATACTCCACAACCCGTTATCCTCGGAGTAAAGTTCAACCTCAACGACGACAACTCAGAAGAAGAAGCCAAGTAACGAAGACCGACATCAGTGATAAAAGTACAATAACTTAATGAAACCTCCCGTAGTAAAGGACAACGATTCGCAAGAATGAAAAGTCCGTTATCATCCAACTGCTTTCCTAATTTCGACATCCAACCAGAATAAGTGATCTCTACTTTGGACAAATTGAGAAACCTAGTACACAAACATGTTAATGCTTGATTTGCAGGATCCATTCCACAACCAACCTTAAGAGAATGCCTCTGTGCATTATCTAAATAGTAAAGCCTTTTACAAACTAAGGAAACATTGTTTCTGTCACTAGTTTTCTTTATCCTACTCAATATTTCCCATACTATATGCTCTGGTATGTTATCCATCAAACTATTTTCCTCTGAAAAAGAAACACTAACATAAAATTCTCATCAGACACAAAAAAAATCATGTTTTTTTTTAATAATCCAACATAGGATGTAGTAACTAATTGTCTAATAACCAAATCAATTTCCAAAACAAAAACAAAAAAAACACACACATACAAACTAAGAGCATGTAATTCAATGAATAAATAATTCAGATCTGACAGAATTTTGAAAAGGGTTAATTTAATTGGGATTGTAAAAATAACCAACATAGTCATTGAATGGTATGGTGTAAAATTGAAATTGAGAAGAATGAATGAAATCCATTACCTTGTTCATAGGATGAATCAGAATGATGCAATGTTTCACCAAAGAACGAAACTAAACTAAAATTGCGATTTGCATCAAAATAACTTCATTATTTGGATTGATTAGATATTCTATTTTATTAAATTAAAACGGAGGACTTTACATGACCCATTTTAGGTATGGGCACCATACACTTTTACTATAATACCCTTATATTTAAAAATTATAAGTTTTATTTAAAATATTATTTTTGGAGTTTTTGAAAAGGGTTAAGTTTTTATTGCATTTTTAAAAAAATTTATTGAATATTTACAAGTAGATATTTTTCATTAAATTCATGTATTTATATAAGTAATTTTATATTTATATGTGATATCTCATAAAAGAGTATTTGAATAAGAAAGATAAAAATATATACTTGTCATTGTTTTACAGGATAATTTAATTTATTTTAAATTTAATTTCTTTTTTAATAGAAATTATGAGATAGTAGTAGTAACGAAAGATTGAGATTTAATTCTTACAATTTTCTGAGGGCCTCGTCGTTCATCTCCTCGTCGAGGGGCATTTCAGTTCGTCTGGATGGCTCCATGATTTCTATCGGGATGACGACCTCGGTGTCGTAGGTTAGTCGGAATGGGGTCTCGTCAGTCTTCGAATGAGGCGTCGTTCGATAGGCCCATAGGACGATGTGTAGTTCTTCGAACCAACCCCTCTTGGCTTCGTCCAACTTGCGTTTGAGTCCTCGCAACATGACTATATTCGCGGCCTCGACCTGCCCGTTAGTTTAGGGTTAGGGGTGTTCGACTGAGATGAAATGTTGCTTGGTGCCGAGCCTCGCGATGAAGTTTTGGAAACTTTGATCGGTGAACTATGTCCCGTTGTCGGTGACGAGCGCTCGCGGTATTCCGAACCTGGCAAGAAACGGAGGATGTTGTGCTTCGGCTTCTATCCACTTCTTGAAGTAGTCAACGACTACGATGAGGAACTTGTTTTGATATGTTCCTTGCACGAAAAGTCCAAGGATATTCATTCCCACCATGCGAATGGCCACGGGGAGGATAGTGTTGTGAGCTCGTGTGGAGGTGTGAGGTGCATGTCTGCGTGCCTCTGACACTTGTCGCATTCCTTGACATGCTCCGTGGCGTCTTGTTGCATGGTCGGCTAGTAATACCCTGCTCGAAGTGCCTTTCGTGCTAGGGATCTTCCACCCATATGTTGGGCGTTGATTCCCTCGTGGATTTCCCGCAGTATCTCGGGGACTGCGGACTCTTCGACACATCTTAGGAGTGGGATGGAGAATCCCCGATGGTAAAGCTTGCGTTCAAGTACCACATACGAGCAGGCCCATTGTTTGGTCGCGACCACCTCTCTTTGATCTACGGGAAGCTCCCCCTTTGTCAGGAAATCGAACACCGGGGTCATCCAACATGAGTTGTCCCCAATGGCGTTCACTTAGGGCGACACAGTGGACCTCTTAATGCTCGGCCGAGAAAGGGATTCTTGTATGACGGATTTGTTCCCGCCTTTCATCTTCGTGCTCGCGAGCTTTGAAAGTATGTCGGCCCGCGTGGCACGTGCGTAATTTCTGCCTGATCGAACTTTTTCATATGTTCTCTAACCAAGTTTAAATATTCGACGAGTCTGTTGTTCTTGGCCTGGTATCCCCCTTGAACTTGAGATGCGACAAGTTGGGAGTCAGTGAAAATCTCTCGAGCGCCAAGGTCCTCGGCTAGTCGTAATCCTGCGAGCAAGGCCTCGTATTCAGCCTGATTGTTCAAAGTCGGAAAGGAAAGAGTGAGAGAATTCTCGATCATGACGCCTTCCTCGTTTTTGAGGAGGATTCCTGCCCCACTTCCTGTGGAACTGGAAGCTCCGTCCACAAAGATGGTCTACTTGTGCTTCTTCCCTGCGGGAGGGTTGTGAGCGGTCATCTCTGCGACGAAGTCGTCCAGAGCTTGGGCCTTGAGGGCCTTCCTGCTTTCGTATTAGATGTCGAACTCCGAGAACTTCAAGGACCATTTTAGCATTCGTCCTGCCATGTCTAGTCGACTTAAGAGTTGTCTTACGGGTTGGTCTGTCCGTACGATGATCGTGTGTTCCAGGAAGTAATGTCTGAGCCTTCTTGCTGCATTAACGAGGGTCAAGGCCACCTTCTCTATTTGTTGGTACCTGACCTCGGGTCCTTGAAGTGCTTTGCTCATGAAATATAATGGCTTATGCCCGTCAAAAGTCTCGCGAATGAGGGTCACACTCACAACCTCGACGGATACGGCCAGATACAGGAACAAGGTCTCCCCGTTTGAAGGTCGCGACAATACGGGAGGTTGCGAAAGGATTTGCTTGATATGAAGGAGGCCTTGCTCGCATTCCTCGATCCATTCGAAAGCGGCCTCTTTGCGCAGAAGTTTGAAAAATGGAAGGGCGTGTTGTGCGGATTTCGCCACAAAATGGGAGAGTGAGGTGAGAATTCCGTTTAACACTTGTATTGATTTCTTCGAATTAGGTGTAGGGAGCTCGGAGAATGCTCGGAATTTATCGGGGTTGGCTTTAATTCCCCGTTCTGTTAGGTAAAAACCAAGGAACTTTCCTGTTTTAACCCCGAACGTGCACTTCTCCGGAATGAACCTCATTCTACATTGCCTCGCTTGGGAAAAGACCTTTCTGATATGGGCAACATGGTTGGTCTCTTCTCGAGATTTGAAGATCATGTCGTCCATGTATACCTCAAGCATATCTATGATCTCGTTGCGGAAGACTTTATTTATCATCCGTTGGTATCTCGTCCCTGCATTTTTCAGACCGAAGGGCATTACGTTGTAGTAATAATTTCCCGAGTTGGTCATGAAAACGGTGCAGTTCTTGTCGCTCATCTCCATCGGAATTTGGTTGTAGCCCGAGTAGGCATCCATGAAAGATAAAATTTTATAGCCGGTCGAGTTGTCGGCCAACATGTCAATATTAGGCAAGGGGAATGCATCTTTGGGGCATGCCCAGTTAAGATCGGTATAGTCAATACACATATGCCATTTTCCATTATTCTTTTTAACTAGTACAACATTTGACAACCATGTTGAATACCTGACCTCAGAAATAAAATTTGCCTATAGGAGGTCTTTTATAGCATTTTCAGCAGCCTTTGATTTCTCGGGAGACTGCCTACGTCTACGTTGTACTATTGCCCTGGTGGCTGGATCAATGGCCAGTTTGTGGCAGGTGACCTCGGGGTCGAGACCAGGCATCTCTGCAGCACTCCACACGAACAGGTCGACATTCTCCCTTAAGCAAGCCTTGATCTGCTTCCTCTCTAGGTCGGGGAGTCCGATACCTATCTTCCCACCTTTGCGAGGGTCTTCACCAAGGGGGATGAGCTCAAGTCTCCATCCAGGATTGGTCAGAGGAGTCCCTGCTCGCTGTTGGATATTTCATCCTGGTCGAAATCGATGTCTAGCAAAATGAAGTCGACCTTTAAAGGAGCTCTCTGTTCTTCTGTCTTGGCAGGTTGTGGCTCCGGTCGTGTTGTAGCAGCTCTCTTGGCAGGTCATACTCCAGTGTCGACCGTGCTTTGTTCCTTTGACGCTGCATTGAAGCATCTTCGGGAAGCTTCTAGGTCGCCTTAGATGGTGGCGACGCGTCCTCTCTTTGTGTTGAATTTCATCTTCAGATGGACGGTGGAGGGAACAACGATCAGTTCCCCAGTGTTGGTCTCCCCAGGATACAATTGTAGAGAGACGGGCAATCGATGACCAGAAATTGCACCTTAACTTACCTGGTAGCGGTATCCTCGTCGAAGGTGACAAATAGCTTCGCTTACCCCCAAGGTTTGGAGGTCGATCCGTTAAAGCCCTGTAGGTCGAACCCCACGTATGGTGAAAGGTGGGTATCGTTGAGTTGTAGGGTTTAGAAGAGTTGGCTATACATTACATGATGAAACTCCCCTTGTCGACCAAGACATGGTGAACGTTAAAATTAACCATCCTCGCCCTAACCATAAGGGGAATGATTGAGTTAGGGGGCCCTCCAGGCAATTCTTCGAGGTAGAATGTGATCGGCTTCGATCTCCTCTTAACCCTCTCGAATGTCACCGTTTGCGCGGGGGGGGGGGGGGGGGGGGGCGTCAACCAGTTCGTCCAGTTTCCTCTTCGTGGAGTTTAAAGTTATATCGTTGAACCCCCCGACATTTATGACCATGGCGGAGGGGAATCTTTCCCACCTACTGTGCATGGACAGAGGCTCTTCGATATCGTCGGGGACGTAGAAGTCCTCTAGTCTTGTAATGGAGAATACTGTCTGGATGGGGACCGTCTCGTCTGATGGTCGGGCATCCTCCTCAATCTCCTTTGTGTCGCGGGCATCTCGATGAGGGACGTCAATATGCTGATATTGCCTGAGTCTTCCCCCTTAATGAGGGTTTCAATAGCATCTTTGAGATGGACACAATCTTCAGTCAGGTGTCCATGACTTTGATGATATTGGCAGTATTTGCTCCGATCAGTCCCAGGCTTAGCAGGACCAGAGCGAGGACGCCTGACGTCACTGTCCTTAAAATCAGTACTAGCACACTCTACTAAGATGCGCTCGCGAGAAGCTGTCAATGGAGTGTACTCAGTAAATCGCCCGACGGGCCCTCTTTGCTCGCGAGGATCCTGTGGTTTGTCATCCCTCATCTTTTCTCTCGTTCGTCGAGGAGGGACAAAATCTTATTGTGGCAGATTGTTGGTCGATCCACGGTTCCTCGGGTCCCAGGATTTATTGGCTGTTTCCCTCTCCTAATAGTCCATATAGGCCTTAGCCTTCTCTAGGAGAGCATCGAATGTCCGCGGTGGTTTGATGCCAACGACTTTTCTGAACTCTGTGCCTGGGAGGAGTCCCCTCTCGAGAACGTATCTCTTCATATGATCGGTGCAGGGGACCTGGATAGCCTCACGGTTGAATCGATCAATGAACTTCCTGAGGGTCTCGTCGTTTCTTTGGACGATGGCCTCGAGGGCTACCTCAGTCTTCAGATGTCGACGTGAGGCAGTGAATGAACTGATGAACTGGTTTTTTAAATTTCTCCAAGAGGTAATTGACCCTGGGGTGAGGCTCTTATGCGAGTCCGTCGTAGATTTTCTCAAAGTCGTAGGGATTAACGAGCATTTGATTGGTCCCCCGACGTTATGATAATGCAGCATTGCCTCGAACCCGTTGATATGGTCGACTGGATCGGAAATGTCGTCTTACTCAAGGGAATGGGGGGGGGGGGGGGGGGGCGTCGACCAGTTCGTCCAATTTCATCTTCGCGGAGTTTATAGTTATATCGTTGAACCCCCTGCCATTTATGACCATGGCGGAGGGGAACCTTTCCCACCTACTGTGCATGGACAGAGGCTTTTCGATATTGTCGGAGACGTAAAAGTCCTCCGATCTTGTAACAGAGAATGTTGTCTGGATGGGGACCGTCTCGTCTGATGGTCGGGCATCCTCCTCAATCTCCTTTGTGTCGTGGGCATCTTGACGAGGGGCGTCGTTGTACCGATATTGCCCGACCAGTTCGTCCAGGAGGGGGGGCGTCGACCAGTTCATCCAGTTTCCTCTTCGAGGAGTTTATAGTTATATCGTTGAACCCCTCAGCCATTTATGACCATGGAAGAGGGGAACCTTTCCCACCTACTGTGCATGGACAAAGGCTCTTCAATATCGTCGAGGACGTAGAAGTTCTACGGTCTTGTAACGAAGAATGTTGTCTGGATGAGGACCATCTCGTCTGATGGTCGGGCATCCTCCTCAATCTCCTTTGTGTCACGGGCATCTCGATGAGGGGCGTCGTTGTGTCGATATTTCCCGAGTCTTCCCCCTTGAATGAGGGTCTCAATATCATCTTTGATATGGACACAATCTTCAGTCAGGTGTCCATGTCTTTGATGATATTGGCAGTATTTGCTCCGATCTTCCCTGGGCTTAGTAGAAGCAGAGCGAGGACGCCTGATGTCGCTGTCCTTGAAATCATTACTAGCACACTCCGCTGAGATGCGCTCGTGGGAAGCTGTTAGTGGAGTGTACTTAGTAAATCGCCCCACGGGTCCTCTTTGCTCGCGAGGATCCCGTGGTTTTCCACCCCTCCTCTTTTCTCTCGTTCGTCGAGGAGGGCCGAAATCTTGTTGTGGTAGATTGTTGGTCGATCCACGGTTCCTCAGGTCCCAGGCTATATTGGCCACTTCCCTCTCCTCATAGTCCATATAGGCCTTAGCCTTCTTGAAGAGAGCATCGAATGTCCGCGGTGGTTTGATGCCAACAGCTTTTTTGAACTCCGTGCCCGGGAGGAGTCGCCTCTCGAGCAAGTATCTCTTCATATGATCGGTGCAGGAGACCTGGATGGCCTCGCGGTTGAATCGATCAATAAACTTCCTGAGGGTCTCGTCGTTTCTTTGGACGATGGCCTCGAGGCCTGCCTCAGTCTTCAGATGTCGACGTGAGGCAGTGAATGAACTTATGAACTAGTTTTTTAAATTTCTCCAGGAGGTAATTGACCCTGGGGCGAGGCTCTTATGCCAGTCCATCACAGATTTTCTCAAAGTCGTGGGGAATAACCGGCATTTGATCGGTCCCCCGATGTTATAATAATGCAGCATTGCCTCGAACCCGTTGATATGGTCGACTGGATCGACAATGTCGTCGTACTCCTTAAGATGGGGAGGTTTCTCCATACACGGGGGAATGGGTGCCTCCATAATAGCTTGTGATAGGGGACCGTGGGGGTAGTCTTTGTCGCTTCTGTCTGGAGATTGAGAAGGTGACCTGTTGGAGTGGCAGTCGTGATGACAACCTTGGTTGCGCGGAGGATTTCTCGGGTGGTATGGTCGTTCGTCGTTTCCCTTGTTCCCGTTTCCAGTGGGGTCTCTGCTCTTGACGCGGGGGAACATGATCTCGTCTCCCCGTATCTACGGCATGATCCCTCTCCAACACGGGGCTTCACCCGATTGGTCGAGGGGAGGGGCTTCTAGAGGCATCCTATTATCATCTCCGTGGGGGAGATTGGGAACGGTCCTCTGCCTGACGAGGAGGAGGATAATCATGCCTCTTATATCTTCTAGGGGCTCTCCGAGAATCTTCGAGTGCCCTTAATCTCTCCCCTTGCAAAAAGATCAAGTAGTTTGTTTGATTTATTGCCACGAACAACGCCCTAGTCGTGGCATCAGCACCCACAGGAACGGGGACCTCCTGGAAAGCGGGCAACTGATATTTTGGAGAGGGCGATTGTCGTCTTCGAGTCGCCGAGATAGTGATGACGAAGAGGCAGTCAGCCCGTCTATGTACTCCGAGGGGTCAGGCATGCCCCTGACGTGGCCGTTGTTGTTGTTGGTGTTGTTATTGTTACTGGTGTTGAGGCCAGCGGGACCAGCGTTGTTGATATCGGTGTCGTGGTTGGCGATGTTGTTGTTGACATCGGCGAGATGGACATTCGGGTTGTTTTCTGCCGTGTGATCAGCCATGACAAATAGAAAGGAGTTGAATTAGCTTTTGTCTTGGGTGAATGAAGACGGGGAAGCAGTGTTTCCCACAGACGGCGCCACCGATAGTACCTTACCAGAATGGACCGTCATAGCTTACGTCGAGCAGAACTTGAGAGTGAGGTGGGGGGTACCTGTAAGACACGCTGATGCCAAAGTGAGAGTCAGAATGAGCTAGCAAGTAAGAGAGTGAGAAATTGTTCAATACCTGACCCTCTCGGAAGAGAGGGTATTTATAACCCCCAGCGCTGGGCCAAGGTCCCCATTGTTGGACCACGTTGAGGCCCAATAATGGAAACTACTAGGGCTTGCGTGTGTATGGAGTCTAGCAAGTGGACTCCCCCTTGGTCAACTGCTCCGTGAAAATAGGGGTTGGACCTGTGATTTCCGGAGAGCAGTTAAGATAACTATGATGTGGAGACGTGACCCATATTCCCCAACGAATGTGTGGGGAGTTGCTCAACGGTCTCTAACTTGGGCTGTTTGTTTTTGGGCATTATACAAGGATGTTGGATTGGACCTTTCGACTGGAGGGCAAGTGCAGGCCCATTCCAGATCAAAACTCTCAATAAAATATTTAAAATAATTATATTCAAAGAGTTAGAGAGCATGAGAAGAGAGGAATTGATTGATTTGAATTAATTGAATTAAAAGTTAAAAGAGTTTAAGATTTAAAAATAAATCTCTTATAAACATATTGATATAATATTAATTATTAATAAAGATAGAAGATTATTTAACATCAGTGTCAAATATTAATTTTGACATCAAATAATATCTTTTATTAATATTAATTCAAAACCTAAAATAAATTATTAAAAAAAACTCATATATTAATTTTAAGTAAATATATCAACTTTTAAATTAATAATAATAAACCGTTAAGATTTCATTTCATAATACATTGGTGTCAATCGATGATATCCCATTAATAAATTATCATTATAGTTGGGAGTCAGTGAAAATTTGTATTTCGCGGGCGCCTAAATCATCGGCCAGTCTTAGACCTGCGAGCAACGCCTCATATTCTGCCTAATTGTTTGAGGTTGGAAAGCAGAGGGTGAGAGAATGTTCGATCACTATGCCTTCCTTGTTCTCGAGGAGGATTCTTGCTCCGTTTTCGGTCGAGCTGGAGGCTCCGTCGACAAAGATTGTCCATTTGTGCTCCTTCCCAGCAGGGGGGTTATGAGCGGTCATCCCCACGACGAAATCAGCCAGAACCTGGGATTTCAGAGCCTTCATGCTCTCGTACTGGACATCGAATTATGAAAGTTCCAAGGACCATTTCAGCATTAGGCCCGCCATGTCTGGTCGACCTAAAAGTTGTTTCACGGGCTGATCCGTTCGTACAACGATCGTGTACGTGAGGAAATAGTGTCCGAGCCTTCTCGCTGCATTGACGAGGGCCAAAGCCACCTTCTCGATCTGTTGGTATCTAACCTCGGGCCCCTAGAGCGTTTTGCTCTTGAAATAAATGGGTTTTTGTCTGTCATTTGTCTCGCGAATGAGGGCCGCACTGACGAGTTCGACGGAAACGGGCATGTATAGGAATAAGGCCTCCTCGTCGATTGGTTGTGATAGCACGGGGGGCTGGGAGAGGCTTTGTTTGATATGGAGAAGGGCCCGTTCGCATTTTTCGGTCCACTCAAAAGCCGCCTCCTTGTGAAGGAGTTTGAAGAAAGGCAGGGTGTGTTGAGCAAATTTTGCAACGAAATGGGAGAGTGAGGCGAGCATGCCATTCAAGACTTGTATAAATTTTTTCGACATGGGTGTAGGGAGGTCTGAGAAAGCTCGGAACTTGTCAGAGTTAGCTTCGATTCCTCGTTCCGTTAAGTAGAAGCCGAGGAACTTGGCTGTTTTGACCCCGAACATGCACTTCCTGGGGTTAAACCTCATTCTACATTGCCTTGCTTGGGCAAAGACTTCCCTGAGATGAGAGGCATGGCCAGTGTCTACTCGGGACTTGAAGATCATGTCGTCCATGTATACCTCGAGCATATCTCCAATTTGGTTGCGGAGGACTTTGTTCATCGACCGCTGATACGTTGCTCCTGCGTTTTTCAGACTAAATGGCATTACGTTGTAGTAATAGTTGCCCGAGCTGGTCATGAAAGGGTGCAGTGTTTGTCGCTTATTGCCATTGGGATTTGGTTGTAGCCTGAATAGGCATCCATAAATGATAAAAATTTATAGTCGGCCGAGTTATCGACCAACATGTCAATATTAGGTAAGGGAAATGCATCTTTGGGGCATTCCTGGTTAAGATCGGTATAGTCAACACACATTCTCCATTTTCTATTATTTTTCTTAACAAGTACAACATTTGACAACCAGGTTAAATACCTGGCTTCAGAAATAAAATTTGCTTCTAGGAGGTTTTTATAGCTTTTTCAGCAACCTCCGCTTTCTCGGGAGACTGCCTATGCCTACGTTGTACTACTGCCCTAGCGACTGGATCAATGGAGAGTTGATAACAGGAGACCTCAGGGTCGAGACCGGGCATCTTTGCAGCACTGCATGCGAACAGATCCACATTCTCCCTTAAGCAGGCCTTGATCTGCTTTCTTGCTAAGTCGGGGAGTCCAGTGCCAATCTTCACCCATTTGCTTGGGTCTTCACCAAGAGGGACGAGCTCAAAGTCCCCATCCGGAATTGGTCGGAGGGGCACCTGCTCTCCGTTAAAGGGTTCGTCTTGGTCGAAGCGAGTGTCCAGCGAGATCGAGTCGACCTTTGGAGGGGCCCTCTGTTCCTTTACTCTGAGGGTTGTGGCTCTAACCGATGAGGCTTTGGACGCGCAGTTGCAACTTTCTTGGCGGGTCGTGCCCCGGTGTCGAATGTGTTGTGTCCCTTGGCCTCCGCGTTAAATCATCTTTGGGCGGCTTCTAGGTCTCCTTGAATGGTGGCGAACCGTGCCCTCTTGGTATAGAACTTCATCTTTAGGTGGACGATAGAGGGTGTGATACGGTGGGAGAACTGACTTGAGGTTTGCGTTTGTATTCGCAAATGTTGCGGTTAGCAAGAGTCGCCACCGACTTTTTATTTTATCCTAAGGAAAGGTTAAAAAGCACAGCAAAAACCTTTTGAGATGTTTTTCTTGGGTTCGGGGAGTAGATTATAGAAAGGGAAGGTATTAGCACCCTTTCTATCCATGGTTATCCATGGGCTCTTAGTTACTTGCTTAGATCACTTGCCTTTTGTTTTCAATTGTTTTAAATGGTGCTTGAGTGTGTGGGTTTTTGAAAATGTTTCGAAAAGAGGCCAATGTGGTGGCAACCTTTGCAATGATCCATGTGGGGATGTATACAAAGATGTATGTCTTTTGAAAAGGTTTTCATTTGTTTTTGAAAGTTGTTTGGAAAGTGTAGTGAAGTGTGGTTTGAAAAATAGGCAAGTGTTTTGTTTTGCAAGTTGGTTCAAGTAACTAAGAGGTTATCTACTCCTAAATTTCTCAAAAGATTATTGCTATACTTTAACCCTTTTAACAAGTTTGCACCACCATTGTATTTGGTGGGCAACCTTGTGTTAGGATGTGAAAGGGACAGGCGCGGGTCATCGTTTAGACCATAATTGTAACGACGTTAAATGTCTTTGGGCAATTTCTCTAAGGGACTTGATCATTTGTTTTGTTTATTTTGAAAAGTTTTATCGAGGGACTATGATCATTCAAACTGTTTGCTTTGCCCAAAGATGTTCAACATACAATATGGCCCATTTATTTGAAGGCAACAAGTGGAATACCCTAGGGGGTGCAAGTGTGATTTGTGTGTCCATTTTCATGCTTGTTTATCTTGTATTAGGTCAAACTATTTTTTTATCGTTTTTTCGCATTCAAACCCTAATTCTAGCATGTCATTATTTAGAAAGCAATAAAGTGCGAAATTAAAATTACTAAACTATTACACAACCAAATATGGGAAGGGGGGTACAAATGTTCAAATGGGGATATTGACAAGAATTTAAATCTAAATTATTACAACAATTGGATATTTGCATGGTAAATAAATTGCATAATTTAAATGTAAACAAAATAAATATGTGAAATGTAAAAAAGAAAGTTTTTTATGTGTATGAGAAAATATTTATGTAAAAGGAAAAAGAAAATAAAAATGTATCTATTTTTTTAGTATTTTGAAACTTAGGGTAAGAAACCCTAATTTTTATATAAAAAGTATTATTATCTAATTAAATTCTACTATTTGTTTATTATGTACAAAAATAAAATAAAATGAAGTATTTTGTGAAAAAAAGTATTTTTGTATCAAATATTAATAAAAATGAAGAAAATCAAGTATTTTATATTTTTATCTTAAATATATTAATAAACATGTATATATACATATATTAAACCCTAAATGAGTATTATACAAAATGAATATTTATTTAATATTTTAATAAAATAAATAAAAGTATTTTTTGTGTGAAATATTTTCAGAGAGTAAAAATAAAAATAAAAATGTATCTACATTATTTTCTATTTATTTTAATAATAGTATATATATATATATTTGTATATAAATAAAAGAAATAAACAAACAAATATGCCATAAATACAAAAATGATGGAAAAAATATTTTAAAAATTTTAATGGCATGAGAAAAAATAAACAAAGTCAACCCAAAAAGAAAAAGTCAAAAATGTTGAAAAATAAACAAATGGGCTCAGGGGGGTGTAAACCAAAAAAATGGGGTGTGAAAAGCAACACAAATCCAAGCCCAGCCCACTTCACTCCTTCTTCAACCTCCAGCACAGGTTATTTGAAAAACGCGCGCCAATGTTCAGTCCCTTCTAACTCTTGATTCCTGGCTTTTTAGCAAAAACTCATAACACAAGAAATGTTCAGCATGAAGAGACGGTTCTAACCATATAAAGAACATGACCTATCTCTCCAAGATGAGGGAGAATTTCTCTCCCCCTCTTTTCTGACCTAATTTTTCTACCATTTTCAGAGCTCAAATTCTCTCTACTCAGGCAAAAGAAATGAGAAGTAAAGCTATGTACATGTTCAGGGCTATGAGTAGGACCTTGCTTCTTCACAAACTTAAGACTAAATATGCCTAATAAGAGAGATACGAATTCAAACTTTTACCTGTGCAGTTGAACTTCTATGTGGAGAATGAGAGACCTTCAGTGCAATGTAATGATTGGAAAAGCTTCCTTGAGGTCCAGGGATGCTTTTTCAATGCTCACTTTGTCTTGAACCTTCTTGTATCAAGCTATAGAACTTCACCTGCAAGTTAAAGATGTGAAAATGGTGGAAGTGGTTAGAGCAACTACAGATCGTGCCTTAGCTTATGGATAGCTTGCATATGTTGTAAGGAAGGTAGAGGAACAGGTTTGGACAGAAATGTTTGAAGGGAATGAGAGATTGCACTCAAACTGCAGGGGCACCCCTGTTTGTGCAGTTTGAGGATGATTCTGAGATGGAGAGGGTTTGAAAGGCAAATGGCTCGAGCAAAAGCTTCAATGAGGTCTATGGAATGTGTTTGATATCTTTTGTGCTGTGTTCCTTGACTGATATGAGAGATAGCATAAGTTATGGATGTTACTTCTATGTGAAGCAAGCAAATGTCAACTTGGTTTCTAGGCCAGTACAATGCCTCAATCTATGCTGCACCTTTGAGTCTTGATCAGTGGGATATGCCTATGCTTTTTTGCTTCAAAGATCTGCATTGTACCTCATAGATTTGCAAAGTTGCCATAAAGTACCACTTTACAAGAATGGATAACATGCTTTTTCTAGTTTAGGCTTGATTTTGTGTGTATTATCCAAATGAGCAAAATAATGTTAGAACACAAAGGATATGCATTGAATTATTGAGTGAGAATGGGATTAGAGGCCTGCAATGTAGCTTAAGCATGCTGAATTCAAATTTGCCAAGTTTATGAACATGCTTTGATGAAGAACAAAAGTGAATTTTTGCCAACTTGTGAAATTCGAATCTCTCAAGTTATGAGGTTGTTTGATGAGTTCTTGGACATTTTGGAAAGCTTGTAATGTGTACTACAATCCATCTTTGAAATGCAATTTGAAATTCCAAGTGGAAGGGTATGAAAAGTGGCCTTGAAGTAGGGTAGAAAACCTTGTCAAAATAGGTCAAATTTCACTAAGTTAAAAGATGGTTTAGTGCCCTTATTCAAAAAATCATAACTTGAGATACAAGCTTCAAATGAGAAAACTTTGTGAATCAAAGTTGTAGATTTTGCAACAAGCTACAACTTTCATGTTTTGACTTTTGTTTGAATCCAAATGGATTATGGTGAAAAGATGGGGCAAAGTTGGGAAAAAATTAGGGTTTTCCATAACTTAGAAAAATTCTAAGTTATGAAAAATTCCATTTTCAAACCCTAATTTGCATTTTGACATTTCTTGGTGAACAAGTTTCATGATTTGGCATGTTTTGATGAAAAATGAATCTTGACTCTTGATTTTGACCAAAAAGTCAAAGTTTGACTTTTCAGTATACAGTCAAAATTGATCAATTGACTGGGAAATTCAACTGTCAATCTTGTGTACTTGGGATCTTTTGAGCTTGATGAACATGTCAAGATAATTCCATGGGGTCCTTGAGTCCATATGTGAGCTTGGTTTGCCATTGGCTAGGTCAAACAGTCAAAAATTGCCTTTGTGCAGTCAAAACCCTAAAAATGACCATTTTGCCCTTTTGGTGATCTGATCAAATTTCTTGGGGAATTGTGATTCAAACTTGATCAAATGGTCCATGTGAGTCCATAATGTTGATGTGGATCAAATTTCATGAGGTTTGACTGTCAATTGGCCACAGTTGACTTTTTCCCCAATACAGCTGATTTCTAGGTCAACTGTCCAATTGACTGGGAAAAACTTGGAATCAAGACTTGAAACTTGGTATGGGTAAACTTGGGAGTCCAATATGAAGCATGAAAGTGATCTTAGGCATTTTAGGTCAAAACATCTTTAGGCAAACACAAACCCTAATTTGAGTCCACAGTGCAAGGAGAAGTCTTGAGCAGAGGAAACCCTAATTGGACCTTGATCTTTAAAGGTCTTGTGATGAGAAAATGATGAGGAAATGGGAGGGCAAATTTTGGGGTACAACAGTTGCCCCTGTTCAATCTTCTTGGACCTGAAGAGTTAGATTGGCAAGTTTGCCTTTCGCGACTCGAGGGTAAAAGGAGATTGGACACTAGAGTGCCCGGAAATTTGCACTCGTATGCTGGAGTCTCAACAATGTGGTGTCGGGAATGGGCTTATAGATGCCATTTGGAGAGATGGTGGATAGGGAGATGGGCTTTGTAGATGCCATCTGGAAAAGTGACAGAACTTTGTCGGGAATGGTCTTATAGATGCCATTCGGAAGTGTTGATCGCATAAGAGGTTCCTTAGCGAGAACTTATGTGTTTTAAGAAAGACAGATGTTTTCCTGGCTTGTTACAGGTGTTTGATCTTCAGTCTCCTTATGCAGATATGCCCTGGCTGGATACAGGTATTGAATCTACAATCGGTTGCTCACAGATGTGCCCTGGCTGGATACAGGAGTCGAATCTGGAAATAGTCGTCAATAGATATGCCCTGGCTGGATACAGGAGTCGAATCTTTGAATTCTGCAGACGTGCCCTGGCTAGATACAGGAATCGAGTCTGGAAATGTGGTCAACAGATATGCCCTGGCTGGATACAGGAATCGAATCTGGAAATATTGTAGTTGATAGATGTGCCCTGGCTGGATACAGGAGTCGAATCTTTGAACTCTTCAGACGTGCCCTGGCTAGATACAGGAATCGAGTCTGGAATTGTGACAGTTGAAAGTAGTCTTTTTTGAGATTGTCTTTTTCCTGAAAAGGCAAAGACGTAAGCTGTATGCAATGTCATGATGTATGATATGCATGATGTCATGATGTTCAACATTTGATATTGTATGTGTCTCATCATGTATGTAAGCAAGATGTATGAAAATGTGAAATGTTTATGAGTGTAATTTCATCTTAGGAACATAAATCCTTGACGAATGACCGGGAAGCTGTTCTGCGGAAGAGATGCTTGACCAAAGCTCTGATGAGAGGCCTGCTGAGGACTTTAACAATGGATTCCGCTGAGGATAATGATGATAAACTCCGCTGGGGAACCCCAAAGATAAACTCTGCTTGGGAAAACCAAAGATAGACTTCGCTGGGGATTGAAGGAACTTTTGCCGGGAACGGTCTTCCGTGGCTTTTAGCTGAGGATAACCCAGTTATAAGTCCTTGTGAGGAAATAACTCTAAATAAAACTTGGGCGAGACGTTCGTACTTCGCCGGGGATAAGCTCGCAGAATCTACTGGGGATGAGCTTTAAGACCTGCCGGGGAATGTTGGGCTTCTTCAGGATCGACGGGGAATCAACTTCTCTTGGGGAAAGTATTGCTGAACCTTGTTTTTACTCTGCGGGGAGTTAAGATGATTTGGCTACATTCTTCAGTTGAACCTACCTTGGTGCCTTGGCGAACAAAACAACCAGACGGCAATAGACAAACCCACATTGCCCCTGTCTTTGATGTCACCTGTAATCAATCTCTTGTTTCATATGCGAATATTTATGAATCAGCAATTTTAATGTCAAATGCATATATCAAAAAAATGAACATTGGACGTTCTTCGCAAGACAAAACAAAAAGAGGAAAACAAATGGCAATTTGTATGGACAAGTGAATTTTCATTGATTTAAACTTTGCCTGTGAATAGGCGTTTTTTGTACAAGAGACTGACATCCTAGTAAGAGGACATCGCCAAATAGTATAGAGTTTACATTTTGAAAAAGAAAACAAAACAGCTACGTGAACAATCCCACTGGGTTCCAACTCTGCTATCGCCTTTATGTTTTCGAACGTCTCATCGCCTTACTGCCTAATCTGAAGACGAAGCTGATTGGTCAATGCCGAAATTTGGGCCAGATAGTTGATGCCGAACTCCGGATGCGAAGTGATCCAATGAGACATAGTGTTACGCTTTTTATCCCTAACTTTTGCCTGGACTGCCCTTTCGGGTTTTCGGTCCACCGGGATACCCTTTTTTGCCCAAGCCGCCCTTTCAGGTTTTCGACTTGCCGGGTGTACAGATTTTTATTCATTTCATCCCTTATTTTTGCCCGAACCCTTTTGGTTCGCCGGGAAGCCCTTATTTTTGCCTAGGTATGTCAACCTAGCGGGTCTTTTATTTATGCGTAGTATTTTTTCACTATGTCCGCATTGGCGGGGTGAGGAAGGTCGTCACCGTCCATGGTGGTTAGGATCATGGCTCCTCCTGAGAACACACGCTTAACCACAAATGGTCCTTCGTAAGTAGGGGTCCATTTGCCCCGGGGATCACTTTGAGGAAGGATGATGCGTTTGATTACCAGGTCCCCAACTTGATACTCTTGCGGTCTGACTTTCTTGTTAAATGCCCTGATCATCCGTTTTTGATACGTTTGACCATGACAGATAGCAGTGAGCCTCTTTTCGTCAATCAGATTTAGTTGATCAAGTCGAGTCTGGATCCAATCATCTTCATTCAAGCCTGCATCCTTCATTATCCGAAGAGAGGGTATCTGGATTTCAATTGGCAAGACTGCCTCCATGCCGTAGACCAAGGAGAAAGGAGTTGCCCCGGTTGACGTCCTTGCTGAGGTGCGGTACCCATGAAGAGCGAACGGTAACATCTCGTGCCAATCTTTATAGGTCACTGTCATCTTCTGCACAATTTTCTTGATATTTTTATTGGCTGCCTCTACAGCCCCATTCATCTTCGGCCGATAGGGGGAAGAATTGTGGTGCTGTATCTTGAATTGTTCACAGAGTTCAGTGATCATTTTGTTATTGAGGTTGGTACCATTGTCCGTAATGATTCTTTCTGGGACTCCGTACCGACATATCAGATTATGCCGGATGAAACGTGCCACGACGCTCTTGGTTACCGTGGCGTATGAAGCTGCCTCAACCCATTTCGTGAAGTAATCGATTGCCACCAAGATGAAACGGTGCCCATTGGATGCCGTCGGTCGGATCTCACCGATCATATCGATGCCCCACATTGCGAAAGGCCAAGGTGCCGTCAGGACATTCAAAGGAGCCGGAGGGATATGCACCTTGTCAGCATAGATTTGGCATTTATGACAAGTTCGGGAGTGTTGGTAACAATCGGCTTCCATCGTGGACCAGAAATATCCTGCCCGAAGGATTTTCTTAGCCATGGTGTGTCCACTGGAATGGGTCCCAAATGTACCTTCATGTAGTTCCATCATAATTTTCTCTGCTTCAGCCTTATCCACACAACGTAACAGAGTTGAATCATGATTCCGTTTGTAGAGAATGCCGTTGCTGAGGAAGAATTTTGCAGCAAATCTCCTCATGAACTTCTTATCATTGACAGATGCACCTTCCGGGTATTCCTGGGCTTCCAAGTACCTCTTCACCTCGTGATACCAGGGTTTTTCAGTCACCTTCTCAGCTTCGAGCTCGCAGCAGTATGCCGGTTCATCCAACTTCCAGATTAGGATTTGGGGAGCCTCATTGTCCCATTTAACTTTAAACATTGAAGACATCGTGGCTAGTGCGTCCGCTAGCTGATTTTCCTCTCTGGGGAAATGTTCAAAAGTTATCTCTTCAAAGTGGGGGAGCAGGGTCGATACATACTCCTTGTAAGGAATGAGATTCGGGTGTTTCGTATCCCACTCGCCTTTGATCTGATTGATCACGAGAGCGGAATCTCCGAAGACACTTAGAAACTTGATCCTCAAATCGATCGCAGCTTGTAAACCCATGATACATGCCTCATATTCTGCCATGTTGTTGGTGCAGCTGAAACATAATCGGGCGGTGAGTGGAGTATGGGTCCCCTTGGGGGATATGATTACAGCGCCGACGCTGTTACCCAAAGCATTGGAGGCTCCATCAAAATGCATAGACCATCGGGATCCTTCCTCAGGTCCTTCATCCGGTCCAGGTACTTCACAGTCAGTTACCACCATGATGTCTTCGTCCGGAAAATCAAAGTTCAATGATTGATAATCGTCCACAGGTTGGTGTGCCAAATGATCAGCCAGTACACTTCCCTTAATTGCTTTCTGAGTTGTATACTGGATATCATATTCTGTTAAGATCATTTGCCATCTCGCTATTCTCCCAGACAGAGCGGGCTTTTCAAATATGTACTTGATGGGATCCATCTTTGAAATCAATAAAGTAGTGTGAGTCAGCATATACTGTCTCAGCCGGCGAGCAGCCCATACAAGAGCGCAGCAAGTTTTCTCAAGCAGTGAGTAACGAGACTCACAGTCGGTAAACTTTTTGCTCAAGTAATAAATAGCGTGCTCTTTTCGGCCAGACTCGTCATGCTGCCCCAGCACACACCCCATTGAATTATCGAGCACTGTCAAGTATAATATCAGAGGCCTTCCTTCCACTGGTGGCATAAGAATGGGTGGCTCTTGGAGGTATTCCTTTATCTTTTCAAAGGCGGCCTGACATTCATCATTCCAGCGTACCACTTGATCTTTCTTCAGTAATTTGAAGATTGGCTCACAAGTAGCAGTCAGATGTGAGATGAATCGGGCAATGTAATTCAATCGTCCCAGGAAACCTCTGACTTCTTTCTCTGTTTTTGGGGTCGGCATCTCTTGAATAGCTTTAACCTTGGCAGGGTCCACCTGGATACCTTTATCACTTACAATGAAACCTAGCAATTTTCTGGACCTCACCCCGAAGGTGCATTTGTTGGGATTCAATCTCAGCTTGTACAACTTGAGTCGGTCAAAAAACTTCCTCAGGTGATCAAGGTGCTCCTCCTCAGTTTGAGACCTTGCGATCATGTCATCAACGTATACTTCAATCTCATGATGGATCATGTCATGAAATAAGGCAACCATGGCACGCTGATAGGTTGCCCCAGCATTTTTCAATCCGAATGGCATGACCTTATAACAGAAGGTCCCCCACTGAGTTACAAATGTAGTCTTCTCCATATCTTCAGGAGCCATCTTGATCTGATTATACCCTGAGAAGCCATCCATGAAGGAGAACACCTTGTGTTGAGCTGTATTGTCAACAAGGACATCAATGTGAGGTAGGGGGAAGTCATCCTTGGGGCTGGCCCTGTTCAGATCCCTGTAGTCGACACACATTCTGACCTTACCGTCCTTCTTCGGCACTGGCACAACGTTGGCAACCCACTGAGGGTAAGAAGTTACTGCAAGGAAACCTGCATCAAACTGTTTCATCACCTCAGCTTTAATCTTCTCAGACATCTCTGGACGCATTCGTCGAACTTTTTGCTTTACTGGAGGGCAATCTTCCTTGGTTGGCAAATGGTGAACTACAATGTCGGCATCCAAACCAGGCATATCTTCATAGGACCAAGCAAAGATCTCCATGTAGTCTTGTAGCATCTGGATCAATCGTTGCTTCACGCTGAGCTCTAGATTGGCACCAATTTTGACCTCTTTCCTATCTGTCTCAGTACCCAGGTTAATTGTCTCCACAGGCTCTTCATGTGGTTGAATAGCCCTCTCTTCCTGTAGTAGCAGTCTTGCGAGTTCACCAGGCACTTCGCAATCATCTTCACCTTCGTCTTCGGCCAAGTTGATCGGATTTTCGAAGTCATAACTGGCGGTAGCAGAGCTGTTGCCAGTGAGATCCAGAGTGGATTGAAACCTGTATAAGTGAGTGTGTGTAAATATAGCTGTTTTGCAATATGTATAACACAGAAAGAAAAGGAGCACAAGATTTGAAATGCAACAAACGTCCAATGTTTTGATTGATGATATATGAAAATGTCATACAAAAAGCCCTCACAAATGGAGCTACGATGCCCCGGGCAGGACACCGAGCCAACAGAGTTTTAACATATTGTTTGTTACAAATTTGGCAATAAAAAGAAATCAATTACTGCGTGACAAATGTGATAGGGGTAAAATCCTTTGCTGTCCAGTTGCTTGGTCCGTCGCTAGCAGTCGGGTAGATCCAATTATCAAACTCAGCTTCCTCCACATCCTCCTCGATAGCATTCACCCTTGAGCTGGAAATAAACACCGGAGCCTTTCCAATCTTCTCTTTGCGCATTGCCTTCTGAGCCTCTGTAGTAAAGCCTAGCCCAAACTTGTCGTTCTTCTGAGTGAAGTCAGGAAGCTGACCCCAGTGTGCACCATCGCCTTTCTGAACCACAGCCCGGGCATCCCTTAGGGAAACCATCTTCAAGGAATCATTCTCTTCAGCCATTGTCTCCGCAGCTGCTGAAATTGGATGTACCTCCTCGAAATGTTGGAAGGGAGTTTCAATAAATTCTCCGTCCATCTCGATGTACCTGAAGGAATTCAAATGGCTCACCATATACTCCTCTTCTCCTTGCACAGTGACAATCTTCCCCCTGACGGGATACTTCAGCTTTTGGTGTAAGGTGGAGGTCACTGCCCCAGCTTTGTGGATCCAAGGTCTACCCAACAGACAGGAGTACGATGGACGTATATCCATCACGTAAAAGGTAGAGTCAAACACTTGAGAGCCCACACGAATAGGGATGTTAACCTCTCCATGAACCATCCTCTTGGAACCGTCAAAAGCTCTGACGATGATATTGCTGGGTTTCAACTCCAGGCCTTCATAATCCAGACGATCCAAAGCCTTTTTCGGAAGAACATTCAAGGAAGAACCAGTGTCCACCAATACATGTGCCAGAGTAGTGCCCCTGCATTCAATAGAGACATGCAGGGCATCATTATGGTTTCTCCCTTTTGCGGTTAGGTCAGCATCTGAAAAGCCCAAGCCGTTGTCCGCCGTCAAATTTGCTATGCAGTCAGTGAACTGAACTGCAGACGTCTCCTGCGGCACATGGGCTGTCTTGAGAAATGAGATCAAGGCTTTTGCATGGGCCTCGGAACATAGTAATAAGGAAAGCAGGGAGATCTTGGAGGGTGTATGCCCTAACTGTTCGACAACATTAAAATCACTTTTCTTTATTATTTTCAGAATCTCCTCCATTTCTTGTCGGGAGGCCTCAGCATTCACGGGTATTGGTGCCTCCATCTGGGCAGGCTCTTCTTCAATCCCTTTGCCCCGAGCATTTGAGGACTCGGCAGCAGGGGACACAATTTGATCAGCAACAGGACTTGGTAAACTTGCAGGTTTTATGAGGAGGGGTCTTCGAATAGCGGGAGGCGCAATGTCAGGCGAGAAGAGCCTACCACTGCGGGTGACTTTAGCCGGACCGGTGATATCGCAGATACTGGCACTAGCATCAAATTCTTGCTTGATTCCATTTACATATACGTCTGCCCCATAATGCCAGGGGACAGCTTTATCAGACACGTAGGAGAGGGGTCCTGGAACAGTAATGATCACAGGCGCAACTGTCAAGATTTGAATAGGCTTCTTTGGGGGAGCCTTGATTGGATTTTTGAAGATGGTAATCACGGAAACTTCTTTCATTGGAACCAATTGAACAGCAGTCTTTTTGAATAAAATCTCCTTGCTATCCATTAGGCCTTGGATGCCTAACCTTAGCAAAGGACAATCAGATAGGGAAATAGCACAGAATGGGCAACCTTCGCCGCAACCCGGAAATAAACCGGCCCGCAGTAGGTTCTTCTTAACAGTCTTCAAAGGGGTAACAACTTCATCTATCGAAACAGCATACACTTCTTCCTCAATGGCACTTACCCTATGCTGGGGCATAGGAGCCGTTACAACATTCGGTCTTTCCGGCGCTTCAAACTGAATTTCTTTTGCGTCAATCAGATCTTGCACTTTGTTTCTCAAGGCCCAACAATCATCAGTAGTGTGCCCGGGACTATCAGAATGATAAGCACACCGGGCATTCGGGTTGTATTTAGGGGACGCAGTGTTGACGACCTTAGGAGCTTCTTTGAGGGTCACCAGGTTGGTGGATAACAGTTGGGGTAAAATTTGAGATAATGTCATACTCAATCGGGTATACTGCCTCTTGGGCCTTTCACTTCTTTGCTGATTGTACTGCTGAGGAGCAGCAACAGGTTTAGAGATGACCAAAGCATTAACGGCTTGGCGACCTTCGGGCTTGACTTGTCTTCTAGGGCCATAGACGGCACTTGCTTCTTTCTTAAACGGCCTCTTCTCAGCACTTGTAGAGGCAGCCTTCTGTATCTTGCCTGACCTGATGCCAGCTTCAATTCTCTCTCCCGTTAATATCAAATCTGTGAACCCAGCGGAGGAGTTACCAACCAAATGATTAAAAAACGGTCCAGACAACGTTCCCAGAAACATATCCACCAGCTCTCGATCAGTTAATGGAGGCTGCACCCTGCCAGCCAAATCTCTCCATTTTTGAGCGTACTCTTTGAATCCTTCACCCGTCCCTAGAGACATACCCTGAAGTTGGGTACGCGTAGGAGCGAGATCAGAATTATATTGGTATTGTCTGTAGAAAGCAGTCGCCAAATCCTCCCAGTGCCGGATGCTAGCTCCGTCTAATTGGTAGAACCATTCAAGCTGAGACCCCGAGAGGCTGTCTTGGAAGAAGTGAATCCAGAGGTTTTTATCCGCCGTGTAAGGTTGGATTTTCCTTACATACGACCTCAGATGTAGCTTTGGGCAGGAGACCCCATCATACTTGGCGAAGGCAGGCGCCTTAAACTTGTGTGGAATTACTACTCCAGAAGATAATCCCAAATCCCCGAAATCCAGTCCCGGCACGTTCTGAATTTCCATAGCGCTCAAGCGGTCCTCCAATTGTTTGTATCTGTCGGCAGCAGGTGGGTATTGTTCCTCGTTATAATCCGTCTCGTTGTCGGAGACTGCGGGACTAGGTGCTTCTCCCCCTTGGGGACTGTTTTTCTCTGCAGAAGAAGTGGTCGGATCAGCTTCATTGTGGAGTGTGTTCCCAAATCTGCGTCCGGTATTGAACATCGCCGTCCTCTTTTTCTTCTTCTTCTTTAGGAGTAAAGTCTTCAACTCTTGCTGACCCTGGGCTAGGCTTAGGACCATTTCTTGAAACTGTGCACTTTGGGCCTGGAGGGCCTTGATTGCTTGCTCACTGGATGACTCCGAATTCATGATGACTGTGCACATAAACAGCGAAGAAAATTAAGCAACCTGTGAAATAGGGTACCTGCTATGCATATGGTGTAATGGAATGCGTATGTTTTATGTTTTCAAAGACAAATAAGATTCAACTTTGTAGACAAAAAGGGAAACACACTTCATTAGATTAAAATTTTTCAACTGTTCAACAATTTGCCCTTAGGCATTACAGGAATGAAAAATACGGAAAAGGAAATAAAACTACAAAAGGGAATAATCAAAGCTCATCAATGCTCCCATGGCCTCCTCCTCTCAGTGCTGATGTAGTTGTTCAGGACACGTTCTTCCTCCAATTGCTTAGTCAGCCTTTGGACCTTCCTTTCCTGCTCGTTGAACTTCTCCCGATAGAAATCCCGTTCTTCCTTTAGCTGTGCCCAAGATCTCTTCATGGTGTCAAAATCAGTAGGTATCTGAGGAGGGAGGACAGTTGGAGGAACCCCATCTTCATTGGGAGTTTCAAGGATGATTGGTCTGACAGCTTCGTACGGCATACCTAACTTCTGAGCACGGATGCGGACCCATTTGCAATAGGGCTCCAATGGTAAAGAAGTCTTTGGTCCTAACTCATGTGGGTCAGCTTTGTGGATTCTGTCCCAAGCTCTAATGAATCCCTGGCGTAGTTTGTCACTACCTGCCTGAAACTCAAAATGGAAGTGAGGAACCAGCATTTCATGGGGCCCATCTCCTCTGGCTCTTCCAAACTGACGGAGAGCTAAACATGGATTGTAAGAGATTCCTCCTTGGATACCGATCAACGGGACATTAGGGTATTCTCCGCAACGGTCGATAACAGCTACCTCGTCCAAACCTCTGAGAGTCCAAGTGATATCCTTATCTGTGAGAGACATTAACCTCCGAGCCCAACCTTTTCCTTCTTCATTCTTCAGCACGGACTTAGGAAGGTGCGAAATAAACCACCCTACCAGCAAAGGAGCACAACACCATGGAGTTCCCCGTTTTCGAGCAGTACGAGCATGGAGTTGTTGTAGAATGTCACCCAAGAGAGTGGGTACCGGATTTCGAGACATGAAGATTCTTATGACATGGATACTGATGAAGGTGTCAGGGTTGGGAAACAATACCAGACCATAGATCAAAAGAGCCAGAATATCCTCATATGCTTTGAAGTCCAAGTCATTCCAGAACTCATTAGCCTTGCCAACCAGAAATTTGACCAAAAAGCCCTTGATCCCATTTCTAGTTTCCCAGTTGGACAATACCTCTTCTTTGGTCAAGGGGAGAATTGCAGCAATTTCTTCAGGCCTAGGAGTCTTTTCCAAACCAGTGAAAGGAGTTTGTTCCAAGACAGGAATCCCAAGCAAGTAAGAGAACTCTTCCAGGGTAGGAACCAGCTGGAAGTCTTGAAAGGTGAAACAATGATGCAGGGGGTCATAAAACTGGGTCAGGACACTTATCAGTTGTTGGTCCCATTTTGCAGTGATCAAGCCAAGGAGGGAACCATGTTTGTTGATGAAGGAGGTAGTGTTTGGAATTCTTTCAACCAGATCTTTGAGTAAAACTGGTGGTTGAACAAAGTTGAGCCGAACAGTATTTCTACGCACGGGCATCATGATGTCCTACAAAACAGAGCAAAGATGAAACCTTTTTGTCTTTGAAATGGGTTAGCTTTTTATGCATGCAATGGTATGATGGCATGATGCTATGATGAAGCACATCACAAGTATTCACATAGGCAAATAAAGCACACAAGTCACACAAGACACCCTTAGGTTTCAGGCCAGCATGAGTTTCAGGTATTACCCTCTTTTGGTTTTGTTGGTTAAAACCTGTCCTATCAAAAGTAACCGGGTTCTAGAGGATCTCAAATCATTGGCTACCCTCAATCGGTCATAACTCCAGCATCGCAATCTTTTCTCGCGGCCAGAACCATCTCGAGAGTTTAGCCTCAATGAGTGTAGCATACTGCTACTGTCCTAATAGCCAAGTTGGTCAATTTAGGGTTCTAAGGTTGGTTGGTGTTTAATGACTTCTTAGAAGACCTATATTCTCCCCGTTACAACACAAGGGATATAGGTACAGACTAAGATGCCACACCAACGTAGCCACTGCTTCACCCATGTCGGTCTACGCCGGACAGGTCCCTCACAGATTATGCTACCTAAAAAGGGTATTTCCCAGATCCGGGTTAGGATCTATGAACTCCGATGCAAAGCCCACAAATATAAAAGCAAACAAAGCAAGCAATTGAAAACAAAGGTGATCTAGAACCCTAAGGTTACTCCACTTTTAAGTAAAATCCCCAGCAGAGTCGCCAGTTCTGTGATACGGTGGGAGAACTGACTTGAGGTTTGCGTTTGTATTCGCAAATGTTGCGGTTAGCAAGAGTCGCCACCGACTTTTTATTTTATCCTAAGGAAAGGTTAAAAAGCACAGCAAAAACCTTTTGAGATGTTTTTCTTGGGTTCGGGGAGTAGATTATAGAAAGGGAAGGTATTAGCACCCTTTCTATCCATGGTTATCCATGGGCTCTTAGTTACTTGCTTAGATCACTTGCCTTTTGTTTTCAATTGTTTTAAATGGTGCTTGAGTGTGTGGGTTTTTGAAAATGTTTCGAAAAGAGGCCAATGTGGTGGCAACCTTTGCAATGATCCATGTGGGGATGTATACAAAGATGTATGTCTTTTGAAAAGGTTTTCATTTGTTTTTGAAAGTTGTTTGGAAAGTGTAGTGAAGTGTGGTTTGAAAAATAGGCAAGTGTTTTGTTTTGCAAGTTGGTTCAAGTAACTAAGAGGTTATCTACTCCTAAATTTCTCAAAAGATTATTGCTATACTTTAACCCTTTTAACAAGTTTGCACCACCATTGTATTTGGTGGGCAACCTTGTGTTAGGATGTGAAAGGGACAGGCGCGGGTCATCGTTTAGACCATAATTGTAACGACGTTAAATGTCTTTGGGCAATTTCTCTAAGGGACTTGATCATTTGTTTTGTTTATTTTGAAAAGTTTTATCGAGGGACTATGATCATTCAAACTGTTTGCTTTGCCCAAAGATGTTCAACATACAATATGGCCCATTTATTTGAAGGCAACAAGTGGAATACCCTAGGGGGTGCAAGTGTGATTTGTGTGTCCATTTTCATGCTTGTTTATCTTGTATTAGGTCAAACTATTTTTTTATCGTTTTTTCGCATTCAAACCCTAATTCTAGCATGTCATTATTTAGAAAGCAATAAAGTGCGAAATTAAAATTACTAAACTATTACACAACCAAATATGGGAAGGGGGGTACAAATGTTCAAATGGGGATATTGACAAGAATTTAAATCTAAATTATTACAACAATTGGATATTTGCATGGTAAATAAATTGCATAATTTAAATGTAAACAAAATAAATATGTGAAATGTAAAAAAGAAAGTTTTTTATGTGTATGAGAAAATATTTATGTAAAAGGAAAAAGAAAATAAAAATGTATCTATTTTTTTAGTATTTTGAAACTTAGGGTAAGAAACCCTAATTTTTATATAAAAAGTATTATTATCTAATTAAATTCTACTATTTGTTTATTATGTACAAAAATAAAATAAAATGAAGTATTTTGTGAAAAAAAGTATTTTTGTATCAAATATTAATAAAAATGAAGAAAATCAAGTATTTTATATTTTTATCTTAAATATATTAATAAACATGTATATATACATATATTAAACCCTAAATGAGTATTATACAAAATGAATATTTATTTAATATTTTAATAAAATAAATAAAAGTATTTTTTGTGTGAAATATTTTCAGAGAGTAAAAATAAAAATAAAAATGTATCTACATTATTTTCTATTTATTTTAATAATAGTATATATATATATATTTGTATATAAATAAAAGAAATAAACAAACAAATATGCCATAAATACAAAAATGATGGAAAAAATATTTTAAAAATTTTAATGGCATGAGAAAAAATAAACAAAGTCAACCCAAAAAGAAAAAGTCAAAAATGTTGAAAAATAAACAAATGGGCTCAGGGGGGTGTAAACCAAAAAAATGGGGTGTGAAAAGCAACACAAAGCCAAGCCCAGCCCACTTCACTCCTTCTTCAACCTCCAGCACAGGTTATTTGAAAAACGCGCGCCAATGTTCAGTCCCTTCTAACTCTTGATTCCTGGCTTTTTAGCAAAAACTCATAACACAAGAAATGTTCAGCATGAAGAGACGGTTCTAACCATATAAAGAACATGACCTATCTCTCCAAGATGAGGGAGAATTTCTCTCCCCCTCTTTTCTGAACTAATTTTTCTACCATTTTCAGAGCTCAAATTCTCTCTACTCAGGCAAAAGAAATGAGAAGTAAAGCTATGTACATGTTCAGGGCTATGAGTAGGACCTTGCTTCTTCACAAACTTAAGACTAAATATGCCTAATAAGAGAGATACGAATTCAAACTTTTACCTGTGCAGTTGAACTTCTATGTGGAGAATGAGAGACCTTCAGTGCAATGTAATGATTGGAAAAGCTTCCTTGAGGTCCAGGGATGCTTTTTCAATGCTCACTTTGTCTTGAACCTTCTTGTATCAAGCTATAGAACTTCACCTGCAAGTTAAAGATGTGAAAATGGTGGAAGTGGTTAGAGCAACTACAGATCGTGCCTTAGCTTATGGATAGCTTGCATATGTTGTAAGGAAGGTAGAGGAACAGGTTTGGACAGAAATGTTTGAAGGGAATGAGAGATTGCACTCAAACTGCAGGGGCACCCCTGTTTGTGCAGTTTGAGGATGATTCTGAGATGGAGAGGGTTTGAAAGGCAAATGGCTCGAGCAAAAGCTTCAATGAGGTCTATGGAATGTGTTTGATATCTTTTGTGCTGTGTTCCTTGACTGATATGAGAGATAGCATAAGTTATGGATGTTACTTCTATGTGAAGCAAGCAAATGTCAACTTGGTTTCTAGGCCAGTACAATGCCTCAATCTATGCTGCACCTTTGAGTCTTGATCAGTGGGATATGCCTATGCTTTTTTGCTTCAAAGATCTGCATTGTACCTCATAGATTTGCAAAGTTGCCATAAAGTACCACTTTACAAGAATGGATAACATGCTTTTTCTAGTTTAGGCTTGATTTTGTGTGTATTATCCAAATGAGCAAAATAATGTTAGAACACAAAGGATATGCATTGAATTATTGAGTGAGAATGGGATTAGAGGCCTGCAATGTAGCTTAAGCATGCTGAATTCAAATTTGCCAAGTTTATGAACATGCTTTGATGAAGAACAAAAGTGAATTTTTGCCAACTTGTGAAATTCGAATCTCTCAAGTTATGAGGTTGTTTGATGAGTTCTTGGACATTTTGGAAAGCTTGTAATGTGTACTACAATCCATCTTTGAAATGCAATTTGAAATTCCAAGTGGAAGGGTATGAAAAGTGGCCTTGAAGTAGGGTAGAAAACCTTGTCAAAATAGGTCAAATTTCACTAAGTTAAAAGATGGTTTAGTGCCCTTATTCAAAAAATCATAACTTGAGATACAAGCTTCAAATGAGAAAACTTTGTGAATCAAAGTTGTAGATTTTGCAACAAGCTACAACTTTCATGTTTTGACTTTTGTTTGAATCCAAATGGATTATGGTGAAAAGATGGGGCAAAGTTGGGAAAAAATTAGGGTTTTCCATAACTTAGAAAAATTCTAAGTTATGAAAAATTCCATTTTCAAACCCTAATTTGCATTTTGACATTTCTTGGTGAACAAGTTTCATGATTTGGCATGTTTTGATGAAAAATGAATCTTGACTCTTGATTTTGACCAAAAAGTCAAAGTTTGACTTTTCAGTATACAGTCAAAATTGATCAATTGACTGGGAAATTCAACTGTCAATCTTGTGTACTTGGGATCTTTTGAGCTTGATGAACATGTCAAGATAATTCCATGGGGTCCTTGAGTCCATATGTGAGCTTGGTTTGCCATTGGCTAGGTCAAACAGTCAAAAATTGCCTTTGTGCAGTCAAAACCCTAAAAATGACCATTTTGCCCTTTTGGTGATCTGATCAAATTTCTTGGGGAATTGTGATTCAAACTTGATCAAATGGTCCATGTGAGTCCATAATGTTGATGTGGATCAAATTTCATGAGGTTTGACTGTCAATTGGCCACAGTTGACTTTTTCCCCAATACAGCTGATTTCTAGGTCAACTGTCCAATTGACTGGGAAAAACTTGGAATCAAGACTTGAAACTTGGTATGGGTAAACTTGGGAGTCCAATATGAAGCATGAAAGTGATCTTAGGAATTTTAGGTCAAAACATCTTTAGGCAAACACAAACCCTAATTTGAGTCCACAGTGCAAGGAGAAGTCTTGAGCAGAGGAAACCCTAATTGGACCTTGATCTTTAAAGGTCTTGTGATGAGAAAATGATGAGGAAATGGGAGGGCAAATTTTGGGGTACAACAGAGGGCACTGTGGTCAGCTCTGCCATTGTCGGCCTCCCGAGGATGCAGTTGTAGAGGGATGGGCAGTCGATGACGAGGAAGCGCACCTTGACCTTTCTGGTAGCGGTGTCTTCATCAAAAGTGACCATAAGCTCCACGTACCCCCACGGCTTGGAGGTCGAGCCATTAAAGCCCTGCAGATCTGACCCCACGTATGGTGAAAGGTGAGAGTCATCGAGCTGCAAGATTCTGAACAGCTGGTTGTACATTACGTTGACGGAACTTTCCTCGTCGACCAGAACGCGATGGACGTCGAAGTTGGCCATTCTCGCCCTTATCAGAATATGGATGGCTGAATTGGGGGGCCCTCTGGGAAGCTCCTCGGGGTAAAATATGATCGGCTTTGATCTACCTTTCACCCTATCGAATGTCACCATTTGCGGGGGAGCCGCATCAATCAGTTCGTCCAGCTTCCTCTTTGCTGAATTTATGGTCAAATCATTAAACCTGCCACCATTGATGACCATGGTGGAGGGGAAGTTTTCCTAACTACTGTGCATAGACAGAGGCTCTTGTACATGTTCTGGGATGTAGAAGTCCTCTGGTCTCGTGACAGAGAACGCGGTTTGGATGGGGACCGACTCGTCAGATGGTCGGGCATCCTCTTCTACTTCCCTTGTCTCACGGGCATCTCGACGAGGGGAGTTGCCTCGCTGATACTGCGCGAGTCTCTCCCCTTTTATGAGGGTCTCGATGGCGTCCTTGATATGTACACAATCTTTGGTCAAGTGCCCGTGGCTCCAGTGATACTGGAAGTACTTACTTCGATCTACCACGGGTTTAGCTGGAGCGGGGCGAAAATGCTTGACACCGCCGTCCTTGAAGTCTATATTTGCGCACTCTACTAAGATGCGCTCGCGGGAAGCCGTTAGCGGAGTGTACTCAGTGAACCTTCCCGAGGGCCCCCTTTGTTCCCGGGCGTCTCGGGGTTTGTCGTCCCTTCTCTTCTCGCTAGTTCGTCGAGGAGGGGCGGTGTCTTGTCGCAAATTATTCGTAGATCTGCGATTCCTGGGATCCCGGGCTCTGTTGGCCGTTTCTCTCTCCTCGTAGTCCATATGTTGTACCCCAAAATTTGCCCTCTCACTTATCAAGAATTTACTCACAAGATCTCCTTTGACTCAAGACTACACTAGGGTTGATCAGCTCAAGACACCTCCTTAAGCATTGATGACCAAAATTAGGGTTTGAGATTGCACAAGGTGTCATACCCCAAATTTGCCCTACCCTAATCTAGGGTTTTTCTTCAAATAAATTTTATTATTTAGTTTTCACCTTTATATGGGTATTTAAAGTCAAAGGGGTGTGTTGATGTAAAATAGACCATCAATATCTGATGGTCCATTAAGTCTTAAAATTTGTTTCAAGTTTAAGAGAGGGGTGTATTATAAGAAGAATGGGTGTGCGAGCTTTTCAAAATCTGAATTAATTCTATGGCCCAATAAGAGGGTTTGAAGCCCTTTTTTTTTTAAATATTTGTTGCTATTGTCATTATTTGTTGTACAATAAATCAGTATTATAATTCATATTAATATTTTTTGTAGCTATATAATTAAATTATTTTGTTAAAGTTATTTTATTATATTAATAAAACTAAAGTCAATATCTGACTTTAAGTCTATTATTATTATTATTGTTAATATTATTGATGTTATTATCATCATTATTATAATTATGTTATTATCTTGATCAAAATCTGGTTATGATAATTCCTTTGTTGATGAATATTTTAATTAATTTCATAATTATTGTTATTACTATTTTGCTTAATTAAAAGAATATTTTTCTTATTATGTGAAAAAAATATTGACTAATTAAAAAAAGGTGTCCAAAATCATAGCCCAATGGCCCATTACAAGTTTTTGGTTTTGTTTTGAAGAATTGTTTGTTATAATATTAGTTTTAACATTTTTATTACTATTATTTTTATAATAATTCCTATTATTAAATTATACTATTTTTAATTTTAATTTTAGTTATAATTAAAAATTGATTCTTGTTTATAGTATTTAAAAGAGGAGTGTTTATAAAAAAGGTCTTCCTTTTCATTGTTCAAACTCCAAGTCCAAACCTGTCTAATCCAAGTAACAAAACATATGGCCCAAATCCGGATATAAACAGGTGGCCCAATAAAACAAAGCGTTTGGCCCAAAGCTGAAAAAAAACATGCACTGTATAGATTTGAAAGAAAAAAAACGCTCGATGTAAGATTTAAACATTAGTATTCATTCCTTTTTCTGAATTGTTGCCAACACAAAATCAAGAAACAAATCAATGCAGATTAATATGAATTAAAATTGTCTAATACAAGTTGCAGGCAACTTTATTTCTTGCCTAATGGATCCGATTCAGAAAAGGCTATAAAAAGAAGAGGATAGCAATTATAGGAGGAGAAGACAGCAAAGAGAGACAGATTGGGAGGAAAATCGGTAACAGAAGGAAATTTTGAAGAAGAAGAAGAAACCCCCAGTCACTGTCGCTGCCAACCGCAGGCTTACCTCCAAGTTTCGTCCGCGACACCTCCCGCAACCAGCAACGACACGCCGCGCCAACCAAACCACTAACACCGTGCAAGAATCTCAAAGTCGGACCCACCGATATTCTTTTCTCTATTTCAATCTTGGGTTTTTTTGGATTTGTTGTTTATTTATGATTCATAAATTGAGGTGGTTGTGAGATTATTTGGTTGTGGAAAACAAAAAAAGGGGTTTGGTTATTCTGGACAGAGAGAAAGATGAAAGGAGGATAGAGATGAATATGAGTTTCATCTATTTATTTTATTATTTAAAATTCCCTATACCACGTGTCAACCTATGATTCGTTAGAACTTTTTTTAAAAAAGAAAACAAAGCAAAAATGAAGAGAAAAAAAGTCGGATGCAGAAGGTGGGACGTCCCCACGTTATTTATATAACAATATTACTTTTTTGTTTTATTTTATAAATATATTAGTAATAATATAGAAACTAATTAGGATTTAAAAAATTAGGATTTATTTTAAGTTGGGCTTTTTGGGCTAATATTTCAAATCTCTTGCTTGTCTATATATTTTGCTAATTTTACACCACCTAGCCTGCTATGGGGCACTCTTTAAATATTAATTATTTAAAATTTTGTTGTTAACTCAATTAATTTATGTGTTTTCGATCATTATAATAAAAAAAACATTGTTTTGTTAGTTTTTCTTAGAATTAATTAAATCAAACATTCTATAAATAATAGGATGTTCACCGTCGAATAATTAAATTGGTCGACACATCATTTACTTGTTTATTATTCAAAATCAAACAATTAAAATTCAAATACTATATCCGCGAGCAATACGTGGCTAATATCTGGCCACGTGATGAGGGGGCTATATCAGACTCCTTTGCTCTACGTCTAAAAAATACACAAACAAACGTCAAACCATTTTGTATAATAAATTAAATCTAACAATTAATTTTCAAAAAAGGAATACAAAGAATTTTTAATTAACTTTGCACTTAGTTCAAAATCTCCGTTATCTACACATTCGAACTAAGTGCGTAGAAAATTAGAATATCTGCGTAATCCATAAAAAACATAAACCAACCGCGAACTACAAAAATGAGACTCTGGTTCCTCCTAAGGAGGATACGTAGGCATACGATCAAAAATCGTTGCGAGTCCCGCTAACTAAAATCCAAATCCTTTTCCCAAATAAATAATTAAAACCCTATTTCCTAAAAACACACCTCTAAACCTAGTATCCTTGTGAACAAGGTAGACAAGGGGTGCCTAACACCTTCCCCTCGTCTAGAACCGAGTCCAAATCTAGAATCTCTGAACTTTAGGGTTATTCCTTTATACTCCATTCCATTAGGATAAAAATTAAGGGTGGCGACTCTAATTTAAAAACCAGTTGCAACACAAGGATATTTGAACTTTCAGTGCTTCATATGACTTTCTTGGATCATTGTGGACCCCCAAGATTACTCATGTCAAGTTTCAAGCTTTGGATCACATTTTTGCTCAGTCAATTGAGCAGTTGACCTAAAAATGAGTTGTATTGGGAAAAAGTCAACTATGGCCAATTTACAGTCAAACTTCACAATTTTAGATCCACATCAACATTTTAAACTCGTATGTATCATTTGATCAAGTTTGGACCATAATTCCTCAAGAAATTTGATCAAATCTTCAAAAGGTCAAAATGGTCAAAATTAGGGTTTTTACTAGGAAAGAGCAATTTCTGATTTTTGATCTAGCAAATGATCAATTGGTTTAAGTTATGATCTCAAGAGTACAATTGCATCATTTTTACCTAATGACATGGCTCAAAACATTGCTCAAGTCCAAAGGATTGACAAATAAATTTTCAGTCAATTGATCAAAAGTCAACTGTATACTAAAAAGTCAAACTTTGACTTTTTGGTAAAATTCAAATGTCAAAGATCACAATTCATCAAAACATGTCAAAATATGAAACTTATTCATCAAGAAATCCAAAAGTCAAGATTTCATTTTGAAAAGTCAAAATTTTCAAACTTAGAAATTTTTCTAAGTGTTGAAAATTTCATGTTTTTTCACAACTTTGAGCAAAATTTTCACCATGATGCAAGATGATTCAAGAGAAACTTCCAACATGAAAGTTGTATATCTACATTAAATCTATAACTTTTCTTCACACAACTTCTTCCAAAAGTGCTTGGATCTCAAGTTATAATTTTAAGAACATGTGGTCATGAAACAAAACACTTAGTGAAATTTTTGCCCTAATTTGGTCAGGATTTTGACCCAAATTTATGGAACTTTTTCATATAGTTCCAAGGGGAATCTTCAAAAGAAATTCAAAGATGGATTGTAGATCATATTGCAAGCTTTCCAAAATATCCAAGAACTCCTTGAGATCATTCTTGAGTAGGGAGAATCGAATAGATGAAGTTAGAGTTTTATCACTTGAATTACAAGGCATTTTGTGATGAACAAAATTCAAATTCAAAGTTATGCTGCATAAAATCTACTTTGCAGACCTCAAACTTGTTAGGCACTCCATAATTAATTTCTTTCACAACTGTCAGAGGTCTCATTTCAAGAATTCAATGCAAGACCATGCTTTATATCCATTTTGGGAAGAAAGTGTACATTGCCATTTTGATAAAGTGATTTTTTGTACAAAACTTGTTCTTGGGCCTTGCACTTATTCTCTTCTGATCATACAAGTCCTATAACTCATAAGAAACTTGTTAGACACTTACAATCACCCAACCCATGCTTGTACCTCACATTGAAACTTGGTTTCCCACTTTTCTTCAAAATCAAGTAACCTAGCAATTAGCTGAAAACTTATACTTCTGACTTGCCAAACCACTCCAATCCTTTTGCTTATAGATATACAAACCATTTGCCACAAAGGACATGAATGCTTAAGCCCTGAAAACACCTAGAACTCAGAATCACCAAAAACACTTCAAAACTTGTCATTTCTGAGTTTTGAAGCCAATCTTTAAATCTACTCGTGCGTTTCTTGGCCTTTTGCTTTCAAAAGCTTCTAAACAACATACACAAACAATCCCAACACCTGCAGCACCACTGTAACACCTCCATCATCATCCACCATTTTAAAAAATAGAGCTTTGCACTTGGACTTCTCCAGAACTCCTCAGACACTTTCAGCTCAAGCTAGGCACCCCATTAGCTTCCTGGGAACTTGAGGAAGCTAACCCAATCATTGGAACTCACTGAAAGCTTCTCAAACTCCAAACCCGATACCCTCTTGCAAGGTAAGTTTTCTAACTTTTGAACTTTTCATACAGGCATCATCAATGATTCATTTGTGAATGAAACATGTAGATATCATTGCCCTAAAGCTAACCATGTCTATAGTTTCTATTAATTTTGCTTGAGCTTAGAGAATTTTAAGATTGAAGTTTCTGAGATTTTTAGGGTTCAGATTAGGGCCAATGAAATTCATGTTTGTCTTTGATCTATAATTTTAATGCTTTACATTTCTGAAACCGTGAGGAAATTTGCTACAAGTTTCATGTTTACAGTTTTCATTTTTATTGAGGATTAATTGAGTTACAGAGCTTCTGGATGGGCGTGAGGTTGAAGATGAAGTTGGCCTCAGGAATGTTATTGCCATATATATTTATAGTTTGATTTATATAAACGAATGTATAGCCACCACAATGGTAGAAGCGCGCTTCTGTAACCTGAGGGACCTGGGTTCGAGCCCCAGTGGTACCCTTTTAATTTTTTTTACATTGTTTGCATTCTGACTTCCTTTTTTTCGCAACGCCTGGGCCTCCTTTGGACCTTTTGTTTTTTTTCTTACTGTTAACCCCCCTGCAGGTTGTTCACACCCCTGGCCCAATATTATTTTATTTTTTTTATTTTTTTATTTATTTGTTTTCTTAAATATTTTTCTAATACTAAAAGAATCATAAAAAATATAAAAATAGTAGATTTATATTTTGGCTTAGTTTATTTATTTTTCTCACAAAAAGTTATTTTATTTAATCAATATTTTATTTATTTTACTAATTATCTTTGTAAATTTAATTAAAAATAGGTTTTAGTTATTTTCTTTTACACCATTTAAATATATTGTTTTAAAATATAAAAATATCAAAAATATTTTATAATACTATAAACTATTTTTAAGACAAAAATACCAAAAACACTTTTCTTAAAATTAATTTCTTTTTAATCAATTAATAGATTTAGGGTTTTATTTAATTTCTTTTCCTAATAAAAATTAGGTTTACCCTTTATTATTTTAATTAATTATTTTATTTTAATTAATTAGGTTAAAACAAGTTCCCTTTTCCTAAAAAATCCAAACAAAAATACTCATTTTCTTCACATTTACATTCTTGAATAATCATTCATTTGCACATTATTTATTTCAATTATTGTACAAATTCAATATGGTTGTAATAGATTAAATAGGTTTATTTTCTTGCAATCCCCATTCATAATTTGTACACCCCCTCCCACAAGTATTGTAATAGCGTAGTAACTTTAAATTCCGCAATTTATCGCTTTATATACAAATGCTAGTAATTAGGGTTTGTATGGAAAGAATAAAACCAATGCTTAGAAAATCCTAATCAAAGACAAAATCAAGCATTAAAACAATACACTTGCACACAAGCATTACCTAGGGTAAATCCACTTGGTTGCCTTTACAAAATGGTCATATTACGCATGTGAGGTATCTTAGCAAAAACAAAACAAATATAAGATCATAGTCCCTCGATGACGCTATCCATGTTGCCTTTCAAATGATCTTAGTCCCTAAAATAGAATACTAAGATACCTTGCAACATTGCTATTCATGGTTATACGATGACTCATGCTCGTCTCATTTACATCCAAAGATAGGGTTACTTACCAAATCAATGGTAAGATAACAATGTCAAAGGAAAAGAGAATGAACAAGAAAGACTTTTAAGTAGGTAGAATGCTCCTAATTACTTGCTCCATTTCAAAACAAACATCCTTGCTATTTTCAAAACAAACACCTACACTTTCAAAACATCTTACAAACTTGAAAATATTTTCAAAAGATAACACACTTTATATACATTCTTACGAACGAGAATCATTACAAAGTTTGCCTAAACGATGGCCTCTTTACAAAATACTTTCAAAAACCACACAAAGCACAATTTCAAACAAAAGCAAGTGATCTAGCAAGTAACTAAGAGCCCATAGAAAACCATAGATGAAAAGAGTACTAATACCTTCCCTTTTCATAATCTACCCCCCAAACTCAAGAAATAATCTCAAAGGTCTTTCCTGTGCTTTTTCACCTTTCCTATTGGATAAAAGAAAAGTCGGTGGCGACTCTTGCTAACCGCAACATTTGCAATCAAACGCAAAACCTTCAAGTCATTTCTCCCATCGTATCACACCATATAAGCTTTGGCCTTCTCGAGGAGGACATCGAATGTTCGGGGTGGTTCGATGCCTACAGCCTTTCTGAATTCAGTGCCCGGGAGGAGTTCCCTCTCGAGCAGGTATCTTTTCATGTGGTCCGTACAGGGGACCTGGATGGCCTCTCGGTTGAACCGGTCAATGAATTCCCTCAGGGTCTCATCGTGTCTCTGGACGATGGCCTCGATGGCTGCTTCGGTCTTTGGGTATCGTCGTGAAGCAGTGAATGAACTGATGAATTGGTTCTTCAGATTTCGCCAAGAGGTAATTGACCCCGGGGTGAGACCTTTGTACCGGTCCATCGTAGCTTTCCTAAGAGTCGTGAGGAATAACCGGCATTTGATCGGTCCCTCGATGTTGTGATAGTGTAGCATGGATTCAAACCCGTCTATATGGTTGACTGGGTCGACAATGCCGTCGTATTCCTTCAGGTGGGGGGCTTCTCCGTGCCCGAGGGAATGGGTGCCTCCATGATAGCTTGTGACAAGGGACCGCGTGGATCGTCCTCGTCACTCTGTTCGGACGAGCGAGACGGAGATCTGATGTAGTGGCGGTCATGGTGGCCCTGGTCGCACGGAGCAGTTCTCGGGCGGTATGACCGTTGGTGGTTTCCCCCGTTCCTGTCTCCAGGGGGTCTTCGTTCTTGACGTGAGGGGCCGTGATCGCGCCTTCCCGCATCAATGAGTTGTTCCCTCTCCAAGGGGGGTCGTCGCATGATTGGTCGGGGAGACGGGCTTCGAGAGATGTCCCGATTATATCTCCGTGGGGGAGATTAGGGATGTTCCTCTGCTTGTCGATGAGGAGGAGATTGAGGTATCTTGTGTCTTCTTGGGGGCCTCTGATCGTCTTTGGGCTTCCTCAGTCTTTCTCCCTGGGCTAAGATTAGGTAGTTGGTTTGATTGATTACCGCGAACAGTGCCCTGGTCGTGGCGTCTGCCCCAACGGGGACGGGGACCTCGTGGAATGGGACATGTTGGTAGTTCTGGGAAGGTGGTCGATTATCCTCAAGTCGACGAGGAAGTGATGATGATGAAGCAGTTACTCCGTCTATGTAGTCAGAAGGCCCATGCATATTAACGTCGGGGGCTGTGTTGTGGCTGACAGTATCGGCGTTGTCGAGGCCGACATTATTATCGGCGGTATTGTTGTTGACGTCGATGACGCGGACGTTCATGTTGTCTGGAGTCTGGTCAGCCATGACAGTCGGGGATTGTTTAGCTTTGGTCTCAAGTGAATAGAAGATGGAGAAGCAAGTTTCCCACAGACGGCGCCACTGATCTTACCGGATCAGAAATGGACAGTCACAGCTGGCTCGGGCAGAAGTTGAATGAGATGGGGGTACCTGCAAGACACTTCGATGACAAAGTAAGTTGTGGAATGAACAAACAAGTATGAGTTTAGAGATATGAATTGAATACCTGACCCTCTTGAGAGAGAGGGTATTTATAGCCCCCAGCGTTGGGCCAAGGTTCCCACTCTTGAACCACGTTGAGACTCAATAATAGGAACTGACAGGGCTTACATGTGTATGGAGTTCAGCAAGGTTCCCACTCTGGTCAACTACTCCGCGAGAATAGGGTTGGACCCGTGATTTTCGGAGGACAGTTTAAGATGGATGTCGTGGGCATGTGGGCCACGTCCTCCAATAATCGGATGGGGAGTTGTCCAACAGTCCCTAACTTGAGTTATCTTTAGATTTCCCGTTAAAAGGCAAGTATATGCCCAATCCAAATCCGTTAACATAAATGATATTTAGACACCTTTTTAAATGTTCAACGCTACGGCTTCATATATGGTGTCATTTTTTATTTTTTCGTTCTCTCTTTTTATTTCACATCAGTAGTTATAAAAGATGCATTTTTATAAGGTGTTATAATATAGTGTTAATATTTAGGTCAAATAGTCCAAATCGGAGCGAACCACCAAAGGAGACGGAAGATCTTCTTGAGCAAACTATACTTCCAATATGACCAGAGAATTTTTGTAAAAAAATAATTAAGAAATGCGTATAGAAGCTGCTCTAATTTACCACCACTTATTTTAAGAAGCAATATATAGAAAAAGCACCTTAAAGTATAATCTTATGATTTTTTAATCATAACTTCGTAAAATAATACTCTTTCCAAAAATTATGTGAGTACATATGTTAGTGTTAAAAAAACATACATTATTTTATTAGTCCATAAAAACTAACTTTCAGCTTAATTAAATGTTCGGAATTTAATATCAAAATCTTAACAATATACATTGTTTAATTAGCAACAAGAGTATTTGGATGAGATAGTAAAGTCTCTTTTAATTTAATTAGAGATCTTGAGTTTGAATCTAATCTTATATATTCTCTCCGGTTTCATTTATAAGAAAAAATTAACTTTTTAAATACATTAAATAAGTAATGTATTTGGACAATATATTGTCCAAATACATTACTTATTCAATGTATATAAAAAGTTAATTTTTTCTTATAAATGAGACCAGAGAGAGTATGTATTAGTGTTAACTCTTTTGACGTAAAATTTATTGTCTTTTGTGATTCGATATAATTCGAAAATTAATCTCTACAATTGTACAGAGAATATCTTGAGAGATTAGTCTTTGTACTTGTGCGCATAAAATATTGGATTTATATAAAAAAAAAAAAACAAACATAAATAATAGAAACTTAATTTAATATTCTTTTAGTTGTCTTATGTTATTTTTTATATTTATTTTTATTTCTTAAATAAAATAAAAAAATCAGATTGATTTCTTAATTTTTCAAAATGTATTATGTTGATTTTTTTTTGTCTAATTAACAATGAATTTAATATGATTTTTGAATTTTTCAGTCATTAATTAAATAAAAAAGATTAACATAACACATTTCGAAGAATTAATAAATTAATTTAAAAATATTTCAAATTAAGTGAAAAAACCCTCGGAAGTTATTATACATGACAAAATAATATTAAGCTTTAAAAGTAATAAAACTAGGCACACAAATATTTGTCGTTTTCAATTGAATTTAAACAAAGAAAGCACAGGAGATTAGACAAGAGTAAAATATATGATCGATTGAATGCATGTAAAATGCCACCCTTGTTCACAACATACACCAAATAGAACAAAGTGATTGATATATTGGTTTATGTTAATTGTGTAGAGCCGGTGTTAGAAAAACAGTACAACCATTTTTAGACGCATACTATTATTTTCATGACCTTAGCATCATTTAATATCGTCTGTTTCATGACCTACCAACATTAAGTTTTAGAGGCGTCCATTAATGACAATTTGTTTCTACTTTTTGTTGTGAATTACAAGTCTTGAAGGAATGACAGAAGCGTGTGTCTCTTGAACCAGATATTAAGCCATGGCCTTATAGTTTGGGATGATAGTGAGCAATGTTTGGGCAGGGGACTATTATATCAACCATCATACATGCGGTTTACAAAAAATTTCGTCTCCAAAGCCATATCTGCATAAAAACTAATATGTGTACTTGTATCTGTTTTTTATAAGTTCTTCTTTTATCCTAATTTCTAATAAAAAATAGTTAATCAATTATAATTTTATCATTTTATTTTAAATTTTTTCAACGATATTAATTTTTTTTTAAGAATATTATTGTTGAGATAAGAAAGAAACAAATATTTTTATTAAAATGCTCACAAGTTTAATAGTGATTTTTGTTGGTACAGTGGAAAAATAAAGCAAAAAATTATCTAGAAAATAACATCTCACTAGCATAAGCTAGCAAAAGCATGATGATTCCAACAGGAGACTCCACAAAAGACCGATACACTGCATCATTATCAACTCCATGTGTTGCTACGTAGTCAACACAAGCATTCACCTCCTTAAGAATATGAAATATTTGAACTCGTCATTCCCTAGAAAGAAGTTCTTTAATATTGTGAAGAACTCCGACATAGTGATGTCAAACATTAACAGACTTTGAGATAAGCTTGATAGTAGAGTTGAAGTCATAATAACACATCAGGTCTTTGATGTCAAATTTCCAGGTCATACGCAAACCATGATATAACTCCATCAGCTCAGCATGAAGGATGTTGAAATAATCAACATTACCCGTAAAATCGTGAACCCAAGCACCATCAACATTTCAGATCAGTCCACCAAAACCCGAAACAACCGAATTACCGGGGCTACTACCATCAATATTCAAAATCATATTACTACATTTGTGTGCATTCCACGTAATCGTTCTCGTTGGATGAGACATATTATACTTGAGAAAATATTTAGCTAACAGATTAACATAATTCAATGTAATGAATTTTATTGTATAGAAAGATACTACTTCATTCGCAATACACAGTTTGTTCCTAGTGCGCCACAATCACCAGCAAGCAGCCAAAAAGATAGAGCCACCACTTATGCCATATCTAATTTGATCATATAAATTATCCTCTTAAAAGGATAATGGGTCCAAAAAACCAATAAATTTTCAAAAGCTAGTAGCAAATTCACAGTCTCTCAATCAGTGTAGAGTCGTCTCAGCGTCTTAATTGTATCTAGGACATAGATTCGTATAGAGCATACCACAATGACACAACATTGATCTTGTAGGAAGAGACTTATGTAAATTCGTTCAAAGGAAGAATTTTACCTTCTCAAGAGCAGGAATATGCCACACCCATTTCCAATGGTTATTGTTTGTTGTATTCTGAACAAATTCAAGTCTGTTGAGCCATATATAACCATCTCGGGGAATAAAGATAGATATAAATTGTCTTTCCAGGTTAACTGACCAAGACCTAGAGAATTCAAACAAATGAGAAGTGCTTTTAAAAGGTCACAAACAACCGCATGAATATTAGTATATAATGAATTAAAGTTCCAATTTTCATCCAAGTAAACATCATTCACTCACATTTCCATATCGTGGATATCCACATAGAGAACCTGCCCCGCTAATTTCTCTACCCCAGTCTAATTGGAAAACCAGAAAGAAGAGTTATCATCCCTTAATATAAAGTCAAATCCATATTTAAGATTTAAGAGAGCTGTTATAATTGCATTCTAAGTAACTAATCTTGGATTCTTTTTATATTAATGAGCATTTCCCCACTGATGTACTTATGCTTCAAAACTTGGACACATATGGAATAACAATCACGGTAGAGATCCGAAACCAACTTATCCAACATAGAGGTATTGGCCTTTCTTGCTTTCCGAAACCCAAGACCATCCAACATTTTAGGCTTAGTGATTTTATTTTATCCAACGAGATGCACACCAGAGTTTGAATTACCTTTCCATAAAAAACTCATAACCATCCTATCAATAAATCACAAGTTGACCGAGATAGCCAAGCCACTTGCATATAATAATTTGGAATGAAGTTCAGGACAAACCTAACCAGAATTAAACAACTAACCTTGTTTAACAATTTATGTTGCCTAGATTACAACTTCTGACTGATTTTCTCCTCTATAAACTCAAAGTCCTTGCGTTGAAGAAGACCATGCAACATAGGGGAACACAAGCACTTCTCTATAGTAAGAACAACTTTGATTTAGAAGCATTCACTTTAAGGCTAAAAAACATAGAAAAACGATTCAAGATATCATAAATGATCCTTGCATGGGAGTTAGAAACCTTCGCAAAAAGAAGAGCATCATCAGCAAAAAAATAATTGTGATAGAGGGGGTCCATTACAAGATAACCTAACAGGTTTCCAATGGCCTTCATCGACTTTCTTGATGATTATTTGCAACAAGAATCCCATGTAAATAACAAAGATATAGGGTGAAAAGGGTCACCTTGTCGTAATCCTCTAGTTGGAACAAAATTTGGTAGTCCTCTCTCATTCCAAAGAATATACATAGAATAGCTAGTTACATAGTGCATGATCAACTTTATAATAATGGGAGGAAACTGGTTTCACTTCAAATAAAATTCCAATAAATCCCAATTAACATGATCATAGGATTTTTCAAGATCTATTTTGAACACCATGTCAGCTTTTTTCTTTTTAGATTTACGCATAGAATGAATTACTTCTCGGAGGATAATGGCATTATCAGTTGTCCTTTTACCAGGCAAAAACTACTCTGGAAGAGTCCAACTATCTGATTTAGATAAGGACACAATCTGTTAACCATAATTTTCGTGATAAGCTTGTAAATAGTGTTGCACAAGCTAATGAGCTTGGATTACTTAAAAAAATTGGGACAAACTACCTTAGGAATTAATGCAATAAGAGTCTCAGAAAGAGAGGAGTGAAAGATATTTGTAACAAAAATATTGTATATAAGTTGTACGACGTCATCTCCAACTATATGCCAAAACTATTTAAAGAAAATACTATGAAATACATTAGGGACAAGTGCATTGAAAGTGTGCGTTTGATTCAATGTATAAATAACTTCTTCCCTCGTCACCTGTTGAGTCAACGTGTATTGGGATTATACAGTAGGGCTTTGAGCCATATTTGAGTCACCTATACTAGCGGGGAGTATAGGAGATGTAGGGCAGAGAAGACCTTTAAAAAAATTTAGTGCTTTTTTCCTAAGAATAGTATCATCATTGCACCAAATACTATTGGGAAGATAAAGACCATGGACTTTATTTCTCTTCCTCCTGATTACCGTCTTGGTATGAAAAAAAATTTGTGTTTCGATATCTCAATTTAATCCAATCATCATTAGCCTTTTGATACCAATGGATCTCCTATTGCGCAAGGATCTTATAATACTCTTGTTGAAGCTCCTGTTGGAAATAAACTAGTCTTGTCAAATCTATTCTCTCCAAAGAGAACTGGATACCCCTGAGTCTCTTCTCAATGTTATGCTTCTATTTGGTGATATTGCCAAAAGTTTCCTTATTAAAAAGGATAGATTCGTGCTACACATTTTGGAGACAAGATACAATCCCATCTAGGGTGTGAGTGATCCAAGCTCCATCAAACCTAAAATGATGTAGCCCATGGTCTTAGAGGGTTCGACCACACCTAAGGAGAGATGGGTTGTGATCAGAATAAAATTAACACAACACCTCAACATATACATCAGGAAAATCCATGTGCGAAGCAATGTCGACCAAGGCCCTATCCTACTTGTGATAGACCATTTCATTACCAATACAAGGCCTATTCCAATTGAATTTCCCATCATTCATGTCTACTTCAACTAAACTACATTTATCAATGACATTCAATAAAGAAAATACTCTAGAATAATCAAAATTACCTTATTTTTGTTCACTTGGATGAATGGTGTCTTTGAAGTATCTAATTAACATCCAAGAACCATGAACGTTGTTCCTATTGTCAATGAAGTGGAGCCACATGTCAAGATGATAAGTGTACATAGGACTAACATAAATTCTATTTATATACCAAGAGGAAGTTCCCAATGATATCTTAATAGTAATTATATCCATAAAGATATCATGCACGATAGTTATAATGTTACCACCATTATTCTTTAACACCCAAATTCCCCCGAATTGACCATGTGTTTCCATATAGTGAACACTCACATATCCAGCTATGTCCCAGAAGGACTTGGTCTTATGAAAATCAATGTGTGTTTCCTTAATGGTTAACAACATTAAAGAATATTTTCTAATAAAGTTCAGCATGTATCTATTAGCCTTATTATTAGAGGCTCTTGGGATATTCCAGGAAAGCACAATGACTTCTTTGAAACCTAACATAACTAGTCAAGTTAATGGAGATGATAAAGCAAGTCTCAGACACAAGAAAATTTACGTAGCAGGATCTCATTCAATTAGAGTTTCATGAACAATTTCCTACTCTTGAGTAGCACCTTCATCTATAGTGCATTGGTTATTTCCATCTTCCTGACTTACTGTTGGTTCAAAATGTGGAATGTTGTATCGTGCGATGGTCTCCAAAACAAAGTTTACTATGGAAATGCTAGGCACATCCTTTTCTGTTAGGCGTGAATTAAAAGTTGGTTCAGTTTTGTGAGAAGACCCACTAATTGTAAAGTTGGCCTTAGCAAGTGGGCCCCCTCTGCGTGTTGGCTGACGTGCGTCTGGAGTGGATCCACTCTTATCAAATCATTGTTTCTTGGAAACTGGGTCAAGTTGATTAGGTCCAACAGTTTTACTGTCAATACTTATTCCTTTTAAGGAAACATCAATCCCCTTGATTTTAGAACTCCCTTGATCTCTAGGCGCAATATTGGATACAGATTTCCCTGGACCATAACTGACTCTTTTGTTGTGTTTTTTTCCTCTATGTCACCAGCCAATCACCATGAAACGCGTTTACTTCTTCGGATTATTTTGCTACAATTTCAATGCTATTAACGTCCACTTCCTGATGCGGTTAAGTTAGTTTTTTCTCATGGAGATTATCATTTTCCGGAGGACCTCTTGGTTTCTCCATTGTAGGAATTACCAACTGTGTCAGATTATATGGTATTTTCTTACAATCGTGGGTGTGATGTCCATAACAGCCACAATTGGAGCAAATAATATGGAAATATTCATATTGCATGTTATACATGTGGTCATTAATATTGAGCTTTACAACAACCGACAAGTTCAGATCAATTTCCATGCAAATTCTCGTAAACCTTCCCCCTTTCTACATTTAGGGTATTAATATCTACCTTAACAGGAGTACCAACAACAGATGTCAAATCAAGAAAGACACTTTCATCGTAATACAATAAGTTAAGCCCCGTAAATCAAATACAAATCATAGTATTTTCCACTTTTGCGAGAGGAGATGCAAAGTCTACAGTCCATCGAGTCACTGTTAAATAATGGTCAAACAACATCCACGGACCTTCTGGCACAATTTTCTCCCTATTTGCGAGCATTTCACACTTAACTATAAAGAAACCATTGTCAACGTCCATGATCTCAAAACCTTCGGTAAGTTTCCACATCTTCTTCAACTTATCTTTCATTAAATTATAACCAATGTTCTTTTCGAGTAGTTTAATGACTAACGCCTCCTTCCAAGGGTTGCACAGTTCCTAAAAAAAAATTCTCATTGTGACCTTTGGTAGCAATCAATTTCCTCCTTCAAGAGAGTCTTTCATAAGTCTTTTTTCAATCAGGTCCACTCTCTCCTTCACAATAGTAGCTCCTTGGCTTTCAGTGAGAATATCCTACAACAACGGTCTAGAAGGCTTAAATGCACCTCCTTCTGGTGGCTTGACCGACAGAGGCATCGTGGAAGCGACAAAAACAAAAGGCTCCATGTGAAAGCTCCTCCACTATTCAAAAATTATTGTTATTAATGTGGTTAGATAAAATAACCACGAAAAGTGCATTTAAGCTAAAATAATATGATAAACATAAAAATAACATAAATATATTTTAGAGCGGCGTATTTAATAGAATTAATAAATTAACATGTTTATATAATCATAAAACTATATATATATATATATATATATATATATATATATATATATATATATATATATATATATATATATATATATATATATATTGTGCATATATGAGACGGGATACTAAGGTATCGTACCCGCACTTATATTCGCTTATTTTAATAGGTAATTGCTCGTGTCTATATTCGTACTTATTGTGGAGATATTAGATATAATATCAAATATAATCCAAGTTAGATATGTTGAGATATTATATCTAATATCTCAACATATCTAATTTAGATTATATTTGATATTATATCTAATATCTCAACATATCTAACTTTGATTATATTTATTATATCTAATATCTCAATATACCCCTCTATAATCCAAGTCGTCGAACATATGCTAATCATAGTCAATCTGAATTATTCCTAATTTCTTTCTCAAATCCAGAAATATGTTGATCTACAATCTTTTGATGAAGATGTCGGACAACCGTGTTTCACTTGAGCAATGTCTTACTTTAATTTCACCTCAATTTACCTTTTCCCTCAAGAAGTGAAATCTAGCTTCGATATACTTACTACTTTCATGCAAAACTGGATTCTTTGTCAGATTTATGACTGACTTGTTTTCGATTTTCAACACAAGAGATTTCTTCACTTCGACCTTCATTTCTTCAAGTACCGATCTGATCCAAATTACTTGACATGCATCATAGGATCTGGCTATATATTCAACTTCACACGATGATAATGCCACCACAAGTTGCTTTTTTCGAGCACCATGATATCGGAACACCAAATACTTGAAAGAAATAGTCAGTTGTACTTCTTCGATCTTCCTTATCTCCACACCAACCAGCAATTGAAAAATAAGTAATTGTTGATTTTTTACTTTTAGAGTCTCGTCGAAATAGTATTCCACAGTTTATCGATCCCTTCAAATATCTCAGAATTCTTCTTGCATCCTTCATGTGCGACACCATTGGTTCACTCATGTATTTGCTCACTAATCCGACAGTGAAACTGAAACCTATATCAGGTCGACTGTTGCACACATATCTCAAAGATCCCACAATTTGTTTGAACAAAGTTACGCCGACTTTGTCTTCATCTCCATGTTTCTCCAACTTCACATTTGATTCGACAAATGAGGATGCAGGATTCGAATCATCCATTCTGAAATAAGACATTTGATGTAGCACCATGCCTTGCTTTGACATTTGAAATTTCATGCGTAGAAAATAAGACAATTTTCTCAGACCTGACATTTCAAATTCTCTCATCATCAACTCTTTGAACTTCGACAAGTTCTCCAAACTATTTTCAATTATCAGCAAGTCATCGATATATATCAAATATAATCCAAAGTAGAAAGTCCAAGTTCAATTAAGATTGTATATTAATAGTCATAGTTTGTATCACTATCTATACAGTACAATTCAAGTGAGTAATATAATTTTTATTTTTTTATTATTATTTTTTTCTCTTCTTACTAAAAATATCTCACGCGCTAACATTTATTTTATAATTTTTTTATCTTATTAGTTATGAATTATTTTTGTCATTACCTGTCATCTCTATTTATAGTCGTAGAAAGTTCCCACCATTCGTATAGAATCTGCTACAATATCATCTTGATATCCTAATCCAAATAATGGAGGAGATTCCATGGGGAAATTGCTCTTACGATTTGGTAATACAATAACAAATCATCGTATCATATATTATATTATATACTGTGTTTATATTCTTTATTAAAATATGATGATATTAAACATAAAACTTCCACTTGAAATGATTTGTTCCTAGGAAATGGACCATGAAGTCACAGAAAGTTTGTGTGACACAAACAACACATTTGAGGAAGAGTTCCTAAGAGATATCTTCCATCAGACACCACAAGATCTATTCATGAGTCTCCCTATTGACAACAACAACAACTCATCCATCAATGTCTCTCATTCAACTGATCAACATGTTGCAGAAAAGCCATCATCTTATATTCTTTCTTTTGACAAATCCTCTATATTGTTACCACCAACTCAACAACATATTGATCATTTGAAATGTTCTTTGCCCTTGTCATCAAAATCAAAGGCTAACCAAAGCTCGAATTCGAGGAAGCGTCGAAGCGCATCTGAAACACTTGATCACATAATGGCGGAGAGGAAAAGGAGAAAGGAAATTAGAATGATGTTTATAGAACTTTCAGCCATTTTACCTGGATTGAAGAAGGCTAGTTAGTCTTCATTTCAACGTTAAATATTTCATTGATAAAGAATCCGTTTGTTTAAGTTTTTTTTAAAATAATTTTTTATAGTTACATATTTTTGTTAAAGTAAAATGTTATAGCTAAAAAAATATTATCTAATGATCGTGTAGACAGATAAAAGTTATAAACTAAGAGAAGCTGTCAATTACGTGAAACAATTTAAAGAACGTGTAAAAGAGTTGGAGCAAGACATCAAGAAGAGAGATAAGGAATTTGTTAACACACTCACAAGATCTCATCTCTTCATTGACAACGATGTTGCAATTATTGGTGCAAGGTAATGAAAGGAGAGAAGAAGAATGAACAATGAATGATAACAAATAGGACTACTTCATAATATTCAAATAGAGGAATGAAATGAGTTACAATATTAATAGCTTAGGTAGCATATTTATACTAAAATTAAAAATGCCAAAAGGCCCTAATAAAGAAGAAGCATTGAGAATTGTAGTCATTAACTAAATTACATTTCCAATACCATCCCTTAATTTAGATATTCCATCAGAAACTAACAACACAAATTTCATCTCTCAAATGAAGAAATTGATCTGTTTTAACTTCCTTCGTCAGAAGATCTGCAAGTTGTTTCTGAGTGCTACAGTGCAGAATTTCTAACACTCCTTTCTGAACTTGACTTCTGAGAAAGTGATACTTCGTCTCAATGTGCTTGCTTCTTCCATGTAGCACTGGATTCTTGGAGCAAGACATCAAGAAGAGAGATAAGGAATCTGTTAACACACTCACAAGATCTCATCTCTTCATTGACAACGATGTTGCAATAGGCGAAAAGAAGACCGAAGAATCTTATGAGTGCAACCAATCACTTCCTCAGGTTGAAGCAAGAGTCCTGGGGAAGGAAGTGTTAATTAGGGTTCATTGTGTGATGCAAAAAGAGATTGTGGTCAATATAATGTCTCAGCTTCAACTTCATCATCTCTCCATAACTACTTCCAGTATCTTGCCATTTAGAAATACTCTTAACATCAACATTGTTGCTCAGGTAACTAATTACATTTAAAAAAAACAAAAATACACATGATGAAATTTTATTTGTGTTTAAAGTTTTATAATTGATTTGTACAGATGGATGATAACTGCAACTTGATAGTGAAAGCTCTAGTGAAAAAACTAAAACTAGTGGCTACATTACAGACATGTGATGATGTGCAACAGTGAAGTGAGCAAGCGTATCAAATTAAAGTCTCATATATAAGGTTTATTGACGATATCATTTTAGTATTTGAAGCATTTAATTATCACATTGTTTTTGATTAAGATTGTTCTAAACCACTTTTTTTTCTACCTTCTATTCGACACAACATGCAGTTTCCTCTTTTCATAAAATTTTAATTTCCTTCTCTTAAAATTGTATTTAGGTTATGTTTAGTTTATACTATAATCTATATATTAAAGTTGTTCATATATTTGTGATTGCGTAATAGTATTCTATTTTTGTATCATATTAAATTTATATTTTCATAACTTCACATACATTTTTTACTATTATGATAATATTCTGTTTTGTTTGGTAACATGGCTACAAATTTAGGATAAATCCTTTTTGATTTTTAGTAAATCAAAACCTTGTCCCTGAATTAACAGTGGAAAAATTGTATTGTTGTTTATATTTAATTAGTTCATTATATTTTTTAGTTATAAATATTTCATTGTATCTCATTTTAATTCTTGTTTTGTTATAATCTTTTGCTTATAGCGTAAATCTTGTTTAGATTGAAAGGTTTGATCTTGATTTGCTTAGTTCTTCGAGGCTCTTCAACAAGTTTATTTCTTGTTCTGTTATAATATGTATTGAACTAGGATTACTAAATTAGATGAATGAGATTTTTTTTTTTTTTGAAGACTGTAAAAGTAACTTTACAAATATTTTGAGAACTAAAAGAATTATAGAACATGATGTGGTGTGATCACTTAAAAGTAAAGTAGAGCAAAGGGAGGGGATGGAGGAGGGGAGGCCTGTTTAATATCATAGATGTAACCTGCTATAACAGGTAACCATTCAGCAAATATATAAACTCATGATTGTAACAGGATTAAAACAGACGTAGAAAATAAAATTTGAGATCAAGAATCTCTCTTTTTAATATTTGTATCAATTAACTAGTTCAATTCATGATAAATCTTAATTCGATTCATGATAAATCCTAATCCTTGTCCACCACTGATTCATGCCAGATCTTAATCCTCGTTAGGACAATGGCATCCTATTTCGAATTCATCAGATGAACACTCATTTTTGTGATGATTCTTGTTCTTCGAATTCAACAAGTTGAGTTTTACTTCAACGCTCACAATCTCATAGAATATATCATTTGTCCACAAATTTCATCACAATTCATGAATGAATATGATTGTCACAGTTGAACGACTAACCCTGCATCAATTCATGAATGAAGATGATTGTCGCAATGGAACGATTAACAATGCATTTCTCTCGCGGAGATCAATTAGATGTTTCAATCATTGTTGCAATCTACACGTTCCAATAAAATTATATTTCGTGTTCTTTGTCATTTGCATGCATATGAACTATGAGATAATCTTTTTGCGTACTTTCAAAAACAAACACGCACTAAAGCGCACCATCTTCGCATTGAGCATGCAAATAAATTGGAAAGTGCAACAGTGAAAATCTATCTTCTTCGTATTAAAAAAACAGTAGATGCAAGCATCAATAGGAGATCATGTTCATGTAAGTCATCAAATTGAAGGTTTACTTTCAGATTATGCACAGGTAATTTCTTCGATGAAAGTAAATTTGATGTTTTGGATCTTGATGAAGTAAAAGTTCTTGCACATGAACTTGTCTAGAATAGAACAAGGAAATTCTAAGTGATGCTGCCTCACTTCATCCGACACATGTTACACCTTCTCAAAGTAAATTTGCTAATGTTGAATCGTCTCCCTCACCAATTGATCAAGGATATCTCTCTCTATTTCTAATAAATCTTTTCAAGAAACCCTCTATTGATGAACTAGAAGTATCTTTAGTTCTTTACAACTAGATAATATCATGGGCATTTTCAACACTAATTAAAGTATGAAACATGTAAAGTAAGTATTTGAAAGATAAGCACAAGCACTTGAAGAATCCTCTCTTGAAAACTATGTATGTATCTATTTACTTACAAACATGACACATTAAAGTTTTAACGACAAAAGAACAGGCGGATGCATCTCAACTTGTGCCTCCGTCCTTCAGTTTAGTTTTGTATGGTGCAGGTAAGCCCACACAATGCTTGTTTAGGAGGTGAATTTAAAAAACCCTCCAACGGGCAGGGGTGTGTTTTCTTACCTCGTTCATTCTTTCCCCTTCCCTTCTTTCTCTTTCAACTCCCAGCTAAGAACTACAAGTTGATGAGGATTCTTTTGAAATGTCAGAGACAGTTCCACCAGTTGTGTCATTTAGCAATGGCAGCTGTTCTACCACCTTCCCACCCTCAAGACAAACCATGAGGTCACTAAGCTGCACAGTTTGAGAACAAACCAAACAGTAGTTTGATTAGTTTGATGTATGAATATTATTGTACCCTAAAATCAAACTCCAACCGCTCCCCACAACAAACCCTCCACCGGGGATTAAAAATAAAAGAGAAATGAAAGTGTTTATTTTACCTGCTTTTCTAGGCCCGTTATCTTATAGTCAGTCCGTTTTAAAGTTTTTTTCTTTCTGAAAAGAAGAAAAAAATACATCACCTATCAGTTTGCAAAAATCTGGACCAGATTTGCAATTACTCGAGTTCAAGACATGGGAACTTAAAGCATGACAATTACAGAGTCTAGAAAAGGAACATCTCTAAAAATGACAAACACACATTAAAGCAGCAACTGTTCACATTTGGTTTGATGGGACAAGACATCTTAAGTACAATATTGAGAAAAACACATCAAGAATGACGAGTAATAACGGATAAAAGCATACCTCTCTTCAATCTCAAGTATCTTGGCTTTCCAGATCTCCTCATTCTTCAAAAGATTGTCATTAAGCTGAGACATAAACATAATATAAACATTTGCAACAAGATTTCATGTCCTTGTGATATATTAATGAAACAACCCATAATCCTATGACATGGTTATAATTTATTTTTTGTCAAAGACAAGGTTATAACTTGGGTATCATATTTTGCAAAAAGGAGATACCCAAGCATGAATTAAACTTACCTCATCCAGAAATTTCTTCTCTTTGTTAAATCTATCGATCTTGGACTGAATCTTTTGCTGTTTGAGACTCACAGCCTTTTGAACAGCTACAGAAATTTTTCCTTCAGTTTCTTGTTCAACTTGTTGTAATAAGGATTCAAAATACTACAGTTAAACAGGTTCAAAAATTTAAAGTTTGTACAAGACAGGGGGAAATCTTGGCAGATATACAGCAAATGGTAAATGGAATACACTAACCAATTTTTGGTTTTCGAGTTGAGTAGCAAGCAACTCATTGTATTCATTGACAATCTGTAAAAGAGAATGAACGCGTTAATATAATTGAACAAAAGTTAAAGCTCAATATATAAAATTAATATTTGAGAAAATTATTAATCAATGGTGCCACATTACAGCTTCGACTTTACTATTAAGTATAGCCTCTCTCATGGCATTATCTCCACAGCTGCCACATCCACTGTCTGCATGCACACAGTGAGAGTTCAGCTCTACTAACTTCCCATCAGTTTTGGACTGAATAAGTCTATGAACATAGTTGTCTCCCACATAATCCCAGACGCGCTTAGTTTCCACTTCTAAGGAATAGCAATGTTGCGTCTCTTTCCAGTGTATTATGGCATGCCCTCCTTTATATCTGAAGATACACATCGTTGCACCAAAATACATTTAAAAAGACAAACACAAGGAATAAAATGCAACAAATAGAATGCGCTGAGTGACAAAAATCTCACCTTCCACAACCGACAAAACCACATATAACACATATCCAAAGGTTCTCAGTGGTTTGACAAATGAAACATATAGACTTTTCAGCTTGCTGTTGGCAATAGCGGCATACCTGAAAATATAAGCAGGGGACTGGTACTGAATACTTAATTAACTAATAAAAGAATTCAAAAAGAAACCCTTGCTTTCAAACTAATCAAATAAATTATAAACATGAAAACATTCAACTTGTTGAGACACCCCCAATCCTCAGAGCAGCTCACACAGTACAGTTACGGTCAGCTGCTCTCCCCTCTCGGGTGTACCCTATAACACACACTCTCATGCCTAGATGAAAAGACAGATGAAACAGAGCAACTTACCGGACAAGAAGAATCTGCCCATTTTGAAATACAGGAACAATGGAAAGAATGATTGCATATGGTTGTAAGAATTCCACTTGTGTCTTGATCTAATCGCTCTGTAAAATAACAAAATGATACCAATAAATATATAAAACTTTCAATTTAAACAACATGCGTATGCCAATGAATAGTTCATTCAGAAGGTTCCATACTAACAACAACAACAACAACAATAACAAAGGCGACAACAAAAAATATATCTAAAATAGAAACAAAACATATATGAATACTACATTATGAGCAAGTTTGAAAAATTCTCCTAACGCGCCTATAGGAAAACAAGTTACAAAATAGCAACAACAAAGACACTTTTTCAATCAACAGATTCTCGTATAATTTGAAATTTGCTTTGACCTTTCAATTTTTTCATAAGCTCTCTTATTTAACATCTTGAAAGCTATACTTTTGAAAGCAAGCTATACCATAAAAGGGATATGTAATGTACCAAGGCAAACTGGACATGTTGGCTGTTCGGTTGAAGGGGCATTGGAAGGTTGCGCGTGTTCAATCGAGCCTGTATATTGAACATCTAATGTAAAAACAACTCGGCACACCTCAACCTATATACGAAAATCAAACACAAGAAAATGAAGAAACAGAAAAACAAAAAGAAAAATGCATTACTATAGTGAAATCAATGAAGAAATGAATAAACAGAAACCTCGAGAGACGAGAACCGTCGACCATTATAATGAGTGTAGAACGCGTCAGTCGATTGCTGTTCATCGAAGCGAATCAAAACACTGTATCGATCTTCCATTGAATCCATTCTGACAATACGCATTTCAAGAATGTGGTGAATAAAGGAGCCACAGAATTGGCAGAAATCCGCATACGTCATGTGATTGGGTACTCCAAGAACACATGCCAGTGGTTTCCGTTCGACCTAATTGAGAAACAGAGAAATTGAAAATCGGAAATGAAAATTGAATTGAATTGATTAGGTTGGATATTGAGAGATACCGGAAGAGAAGGAGGAGATTCTTCGGGGAAGAAGTGCATGAGGCCGCGAGTTTCTTCGATTCTAGGATTTCCGGAAGAGAAATTGAAGACGGATGTGGAGAATGGAAAAGATTCACTCGGTTCCTCCCTGCTTGAACTCCACATCGCTAATCTACGCTCAAATATGATTATGATTACCACCTTCTTTTCAACTTTCTAAGTTTCTAATTTTTTTAACTTCTTTCTTATCAACTTTAACTTTTCATTACTATTTTATTTCAGTTTAATAGACCAATTACAATTTGCTTAATTAAGTCATTCATTATTTAGACTACTAGCATGGAGTGTTTGTGTCGTGAACTTCATTTTGTTAACATCACACCACACCTACTCAATTACTAAATCTTAGGGAGGTTAGTTTGAATTGTTATTGGATTAGAATGGTTTAATGACCATTGTAGTTTTTTATATTGTTTAGTACGTTGACTAGCACCCACCTCATATTACTTATAATGAGATAATATCTGATATGTTCATAATTTTGAAATTGGAGATGTGTTGATCTTATAACATTTAAAATGGACAGAGTTGATTGAAGTATTTAGAATAATATTGAGATGTTTTTCTATTGTGAGAAACAAAAATAACGATAGAGAGTCATTCTCTGTCAAATTTCTCGTCACAAATTATTTAGTAGAACTGTCATTAACGAGGATTCGTGCTAGAGTAGATTGAATACACTCCTTAATCCACAACCTCCATATCTTTAGAAGTACGTCTTTTCCATCATAACATCTAAATACCCATATTCTACTTAGTCGTAAGCTTTCTCATAATCCACTTTAAAAATAACTAGTTCTTTTTTCATCATTTTGCATCATCTACCACTTCCTTTGCAATAACAATATCGCCCAAGATTTCTCAGCCCTTCACAAACATAATAAACTTCAAACATAATATTACCCATAACAATTCTCAAAATATTTTTTAAGACCTTATACATACACCTCATTAGATAAATAAGTCGAAAATCTGACAACCTTTATAGGTTAACAATTTTAAGAATTCATCCAAAAATATTATGATATCCAATTTAAGATCTTACCAAAAATCTAATGAATTCAAAATTTACCTCCTCCTCTAAAAATCAAACTAGTTGAGTCTCCTTGCTACCTATGATAAACTTAGATTAAAAATTATTCACCCTATATCTAACAAAATTAATGGATTTGAAATGGTTAAACATTGCCTCCATTACACCTAAGACACCTTTCACTCTTACACCATTTGCGACGATACTATGGATACCATTATTCCTCCTCCTACCAATCATGACTCCATGAAAGAATTTAGAATTTTCATCACTATCTATAAGCCAAAGCATTCTTGTCATCTAGAACTTCATAATAACATTAACTCTAGAACGAAAAAAATATTGCAAAAGAAATCAACTACAACTCCTTTAACTCATATGAAGATAACTTGCCTTCTTTTTCTTCTTTGTCTACCATTTTATCTAGGTAGAATATAACAGGAGAGCTTTTGTCTCCTCCAATCTCCCTGAAATATTCCTTCCATATTTCTGATACCATTCCTTTAGTCTTCCTTTTGGGTCTCAACTCTCTTTGTCCACAAGTAATAAAAATCAGCAATGATTCAACAGTCTCCTTGGAGAAGCGTGAGTTGTAAACAAGTTGGCCAAAGTATACTCCATCCATGGGACACCAAGAATTTATATAACCTACTCATAAACCAACCATCACCATGAACCCATATTAATTGTCTCTTAGATGAAGGCATGCCAATCAACAATGAATATGATTCAAATGAGGTCGCACAACCAATCCCACAACGATTGTCCCCTTTTAACATCACAATGAGCATGAATTTGTCATATAAATGTGGTGATCATTATTCTTGAAATCATATCTAATAATAAGAGCTTGCTCTGAGCTAATGAAGAAATATCCTTTAGGATAGAATCTAGCCATAAGCTATGACGAACGGTCTAAACGAGTGATTCATATCTATAAACCCCCATAACTCTGAACCAACAAATTTCTCTACAACTTCAAATTTAGTCTCTTATATACAAACAATATATTGTTTCTTGACTCTTACCAAACACTAAATTTCTTTGTGTTTTGCGACTCCACCTAACCCCTCACATTATCAACAGTTAACACTTGCTCTTCTAACACGCATCAAGCTCATATCGATAGCATATTCCTCACCTTTTTTCCTCTATTTCTTTCTCAAACTTCCATAACAAAAATTTCCTTGATGTTATCATTCCTTGCTCCTTTAAAGTCAACCTTAATAGTTTTAATAAGATTCCACATATATTCGGCTAATGTCACCTTGCTCATAGAGTGACCATCACCATGAACCACCTGAATCGTCTCCTAGATGAGGGCATATAAATTAACAAGGAACCTTTACTAAACTGAATGAAAGGATGAAAATCCATACTTCTTGAACATGTCATTGTGCTCTTCCTCTCTTCCATAAAGAGAACATAATTAAAGTCTCCCCCCTCCCTCACACACACACCAATTCGAATAAATATGATTTAAATGAGGTATGCTGACTGATTCCACGATAATTATGACCTTCTAACATCACAAGAAGCTTAAAGAATTGTCACGTAAAATTAGTTATTGTAATACGGTGGGAGAACTGACTTGAGGGTTAGCATTTTATCGCAAATGTTGCGAATAGCAAGAGTCGCCACCGACTTTTCTTTTATCCAATAAAGAAAAGGGTGAAAAGAACAGGAAAGACCTTTTGAGAATTTTCTTGAGTTCGGGGGTAGATTATGAAAAGGGAAGGTGTTAGCACCCTTTTCATCCGTAGTTATCTACGAGCTCTTAATTGCTAGCTCACTTTTGAAAAATGCTTTGTGTTTGTGTATGTTTGAAAATATTTTGAAAGCGCCTAAGTATGGAAATTTTACAATGATTCTCGTATCGTTGAGAATGTATACAAAATGTTTGTTTTGAAAATACTTGTGAAATGAAATGTTGTTTTTGGAAAGATGTTTTGAAAATGCCAATATAGGACAATTTTATAATGATTCTCGTATCATTGAGAATGTATACAAAGTGTTCATTTGAAGATAGTTGTTTTGAAAGTAGTTGAAAGTGTGGAAATTGTTTTAGTTCGTAAGCAAGCGATTACGAGCGATCTACCTACTCAATAAGTCTTTGTTCTTTTCCTCCTTTAGATAGTGCTATCCTATCATTAGTTAGTAGGAAGCCCTATCATTGGATGTGAGGGACAGGCATGGGTCATCGTATAGTCATATAAGGCAACTTGTAAGACGTTTTAGCAATTGTCGTAAGTGACTAAGGTCGTTTACTGAAGGCAACATCGAGGGGTCATTGAGAGGCTACGATATTTTAATCGAGGGTCTTTTGCTAAAGCGTCCCACGTTCGAGGGACATGACTGTTTTTTATCCGATGTAGCAAGTGATATTTATCCTAGAGGTGCATGTGTGCAAAGTGTGCTGATTTCAGTTAATTTGTCTTGATTAGAGTTATCTAGCAATTGATTTTAAATCTTTTCATACATGCTTAATTATTATACAATAATAAATAAAAGCGGTAAATTACGAAAATTAAAATTCTACGCTATTACAACGCTTCGGGAACGGGAGTGCAAATTTATGAATGGGGATGACATAAGAAATAAAACACCCAAGCTATTAAATCACATAATACAAGTACAAACTATTAAATTATTAGTATAGTTAAAACTCTTTTCATTTGATAAAATTAATTAATAATTTCAAACAAAAATTATTTTAAAATTGATAATTATTTAAAACATATTGAATTTTTTTCATTATAAAAATATATGAAAATCTGGGGGGTGGGAATGGAATTTCATCCAGGCCCAAATAAAGGGGAAGTCCAAGTTGTTGGAGAACTGCTAGATCCGGTGTGACTAGGTTGTGGTGGTGCATCATGTGGGAACACTTATGAGGTCGTCTGATATGGATCATGGGGTTGTGAGTGGAGGTGTATGATTGTTATGGTGGAAAGGCTGCACGAAATCAAAGAATAAACAATATAGACAGTGACAAATGTCACCACTTGAGTTAGCCACTGAAACAACAATTAATTAACAAAACTGAAATGTTTAACAAAAATTAATCAAAATGAAAACATAACTCTCTCTAGTTTCTCCTACTCTTTCCCTTGTTCTCTCTGCGTGATAACCAAACAGAGACGTTATAAGCCATCAGCGCAAGATCTGTGGCAGTGGTCCATATGAATCTCCACGGCGGAGATTATGAACTCCACGACGGAGGCTATGAAGATCGTGGCGGCGCCGCCGCAGCCTTCTCCTAATTTTTTTATATATTCAGCTTTGTCTCTCTTTTCTGATTACAATTCAGTCCTTTGATTTTGCAGGAGGTGAGGGATTTGGCCTAGATCTTGAAAGGGGGTTTCGAAACCCTAGCGCTCAGATATGATTTCTTGCGTTGTTTTTCGGGTGAGATGGCTCTGAGATTTGTTCTTCTTTCTCTATATCTCTTGAAAACGATTTCAATTTCTGAAGGGTTTGTGTTTAGGAAAGTGATGAAACAAAAATTAGGGTTTTGTGTTTTTGGCTGTCGTTTCTGTATTTTTTTGTGTGAATTGTGGCCTCTTTTTCTTTCTTTGTGAATGATTTTGAAGGGTTTTATGATATTGAGGAAGATGATGAATCGTTTAGGGTTTGTGGTTCCTTTCGTTCCACACTTGGATTGAATGGAGTGGTAAGCATCAGCAAGCAGAGTCGACACAAGGTTTTCATCTATGAAGAGATAAACAACAGTGCAATCTTCAAAGTTCATGACATTTGAGAACATTTCCCATAAATGAAGATAGTCACTACAATATTGAAGGCCAACCAACCTCTTTCACTCGCAAACTCTTTAGCTTTCATTTATCAGAAATCTGGAAGAAAAGCCAAAGACACCACTTTTGTGCTTCCAATCCCCCTTTCACATCGTTCAGGCTCAAATAAAGAGCCTCAGTGATAGTTTCAAGATTAAAAACCTCTGAAACATCGACAAAATGCGCCCAATTTTGAACCTTGATGTCAACAATGAAGGCATACTCCTCTAGAGTAGGAAGAAGCTGATAGTCCTGGAAAGTGAAGCAGCGCAACTTCGGGTCGTAGTACCGTAGAAGAGTGGGTAGAGCCCATGGCTCACTCGCATCATTTAAGAGAGACATGATGTTGCCATAGTCTTGAGTGAATCTTCTCGAACTATGCTTGTCAACTTGAGCGCCTAAATCTCTTAATGGTGTCAAATCCTCATGAGAGAAACCATAGGAAAGATGTTCTTGGTAGCCATCTCTAATGAAGATATGAACTCTTGAATATCTCCAGAAAATGACAATGCATATTGATCTGACCTGATCAGAAGGTTTGGACCGTCACGGCTTACTCCGAGCTGAAGGCTTTTTGAACGAGGAGGGGGGGTACCTGCAAGGCACTCCGATGCTAAAGTCAGTGGGAGTACGAGCAGATAACAGAGTTGAGGTTAGAATGATGAATACCTGACCCTCTGGAAGCAGAGGGTATTTATAGCCCTCAGCGCTGGGCCAAGGTTCCTTCATTGGGCCGGGCGGATTTGGCCCAATGGAGGAACTGCCAGGTTCTACGTGGGTAGTGGGGACCAGCACGTGGTCCCCTTCCTGGATATGCTGCATGAAGTGCGGGCGGACGGAGACGCGGTCTTTCTGGAGTATCGTTGGGGCAATGGAGGACTAAGTCTGCCCTAGCAAGTCAGCTCGAGACCATGTCGAGCTACGCGGCACGGTGCCGAGCTCGACGCCAAGACCTCGAGCTGGACGGCGAGTGTCGAGCTGGAAGCCAGGACGTAGAGCTGGACGGCAGGCTGTCGAGCATGACTTCATCGTGGGGCTGGACACCGAGATGTCGAGGTGGACATCAGGGTGTCGAGCATGGACGTGACCCCCTTTGCCCAGTGTGGTCCTTAGTGAGTCCCTTTGGACTGGGCCTTAGTAATGCTTTTGGGCCTGTCGGGCCCAGTCCAGAACAGGAGCCCCCCAAGTCGTGGTTCCTTTGCGAGGAGCCATGACTTGAAACAAAGTTGTTCCGTCGCTGAGGTCTCGTGCCCGGGATGGAGGCGTGGACCCTCGAGGGGTCTCCTCGTGCCGTGCTCGGAGATGTCCTCGGTGGTGGATGCGTGGAGGATCCGTGCCGGGCGCGTCAGTCGAGCACACGAGGCATCTTTCGGGAGTTGTGCCGCCACCCTAGGGGGGTAGGGCCATCATTGCGTTGGGAGCAGTGCGTCGAGGAGATGGAGTCCGTGGCTGAACGAGGTGACGTTTGGTATTCCACGTCATCACTATAAATAGGGTCCTTGGGCCCCATAATACGTTTTCCGTTCTCCGTGCTCTCTCCGTTGCCGCTCTCAACACTCTCTCCAATCGTGACTTCCCGTCTCAGATTCTTCATTTCTTAGCCAAATCCCAACTTTGATCCAAGTAAGTGATCTATTTTCTTCATTTTTCTGTTTTAGAATGCATGATTCTTGGAAATAGTAGATGTTTTAGGACCGTTACTGTTGGGTTAGCCCGGTAAACTTGCGTTTTGCCCGACAGATTCATGTCTAGGGCCGGCAAACGCATACTTGTGGCCGACACATTCATAGTTTTAGGCGAAAAACTTCAGAGCTGCCCGGGGTCTTCATGATCCTGGGCGCCTGATTCATGACGGTGCCCGGTATGTTTATGGTCGTGGCCGTGGGCTTCATAGTGCGGCTCGCCATGTTCATACCTCGGGTCGACATGTTTGAAGAATGGCCGCGCAGTTGGTTTGAGGAAGAACACTGGATTCAGGAGAGTCGGGGAGGCATCCACTTGTGAAAATGGACTTGTGTAATAGTGTATGGACGACATGATTATGTCGAGCATAGGACTTCATGCTCAATCTGATTAGTTTCCCGTGCTCTGCAGGTAACCATGGCGGATGAGCCGAGCTCCTCCGGTCGTCGTGACAGCGAAGAACAGAGCGCCGACGAGTCGGCCAACCTTATAGACACCGTGACCGACCCATCGCTGGAATGGGTGGGCGCCGAGCCTCGGGGGACAGCGTCGATATACAGTCGGGATGACCGACATCCATTCACCGCTATCGAAGAGGGGCAGGACCAGCCCGACTTCCAGCAGAATTTCGTGGTCATGCTGCCGTCGACCAACGCCAGAATTTGTTCAATGTACCCGGACTACAGCTTTGCGATGTACGAGATCGCGTTTAAAGACTTGGGGTTGCGGTTGCCGTTCACAGACTTTGAGACCGGGGTCTTTACGCATTTGGAGCTGGCCCCGTCCCAGCTACACCCAAACTCTCTCGCCTTCATCCGGGCGTTTGAGCTGACGTGTCGCTACTTAAGGATAGGGGCGACCATCCCTCTCTTCTTTCGGGTATTCCACCTACAGCGTCAGTCCCGAGGAGGGAAGCACAGATGGGTGTCCCTGAAGCAGTCGAGGAGACTGTTTAGGATGTACATGGACTCTGTGAGGGGGTTCAAGGATAAGTGGTATGTGGTACGCCCTACTACCGACTCTGCTGTAGATTCCCTCTTCGAGGAGGAAGGGCCGGTCAGCGATGATGACGGGGAAGCAATGTTGGCCGACGACGGGAGCCCCGTGTTAGGACGTCGGGCTAAGTTCCCGGTGTACTGGATGTCCCGACACTTCGAGCATGGAACCGGTTATTTCCATACCGCAGTCGGGGACATGTGCACGGAGGATCAGCGGGCGTATGAGGCTCTCTGCAACTTTGTCGACAGTTTTCATCCCGCCCAATGGGTTACGCGGGAAGGGAATGATATCCTCGACAAGGACGGTTACCCGACATTCGAGGCTCTCCCGATCGACACCAAGGCGCTGGTGGAATGTTCGACATATAGGCAGGCAGCCCGCCTGTTAGGTTGTTTGTTTGAAATTCTTTACTCGTCATTTATTTACGCGTTTTGCTCGATACTGACTTTTCTTTTACTTCGTGCAGGTACGATGGCCAGCCGACATGAAAGGCTCCTGAAATTGTCAACCGGCCAGAGGCGAGGCAGGAGGGTCGTGCAGCCTCCGCAAACGACGAGAATGGGACCACCGCCCAGCATGAACGTTCCTCAGCCGGTGAGGGTGGATTCGACGTCGAGCTCGGGAGCAGCGTCAGATCCAGAGGTCGAGGAGATTGACGCCAGCGCCGTTTTGACGCAGAGGAAGAGGACCCGCGTGGAAGGCGGTTCGACTGTCGGGGGAGATACCGGTGCTGTTCAATCCTTTACCTTCCCCCCTTGCTTCGAGGAGGAGGGCTTTTTCGAGCGGTTCCCTCCGACCGTGGTCGCTCATGAAGCCGAGGCCATAAAGAGGATGACTAAAGAGGAGAGGAAGTCGCGGCTGGTCGCCAGCGTGGACGGGCTGGTTAAAATGGCCGAAATGGCTCTGGTGTTATCAGAGGATGCAGGGGATGCTGCTCGTGTTGAAGAGCTCGAGCAGGAGAAGGCGGCCTTGACTGCGAGCTCGCGGAAGTTGAAGGTCGCTCTGGAACGCTCCGAGGGGATGTTCCAAGAGCAGACCGCGATACTTGATGCCGAGAGGGAGATGCTGACCTTGGAAAAGGAGAAGTCGGGGAGGTTGACTGAGGAAGGGGAGTTGCTCCGGGACGACAGGGATCGTTTGGCTGCTGAAGTCGAACGCCTGGGTAAACAGGTTGAGGAACTGAATGCTGTTCAGCAACCCGCCGAAGATGAGCCCGAGGACCTAGTGGTTTTGAAGAGTCGGGCTGAGCTTATTGCCCATATCCGGCTCCTCGAGGCGGACGCAGTCGGTGCTCTGGAAGACGGGTTCAATTCTGCAGTCGACCAGCTCTCATTGCTAAATCTCGGCCTGGTCACCGAGGGCATCGGGCACACCCATCGGGTTGTAGGTGGCGCGATCATTCCCCCGCCCGACTCTCCCGGCGTCGACAATGATGATAATGTGGAAGTTTGATATTTGTATTCTTTGGATAGCGGGCCTGCGTGCCCTTGATATTTGAATTTATATTCTTTGGGCCTGCGTGCCCGTTCATTGTATGTTTTGAACATCGCCGGCCTTCTTGGTCGGTTTAATATTGCTTTGTTGCCTTCGGGCGTTTATACCTTGTTATTTATTTTGGATTTTCTGCCCTTGTATGAACTCACATGCTTGTATGAATTTGGCTCAAGTCCCGGGCCCGAGGAGTGCCCGTAGGTGGCTCTGATTTGGCGAGCGACTATGCTCGTCTCCATTTGTGTGCAATCCCGGCCCTATTTTGGTTGGCCGGGGTGGCTTAAGCGTTGCGCTCGAGGGGAGAGATTTTCTTTTGACCCTTGTAGATGTCCCGTTATTCTTGATGGAATGTCGGGCATTTCGGAGCGAGGTTGCTCAGTCGGGCGTGGAGCCCGTAGGGACGATTCGCCCTTGGCGTGAACTGCCCATCGCGAGCTGGGTGTTCTGCCTTATGGGTACGACGACGGTGGTGCTCGGTACAGCTGTCCACGTCGGGCACTATAGATCGTCAACGTCTACCGCGCGATGCCGTGCCATTTTGGTCGTGTGTCGGCCTGTACCTTAGCCTTAAACGAAGTTGGACGTTTTTCCTCGTTGCCCGAGCATGGTTGCTTTTGGTCGAGGGTCCTAGGTGTTGACAGTTTCTAACTGTAGTACTGCTTCAACTTAGCAGCATTCCAGGGTCTTGGTAATGGCTCTCCGTCTAACTGCTCGAGGTAGTACGCCCCGGTACCCGTGGTGCCGTGGACGCGGTAAGGTCCTTCCCAGTTCGCGGCCAACTTCCCTTCGCGGGAGTCTTTCTGGTTTCTGCGTAGTACCAGGCTGCCTATGTCGAACTCGCGTTTGATGACCTTGTCGTTGTGGCGTAGGGCCACTCGTTGTTTCAGGGTTGCTTCGCGCAGGGCAGCCCCCGATCGGATTTCCTCGACTAGGTCGAGTTCATCCCTTAGTGCTTCGTCATTCATTTCTTCGTCGAGAGGTTCCTCTGTTCGTCGGGATGGTTCCATGATTTCGACTGGGATGACAGCTTCGGTGCCGTACGTTAGTCGGAATGGAGTTTCACCCGTCGTTGAGTGGGGTGTGGTGCGGTATGCCCACAGGACGCTGTGGAGCTCCTCGACCCATCCTCTTTTGGCTTCGCCGAGTCGACGTTTGAGCCCTCGGAGGATGACTCTGTTCGCGGCTTCGGCTTGCCCGTTGGTCTGAGGGTGCTCGACCGATGTGAAGTGATGTTTGGTCCCCAGTTTGGTGACGAAGTCTCGGAATCCGTGGTCGGTGAACTGGGTGCCGTTGTCGGTCACCAGTGCCTGCGGAATTCCGAACCTGGCGAGCACGTTTCTTTTGTAGAAACGGAGGATGTTATGTGAGGTGATTTTCGCGAGGGCCTCGGCCTCGATCCATTTTGTGAAGTAATCCACGGCGACGATCAGAAATTTGTTCTGATAGGTCCCTTGCACGAAGGGCCCGAGGATGTCCATGCCCCACCAGGCGAACGGCCATGGGGACGACAATGTGTTCAGCTCGTGCGGGGGGGCGAGGTGCATATCCTCGTGCTTCTGGCACTTGTCACATTTTTTCACGTGTTCCTTGGCGTCCTGTTGCATCGTCGGCCAGTAGTATCCTGCTCGAAGGGCTTTCCTTGCCAAGGATTTACCGCCCATGTGTTGGGCGTTGATACCTTCGTGTATCTCCCGCAGTACGTCGGGGATGGCGGACTCGTCAATGCATTTCAAGAGGGGAATGGAGAATCCCCTTCGGTACAGTTTCTGCTCGAGAACAACATAGGAACACGCTCGCCGCTTTATTGTGGCTGCGTCGGCCTGGTTCGTCGGGAGTTCTCCCTTTGTAAGGAAATTATAGACAGGGGTCATCCAAGACGTGGCGTCCCCGATGGCGTGGACCTCGACCGTAGTCGAGGGTGGTTCGATGCTCGGCCGTGCCAGAAATTCCTGGATGACGGATTTGTTCCCGCCTTTCTTTCGTGTGCTCGCGAGTTTGGACAGTATGTCCGCCCTCGTGTTTTGCTCGCGGGGAACGTGAGAGATTTCTGCTCGTACGAACTTTGCCATGTGTTTTTTGACTAAGTTCAAGTACTCAATGAGGTTGTCATTCTTGGCCTGGTAGCTTCCCTGTACCTGGGAAGCGACGAGCTGGGAGTCGGTGTAAATTTGAACTTCACGGGCTCCTAGGTCCTCGGCTAGTCTCAGTCCTGCGAGCAGGGCTTCGTATTCTGCCTGGTTATTTGACGTCGGGAAGGAGAGAACCAAGGAGTGCTCGATTACCACCCCTTCTTCGTTCTCCAGGAGGATCCCTGCGCCGCTTCCGAACGAGCTCGAGGCTCCGTCGACGAAGATGGTCCACTTGTGTCCCTTTCCTGGGGGAATGTCGTTAGTGGTCATCTCTGCGACGAAGTCGGCCAAGGCTTGTGCTTTCAGGGCTTTCCTGCTCTCGTACTGAATGTCAAATTCAGAGAGTTCCAGGGACCACTTCAGCATTCTGCCCGCCATATCTGGCCGACCCAGGAGTTGTCTCACCGGTTGATCGGTTCGCACGATGATGGTGTGTGCTAGAAAGTAGTGTCTGAGCCTCCTCGCAGCGTTGACGAGGGCCAGTGCGACCTTCTCTATTTGTTGATACCTGCTCTCGGGGCCTTGTAAGGCTTTGCTCGTGAAGTAGACAGGTTTCTGCCCGTCGGGAGTCTCGCGGACAAGAGCTGCACTGATGGCTTCGTTTGAAACTGCCAAGTATAGGTAAAGTGGCTCGTTGTCATCTGGCCGAGACAACACGGGCGGTTGAGACAGGCTCTGCTTCAGATGGCGAAGTGCGTGTTCGCATTCCTCAGTCCATTCGAAGGCTGCTTCCTTTCGAAGGAGTTTGAAAAAAGGAAGGGCGTGCTGAGCGGACTTCGCGACGAAGCGTGAAAGTGATGTCAACATGCCGTTCATTATCTGTATCGACTTCTTCGACGTTGGAGTCGGGAGGTCGGCGAATGCTCGGCACTTGTCGGGGTTGGCTTCAATGCATCGTTCTGTTAGGTAGAATCCGAGGAACTTTCCTGCCTTAACCCCAAATGTGCACTTCTCCGGGTTGAACCTCATTTTGCATTGTCTTGCTTGGGCGAAGACAGTCTTGAGGTGAGCTGCGTGGTCGGTGTCTGCTCGAGATTTGACGATCATGTCGTCCATGTACACCTCGAGCATGTCGCCGATCTGTTTGTTGAACACTTTGTTCATCATGCGTTGGTACGTCGCGCCGGCGTTCTTTAGTCCGAAGGGCATTACGTTGTAGTAATAGTTGCCCGAGCTGGTCATGAACGCCGTGCAGCGTTTGTCGCCCGGAGCCATTGGGATTTGATTGTATCCCGAGTAAGCGTCCATGAACGACAAAGTTTTGTAGCCGGCCGAGTTGTCGACCAGCATATCAATGTTTGGTAGAGGAAAAGCATCCTTCGGGCAAGCCCGATTGAGATCGGTATAATCAACACACATTCGCCATTTTCCATTATTCTTTTTAACAAGTACAACATTTGACAGCCAGGTGGAGTACCGGGCTTCAGAAATAAAATTTGCCTCTAGGAGGTCTTTTACAGCTTTTTCAGCAGCCTCCGTTTTTTCTGGAGACTGCCTACGCCTACGTTGTACTACTGCCTTGGCGGCTGGATCAATGGCGAGGTGATGACAGGCGACCTCAGGGTCGAGTCCGGGCATCTCTGCAGCGCTCCAGGCGAAGAGATCAGCATTCTCGCGCAGACAGGCCTTGATTTGCTTCCTGGCCAAGTCGGGGAGGTCCTTGCCAATCTTCACTCCCTTGGTCGGGTCTGCTCCGAGGGGAACGAGTTCGAAATCGCCGTCCGGAATAGGTCGGAGGGGAATTTGCTCGTTGCTGGCCGGCTCGTCTTGGTCAAAACGGGCGTCGAGCGCAATGGAGTCGACCTTTGGTGGAGCCTTCTGAACTTCTACCTCAGGAGATGCTCTGTCGGGCTCTTGCTTTGTCTTCTTGATGGGCCTAGTGCTGGGACCCACGTCGACAGTATCCCGACCCCTTGAAGCGGCGTTGAAGCACCTGCGGGCAGCAGTGAGGTCGCCCTGGATGGTGGCTACCCTTGCCCGTTTGGTGTAGAACTTCATTTTGAGATGGACAGATGAGGGAACCGCTGTCAGCTCTGCCAATGTCGGCCTCCCCAAGATGCAATTGTACAGGGACGGGCAGTCAATGACGAGGAAGCGGACCTTCACCTGTCTTGTAGCAGTTCCTTCCCCGAATGTCACGAGGAGCTCGACATATCCCCAAGGTTTGGACGTCGAGCCGTTGAAGCCTTGAAGGTCCGAACCTATATATGGAGACAGATGTGAGTCGTCCAGTTGTAAGGTCCGGAACAGCTGAGTGTACATCACGTCGACGGAACTCCCTTCGTCGACCAGGATGCGATGCACGTCAAAATTGGCCATCTTTGCCCTTATCAGCAAGGGGATGACTGCGTTCGGTGCTCCGCCGGGGAGCTCTTCCAAGTAGAAGGTGATAGGCTCTGATCTGCCCTTCACCATTTCGAATGTCACAGTTTGTGGAGGAGCTTTGTCGACCAGTTCGTCCAACTTCCTCTTTGCTGAGTTGATGGTGAGGTCGTTGAACCCGCCCCCGTTGATGACCATGGCGGAGGGGAAGTATTCCCATCTGCTGTGTGTAGTCAGGGGCTCCTGCAGGAGCTCGGGCAGTTCGAAATCCTCGGGCCTGGTTACCGAGAAGGCGGTCTGGATTGGCACCGACTCGTCAGATGGTCGGGCATCTTCTTCGGGCTCCTTTGCCTCGCGGGCTTCACGACGGGGAGCGTCGTTTCTCCTGTACTGTGCCAGTCTCCCCCCTTTGATGAGGGTTTCAATGGCGTCCTTCAGGTGGACGCAGTCCTCTGTCAAGTGACCATGACTCCTATGGTACTGACAGTATTTGTTTTTGTCTACTCCGGGCTTGGCAGGAGCTGGTCGGGGACGCTTGACGCCACCGTCTTTAAAATTTGTGCTTGCACACTCCGCCAGAATACGCTCGCGGGAAGCCGTGAGCGGAGTGTACTCAGTAAACCGGCCCGAGGGGCCCCTTTGTTCCCGGACCTCCCGGGGTCTGTCTTCCTTCCTCTTCTCTCCGGTGCGTCGGGGAGGAGGGTCTTGTCTCGAGCTGCTTCCATGGTTGCGAGCCCTGGAGTCTCGTGCCCTGTTGGCAGCTTCTCTCTCCTCGTAGTCCATATATGCTCGGGCTTTGTCGAGGAGAGCATCAAAAGTTGTAGGTGGCTCAATGCCCACAGCTTTCCTGAATTCTGTGCCGGGGAGGAGGCCCCTCTCCAGCAAATACCTCTTCATATGGTCCGCGCAGGGGACCTGTATTGCTTCCCGGTTGAAGCGGTTGATGAATTCCCTCAAGGTCTCATCATGTCTTTGAATGATGGCCTCGAGGGCTGCCTCAGTCTTTGGGTGGCGACGAGAAGCCGTGAAGGAACTGATGAACTGATTCTTCAAGTTCCTCCACGAGGTGATGGAGCCCGGGGCAAGTCCTTTGTACCAATCCATGGCCGCCTTCCTGAGAGTTGTTGGGAAGAGACGGCACTTGATGGGCCCCCCGACATTGTGATAGTGGAGCATGGCTTCGAACCCGTCAATGTGGTCGACTGGGTCCGCCACTCCATCATACTCCTTTAGGTGTGGGGGCTTCTCCATGCCCGGGGGAATAGGTGCGTCCATGATGGCCTGCGACAGGGGACCGCGGGGGTCGTCCTCGTCGCTCCTTTCTGGAGAAAGAGAAGGGGTCCTGTAGTGATGTCTGGCACGCTGGTCGTGCTGAGATTCCCTCGAGCGTGATGCTCGGTGATTGAAGGTCACACGCCCGTCTCTGTTGTGCCTCCTGTCGTGCCTTGATGGGTCGCGACTGGGCTCTTCGGCAGGGATGACGGGTTGTCTTTCATACTGGGGTCGCCTCTGCCTTGGTGGGGGAGAGGGGCTCCTAGAGTTCTCCCTGTAATGTCTCCGCGGAGGAGTAGGGTGTCGAACTTCTTCAACCCGAGGAGGTGGAGATGGTGGCCTTTGATGTCTCCTCGGGGGGCGTCAGTCAGTTTCAAGTGCCCTTAGTCTTTCTCCTTGGGCGAACAGGAGATAGTTCGTCTGGTTGATGGCCGCGAACAACGCCTGAGTCGTGGCATCTGCTCCGGCAGGGACTTGGACTTCATAGAACCGGGCAGCTTGGCGGTAGGCGAGAGCCTTCGGGTCGTCTTCGAGTCTTGGAGGAGGTGTCGAGGACGACGCAGTGTTCCCGTCCCTGCGGGTGGAAGGTCCAGGGGCGGTTGTCACGGGGATGGTATTGTGGCCGGCATCACTGGGATTGTCCAGATGCCCATTCTTGTCCGCGGGACCGTTGTTGGTGTCGAGGACGCGGGTGAGTTGTTCTTCACGAGTTGGAGTAGCCATGACAGTGAATGGATTGAGCTTTGGTCTTTGAAACTGTTCGTTAGACGGGGAAGCTGTTTCCCACAGACGGCGCCACAGACGGCGCCACTGATCTGACCTGATCAGAAGGTTTGGACCGTCACGGCTTACTCCGAGCTGAAGGCTTTTTGAACGAGGAGGGGGGGGTACCTGCAAGGCACTCCGATGCTAAAGTCAGTGGGAGTACGAGCAGATAACAGAGTTGAGGTTAGAATGATGAATACCTGACCCTCTGGAAGCAGAGGGTATTTATAGCCCCCAGCGCTGGGCCAAGGTTCCTTCATTGGGCCGGGCAGATTTGGCCCAATGGAGGAACTGCCAGGTTCTACGTGGGTAGTGGGGACCAGCACGTGGTCCCCTTCCTGGATATGCTGCATGAAGTGCGGGCGGACGGAGACGCGGTCTTTCCGGAGTATCGTTGGGGCAATGGAGGACTAAGTCTGCCCTAGCAAGTCAGCTCGAGACCATGTCGAGCTACGCGGCACGGTGCCGAGCTCGACGCCAAGACCTCGAGCTGGACGGCGAGTGTCGAGCTGGAAGCCAGGACGTAGAGCTGGACGGCAGGCTGTCGAGCATGACTTCATCGTGGGGCTGGACACCGAGATGTCGAGGTGGACATCAGGGTGTCGAGCATGGACGTGACCCCCTTTGCCCAGTGTGGTCCTTAGTGAGTCCCTTTGGACTGGGCCTTAGTAATGCTTTTGGGCCTGTCGGGCCCAGTCCAGAACACATATGCAGGTTAACTTTTTTTAAACATCATTTTTTTAAAAGTAAATATGCTATGATGCAATAATGACAGGATCAAGGTTTCTAGAATAGTAGAGGTTGTCGTATGGTTGTCTGAATCGATCGAGTATCACAGGATCAAACCCCAACTCTGACAAGGAGAGCTTTTTCCCAGACGAATGGTTCTCGACCTCGCCCAGAAACGCACCAGAAAGCGCAGAAAGTTCAAAACAAAAGAAAATCCAGAAATGGTCCAATGTCGTCGGGAAATCCATCTCGAAATGCCGCTATCAGCTCCGCCGCCAGAGAACGACAAACAAACCCACAATAGAGTCTACATTCATAGGCGATGGAACCACCGAAAGTTTCCCTACCTAAAACTAACTTATCCCTAACCGCGTCATCTTTACCAGAATCTAACCTAAAACAGGAAATATTTTGGCAAAAAAGAAAGAGAGACGGTAAAACTTACCAAGTTAGAGAAGATTTGCGACGGAGCGAGCAGGAGCTACGGCGGTAGATGACAGAAAAGACATAAATCGTGGCGGAGAACGACTACGTCGAACAAGGATTAGAAACGAGCAGAGAGCAGACGAAAAATGCAAATGAGACTTCCTCTCTCCCTTTTATAGACTGACTTCACCAGACGTGGGCGAGCACGCGCCTAGAAAAATCTGAAGGTCATCATCATTACGCCCTAGGTCCTATACTAACAATCATTACGTCTTTATGACAGCACGTGGCTCGAAGCACGCATGACATGTCACCTCTCGAATGTTCAATCACCTATTCGGCTCCTCACGCGCCGAGCAACATAAATCACGTACGAGCTCCTCGACACAGTTATCTCGAGCACGTCCAGAAGCGTCCTCGACCCCTTGCGGACTTACTCTAAGTCATCACCCATATGCCTAGGAACAACGACTTGGGAGCTCCTGTTCTGAACTGGCCCAATAGCTAGAATTGGCCCAATCTGCTTCTACCCTTGACACGACCCAATAACATTGGTCCGGCATCCCTGGTTGACTACGCCCCAAGAAGCGCGACCCACCGATGCCTGGTACGCACGACTGACCAAGTCAGCAACCATCTCTCCGTCTGGCCGACACGAATCGAGCAGACAACTAAGGAACATCCAGAACGCCTCTTTGCCTGTAATCCGCCTCCTCCTCGAAACAAACGGCTAGTTACAGACATGTTTGCCCGTTTTGACCAAGTCCTGACAGTTATCTATTTTTACAGACCCGCATATTTAGGCCCAGAAATAAGAACCAATGGCCAAGCGCTGGGGCATTATATAAATTCTCACACATGTGAGGTATCCAATATTCAAACCTTAAACCCTAATATTCTGCTTATATCTCTTTGCACCAATTCTTACTTGTTCGTCGGAGTGTCTTGCAAGTACAATCTCTCTTTTCTCATTAACTTTCCAACAAACCAGACATCATCCTTCGGCCTGTTTACAGATTAAGATTAACCTGTAAAATCACTAACGCACACCAAGCCTCTATCTCCCATCGATAACTTATTCCTCGTCTTTTTTACCTCCATTTTCCACTCCTTTAAAGTCAACCTCAACGGTTTGCCTCAAATTCTCTAGTGCCAAAAGTTGGGGAATAACTTAGAGAACACGAGCTGAAGTAACTTAATGGTTAGATTGTCAAGCTCGTTATCTTTTTTTACTTTGATCCAACGCCTCATCATAGTTTTCCTTTTTTTTTCAACGGTAGTCTCGACAATTTTGAAGTCTTGAGCACCAACTTCAATCTTTATTTTTAGAATTTGGAAATTTGAATTTTGAAGCTTTTATGCTCGTCGGAAGCCCAATACTACTAACCTATAGAAGATTTATAATGAAATTTCCATGTAACTTTCTGTAAAAAAAATCAGAGTTTAGAAAGGCAGTGAATCTGAGTTGAAAGTATATTTAACTTTCATGACCATTTTTTTAATCGTACTTAAAAAACAATATTCCGTAAGAGAAACACAGTTTTACAACAGTAAACAATCTCAATGTTAAACTTGAGATAGAAAAATTCAGAGAGATCACACAACAAAATCAATTTGAAATGATATCTAGCATTTATTCAGACAAACACTGCATATGAAAGCCAGGGCTCTCATAAATATGGATATCTTTTCAACTTTGTTCCTTGTGTTAATCTCAAGACAAACAAGGCCTGCAAAACTTTATGCCGAGTTGGTCTTAAAATCACACTCCTGCAGTGGCCGGAACGTGAGATTCAACTGACTTGAGTATCTCTTCACCTAATTGTTTGCATCCTACCAGCTTCTGTATTAACACAGCAATCCAAACATCATGTTTATTCAGCAAAAAACAACAAATACACCTTCAATGCTTTCACTATGAGAGCAATCATTATTCACCATTGACTATTGAGCATATCTCTGTTAGCAGTTATATAGGATTCTTAAACTTAAGAATAGTAGGTTCTTAAAGAGTATCACCATCAGAGTAAGTCTAGTTCGCAGCTCCGTGTAAAAACAGTTGACTCTCAATATTAGAGCAACGCTCTGATGGGACTCACAAGGAGCAAACAATTTATCTCCAATACCGTTTTTTTTTAATCTATGACAAAGGTGCATTTAAAAAAGAACTCGAGTTTTTTCAACACTAATATATAAGATAACAAGGTAAATGCTCACCGTTCCAGCAGAATATATGTCAGCAGTTCGAAATCCCTTGTTCAGTGTCTCCAGAACTGCACTCTCTATTCTTTCAGCAGCCTCTACTTCTCCAAGGCCATATTTCAAAAGCATAGCAGCACTAAGAACAGTAGCAAATGGGTTTGCCTTGTCCTGTGTATAGATAACAAATATGCCATTGTTAGCAGGTTACCTAGAGGAAAATAAAGAGCACAAGTAGAAAAACCAACCTGTCCAGCAATATCAGGCGCAGAACCGTGTATAGGTTCAAAAAGTCCAGGTCCCTGCTCCAATAAGATTAGTGAAATCAATAGCATGACACAAGGTATTGCGAGCAAACTTGAGAAACACGCTCATTATTTGTATAATAACTTATGAGGAACATTCGTTTCATACCGAATCCCCAAGGCTAGCAGATGGAAGCATCCCAATACTTCCGGTGATCATTGAAGCCTCGTCAGATAATATATCACCAAAAATGTTGTTTGTTACAATAGTGTCAAACTGCAAAATCCGGTGTTAGATATTATATCATTTGCATTTTCATCCTTCAGACAATTCTTCTTCTGTGAATATAAATTTGCATAGCATAAATAAAATTAAATTCCGGTGATGTTAATTTATTCCATAAGCAAACCTGTTTTGGGTAGCGAATTAGTTGCATTGCGGCATTATCAACATACATGTGTGAGAGCTCAACATCAGGATATTCTTGTGCTAACGCTGTAACTCTTTTCCTCCAAAGCATGGATGCCTGGTGAATTCAAATGTAGTTAAGCATGCAGTAAATGAACCTAAATCTGTCAAAAATATCTTCATGTCCATTTAAATAGCCAAAACAGGTCTTAATCATTCAGTGGATGTGCAATTTTATACTGTTTCGGTTAATTAATTTTTTATTTTCTTGTGGAGGCGCTTCAGGACTATAAAAGCACATCATATTATGTTAAAACTATCATACCAAGCATTAGAAAAGAAGCGGCCGGTTATCAAGACTAATAAAAATCATTGCATAAACAAATAAAAATCCATGCATAAAATATGAAAATCTGGTACAAAAAGTAATTTATAGCTTCTTGGTATCGTTTGTAAGGGACACTTTTTCTCTCTCCATGCGATTACTATTTGTCTCTATCTTCTTACGTATTTGCACCACTTATATTGTATCAAGTAGAAAAACTCTGATAATAAAAATAGGTCTATAGAAGTTTGCATATCGGTTTTTTAGACTCCATAAGTTTTTTTTTAAAAATTGCATATCTTGGTGATGCAAAAACATTAACAAAATGAGTGTCGTAACTTCTAATACAGAAATTGCCTCATCATATGGTTTACAGACCACTCAATCTAAACAATCAAACAAGAAAAAAATCAAGTAAGAGACATTCTCCTTGCAGCATGGTTTATTAATCTTCACAATTACAGGTTTAAGCACTTTAAGGTATGCAACTCAGTTCCAATTTTTTTTTCCTTTGTATTGACAAAGGGAAAAAAACTTCACAAAATTGTATAATGAATTTCACAGCTTAGTCCAGCGATAAGTACCTCTAGTACATTAGCTTTGTCAACAGAGCAAAGTTTCCCACCACGCTTCCGAGCAATGTTAAACGCAACACGAGCAATGCGATCAATCTGGTATACAAATGTCATCAATCAGAAAAATGCACATAAGGAAATAATAAAGAAAATAGTTATAGACTAGAAAGAGACGACGCTAAAGAAAAGGTAAAAACTCCTTTAGACAGAAGGAAAAACAATGAAATATGCATAAAGTACATTCTCTTATCTCGCCTCCTATACAAATGTTAACTCCACAACAATAATATCAAAAAAAAAAAAAAGGACTAATTGTCTTCTGGAAACCCACGTCACCATTTTATATGGCAACATACCTCGTGTGCAGCATAAATCTCGGTATTAAAGCCAATCTCTTGGCCATGTTCATTGGTACCAAAGCCCCTGGGTTTTCCAAAATAGATACCTGCAAAACAAACAGAATAGCAACAATATCAGTCACGCAAATAAGTTTCCCATATTAACAGTCAAATGAGATGAACGAAGAATCAGTATTCAAAATTTTAAATATTAGGATCATATGAGACAACGTGGATTTCTTTCAAAAGTAATCCGCTGTACTGAAACTAGACTGGGAACACCACAGACCTCCGGTTAGTTCCCGTACAACCATGAGATCAACCCCTTCAGCAATCTCTCTCTTCAAAGTTGAAGCATCCACTAACTACACAGGAATAAACCAAAATCAAAAGCACACTAGAGACAGATTGAAAACTATTAAAAAATTGTCGAGAAAATAAAAACACCTTCTAACCATTCTGTTACCATATATTTATGGTCTATTTGGATTAACTTATTTGAGCTAGGCTGTTTGGAAGAGCATGTAGAAACAAGTTCCGGCATGCCCATAAGTTATTTTCAGCTTATTTTGCTAAATTATTCAGGATAGCTTATGAAAATAGCGATTAGATTATTTGAAAACAGATTGACTTTGCATGTGTTTGGTTTGGCGAAGCGAAAATTGATTTAAAGTGAATTGAAAAATTGCAGGAGGCAAATGTACCTGGGGGAACACAGTTGCCGGTCTGAGATTCGCAAATACTTGAAGCCCTTCTCGTAGCTGAAGCAACCCAGTCTCTGGCTTCAGATGTTTCTCATTTTTATCCCATTTATACCTTTCAAGCAAAAATCAAACAAAATGATTACACAAAACAGATAGAGAAAACAAAAGTAACAAAAAAAAAAGTGAAATTGATGAATACCCTCCAATGGCACCAAGGAGAATAGCATCAGATTGCTTAGAAACAGAAAGAGTGTCATCAGGTAAAGGTAGTCCAGTAGCATCAATTGCAGCTCCGCCCAAAAGCTTCTCTTGAAATTCGAGCTTAATCCCTAATTGAAAAAAAGTAAAGAATCAAAATTTGGAGGCAATGTTGGGAATTGGGGAGAGAGAGAAAAAGTGGGTTACCGTGGAGGGATCCGGTGAGGAGAAGAACGTCTTTGGCGACGGAAACGACTTCGGGACCTATGCCGTCGCCGGGGAGGAGAGTGATTTTGTAGGATTTTTTGGTAGAAGGGGTGGCGGCGGAGCAAGTACATCTTAGGGAGGTTGGTCTTGAGGAAGATGTGGAGGCGCGAAAGTGAAAGGGTCTGGTTTTGAGGAAATGCGTTTGAAGAGAAGCCGCCATTTTTTGTTGGTACGGCAACTCCCCTAAGAGCTCAGTGTGCAAGTGAGAAGAAGGGTAGACTAAAAAACTATTATTGTCTTGTCTTTGGTTACTAGATTATAGACATGTCATGTCACATGCATGGGTCTTTTATACTTTCCCTAGTGAGATACAAATTGAAAGAAAGGAAAGGTTGAGATTTCACTCCAGGTAAATTTAATGGGAGAGAATCTGCTCCCCTTGATAAATTGACCAAAATTGTTCATCATGTCGTGAAATTTATTAGATGTACATAATAATTCAAATGTATTATATAAATTTTTTAGAGTATTATGATGAAAATAACTTTAAAAATAAACAATTTTGGAAATACAGAGCTTGTTGTTTTGTGGGCATAATTGATTACGCAAATAGGTGTAATCTATTACGAATGTAATTTTTGTTTCTACATTTCTGTTTTCAGTTGGCGTAAACGATTATGGTGTTTGTCATAATCGATTACGAGTCTGTATTTTAGGTTCTTTGACTTATTTTCTGAGTTGATTTGTTTCTTACTTATTTTGTAATGTCTTATAAATACTCTCAGAAGTAATGTGTGTTTGTTAATGTCATAATAGATATTTTTTCTCATCTCTCAATTATGCTCTCTCTCTCTCTCTCTCTCTCTCTCTCTCTCTCTCTCTCTCTCTCTCTCTCTCTCTCTCTCTCTCTCTCTCTCTCTCTCTCTCTCTCTCTCTCTCTCTCTCTCTCTCTCTCTCTCTCTCTCTCTCTCATTTCATTTCATCTTCTCTAATCAATCACTTTTCTCAATTAGTTCACCAACTTAGTTTGTGTATGTGTTTACAGTGATTTCTGGTAAACAACCGCTAGTCCTCCAAACTATCGAATAATCTTACTGACTGTTATTCAATTTCTCTGGTAACTCGCAGGATCGACTAGATTGATCCTAGGATGTGTTGGTCATTAGGGTAACTCTCATGATCGAACTGGTATTCATGGTTGGTATTTAGAATGTTGTGTAGGTGTTTAACTTATTTCGATTTCTCTATTAAAGATCTAAAGGTGTGATCAAGTAAATGTGCGCGAAACTAAATTGCATGAATAAAGGTCAATTGTAAAGACATGTAAAAACTGCATAAAAGACAAGTAAATGACTTCGAAGCATAAAAACAGTTAATGTAAAAGATTCTCTAGAATGTAAAAGATTCGAAATATGAAAAAAGCGTTTAAATGCAAGAAAACTGTAAAATGACTTTAAGTAAAAAAAGTGTTCGAATGATAAAAACTTGAAGATAAAGGCATGAAATGTATAACAGTTTCTGAAATGTAAAGTATTTGAAATGGAAAGAAAGCATTTAAATGTAAGGCATCAGTAAAAAAGACTTCGAATGAAAACATTTTAAATGCAAAAGCTTGTAAATGGTATTGACATGAAGATAAAGGAAAGTACTGGAAATGATAAAGAGTTTTCATTAAATCATAAACATGTGGTGTTATCATACGTACATTGCTCGTGCATTCGTTTCCCTAGCCATGTGGTATTTTGAATGTTTACTGAGTTTTTTGTACAATAGATATGACACCCGAAATCCTAATGCTAAGACTTCTATTTATACTACTTCGACCATAACGGTCTTGCTATAAGATTCTGCCACGTTCAGAACATGCAGAGCAATGCCTCTCTCTTGCTTCCACGCGTCTTCGAATGCTCCAGCGCATATATTTCAAATTTCGAACATCCCGCTTGCATTTGAATTTCAAATGTTTTGGCACTTCTTCGCTTCGAACGCCTTTCTTAGACACAACTTTGTTATCATTTCGAGACTTCTTTGAATATATTCTCCTAACTGTCACTCGAAGCTCCAAGCTTTGATATGCCCATTCGAAGCACTGCTTCTACCATTTCGAAACATGACGTCTTGCTTTATTCCAATCGAAACGTCCAATTTACTTTGCTTCTAATAATATCATCAAAATCTTCAGCCAACAAAATGCCCCTTTAAAATATGTATTTCGATTCCTTTGAGAAATACTTATTTTAAACATATATACAAGATTTTGATGCGACCTTCGAATCATCGTAACATTTATTACATATGACTCCAGTCACGTCAATCACAACGCTTTTCAGATTCCTTAACCGTCTTGAACCATTTCACAGCATGGTGCAGTTACAAAACAATGATTATCTTTAATCACGCCTATTACCAATATTAACTTTACGCCACCTCTTCATCAAACCAACCCACAACTACCACGTATCACAATCTTACTCAGTGGATGCTTAAACTTCCACATTATAAAAACCCATCAATTTAGTCTTTTCTTTTCTTCCCACATTCTGAATCTTTTCTTCCTCTTTTCTCACCGAGACCCTAAACTTCCAACATTCTTCCAACAATGTCTTCTTCAACTTCATCTCAACTAAAAAAGGTTTCCAAAAAGAAAGGAAAGACCACAGGAATCACAATGGAAAGCAAGGTTGGCACCTACCAAGGTCAATCTGTTCTTGTTCCCCAGATGATCTCAAAAGAGAAAGAAATGCTTTATGCATCCCAGGTACTAATTCCTACTAACGCTGCTGGCAAGAGGTTAGCTTTAATGGGCCCTCTTACAGTCTTTGAAATTTTAAAAGACACCAGAAAAATTTTTCCAGTTTGCTATAATTTCAAACCTCTGTTTAATAAAATGGATAGCCCCAAGACTATAGAGTCCTCTGATTCAACCACCGTAGAAAATCCAATTGTTCCCCCTAAGGACCCTTTCGTGCTAGATTATGTAAAGAGTAACTTCAAACCGTTTCGATCTTGCCCCACCTCCGACACAGCCTATCACAACTGGTTTAATAAGGTAGAAGCTAAGAAATCCCAGCAATGGGAAGAATTAGGTATCTACAACTTGATTAAACTGTCGAAACCAGGTTTTACTTATAGCCACCCATTGTTATTCACGTCCCTATATTTCTGGGACAGTACTTACAATACTTTCCATCTCCCTGGTGGAATGATTACCCCTACCTTTTTTGACATAGCGGCCATTACTGGGCTATCACCAATAGGAGAAACATATATCCCTGAAAATGAAGAGCATTCGAGTATTATCGACTTCGAAGTCAAGCTAGCAAGCTTTTCAAAGTTTATCAGCCACTATCACACTGAAGGAGACAGTGTGTCGGATGTGGAACACATTGCTTTCCTTACCTTATGGTTGTCAAGGTATGTCTTTTGTAGCAGATCCCTACAGGTAGCCAGTAGGTTTATTCCTCTAGCTAGAGATTTGCATGAGAATCGGAGGGTGTGCTTAAGCGAACTGTTATTAGTTGATCTTTATGAGAGTCTAAGGTCAGCTGTTTCGAGTCTAAAATCTCACACCTCCAAGAATATCCTGCTAGCTGGCCCTTTCTGGTTACTTCAGTTATGGCTAAATGCCATGTTCGAACCTTCACTATCAACTGCCAATACTATTGCTGAACAAGACCCTGAAATAGCGGATAGAATCATCGAAGGCACTAGGCTGCAAAGACTAACCCCAAACGATGATAAGGATGACTTCAAAGTTCTATTCTCAAAATATATCATGATATTCTCTGTTGTACCCCAAAATTTGCCCTCGCGTTTTTCCACAAGAAATCTCAGCTTCAGACATTTCCTGACTTTTCAAACTGGCTCAAGAATCGGACAAACGGACTTTTCTTGACAGTCAAGCAAAATTAGGGTTTTTACTGATTTTCAGGACTCTGGATTGTTTCACAGTTGGCTTAGGGTTTTGGATGATTTTTGGTTCAATTTTGATCAGGCGAGCATTATTTGGCATTTAATCAGGAATTAAGGTTTTATGGACATGCTCTCAGAAGGATTTAAATTCCACAGCACTTTGCAGTTTATTCCGAGATTCGGGTTAAAATTCGTGTTGTTTTGATTTAATCAGTAAAAGAGACAGTGGTTTGAATTCATGTTGTTTGAGCCAGTCAAAGGATGTGTGCAGTGTGGAATTGCAGTGCTTGGCAAAGAATCAGTAAGAAAGAATTTCATCTGATCAGTTTTTGTGTTCGACTGTGCGTTGCTTTGAATAATGGAGACGACCAGTTCATTTAATTTGATCGACAAGGTTTAGTTGATTATTTATGGTTCTAAGAATTAAATACTTGAAATTTAACTTTCATTTTATTTAATTTAAGGAATTATAAATAACAAGTAAATAAAGAAAAGGAATTGAAAAGAATTAAATGTCAATGGAATTTTTATTTCATATTTAATAGTTGTTACAACTGTTATTATTTGGATACGAGTATTTATTACAAAGTATTTAAAATAATAATAGTGTACAAAAATTAAATTGAAAATAAAAATTCTATCCTATTTCTAATTCTTCATTCTTCACTTCGCTCTGGTGCTCCATTATTTATCTGCAAAAAAGAAAAGGAAAAGTCAAAAGCAGTTGAATTAATTAAAGACAGTTAAAATTTGCTCATCATTAGAGGCTACTGACTGGGATCAGTTGACCCTCTCTGCAAATCACGGGATTTCTCCCGGTTCACAGAGAGGGAAGAATTTTATTCATAAATGCAAATGTCAAATGCATAAAATCCAAAGTTCAAACTGCATAGTTCAAATCCAAGTCAAACTGAAAAATCCAATTCCACTTTCTATCAAAAGCAAAAAGGCAATTTACTGTCAAAATACAAAATCTACCCAAGCTGTCAAAGAAAGATATGGAAGATATCACAAAATACAAATTGCTGTCAAAAGTGCCAAGGCTGTCAAAAAAGGTTTGACAAAGATTTTGGAAAGATATCAAAGAAAAGATAAAGTGTAGCAAACTGTCAAAGAAAGGTAAAGATGCAGAGAAAAATATGTTATGCAAGCTCTTTATCATCATTTCCCAGGGGCCCTTCAGAACAAAGTACAGCAGAATCATATTATAATGTATTAACTGTACTACAGAGAGAGAAAAAGAGAGAAATGGAAGCAGGTTTCCAGGGTTCAGGCCTTAGGCAGGACAGGCAGTAAAGAGGAAGAAAAAGATATAATACAAAGAGCAGAACTCTCACCAAAAAGGAGAACAAGACAGAAATATACAAACTACATAACCTGCTGCAAGCAAAAACCATAGATAGACATAATCTGATAAACCAAGTGCTGGCCAAAAACCTAAGCTATTACAAGCATTAACCTGCTCCTGCCCATAAACCTGTCAAAAAGCCAAGCAAACATACAGGACATACAAACTACACAACATAACTTGCCAAAACCTGCTACCAAGTTCAAACCCAAGGCCAAACCTCATAAAATCTGAAGCTCAACCTCAAAGAACCACGATACTGTCCAAAAACATAAGCTATTACAAGCATCAACCTGAAGCTCAACCTCAAAGAACCACGATACTGTCCAAAAACATAAGCTATTACAAGCATCAACCTGAAGCTCAACCTCAAGAACCTGTAAAACCTCAACATAACAATCTGCCTGAACCACAGTATAACCTCATCAACCTGCATTACCCTCAAGAAGTAAAACCTTCCATAACCAAACTCAAACCTGGCCTGATATTCAAAACCACAAAACCATTGATCCAACAACAAATCTGCACAAGCCTATCTCACCTGAATCAAAGCTAAACCCAAGTCCTTCAGAATCTTAGATTCATCATTAGGCAAAAAAAAAAGAGCATACAGAAGAGGCATCTCAGAAGGCCATTCAAGGCAACACCAAGGCAGCAAATGTTCTAAAGCATTCAAAATCATTCAGAGGCAAGCATACACAAATCATAGGCAACAAGTACGAGCCCCTCAGAACTGTAAGTTCATCATGGGGGGAACGAATCACAATCATACAGCGTCAAGCACGTAAGCAGAAGCAACTCAGGGACAAAGAAGAAGCAACAAATTGAGGCAACGTGAGCAGTAGAGAAGAGGAAAGAGAGCCTCAGAAGCAAGCTTCATCATAGGCATTCAAATACATAGCATCCAACATAAGCAACAAGCACGCAATAGAAAAGAAGAAGAAGAAAAGGGCAAATTCAAGGTAGGATTTCTCAGTACAAATCTATCATCATCAAAACCCTAGAAAATGGCAAAAGGATAAAAGTACCAAATTTTCCCAAGCAAGCTTCCAGCTCCATCACCGAACCTCCGCCATCGAACCTCCTACGCGCCTCCTCCATCTTCCTCCTCCCCTCTATCAAGGTAAGGCATCCCTCTTCTCATGCCTTTTCATCCTCATTAAAACAAACAAAAAGTTAAACACACAGTCAAAAGAAAAGCAGTAAACATTTATGTCTAAGAAAGATTCGAACCCTAGCGCGTTGAAAAGAGAGTACCTCTGTTTGTCACCATTTATGTGGGCTTGAAGAGAGAAGAAGAGGTGGAGATTGCTGATAGCTGAGGCGAAGGGTTTCAGTTTGGGCGAAGAAGCGAACGATCGGAGAAGACGAACATACGAACGGCGCCGTCCCAAACCCTATGCGTTACCAAACTGAACAAACCAATTCCCTAACCCTAAACGTTGTTTCAAGATCAATGGGCCTGACCCGTCTCTAAGTCCCTCTGAAGCCCAACAAAATCACTAACATTTTTTATAACAAACACTAACCTTTTTCTTTTTTACAAACCATATATTCTTTTAACTTATCATATCATATTAATACTAATAAAAAAAAAACATATTTTATCTAATTAAAACTTTCTTTTCTATACTTAATTTAATTAATTTTAAAACACTAACCTCTTTTCTTTATATTATTAAAACATTTTTTTTTATTACAAAATCATACAAATAATAAATACATTTTTATATCATATACTTAAAATTAAAAATGACTTCCTACTCTTTTAATTAAAATATATTTTGTTTTTGCATAATTTAATTTCTAAATACTTGATTAAAATACATTTGTACATATCATTTTTTTTATCCTATATTAAAAATTGAAAATACATTTCCATTCTTTTTTCTTAAAATATTTTTGCACATAACACATTTAATACCTTTTGTACATAAAATAATAAAATATTTTTTTATCATATACTTAAAATTGAAAACTTTTTTTTATTAAAAATATACATTTGTACACACACATAAGATACATCTTATTTTATACAATATCATTAAATATTAAAAATACACAAACCAAAGATTCCTCAAAACACACATTTAGGTCAAATACCTAATACGCTTCAATTTCACATGTCGCACTTGTAAATAATTACACATACGCATATACATGTACACTTACACAAAATACATTCACATTGCCCTATACACATTCGTTTATCTTATATCTGTATATTCGATATTTACATTTGATTGCGAATTCGATTTGGTTGTAACTTATTGGATACTATAAGTCTCATCCCCATTCATACACTTGTACCCCCATCCCCGGATACTATTTTGTAATAGCGTAGATTTTACATTCCGCAATTTACAGTTTTCCAATTATACCATGGTTAGACCTAGGGTTTGTATGTACATAAAATCAAACGCTAGATAACCTAATACAAGACAAATACATGTAATCAATACACAATCACACTTGCACCCTCTAGGGTAATCCCACATGTTGCCTTCCAAAATGGGCCATGCTTGCACGTCGAGTATCTTTGGCAAAACAAAATCAAATGATCATAAGTCTCAAAGTGTTGCCTAAACGGAATGATCATAGTCCCTTCAAAGCAAATTGCCAAAGACACTTGGCATCATTGCATTCATGGTCCATACGATGACCCGCGCCCGTCCCGAATAAACTTCCTAAACGCAAGATTGTCCACCAATTCCAATGGTGGAACAAAATTGTTAAAAAGGGGTTAAAACATAACAAAAGCCTTTGAGTACAATAGGGTAGACAAAACTCTTAGTTACTTGAGATCAAACTTGCAAAAACACTTGCCTTCTTTTCAAAAATCACAATCCACAACACTTTCAAACAAACTCCCCAAAAACATTTGAAACATCTTTTCGAAAAGATCCACACTTTTGTAAAACACTCAATCACGAGTCAAATACATTAGTTGCCTAAGACAAGGCATCTTTTTCAAAAACATTTTCAAAAGCACCCACACACACACCATTTTCAAAGCAATCGAAAAACAAGGCAAGTGATCTAAAAAACCAAGTAACTAAGAGCCCATGGATAACCATGGATGAAAAGGGTGCTAATACCTTCCCTTTTCATAATCTACCCCTCGAACCCACGAAATATCTCAAAAGGTTTTTGCTGTGCTTTTTTAACCTTTCCTTTAGGATAAAATAAAAAGTCGGTGGCAACTCTTGCTCAACCGCACAAGTGCGAATACGAACGCAAAACACTAGTCAGTTCTCCCACCGTATCACAGAACTGACGACTCTGCTGGGGAAGTGTTGTACCCCAAAATTTGCCCTCCCATTTTCATCAAGAATTGTCAAAGTCAAGGTCACAAAATGTCCCAAGGGTTGTGCAGCTCAACTGTCTCCTAGACAGTCAAAACTAGGGTTTGAATTCTGATCAAGTAAATGAACTTTTCAAAGGCCCAATCAAGTCTCATATGCTTAAAAAGATGGTCAAGTATCTTCATGTCAAGTTTCAAGGCATTCAGCTCAAAATTGCACAGTCAAAACCCTAGATTGCACTACAGTCAACTGTAGGGGCAAAATGGTCATTTGACAGTCAAAAGTTCAAATTTTTGGTCAACATATCATTTTGAAGCCACAAACATCATTTGATCAATGCTTGATCATGATTCTCAAAATTTGGCTCAGAAATCATCAAAGATGCAAAAGTTGCTATATTTGGACAGCTGGAAAAGTCAACTGAAATTGACCAGGGCATAACTTTCACATGGATTATCAGAAAAATTCCATCCAAAGCTCATTTTGAAGAGAAAGACATTTCCTACAATTCATCTTCATGTTCCAAGTCCAAGAAATGCTCTCACAAAAAGTTATCAATTTCAACATTATAGGTCATTTTCAAAAGTCAACAAAAAGTGACTTTAAGTCAAAGGCCATAACTTGAGATTGGTAAATCAAAATGACATGGGACCAAAGGCATTGGTTAAAGGACTCAAAGACCTTTCCAAAATGTCCAAGAACATGTGAAAAGCTTAAAAATTGACCAAGTTATGCCTTGTGGAAGTTGGGAAATTTTTAGGAATTTTGAAAAGTCAACATTGATGCAAAAGGCCTAAAAATGCAAATGGGCCCAATTTTCTTCCAAATTTCTTCATGCCAAGCCTATGCACGACCACTAGGCCCAAAGGGAAGTATTCTCATATTTTTTAATTATTTATTTGAATTAATATTAATTTATATTCATTTAAATGATTTTAATTCATGAAAAATATAAACCTTAATCAAAAAAATCTTTTTATACATGTTTGGATCCAATATTTCGTGCATATCTCATTTAGGAAAGTTTTGGATTGATTTGGACCTAATTGACACAAAGAACATGAAAAAAGATATGAAGAAGATTTGCCAAAATCAAATATAGGAAATCATCAATGCATAAGATTTTATACAATTTTCTTGACCTAAAATGCTCCATACAAATATTACATCTCAACCCTGATGCTCTTGGACTGAAAAAGCTGCGCATAACACACTCTTGCAATTTGCAAAAATTCTCAAAAAGTCAAACACTGAAATCTAGCTTTTAGGACGATTCAAGCTTGGATCTTTGTTGCAATAGCTTCCTTGGACCATTCAGAACCTTTTCCAATCATTAACAACAGCAAAAACCTCAAGAATTGGTACACACGAGTCAAACTGAACCAAAAACATTTTGAATTCGCATAGCACGATTTAAGCATCCTCATGCATTTTTCTTTATGGATTATTGTTTGTCATGATATTCTAAAGCTAACCAACGTGTTTGATTTTGTTTTTGTGCCATATATGAGAAGTTGCCATTGTTACATACTAGGGTTTCAGGTTTCCCAAATTGGGGGTTTTACAACCAGATAAAATTAGGGTTCAAGATGGCCATGGTTGCACTCAGCATGTTCCTCTGAACAAAACGCATACCTCGCGATGGATTTATATAGCAAGGAATCCTATTCGCTATTTTCTGAAAGGCCTCTTTAAACCACGCATGAAAACCGTTGCCCATTAGTTCTGTGTTACAGGGGTGGTGAGGAAGAAGATGGCGTGTCCATCAGCCATTGGACGTTTTGAATTTCGCGCGAATTCTCATAAGCACTAACGCGTTTTTTTTATAATATTTATTGTTTATTCCATGTTAATTAAATACGCTTAGCTCAGCTGGCCAGGGGACAACGCTTGTGACTTCAAAGACCTGGGTTCAAGTCCCAGGTCTTGCCATGCCCAATATTATTTTTCTATAACTGATTCCATGCAGGCCTAACGTGAACGTTCACCATACACGCTCAATAATCCATCGCCCACGCGTCCATCTCACCCAGATCAAAGGCCAATATTGAAAGTCCACCATACAGCCAGTCAACGCATTGGTATATGATCAGAAAAGTCAATGAATCAGCTCTTATTGGGCCAGGCTTTTTCAGAGTTGAACCTCCTAAATTGGGGGCTACACCCCACTCTGGTTTGATCTCTTGTTTTTATTTATTTCATTTATTTTAATTGATTGTTTATTTTAATTGTTTGTTTTAATTAATTATTTTTAATAAAATATAAAAAACACCAAAAAATGCAGAAAATACAGAAAAATATAATATTTATTTTATTACAATTATTTTCATAAATAAACTAGCATGTAAATAAATTAGTATAATTAGGTTTTAATTCTAATTCTTTTTTTTATAAAAATCCAAAAACATGTAGAATTAGGTTTAATATCTTTGTTGATTTTCTTTTTTTAATTTTTATTTCTCACAATACTATTTATTTATTACTTTTATTTTTATAATTAAAAATTGTACATAATAAATTTTAGGTTTAATTTAGACTATATTTAAATCTTTCATAACAAATAAAAAATACTAGATTTAGGGTTTGCCGTCTAATCTAATTTCAATTAATTCCCTTTTTTCTCATTAAATTTAAAAAAAATACAAAATACCAAAAAACAATTTAATCATTTAATTTTTAATTCTCATTAACTTTTAACTATTTGCAAAAGGGTCCAACGCCCTAGTTTCGTTTCAATTATTCAATTTACGCATTTATTTTATTGTCGCTTATTATCATGTAATTGCCCCAAAGCGTTGTAATTTACTTTTTCGCACTTTATTTCTTCGTATTATTTATTTTTTCCGCTAAATCGGGTCCGGTTTAATTTTGGCGATGTGGACCCGCGCCTTTGTAATAATCGTAGATTTATCTTTTCCGCACTCCTAACTGTTAATCAAGCATGAAAGAATGAATGTCTAATTAAAATCAAGCGTAGAACACCAATAACATGACAAGACAAAATAAATGAATCTGACACACAAATCACACACCACCCCTAGGGTACGCCTCACTGTTGCCTTGCCTCGAAAGGTGATCGTCGAGTAGAAAACGTCTTAGTAAGTCCTCATGATCCGGGAACCTGGCATGAGGGTAGCTTCTAAGGTGTCTTCCCATTGCTCCGGTGATCACCATGTCCCTAAAAATCGAATTGACCCGAACACCTCCAACGGTGGTGCTACCTACCTCTCAATGGTGGGATGGCACTACTTTTAAGGACATCTACACAGACGAATTCCTTAGGGTAGGTAGGTTCTCAAGGATACTTGCTCTAATTTCAAAAACAAATCAAAACATCTTTTCACACCAACACATTTTCAAAAGCTTTCAAAGCAAACTTTTCAAACACTCTGACGTATGAGTCGAACTGAAATTTTTCAAAGAAACTTTTTAAAACCCACATTGAAAAGCAAACAAACAATTTTGAAAATACATTGAGCAAGTATCTAAGAGCCCATGGATAACCATGGATAGAAAGGGTGCTAACACCTTCCCTTTCTATAACCTACCTCCCGAACCGAGAGCAATCTCTTTAAGGAATTTTTCTGTGCTTTTGTCCTTTCCATTTGGAGAAAATAAAAGACGGTGGCGACTCTTGCTTACCGCGACATTTCGCGAACCAGCGTTAAACAGTCAGTTCCAGATCCACCGATCACAGAACTGGCGACTCTGCTGGGGACAATCTTATAAAGTGAGGTGTACCTTAGGGCTAGTTCATAATTGTGTTTTCACTTGTATTGATTTGCTTGCTTTACTATTGTGGGTTGCATCAGAGTTACATAGATCCTAACCCGGATCTGGGGATACCCTGTTTAGGTAGCATAAGCTGTGAGGGACCTGTCCGGCGTAGACCGACACAGGTGAAGCAGTGGCTACGTTGGTGTGGCACCTTAGTCTGTACCGATATCCCTTGTGTCGCAACGAGGAGAATATGGGTCTTCTAAGGAGTCATTAAGCACCAACAACCTTAGAACCTTAATTGACACAACTTGGCCTTTAGAATAGTAGCAGTATGCTACGCCCATTGAGGCTAAACTCTCGTGATGGTTCTGGCCGCAAGAAAAGATTGCGATGCTGGAGTTATGACCGATTGAGGGTAGTCAATGACATTGGGATCCTCTAAGAACCCGGTTACTTTGATAGGACAGGTATGAACCAACAAACTGAAAGAGGGTAGTACCTAGACCTCATGCTGGCCTTAAACCCTAAGGATTTGTCTTGTGTGACTTGTGTGCCTTCCAACTTGACTATTTGCAAGTTTGTTAACTGACACTTGAGCTTCTTGCAGGTTTTGTTTGTAGTCCTCAATTAGGACTCATAACAAGGTCTACCGAGTTTCTTGCAGGTTTCGTTTATAGTCCTTAAATAGGACTCATGACAGGATTAACCAAATTTCTTGCAGGGTTTGTTGTAGTCCTTAACCAGGACTCATAACAAGTTTATCAAGTTTCTTGCAGGTTTTGGGTTCGCAGTCCTTAAATGGGACTCATAACAGGATTTACCTACTTCACCCCATGCATAGCATGACATCATACCATTGCATACCATTGCATACATCCTAACCCATTTCAAGGATCTCAAGGGCTTGTGATGCAGGTCATGATGAACCAACTGCCCAGCAAGGGGCAAAGAGGATTTATTTTCCTCCAGCTAAGGTCGTCAGAGGCTATGACCCACTTGATATGGTGAGCTCTGACTCCTGAAGAAGGTCCCTTTAACCAAGGTTGTTTGGAAATCTAAACCAGACACGATGACTAAAGTCAGAGGCTATGACCCACTGGATATGGTGAGCCTTTGACCCTTGGAAGAAAGACTCTCAACAAATATGAAATCCTTTCAATCAAACTGCCGGATCCAAATGCTAACCAATTTTCTTGTTTACCCCGCGAGGTCCTTGAAAACATTGCATGCATATCATACACATCATTGCATAGCAGGTATCCCTTGTTGCAGGTCACTCACCCTTCTCACTGTTTATTTCAGCAATGGCCTTCCAACCAGATAACCAGGACCTTCTCGCTCAAGAGACCCGGTTTGGAGAAATCCTCCTGAACCTATCCAAGGGGCAAGAGGAGCTAAGGATACTTCTCACGGAGACCTTCGTCAGGGGCAATGCTGAGGATGAAAAGTTGGAACACCTACAGTCTGAGATGGATGCTATGAAAGCTCAAATGCTGGGGCAGAGGAATGCCATTCAAGGTCTAGCACAAAGACAAGATGAGCTCCGGTTTCTTGTCAACCAACTGCTTCAGGGTAACCGACTGGGGCAAACGTCTAAGGGTAAAGAGCCAGTCATTGTTCAACCACCTTTGAGACAAGGAGATAAGGGAAGAGCTTCTCAAATGGCTTCAGTACCACAAATTCAACATCAACCTCACCAGCGTCAACCAGACAAGCCTAAAAGGCAATACACCAAAATCAACATGTCGCTGGGTCAAGCACTGCAACAAATGTTGAAAGCAGGGCTGATCACTTTAAAGGCTCCTCTCCGGAATCCAAATACTTCTGCTCCTAACTATCATCCCAATGATAGGTGCGCGTATCATTCTGATAGCCCGGGGCATACTACGGACAATTGCTGGCCTCTCAAAAACAAGATCCAAGACATGATAGACGCAGGAGAGATTCACTTTGAAGTACCCAAGACCCCCCACGTGATCACTGCTCCCCTGCCAAGACAGGACTAAGATAGAAAGCACTTTTTGTTCATTCGAATTCAAGTTGTGATTTTCTTTTGTTTAAACATTTATTCATGTTAAAACATTGTTATCCCATTAATGCATCGCTTAGGTCTATTTTTGAATCAATATATTCGCATTCACTATATGCAAACTATTTTCATATTTTTTCTGATGATCAACTATCGGTTAATAACTCTGAGCCTCTTGAGGGAGGATGACGAAAACGATACCATAATCTACAGTATGCTTTTGAACAGACCCCGCTGATGAAGTACAGGCATTGTTTCAACCCCTAAACACTGGAGTTATAAGGATGATAATCCCTCGTCAACCCATCAGAGCCAAAGAAGTAGGAGTTTTATTTTCGAAAATCAAAACCCTTAATCATAACCCGGGGCAGGGTAGTCTCTCAGTTGATCCAAGTGCATAACGAATGGCACCAAAGAGATCCTTACAAAACGAAGAAAGACAGTGATGGTTCCGAATAATCAATAAAGAAAGGCAGTCATTATCTCAAAAAATAAAAAACCCATTAAGTCCAAACCTACGAAAGAGGACTTATGAAACTGGGGCATCCCGCTGACTGTAATTCCCAAAAAGGAAACAGTTCAGGCAAAAAAAGAAAGGGATAACAAAAAAAAAGAGGTTCTACAAACCCTCAACAAAAAGGAATGACTGCCTATTCAAAATAAGTTATCAACATCCGAATCATCACTGGAAAATCAGAGCAAAGACTCAAACAAGGTCTAACGTATGATCAACTGAGTTTAGGTTTGAAGAACATCACGAAGAGCGGGTGGGTACAAATAAATTTGAGCCTTTATCCTTTGTTTCTTAAACTGTGAACCAGGCCACGATATAACCCTTAAAAGTCCTAGCTGAAGCACGGGTTAGTTCGAAAGCATACTGTTACGAAAGGTATCCTGACTCCTTAAGGCTTACGATAAATACAGAGTTGACATCACGTTTTACAAACAATCACTTGTTTTATGAAAGAAAAATGCATTTTCAAAATCTTTAAGACAGACATAAGCTTTGCATTTTTAACATAACTTTGTTTGCATATGACTTTTTGTTTGAACAGCAGGGAAATTCGCATAATGAAAGTCTAATGAACGAGAGTATCTCCAATCAAGGGGCATGGCATGACTATTGTCCATCATCTGGGGCAGTTAAGTCAAGATCCAGAGAATCTCTCAAAAGGCCAAAAAGCCTGGGGCAAATCTCTGCCTGAGCCACTTGGGGCATTCCAACAACGAATCTTGCCTGATCAAACACCTTCCGGTGGCATGGTAGAACACTTCTAAACAGGGGCAACTCCCTACATTCTGAAAGGACGGACATAGTCGAAAAATACTACGCAAAATCAAAGACCCGCTAGGTTGACACACCTAGGCAAAAATAAGGGCTTCCCGGCGAACCAAAAGGGTTCGGGCAAAATGAAGGGATGAAATGAAAAACCTGTACACCCGGCAAGTCGAAAACCTAAAAAGGCAGCTTGGGCAAAAAAGGGTATCCCGGTGGACTGAAAACCCGAAAGGGCGGTCCAGGCAAAAGTTAGGGATTAAAGCGTACGACTATGTCCTGACATCTTGTCATCTGCCTACCAGAAGAAGGTTTGTCCATCAACAACTATCAGCACCTCACAGGTCTTCCTCTCCCACCTCAGAAACAGGGGGCAATGATGAGTCGTCTAAACAATCTAGTTGGTCGGTCCTCCAAGGTACCAAGATAGGTTCAGCTAAAAAACATGACCGGTACATCCTAATTCCCCAGAGAGTGAGTCAGCAGTCAGTGCATTCTCCTCCAAGCAGAGTTATCAAATCTCAAGGAAGTTAGGTGTCCTCCAGCAGATCTCAACATCCCCCAGCACATCACTCTTAAACAAGCATCCCCGGTAGTCTTGCTCTAAATATTGTTCCCCGGCGGCGTATCAACATTCAAAGGAATCACTTCCCCGCAGTCAAAACTTTCCCAGGAAAGTCCAATCCAGTTTCCCCGGGAAAATTGGAGTTCATACCCCCAAGCAGTAAGCTTATCCCCAGTAGATTCTGGAAGCTTATCCCTCGCAGAGCACGAACGCGTCGTCCCGGCTTGATTTAAAGAGTTATTTCCGTAACAGGATATAACTGGGTTATCCTCAGCCAAAAGCCACGGAAAGAGCGTCCTCGGCAAAGTATTTTCCTACCCCCAGCGAAGTCTATCAACACTTCCAGCACAACAAGGATATCTCCCAGCATAACTCATCAACGGTATCCCCAGCGGAGTTATCTTCATCAATTCAGCAAAGCATCGCTATCCCCACAGAGTAACACTCCCCAGCATGATCGCTAGAGTATCTTTTCTCCCGCAGAATTATTTCGTCTGCCAAGTTTATTCCTCAACGGAGTTATCTTCTCCCACCGGTATTCTTGCAACGAATCATCCATAGTGGAAGCAAAATCTCTTCCTCAACATCAGCCCAGGATATGACTTCCCGGCACCCGTCAAGGATTCATTTTCCTAGACAAAAACATACATGAATCATCACATACATCATTATAGCATGCATAACGTATTGCATCATACAAGTCTCATTTATATTGATAACATCATTGCTTGATCCATATCATGCATTGCATATAACTGACCTTTACCTTTCAGGAAGGATGCAGTTGAAATTCTCAAACATATTTCAAAGATGTCTCTAGTCCAGTTAAATCGACTCCAAACAGATTTTTCTGATAAAGACTCAGGTGATATTCTCTTATGGTTCCCTCTCCAACGGCGTGTGAGGTAGTAATCCCTTCTTCAGATGTTCCCCTCTCCGGCATGAGCGTGAGGTGATATTCTCTTATGGTTCCCTCTCCAACAGCGTGTGAGGTAGTAATCCCTTCTTCAGATGTTCTCCTCTCCGACGATGAGCGTGAGGTGATAGTCTTTTATGGTCCCCTCTCCGACGGTGAGCGTGAGGTGGTAATTCCTTTTTCAAGATGTTTTCCTCTCCGACGGTGAGCGTGAGGTGATAGTCTTTTGTGGTCCCCTCTCCGACGGTGAGCGTGAGGTGGTAATTCCTTTTTCAAGATGTTTTCCTCTCCGACGGTGAGCGTGAGGTGATAGTCTTTTGTGGTCCCCTCTCCGACGGTGAGCGTGAGGTGGTAATTCCTTTTTCGAGATGTTTTCCTCTCCGACGGTGAGCGTGAGGTGATAGTCTTTTGTGGTCCCCTCTCCGACGGTGAGCGTGAGGTGGTAATTCCTTTTTCAAGATGTTCTCCTCTCCGACGATGAGCGTGAGGTGATAGTCTTTTGTGTTCCCCTCTCCAGCGGCGTGTGAGGTGGTAATTCTTTCTTCAGATGTTTCCCTCTCCGGAATGAGCGTGAGGTGATATCTCCTTTAAATTATAATTTCCTATAGTTCCCTCTCCAACGTGAGTGAGGTAACTCCCTTTGAGATTATAATGTCCTTTGGTTCTCTTCCCGATATTGCAAAGATGGTAATTCTCGCCAAGATTTTTCTCAACGAGCGTTGTTGAAGTTAAAATCAACCAAGGTTCTCTTATCATTCATGCTAAGGCAATAACCATCCCTGGTTCATTCATCAGCGTTTGAAGCTCCAGACCCAGCTCCTGTAACCAGTCAGGACATATCCATATCAAGCATCTAAAATCAGCTCCTGCGACGTGTCAGGTACTCATTTTTCTGTTTTGCAGGTATGCAGGTTCTCGCTAAGGAATCTCTTACGCAGTCAGCATCCAGATGGCATCTATAAGCCCATCACCCTATTCAGCAATCTCTAAATGGCATCTATAAGCCCATTCCCCATCACCGTCACTATGTGAGCGCAAATTTCTGGGCACTTTAGTGTTCAATCATCTTTTACCCTCGGATTACGAAAGGCACGTCAGCCAATCTGCATCCTCAGGTCTAAGAAGATTGAACAGGGGCAACTGTTGTACCCCAAAATTTGCCCTCCCATTTTCATCAAGAATTGTCAAAGTCAAGGTCACAAAATGTCCCAAGGGTTGTGCAGCTCAACTGTCTCCTAGACAGTCAAAACTAGGGTTTGAATTCTGATCAAGTAAATGAACTTTTCAAAGGCCCAATCAAGTCTCATATGCTTAAAAAGATGGTCAAGTATCTTCATGTCAAGTTTCAAGGCATTCAGCTCAAAATTGCACAGTCAAAACCCTAGATTGCACTACAGTCAACTGTAGGGGCAAAATGGTCATTTGACAGTCAAAAGTTCAAATTTTTGGTCAACATATCATTTTGAAGCCACAAACATCATTTGATCAATGCTTGATCATGATTCTCAAAATTTGGCTCAGAAATCATCAAAGATGCAAAAGTTGCTATATTTGGACAGCTGGAAAAGTCAACTGAAATTGACCAGGGCATAACTTTCACATGGATTATCAGAAAAATTCCATCCAAAGCTCATTTTGAAGAGAAAGACATTTCCTACAATTCATCTTCATGTTCCAAGTCCAAGAAATGCTCTCACAAAAAGTTATCAATTTCAACATTATAGGTCATTTTCAAAAGTCAACAAAAAGTGACTTTAAGTCAAAGGCCATAACTTGAGATTGGTAAATCAAAATGACATGGGACCAAAGGCATTGGTTAAAGGACTCAAAGACCTTTCCAAAATGTCCAAGAACATGTGAAAAGCTTAAAAATTGACCAAGTTATGCCTTGTGGAAGTTGGGAAATTTTTAGGAATTTTGAAAAGTCAACATTGATGCAAAAGGCCTAAAAATGCAAATGGGCCCAATTTTCTTCCAAATTTCTTCATGCCAAGCCTATGCACGACCACTAGGCCCAAAGGGAAGTATTCTCATATTTTTTAATTATTTATTTGAATTAATATTAATTTATATTCATTTAAATGATTTTAATTCATGAAAAATATAAACCTTAATCAAAAAAATCTTTTTATACATGTTTGGATCCAATATTTCGTGCATATCTCATTTAGGAAAGTTTTGGATTGATTTGGACCTAATTGACACAAAGAACATGAAAAAAGATATGAAGAAGATTTGCCAAAATCAAATATAGGAAATCATCAATGCATAAGATTTTATACAATTTTCTTGACCTAAAATGCTCCATACAAATATTACATCTCAACCCTGATGCTCTTGGACTGAAAAAGCTGCGCATAACACACTCTTGCAATTTGCAAAAATTCTCAAAAAGTCAAACACTGAAATCTAGCTTTTAGGACGATTCAAGCTTGGATCTTTGTTGCAATAGCTTCCTTGGACCATTCAGAACCTTTTCCAATCATTAACAACAGCAAAAACCTCAAGAATTGGTACACACGAGTCAAACTGAACCAAAAACATTTTGAATTCGCATAGCACGATTTAAGCATCCTCATGCATTTTTCTTTATGGATTATTGTTTGTCATGATATTCTAAAGCTAACCAACGTGTTTGATTTTGTTTTTGTGCCATATATGAGAAGTTGCCATTGTTACATACTAGGGTTTCAGGTTTCCCAAATTGGGGGTTTTACAACCAGATAAAATTAGGGTTCAAGATGGCCATGGTTGCACTCAGCATGTTCCTCTGAACAAAACGCATACCTCGCGATGGATTTATATAGCAAGGAATCCTATTCGCTATTTTCTGAAAGGCCTCTTTAAACCACGCATGAAAACCGTTGCCCATTAGTTCTGTGTTACAGGGGTGGTGAGGAAGAAGATGGCGTGTCCATCAGCCATTGGACGTTTTGAATTTCGCGCGAATTCTCATAAGCACTAACGCGTTTTTTTTATAATATTTATTGTTTATTCCATGTTAATTAAATACGCTTAGCTCAGCTGGCCAGGGGACAACGCTTGTGACTTCAAAGACCTGGGTTCAAGTCCCAGGTCTTGCCATGCCCAATATTATTTTTCTATAACTGATTCCATGCAGGCCTAACGTGAACGTTCACCATACACGCTCAATAATCCATCGCCCACGCGTCCATCTCACCCAGATCAAAGGCCAATATTGAAAGTCCACCATACAGCCAGTCAACGCATTGGTATATGATCAGAAAAGTCAATGAATCAGCTCTTATTGGGCCAGGCTTTTTCAGAGTTGAACCTCCTAAATTGGGGGCTACACCCCACTCTGGTTTGATCTCTTGTTTTTATTTATTTCATTTATTTTAATTGATTGTTTATTTTAATTGTTTGTTTTAATTAATTATTTTTAATAAAATATAAAAAACACCAAAAAATGCAGAAAATACAGAAAAATATAATATTTATTTTATTACAATTATTTTCATAAATAAACTAGCATGTAAATAAATTAGTATAATTAGGTTTTAATTCTAATTCTTTTTTTTATAAAAATCCAAAAACATGTAGAATTAGGTTTAATATCTTTGTTGATTTTCTTTTTTTAATTTTTATTTCTCACAATACTATTTATTTATTACTTTTATTTTTATAATTAAAAATTGTACATAATAAATTTTAGGTTTAATTTAGACTATATTTAAATCTTTCATAACAAATAAAAAATACTAGATTTAGGGTTTGCCGTCTAATCTAATTTCAATTAATTCCCTTTTTTCTCATTAAATTTAAAAAAAATACAAAATACCAAAAAACAATTTAATCATTTAATTTTTAATTCTCATTAACTTTTAACTATTTGCAAAAGGGTCCAACGCCCTAGTTTCGTTTCAATTATTCAATTTACGCATTTATTTTATTGTCGCTTATTATCATGTAATTGCCCCAAAGCGTTGTAATTTACTTTTTCGCACTTTATTTCTTCGTATTATTTATTTTTTCCGCTAAATCGGGTCCGGTTTAATTTTGGCGATGTGGACCCGCGCCTTTGTAATAATCGTAGATTTATCTTTTCCGCACTTCTAACTGTTAATCAAGCATGAAAGAATGAATGTCTAATTAAAATCAAGCGTAGAACACCAATAACATGACAAGACAAAATAAATGAATCTGACACACAAATCACACACCACCCCTAGGGTACGCCTCACTGTTGCCTTGCCTCGAAAGGTGATCGTCGAGTAGAAAACGTCTTAGTAAGTCCTCATGATCCGGGAACCTGGCATGAGGGTAGCTTCTAAGGTGTCTTCCCATTGCTCCGGTGATCACCATGTCCCTAAAAATCGAATTGACCCGAACACCTCCAACGGTGGTGCTACCTACCTCTCAATGGTGGGATGGCACTACTTTTAAGGACATCTACACAGACGAATTCCTTAGGGTAGGTAGGTTCTCAAGGATACTTGCTCTAATTTCAAAAACAAATCAAAACATCTTTTCACACCAACACATTTTCAAAAGCTTTCAAAGCAAACTTTTCAAACACTCTGACGTATGAGTCGAACTGAAATTTTTCAAAGAAACTTTTTAAAACCCACATTGAAAAGCAAACAAACAATTTTGAAAATACATTGAGCAAGTATCTAAGAGCCCATGGATAACCATGGATAGAAAGGGTGCTAACACCTTCCCTTTCTATAACCTACCTCCCGAACCGAGAGCAATCTCTTTAAGGAATTTTTCTGTGCTTTTGTCCTTTCCATTTGGAGAAAATAAAAGACGGTGGCGACTCTTGCTTACCGCGACATTTCGCGAACCAGCGTTAAACAGTCAGTTCCAGATCCACCGATCACAGGAAGTATTCTAAAAGTGGGGTTACCTTAGGGTTTAGATCACCTTTACTTTCAATTGATTGCTTTGTTTGCTTTACATTTGTGGGCTTTGTATCGGAGTTTTATAGATCCTAACCCGGATCTGGGGAGACCCTTTTAGGTAGCATAATCTGTGAGGGACCTGTCCGGCGTATACCGACATGGGTGAAGCAGTGGCTACGTTGGTGTGGCGTCTTGGTCTGTACCGATATCCCTCTTGTTAAAACGGGGAGAATATGGGTCTTCCAAGGAGTCATTAAGCACCAACCGACCTTAGAACCCTAATTGACCAACTCGGCCATTAGAACAGTAGCAGTATGCTACACTCATTGAGGCTAAACTCTCGAGATGGTTCCGGCCGCGAGAAAAGGTTGCGATGCTGGAATTATGACCGATTGAGGGTAGCCAATGATATTGATATCCTCTAGAACTCGATTACTTTTGATAAGACAGGTTTTAACCAACAAACTGAAAGAGGGTAGTACCTGAGCCTCATGCAAGCCTAAACCTAAGGCCTTGTGTGCTTTGTGTGAATATGTTTGCCTGTATATACACTTGCCTGCTTTTCGCATACATGGACATAACATCATGACATCATACCATAGCATTTTCAATAACCATTTCAAGGATCTCGAGGGTTCTGTTGATGCAGGATTACGTTGAACCAGACGTCTATCAAGGGGCAAGAGGTCTCTCCTCTAACCAATCCAGTCAAAATTCAAGTGCAACAACTTGAATCAATGGCTATGACCCACTCGACATGGTGAGCTTGATTCTAGTGGAAAGACATCCACCGATACAAAGCTCTCCAATCAAAGTCCAAGAACAACAACTTGAATCAGTGGCTATGACCCACTCGACATGGTGAGCTCGATTCTAGTGGAAAGACATCCACCGATACAAAGCTCTCCCATCAAAGTTCAAGTGCAACAACTTGAATCAGTGGCTATGACCCACTCGACATGGTGAGCTCGATTCTAGTGGAAAGACATCCACCGATACAAAGCTCTCCAATCAAAGTCTAAGAACAACAACTTGAATCAGTGGCTATGACCCACTCGACATGGTGAGCTTGATTCTCGTGGAAGGACATCCACCGGTGCAGAGATCTCCAATCCAAGAGCAGAGTTCAACCTCTAACATTTTCTTGTGTTTACCCCAAGAGATCCTTGAAAGCATGCATCCACATATCATGCATTGCATTTTGACAATCTTTCCTTTTTCAGGTTTCCTTACTCTCCTGCTGTTTATTTCAGCAAGAGATGGCTCTAGAAAGGTCTGTCAAAGACATCCAAGACCAGACTGCTCAGCTGCAGGAGATGTTCCTGAACTTGTCTCTGGGGCAAGAAGAGATGAAAGCTCTCCTCACCAAGGGCTTGAGGAATTCCAACAATGCCAGGAGTGATCAGATTGTAGAGCTGCAATTTGATCTGACAACACTGAGGACTCAAATGATGGGACAGTTGATGGGCCAGATGGCTCTCATCCAAGACCTATCTCAAAGACAAGAGGAACTCAGAGTTCTTGTCCGCCAACTGCTTCCAAACAACCAACTGGGGCAAACGTCTGAGGTTGAAGAGCAAGTCACCGCTCAGCCTCCATCCACTCAAGAAGACAAGGGGAAAGCTCCTTTGCTAGTTTCAGGGTCACAAACCCATCAACAACCTCGCCAGCGTCAACGGGGGAATCGGCGTAAACAAGAAAAGTCGGGAAGACAGTTCACGGAGACTGAAATACCATCATTCTTCATACTGAAGCGCCTGTTGGAGGTCAACTTACTTACTGTAAAGGACCCTCCTCAGAAGCTCAATATCTCCTCTCCTCACTTTAATCCCGACGCATTCTGTGTTTACCACTCCTACAGCCCGGGACACGGCACCAACGACTGTTGGGCCTTGAAGAACAAGATTCAAGATCTGATTGACATTGGGGTGCTGGAATTCATGACAGACGGCGAGATGAAAATCTTCCGTTAGAGGGTTCTCCACTTGAAGTGACGAAGCTCGAGCTGAGAGACTTTTGCTTCTTTTTGAATTTTCAAAGTTGTAATTTCTTTCGCTATCAAACAATTATCTGTTGATGTTAAACTCTGTTTTCATTAATGCATTGCATATGTTTGTCTTGAATTCATCCATTCGTTTCACTACTCTTATGCTTTTCTTTATGATATCTGACTCTTGATAAAAAGCTGTAAGCCTTTAGAAGGAGGATGACGAAACAATACCGTGATCTTATACAGTATGCTTTTGAGCAGACCTTGCTGATGATGTACAGGCATTTCTTTCAATTCCCAAACACTGGAGTTATAAGGAAGATAATCCCTAGTCAACCCCTTCGAGCCAAAGAAGTAGGAGTTTTCTGTTCTAAACGATCAAAACCCTTGATATAAACCCGGGGCAGGGTAGTATCTCAGTTAATTCAAAAGAAAATGCGCATTGAAGTCGCAAACTCTCGGTTCATAATACAACGAACGACGTCAAAAAAGAGAAAGCATTCCTTTGGAATCAAAAGACAAGGATGGTTCCCTATCACATAGACAGTCAATCTCTCAAAAGAGAAAAGCCCACTGAGCCAAAACCTATAAAGGAGGCTTAAGAAAGCTGGGGCATCCCGCTGACAGTAATCCCGGAAAACGGTAACAGTCAGGCAAAAGTTAGGGATAACAAATCAAAATCAAAATAGTAAGGTCATTATAAAATCCTCAACAACATGAAAAATGTTGAAAAAGAAAAAAGAGATGTTGACTGTCTCCCCCAATTCAAACTGGTGAACCATCGCCCAAAAGTCGTTCCAAACTCAAAACAGAGTGTGACACACAATTAACTGAGCTTAGGTTGAAGAACATCACGAAGAGCGGGTGGGTACAAATATACTTTGAGCCTTTATCCTTTGTTTCTTAAACCGTGAACCAAGCCACGTTACAACCCTTCAAAAGTCCTAATTGAAGCATGGGTTAGTTCGAAAGCATACTGTTACAAAAGGTATCCTGACTCCTGTAGGGCTTTGCTATAAATCTTCTGTTAACTTGTCTTATGAAAAGTTTTCTGCTAAAAACGCATTTTTCAAAACGAAAAAAACTTCGAGACAAACATAAACTTTGCATTATCCGAATATCACTGTCTGTATTTGACCTTTTTGTTTGACAGCGAAGAAATTCATACAGCGAATGTTCGGAGGAACAAAAACTCTCTCAGTAAGTCAAAATCACTTCAAGAGGATAACACTTCCATCAAATCTCCTATCAACAAGGGGCATGACATGTCACAGTTCAATTAACCTGGGGCAGTCCAGTCAAGGTCCAACAGATCTTTCAAAGTTCAGTTAACCTGGGGCAGTCCAGTCAAGATTTCAAGAAATCTCTCAATATGCAGAGTAATCTGATTCGAGACTCCTTCATCACCACTTGGGGCATTCGAATGTCAAAAGTGTTCAAAAAATCAATTACAACATTTCCAGACTCGATTCCTGTATCTAGCCAGGGCACGTCTGAAGAGTTCGAGGATTCGATTCCTGCATCCAGCCAGGGCATATCTGTTGACGACTATTTCCAGATTCGACTCCTGTATCCAGCCAGGGCATATCTGTTGACTACATTTCCAGACTCGATTCCTGTATCTAGCCAGGGCACGTCTGAAGAGTTCGAGGATTCGATTCCTGTATCCAGCCAGGGCATATCTGTTGACGACCATTTCCAGATTCGACTCCTGTATCCAGCCAGGGCATACCTGTTGACCACATTTCCAGACTCGATTCCTGTATCTAGCCAGGGCACGTCTGAAGAGTTCGAAGATTCGATTCCTGTATCCAGCCAGGGCATATCTGTCAACTACCACATTTCCAGATTCGACTCCTGTATCCAGCCAGGGCATATCTGTTGACCACATTTCCAAACTCGACTCCTGTATCTAGCCAGGGCACGTCTGAAGAGTTCGAAGATTCGATTCCTGTATCCAGCCAGGGCATATCTGTTGACGACCATTTCCAGATTCGACTCCTGTATCCAGCCAGGGCATATCTGTTGACCACATTTCCAGACTCGATTCCTGTATCTAGCCAGGGCACGTCTGAAGAGTTTGAAGATTCGATTCCTGTATCCAGCCAGGGCATATCTGTTGACCACATTTCCAGACTCGACTCCTGTATCTAGCCAGGGCACGTCTGAAGAGTTCGAAGATTCGATTCCTGTATCCAGCCAGGGCATATCTGTTGACGACCATTTCCAGATTCGACTCCTGTATCCAGCCAGGGCATATCTGTTGACCACATTTCCAGACTCGATTCCTGTATCTAGCTAGGGCACGTCTGAAGAGTTTGAAGATTCGATTCCTGTATCCAGCCAGGGCATATCTATCAACTATCACCTTTCCAGACTCGATTCCTGTATCCAGCCAGGGCACGTCTGAAGAATTCCAGATCAACACCTGTAATAACCCAGGAAAACATCTGTGAACGACCGATTATAGACCAACACCTGTAATAAGCCAGGAATTTATCTACATCACCACTTGGGGCATTCGAATGTCAAAAGTGTTCAAAACCCGATGCAGTTTTACACAAGCTCATCTTCAGGAAGCCCTACACCGGTTCCTCTTCAAGACTTCTGAAAACAGTTTATGGATTCTTCCCAATAACGGATGTTAATCTATCAGCTTGTTCAGAAGCAACCTTTGAAATTAGTTTACGGACGCTTCCCAACAACGGATGCGGCTCTATTGCTGATTCAACTTCAAGATTTCTGAAAATAGTTCACGGGTTCTCCCAAGTAACGGATGTTAACCTATCGCTTGTTCAGACTCTTCTCAAGCTAACAACCACGGAAGATCGCGCTCGCCAAAATTCTCCCTATCCCCAGCGGAGTTCATCAAATTCCCCAGCGGAGCCAGACCATTGAACCTTCTCCCCACAGAGTTTTGGGAGGACAAATCTTGGGTTCCCCAGTGAAGTCGCCAGAGTTACTTCCCATCAAGCTGAAGATTCTCAAATCTGACCTCCCCAGCATGAGTCTACTAGTTTGGAGCTCCCCAGTAGAGGTCATCAGGAATTCTCTTCCCTAGCAGCAGCCAAGGATTTATTTTCCCCGGCGGCAGTCAAGATACTTTTATCTTCAGCCATCTCGGATTCAGTTATCCTCAGCAAGAATAGCTCATCAGCTTACATGCGCATTCATCACATTCATGTCATAAATATTGATGTCACGTACATTGCATCATGCATCATAACATTGCATACAACTAACCCTTTGCCTTTCAGGTAAGATCAGTCGACAGACAAAGATCATCTCCCGAGATTCATCCAGAAATAGTTCAGAGGTGACCCAGGCACGACGACATTCTGATACCTATTCCAGATTCATTCAGACGCATCAGCAGGAAACCCTACACCGGTTCCTCTTCAACTTCAAGACTTCTGAAAACAGTTTACGGATTCTTCCCAACAACGGATGTCAATCTACCAACTTGTTTAGACTCTTCACAATTTCTGAAAATAGTTTACGGATTCTTCCCAACAACGGATGTCAATCTACCAACTTGTTCAGACTCTTCACAATTTCTGAAAATAGTTTACGGATTCTTCCCAACAACGGATGTCAATCTACCAACTTGTTCAGACTTTTCACAATTTTTGAAAATAGTTTACGGACGCTTCCCAACAACGGATGTTGCTCTATTGCTTATTCAATCTCAGCTCCTGAAATAGTTTACAGATTCTCCAGACATGGACGTCAAATCTGTTGCTTGCCCGGACCCCGATTCAGAGATGTTCCAAAACATGGATGGCTTTCTGATACTTTTCCACTCACTATTGACATACAGTTCGACATTTCCAGATGGCATCTATAAGCCCATCCTCCTACCAGCAGTCGCCGAATGGCATCTGTAAGCCCATTCTCAGATGGCATCTCTAAGCCCATCCCCCGACAAAATCCTCTCGCACCAGATGGCATCTTTAAGCCCATCATCAAATGGCATCTTTAAGCCCATTCACATCTACCATCATATCGCCGAGTGCAAATTTTCTGGGCACTGTAGTGTCCAATCTCCTTTTACCTTCAAGTCGCGAAAGGCAAACTTGCCAATCTAACTCTTCAGGTCAAAGAAGATTGAACAGGGGCAACTGTTGTACCCCAAAATTTGCCCTCGCGTTTTTCCACAAGAAATCTCAGCTTCAGACATTTCCTGACTTTTCAAACTGGCTCAAGAATCGGACAAACGGACTTTTCTTGACAGTCAAGCAAAATTAGGGTTTTTACTGATTTTCAGGACTCTGGATTGTTTCACAGTTGGCTTAGGGTTTTGGATGATTTTTGGTTCAATTTTGATCAGGCGAGCATTATTTGGCATTTAATCAGGAATTAAGGTTTTATGGACATGCTCTCAGAAGGATTTAAATTCCACAACACTTTGCAGTTTATTCCGAGATTCGGGTTAAAATTCGTGTTGTTTTGATTTAATCAGTAAAAGAGACAGTGGTTTGAATTCATGTTGTTTGAGCCAGTCAAAGGATGTGTGCAGTGTGGAATTGCAGTGCTTGGCAAAGAATCAGTAAGAAAGAATTTCATCTGATCAGTTTTTGTGTTCGACTGTGCGTTGCTTTGAATAATGGAGACGACCAGTTCATTTATTTTGATCGACAAGGTTTAGTTGATTATTTATGGTTCTAAGAATTAAATACTTGAAATTTAACTTTCATTTTATTTAATTTAAGGAATTATAAATAACAAGTAAATAAAGAAAAGGAATTGAAAAGAATTAAATGTCAATGGAATTTTTATTTCATATTTAATAGTTGTTACAACTGTTATTATTTGGATACGAGTATTTATTACAAAGTATTTAAAATAATAATAGTGTACAAAAATTAAATTGAAAATAAAAATTCTATCCTATTTCTAATTCTTCACTTCGCTCCGGTGCTCCATTATTTATCTGCAAAAAAGAAAAGGAAAAGTCAAAAGCAGTTGAATTAATTAAAGACAGTTAAAATTTGCTCATCATTAGAGGCCACTGACTGGGATCAGTTGACCCTCTCTGCAAATCACGGGATTTCTCCCGGTTCACAGAGAGGGAAGAATTTTATTCATAAATGCAAATGTCAAATGCATAAAATCCAAAGTTCAAACTGCATAGTTTAAATCCAAGTCAAACTGAAAAATCCAATTCCACTTCCTATCAAAAGCAAAAAGGCAATTTACTGTCAAAATACAAAATCTACCCAAGCTGTCAAATAAAGATATGGAAGATATCACAAAATACAAATTGCTGTCAAAAGTGCCAAGGCTGTCAAAAAAGGTTTGACAAAGATTTTGGAAAGATATCAAAGAAAAGATAAAGTGTAGCAAACTGTCAAAGAAAGGTAAAGATGCAGAGAAAAATGTGTTATGCAAGCTCTTTATCATCATTTCCCAGGGCCCCTTCAGAACAAAGTACAGCAGAATCATATTATAATGTATTAACTGTACTACAGAGAGAGAAAAAGAGAGAAATGGAAGCAAGTTTCCAGGGTTCAGGCCTTAGGCAGGACATGCAGTAAAGAGGAAGAAAAAGATATAATACAAAGAGCAGAACTCTCACCAAAAAGGAGAACAAGACAGAAATATACAAACTACATAACCTGCTGCAAGCAAAAACCATAGATAGACATAATCTGATAAACCAAGTGTTGGCCAAAAACCTAAGCTATTACAAGCATTAACCTGCTCCTGCCCATAAACCTGTCAAAAAGCCAAGCAAACATACAGGACATACAAACTACACAGCATAACTTGCCAAAACCTGCTACCAAGTTCAAACCCAAGGCCAAACCTCATAAAATCTGAAGCTCAACCTCAAAGAACCACGATACTGTCCAAAAACATAAGCTATTACAAGCATCAACCTGAAGCTCAACCTCAAAGAACCACGATACTGTCCAAAAACATAAGCTATTACAAGCATCAACCTGAAGCTCAACCTCAAGAACCTGTAAAACCTCAACATAACAATCTGCCTGAACCACAGTATAACCTCATCAACCTGCATTACCCTCAAGAAGTAAAACCTTCCATAACCAAACTCAAACCTGGCCTGATATTCAAAACCACAAAACCATTGATCCAACAACAAATCTGCACAAGCCTATCTCACCTGAATCAAAGCTAAACCCAAGTCCTTCAGAATCTTAGATTCATCATTAGGCAAAAAAAAGAGCATACAGAAGAGGCATCTCAGAAGGCCATTCAAGGCAACACCAAGGCAGCAAATGTTCTAAAGCATTCAAAATCATTCAGAGGCAAGCATACACAAATCATAGGCAACAAGTACGAGCCCCTCATAATTGTAAGTTCATCATGGGGGGAACGAATCACAATCATACAGCGTCAAGCACGTAAGCAGAAGCAACTCAGGGACAAAGAAGAAGCAACAAATTGAGGCAACGTGAGCAGTAGAGAAGAGGAAAGAGAGCCTCAGAAGCAAGCTTCATCATAGGCATTCAAATACATAGCATCCAACATAAGCAACAAGCACGCAATAGAAAAGAAGAAGAAGAAAAGGGCAAATTCAAGGTAGGATTTCTCAGTACAAATCTATCATCATCAAAACCCTAGAAAATGGCAAAAGGATAAAAGTACCAAATTTTCCCAAGCAAGCTTCCAGCTCCATCACCGAACCTCCGCCATCGAACCTCCTACGCGCCTCCTCCATCTTCCTCCTCCCCTCTATCAAGGTAAGGCATCCCTCTTCTCATGCCTTTTCATCCTCATTAAAACAAACAAAAAGTTAAACACACAGTCAAAAGAAAAGCAGTAAACATTTATGTCTAAGAAAGATTCGAACCCTAGCGCGTTGAAAAGAGAGTACCTCTGTTTGTCACCATTTATGTGGGCTTGAAGAGAGAAGAAGAGGTGGAGATTGCTGATGGCTGAGGCGAAGGGTTTCAGTTTGGGCGAAGAAGCGAACGATCGGAGAAGACGAACATACAAACGGCGCCGTCCCAAACCCTATGCGTTACCAAACTGAACAAACCAATTCCCTAACCCTAAACGTTGTTTCAAGATCAATGGGCCTGACCCGTCTCTAAGTCCCTCTGAAGCCCAACAAAATCACTAACATTTTTTATAACAAACACTAACCTTTTTCTTTTTTACAAACCATATATTCTTTTAACTTATCATATCATATTAATACTAATAAAAGAAAAACATATTTTATCTAATTAAAACTTTCTTTTCTATACTTAATTTAATTAATTTTAAAACACTAACCTCTTTTCTTTATATTATTAAAACACTTTTTTTTATTACAAAATCATACAAATAATAAATACATTTTTATATCATATACTTAAAATTAAAAATGACTTCCTACTCTTTTAATTAAAATATATTTTGTTTTTGCATAATTTAATTTCTAAATACTTGATTAAAATACATTTGTACATATCATTTTTTTTTATCCTATATTAAAAATTGAAAATACATTTCCATCCTTTTTTCTTAAAATATTTTTGCACATAACACATTTAATACCTTTTGTACATAAAATAATAAAATATTTTTTTATCATATACTTAAAATTGAAAACTTTTTTTTATTAAAAATATACATTTGTACACACACATAAGATACATCTTATTTTATACAATATCATTAAATATTAAAAATACACAAACCAAAGATTCCTCAAAACACACATTTAGGTCAAATACCTAATACGCTTCAATTTCACATGTCGCACTTGTAAATAATTACACATACGCATATACATGTACACTTACACAAAATACATTCACATTGCCCTATACACATTCGTTTATCTTATATATGTATATTCGATATTTACATTTGATTGCGAATTCGATTTGGTTGTAACTTATTGGATACTATAAGTCTCATCCCCATTCATACACTTGTACCCCCATCCCCGGATACTATTTTGTAATAGCGTAGATTTTACATTCCGCAATTTACAGTTTTCTAATTATACCATGGTTAGACCTAGGGTTTGTATGTACATAAAATCAAACGCTAGATAACCTAATACAAGACAAATACATGTAATCAATACACAATCACACTTGCACCCTCTAGGTAATCCCACATGTTGCCTTCCAAAATGGGCCATGCTTGCACGTCGAGTATCTTTGGCAAAACAAAATCAAATGATCATAAGTCTCAAAGTGTTGCCTAAACGGAATGATCATAGTCCCTTCAAAGCAAATTGCCAAAGACACTTGGCATCATTGCATTCATGTTCCATACGATGACCCGCGCCCGTCCCGAATAAACTTCCTAAACGCAAGATTGTCCACCAATTCCAATGGTGGAACAAAATTGTTAAAAAGGGGTTAAAACATAACAAAAGCCTTTGAGTACAATAGGGTAGACAAAACTCTTAGTTACTTGAGATCAAACTTGCAAAAACACTTGCCTTCTTTTCAAAAATCACAATCCACAACACTTTCAAACAAACTCCCCAGAAACATTTGAAACATCTTTTCGAAAAGATCCACACTTTTGTAAAACACTCAATCACGAGTCAAATACATTAGTTGCCTAAGACAAGGCATCTTTTTCAAAAACATTTTCAAAAGCACCCACACACACACCATTTTCAAAGCAATCGAAAAACAAGGCAAGTGATCTAAAAAACCAAGTAACTAAGAGCCCATGGATAACCATGGATGAAAAGGGTGCTAATACCTTCCCTTTTCATAATCTACCCCCCGAACCCACGAAATATCTCAAAAGGTTTTTGTTGTGCTTTTTTAACCTTTCCTTTAGGATAAAATAAAAAGTCGGTGGCGACTCTTGCTCAACCGCACAAGTGCGAATACGAACGCAAAACACTAGTCAGTTCTCCCACCGTATCACATTCTCTAAGAGGCATAAGTTCGAAGAGACCATGGCACCTTTTTCTTCAAGGGCTCATGGACCTTCATGGTTCACCATGGCTCTCTCAGAAGCTGTCAAAAGCAAAGAAATTCAAGATGTATGGAGAGCCTTTTTGCTACCCAGACTAATCTCTTCAAGAATTACTCCTGCTAAGAATCAAATTTTCCTTCTTGCTTATCAGCCCAACTTCGTTTCGAGACAATTTGGCTTGTGCCGACTAATTTCTGAACCCCTATTTCAAACGGAAAATGCCATCACCTCTGGGTGAACCTTCAAGGCACGAGAAGCCAAACTACAGCAGGAACAATACCAAGGCTTCTCCCATTTTGAACTAATAACTTTCGAACCTACACACCTTACAGCAAAGGGGTTTCTGGAATGGTGGACAAAGTTCTATCAGACTTATATGTTCGATACTCTTACTATTCAGCAGAAACTAACTGATGCATTCGATGTGCAGGTACCATCCAAGAAAGGTATGTTTACTCATGCCAAAGAGATTAAGGCTTTTCAAAATTATTTCGAAACTACTTATGATCCCACACACTTGGAATCCACGGTGCATCAAGCGGCTGAGACCTTGAAGGAAAAATTCAAAGAAAAAGTTTCTAAGTTAAAACTTCCTTCAGGGTTGTCACCTGAGGATAGGTATAGGTTGGCATTTGAAATGCACCCACCTAAATTTCCTAGATTACCTACCTCAGAACTGGCTCTGGCTTAGTTTCCTCCATACCCTTGGTGGTTCACTTGCAAAGAAATGTTCAAATATCTTCAAAAGAAACCAAAGCCATCTGAGACTGTGACATGGGCTCGACACTGGCTCCACGATTTCCCAGGACATCTTCGCTATGACCTTTCTGCCATGTCGATTAAATCTGATCAAGGCACAAGTGCGAATGCTTGGGAAAATCCCAAACGTTTCTCATTTTCTATATCTTTAACTTTTGCCTTAATTGTTTCGATTTTCAGCCATCAGGATAAAGACTGCTGCTTCAAAGTCAAAAGAAGGGAGCGCCTCTCAAGCCTCTGTCGAAACTATTGACAATGTGACTCTATCCGAACCAATAACAATTGCTGCAATAACAACAACAACAACACCACCAGTAATAGCCAGTGCTCCAACTCCACAGATAATCACTTAGCCTTGATGCTTCGAATTCACTAATGTTTCATGATTTGCATCTAACTCTTTGTTTAAATCTTTTCAGACCAACAAACTTCCGCCTACCACTCCAAAGAAGCGAAAATCAAACACTACTGGGGAAGACCCCAAGGCTGGAGGGAATTTACCAGCTGCTTCGAAGAAGAAGCAGAAGAAGGAAATTTCCAAAAGTGTTGTACCAACTAGTGTCTCTGGACTCGATTCCAGGGATGCTGCTCCCTCACCTAAATCCAAAATTCCATATTCGACCTCCAACGTAATGTTGGAACGCATAGCTAGCAACCTCTCTTCCGAGAGTCCACAGGTAAATTGAACTTTAAGTCTTTTGAAAAAATAATTTCTCATTACCTTGGTGCATGCTTTTAATATTCTTTTTCTTCTTGCAGGATATTTTAAACCCAGCTCTTACCACTTCGACCTCACCATCAAAAGCTGCTGCTCCGATCAACTCCTCTCCTCAAGGAGATTCCAGCAACCTTGTACAGAACAAAGGTTCCTCCAATATGGCGGTTCTGGCTGGGGCTTCTGAGCAGCAAGATGATCAGAGTACTTCTCCTCCTCTAAAAGAAACAAATGAAGCAACGCTTCATGAATCTGCAGAGGCTTTACAAAGAACTTCTCTCCAAAAGTCCCCTCTTGAAACCCTTCAAGAGGACCCAAAGGACACTCACGCTGAAGGAGAGAAAGCTGATTCTGGTCAAAGAAACGAAGAATCTGCAGAAGAAGGGTCTGAGGAGGAAGATGCCAACGATGGTTCGACTGTTGGGACATAGTCAAATGCAAATAGCAGCGAGAACAAAGATATCGAAGTGGTGGATTTGGATGACGATGAAGAAGATAATGAGCACGAAACGAATGAAGGGGATGGTGACGCGGCCAATAAACCCATGGAAGTCGAAATGGACGTGACCCCACTGCGTGTGGAACTCCCTCAACCGTCTCTTTCCCGAATGACTGACGAGGAGCTTGCTCTCCTGAGACGAAATGACCCTATTGGGTACATGAAGGCGAAGCTGGCTCAAAGGGATATTCCACCTGCTAGGGCTGGCACAAGTTCGACTAGCCATCCGCTGCCCACAAATGAAAGAATTATACTTCTTAACAGGATCAGGAGAACAATTCTAGATGTGGATTTGTTCGAAGTGCTCAAACAAGATAGCACAACTTGCTATACTATGAAGGAGTTGCTTACAAAAGTCAACCTCGCTACCTGCTCCTTGCCAGTTAGTTCTATCTTGTTCGATCTTCAATCTTTGCTGGACAACGTGACTGGGTACCTTCTCCAAGATGAATTTGCTTCCAGAAAGGTTCAAGAAAAACGAACTGCAATGGATGCTGCTTATGAGCATGCTTCGAAACTCTCTCAAGAAGCTGAGGATCAAGCCATGCATCTAAAGCAAACAAAAACTGATTATGAGGCTCGAGCTGAGTCCATCCTTCTCTGGGAAAGGCAAATTCAGGAACTTCAACAGAAGGTTAAAGAGGCTCAAGAACAACAATTGGCCTACGAAACAAATACTGCTGGTAACCAATTCGAAGAGCTTCTCAACCAGGGGCTTGCAGAAATGGAAACTGCAGAACAACTCAAGGGAGAAGTGGCCACCTTAGAGGGAGCAAGACGTTTTGCTCAACAAAGGCTTGAGTCTTTTCGAAGTACCTTTAACAGATTGAAGAATAATTCCTATTTCTAAATCTCAGTGTTCATTTGATTAAAATTTGGTTTTTTATATGTAATATTTGAACAACGCCATTTTGGCATCCCATATTGCCATTTTGGCATTTTTATGATATTTTGATTACGTTGTTACTATTCGAATCTCCTGCAGGCGTGGCTTATATTTCTTTAAATACTTCCCATTAACCTTTAGGATCCGTTTATCATCCATCAGCTTTTCGATTTCATATGCATTGTTTGAGAATACCTTTATTATTCGAAAAGGCCCTTCCCAATGAGGTGACCATTTACCTAATGATTTATTTTTCTTGTCCATGGGTAATATGACTTTCCAGACTAAGTCATTAATAATGAATGCTTTCCTTTTCACCCTTTTGTTATATGTCCTGGCCACTCTTTCTTTTTGTCTCATCAAGATTTCCAATGCATGTAATCTAACTTCGTCCAATTCCACTAACTCGTTCATCATCATCTCCCAATATAATACAACTGGAATTTCGTTCTGTCTTTGAATTCGAACTGATTGTAGATGAATTTCTACTGGCAGAACTGCATCATGACCAAATGTGAGTTGGAAAGGCGTGGTGTTAGTAGCTTCTTTAGGAGATGTTCTACAGGCCCATAGTATTTGGTCCAAAGTTTTGTGCCAGTTCCTTGGTTTTTTACCAATATGTTTCTTAATTAATCCTATTATCACTTTATTAGCCGCTTTGACCTGACCATTTGCTTGAGCATAATATGGCGTTGATGTTAGTAATCTAAACCCCATTTCTTGGGCAAATTCTTGCATCTTTCTACCAGTAAACACAGAGCCTTGGTCTGTGGTTATGCTTTCTGGCAATCCGAACCTATAGATAATTTGTTTCTGTATAAACTCAATAATAGCCTCTTGATCAGCAACTATTAATGGTATAGCTTCGATCCACTTGGTAAAATAATTTATTCCTACCAAGATATATTTCTGTCCTTTAGACGAAGCGGGATTTATTTCTCCTATTAAATCCAATGCCCATCCTCTAAATGGCCATGGTTTAATGATTGAATGTAACTCACTTGCAGAGGCATGTTGAATCCCTGCATGTTTCTGACACTCTTCGCAACATTTAGCAAAGTCTATACAATCTTTGAGCATGTTGGGCCAATACATGCCATATCGAAATAACAGCCATTTCATTTTTTGACCCGCTTGATGTGCCCCACATGCCCCATTGTGGACTTCTGACAATGCTAAGTATGCCTCACTTTCTCCTAGGCACTTCAGTAATACGCCTTCTTGGGTCTTTTTGAACAATTCGTTTCCCATAAGGACATATGACAATGATCTATATTTTATCTTCCTATCAACATTCAGTTGGGTTTGTTAAATAACTCACCAGTGGACTTCGCCAATCTGCATCTGATAAAGTGTTTATGGCTAATATTTCGAATCCCTGTTTCTCAGCATAACCCAATTTCATACTCTCTAGATCTGATGGTGTGAATCTAGTAGCCATAACTCTATCCCTTAATTCAACTAAATCCTCAAAGTTTCTGGCAGAAACTTTATAACCCGAAGCCAACTGTGCTAAGTCATTTGCTTCTTGGTTTTCTATTCTTGGTATATGTTGAATATCCATGTATTCGAATTTCCTAAGTAGCCTGTTAACTATGACGAAGTATATCATCAGGTTTTCCTTTATGCATTTATACTCCTTTATTATTTGCTTGACCACTAATTCAGAGTCTCCTTTAATTTCGACTCTAGTTGCCCCAAATTCCAACAAAGCTTCAAGTCCAACAATGAGCGCTTCATACTCAGATTCGTTGTTCGAGCAACGAGGACCATCTAATTTATACTTGAATTTTGTTGGAATTCCTTCAGGAGAAATTAGAAGGACTCCAACACCACTTCCATTCCTGTGGGTCGAACCATCAAAGTATAATTTCCATGGTTGCATTTCGACGTAACTCATGACAGTCTGCTCAACCAACGAATGGTCCACAATGAAATCAGAAATCACTTGGCCTTTCACAGCTTTTAAAGGCATGAAAGTCAAAGAATATTCTGTTAAGGCTAAAGCCCATTTACCAACTCTGCTATGCATTATTGGTTTTGAAAGCATGTGTTTAATGACATCGAAATGAGATGAAACATAAACATCAACAGGCTTTATATAATACTTGAGTTTCATACAAGAGAAATACAAACAGAGACATAACTTTTCTAAATTGCTATATCTGGTCTCTGCATCATTCAGTACTCTACTTAAATAGTATATGGCTCTTTCGATAACATTGCTATCTTCTTGTGCTAACATACTACCTATACAAACTTCAGAGGCAGATATGTACAATCTCATGGGCTTCCCCCATGAAGGTGGAGACAAGATAGGAGGTTGAGAGAGGTATCTTTTTATCTTGTCAAATTCCTCCTGATGGGCTTCGTTCCATTCGAAGGCTTGGCCTTGCTTTAGACGAAGCAACGGAGAGAAAGCTTGGGTTCTTCCACTCAGATTTGAAATGAACCTTCTGAGGAAGTTAATCTTCCCTAGCAAAGATTGCAGCTCCCTTTTTGACGTAGGTGCTTTCGTCTCCATTATGGCTTTGGTTTTGTTCTGGTTGATCTCAATCCCTTTCTTGTGAACCACAAAGCCAAGGAAATCTCCAACCTGCACAAAAAATGCACATTTAAGGGGATTCATCTTTAAGCCATGTTTTCTCATTCGTTCGAATGATTGGCTCAAATGATGCAAATGTGTTTCTGCAGATATAGACTTGATGACTATATCATCAATATACACCTGCATAAAGGTTTCAATGAAATCATGGAAAATCGAATTCATTGCCCTTTGATAAGTTGCCCCAGCGTTCTTTAAACCAAAAGGCATCACCACCCATTCGTAAGTGCCTAAGGCTCCTGGGCAACGAAATGTTGTCTTGGCAACATCTTCTTCAGCAATGAAAATCTGATTATACCCAGAGTATCCATCTAACATACTCAAGTATTCGAACCCTGCAGCAGAGTCTACTAGCATTTCTGCCACAGGCATGGAGTACTCATCCTTAGGGGTTGCAGTGTTTAAATCCCTAAAATCTATGCAGATTCTCAAAGAACCATTTTTCTTAATAACAGGTACTATATTTGCTAACCATTCGACATACCTTGTGGTTCTGATGAATCTGCAACGCAGCAACCTTTCGATCTCAACTTTAATCTTTGTGAGAACCGCTGGTGCGAATCTTCTAGGAGTTTGTTTGATGGGCTTCTTGCCATCTTTGATTGGAAGTCTGTTCGACTAATTCCCTCTTTAAACCAGGCATTTCGTCATAATCCCATGCGAAGCAATCTTTGTTTTTCTTGAGGACTTCGATCACTTCCTGCTTGAGGCCTGGGCTAAGTTTTGCACTTATGTAGGTTATTCTTTTCGTGTTTTTTTCCCCTAAGTTCACTTCTTCGAGTGGATCCTGTGCCAACATTTTGGCACCTGAGTCTATGGGGTCCCTTTCGAAGCCTAAGGGTTCTTTATCATAGATGGCGTCCAGCCTTTGATCTATCTCAATTTCTTTAAAGGGTGAGCCTTTCGAGCCATCCCCACTTATTTCGTTCATCTTCACAGCCAGTTTATTCATTTCAGCCTCTAAGGCCGCCTTTGATTCGTTCTCAGCCATATAGGCCGAAATCCTTTCGAAAAAGGAGGACTCAGTCATGAGTAAGGTTGTCGAAGTCTCAGCCTGCTGGCCGTCTTTGTATGGTACTTTCGACTCCCTCGTCTTCACTGATTATTCTTCTATCCCAGTATAGGCCATCATGGCGAAGGGTCATATAGTAGTGAGCGTTTCTGGTTTCGTTGATTTCATCATTTGGGACACAAGGAGCAATCTTTGCCAGATGTTTGTCATAATTCCTCTTGTCAACTAAATTGACTGTTGACATGAAGTAACTCTGGTCTGCTTCGATGTTTTCCACGATCCCATCTTCTCTCCATAGAACTAATTGCTGGTGCATTGACGAAGGAACTGCCCCTACGCCATGGATCCACTCCCTTCCCAGCAACAAGTTATAGTTGGCCTTGGCTTCGATCACCATGAACATGGTGGGCCTACAGCTTGAGCCTATTGTCAAGTCCAATTGAACCACCCTCAGCGTTTTGCCCACTTTCCCTTCATAATTGGATAGAACCATATTGTGGGGCTTGATGTCCCCTTCGCGTATTTCTAACCTTTTCAGCATGAAGTGGGGTATCAAATTGACTGCGGCACCCCCATCCACTAGAACCTTATTCACGCCATGGGCACCAACTTTTGCCCGAATAAATAGTGGCTTAAGATGGTTCTTCATAGCTGGTTCTGGACGTTCGAAGAACGCATTCTGCTCCTCGACAGCCCCATTATCCATCACATAGTAGCACACAGGCCTATGCTTCATCAGGTCTATGGTATCTTCTTCCTCATATTCATCAATTTCAGTTTCCTGTCCAAACTCACAGGGAAGCACAGATACCACGTTGCAATTGAGGTTGAACGAAGACTCCCCCTCGGATTCGAAGTTATCCGTTATCATATCTTTGTCTTCTTCTGGGCCTGGAGTGTATTCCTTTGGTTCATCTAGTTGTACTTCAGAGAAAAGCCTCCTATTAACTGGGGGTTTGTCTTCAGTTTGATTTTTTGGTGTGGGTTTGTTGGTGCTAGATTCACCCTGGTTCTTTGTTGAAGGTGCCCCTTTATTTGCCACAGCTTCCCTCTCAGCCTTTCGAATCCTCTGTTTCCTTCGCCACTGGGATCTCGACATGGGGTTTCTTCCTTTGTAGTTATCTAATCTCACCTCTTCCCTCTTCGCTATGTTGAATTGCCTTCTGTATGTCATAGCATGGTGTGCGTTTCGTTTGGTGTTTCTCCATCTGTCTTTGCCTTTATCATTTCTGACTTGCAGCCATCTGTCTGTTGACCCTTTAGCAGGGAGTTTGAACGTCACTCTTCGAGCACCCTTGGGATGAGGGCTATCAGGCCTTCGTTGTTTGTATTTACTATCGAAACGTGGGCCCATCTGAACAGTTTCTTGATGGTTCCAACAAGGGGCGAAGGGGACTGTTTCGAAGGCTCTGGCCATGCTTTGATCATACACAGCAGAACACCTTGGGCATATCAAGCACTTGGTTGCCCCTTTGTAGCAGCGAAACACAAATTCCAGCAAACTTTCTCCAGCCTTAGGATAACACCTAAATAGTTGGTTATCCTGGCGCCAGTTGTTGCCAGTTCGCGCCCTCTGTACCCTCTCGAAGTTCGCAGTGATTCTCTGATTGCAGAGGATGCTGCACCTAGGGCATAGTATCATTCCTGTATCTCCCTTGTGGCACATCATGAGGTAATCCTTGAGACTAGCATCTCCAGCATGATTATCCTCCATTTTATACTTCTCTTTTTCTAAGTATCTTTCTACCTCCTCCATCTCAGAGCGAGGTCTCTCCATATCCACCATGTTTACCTCAACATCCTCCCCCTTAGCTTCATCATCTCCCCATCCTGTGGGTTTTATATCTTCAATGTGGACCTTTGAACTCTCTGGGGCAGAATATTTGACCAAATAGTCAAATTTTCCACTAGGTTCCCCTAAAGTGTCCCATATTTCTTTCTGATGGGAGGTTGGCTTCGTGATTTGGACTTTCTCTAATTCTAGCCACAGGCCTTCAGTGACCTATGTCAATTCTTGGTTTTGGTTTTCCTGGCCTTCAGTAGCCTGGATTTCTTTTGCAACAGCTAAAGGTGCTGCTTCAATCGAAGTCTCTGGTTGCTTGTGGACGTCTCCAGTGACCTCCTTATTGACTTCGACTATCACCCAACTTTCGTTTTCAGTACCTTTCTCTCCTATTGGGGCATCACTTTGGTCAGCTTCCACCATGTTAATCTCTCCAATGCATGCAGGCTCGGAGTAATTGGTGTCTGCGACGTCCAAAGGATCTTCGTCCACTTTCATTTTTGCTTTATCAGCAAACTTCAGTCTGCCATCTTTAATTGCATTCTGAATTAGGTCCCTGAAAAGAAAACACTGTGAGGTTTTGTGGCCTAGGAAAATATGATATTTGCAAAATCCTCTTTTCTTTCTCTGATCTAAAGGAGGTATTTTGACATTTGATGGCACAATGAGTTGGCCATCTTTGACAAGTAAATCAAAAATCTCGTCACATTTAGTGACATCGAAGGTATAAACCTTCTTTGGGAATTTGTCACTTTTCTCATTTTCAACAATTTCTTTCCCTTTTGTGGGAACTAATAATTTGCAGGAGTAAGGTGGTGCCTGTTTTAATTCAGCGAGGTCGATTTCGACCTCTTCGAATTCGAATTCAGGATAATCTTCTGCTTCCTCAGTTCCAACATAGGAGATCCTTTCCTTCTTGTTATTTTTAAAGACTCTGGCCTTTTCGGCCTTTAGCCTTTCGACCTGTCGAACCCTATCGGCTAACTGAGCCATATCCCTCAAATATTGAGTGTCTAGTTTCTTTCGAATAGAGTAATCCAAGCCACCAGCGGCCATTTTGACTAACTCATGTTCAGGCACTACTGTGTAACATCTGGATTTCAAAAGCCTGAATCTATTCAGATAATCATCTATGGGTTCAGTGAACTTTCTCTTGACACTGGCTAGTTCCTTCAGACTTATTTTTGATTGTCCCATGTAGAACTGTTCATGGAATAATCTCTCCAAAAGAGCCCAAGTGTCAATGGACCCAGGAGGCAAAGTGGTGAACCATGTGAAGGCGTTTTTAGTCAGGGAACTTGGGAAATATTTGATCCCGAGGTCTTAATTATTGGCTATATCTCCCGCTTCGGTTAGATATCTGGCTATATGTTCGACTATTGACTCATCGGTATCCCCAGCAAACTTTGTAAACTTAGGGACTTTGTATCCCCTTAGTAAATCAGTGTGCATTATGTAATCTAATATAGGGGAAGCATAATTTGGCCTTCTAATTCCTGTGTTGAGGCCGTTCTGGGCCATGATTCTCTCTATCATGGTGGTTAAATTATTTTCTGCCAAGATGTTATCGTTTCGAATTCTATGAACGACTGCATCAGCATCTTGGTTTCGACCCACCATGACAACCTCCCTAGGTTGTTCTTCTCGAAACTCTGGGACTTCCAGCCTTTCGACCCTTGCCCCTGGTTCCATAATTTCCCTTTGTGGGCCTTGGATCATTGGGGCTTCTAGCCTTTGTGCCCTTGCCCCCACCTTAACTTCCTCTCTGGCTGGTCTATAGGTTGGTTCGTTAGCAACTTGTTCTACAATAGGTACGTTCGCTCGAACCCCCGCCTGATTCTGCCTACGCCTCTCTGGGGGAGCAAAGAAATCTGTTATTCGACTCATGTTATCTGCGTTTTCTCTGTTTGTCACAGTCACATTTTGTACTATTGGGGCAAATATTTCCTGCATAGTTTGTGCTAACACCCCTATCATATTATGGTTACTGTCATCCATCAATTTCCTAAAAGCCAACTGGTTTTCTGTGGTTAAAATAGGCATTGCGCTATAACCCACTGACCCTTGGTTACTTGTCACAAACTGATTTTCCCCAGACCCAGACCCTAATTGTGGTGATGAATTCAATGTGGAATTGTGTAAGCCTGCCATAAAAGATGTTGGCATTCCATAAGAGGAGTTTCTGGTTCTATTACCATCGAAACCGGGTGGTCTAGTTAGTGGGGTGGCGAAATGGGTTTGTGTCCCTGATGGTGGGACGAATCCCCCAGGATAACCAATGGTTCCAGTATTTCCTAGGATCGAACTATTAGTTGATATGCCACTTATTCCATTAGTGGCTATATTATTGGTAGAGGATGCAACAAACTGTGCATTCGAAGGGATCACATTAGATGTCCCCATCGAAGCGGACATATTATTGCCTGCTGTATGTGGGGCATTTTGTTCCCCTCGTTGATTGTCAGAATTAGACATCCTGTTCAAACGTTTTCCTCTGGATAAGGGTTGGTTGCTATTGGTTATTCTACCACTTCTAAGGTTCATAAAACAACAAACTTAACACTCAGAGGGTATTCTTACAATGGTTACGTCTCAACAATCTTTATTTCTGTTCTAAATTCCGTAATGGCCAACGATTGGTCCCACCAGGTGTGCCAATTTGTTTACAGTGATTTCTGGTAAACAACCGCTAGTCCTCCAAACTATCGAATAATCTTACTGACTGTTATTCAATTTCTCTGGTAACTCGCAGGATCGACTAGATTGATCCTAGGATGTGTTGGTCATTAGGGTAACTCTCATGATCGAACTGGTATTCATGGTTGGTATTTAGAATGTTGTGTAGGTGTTTAACTTATTTCGATTTCTCTATTAAAGATCTAAAGGTGTGATCAAGTAAATGTGCGCGAAACTAAATTGCATGAATAAATGTCAATTGTAAAGACATGTAAAAACTGCATAAAAGACAAGTAAATGACTTCGAAGCATAAAAACAGTTAATGTAAAAGATTCTCTGGAATGTAAAAGATTCGAAATATGAAGAAAGCGTTTAAATGCAAGAAAACTGTAAAATGACTTTAAGTAAAAAAGGTGTTCGAATGATAAAAACTTGAAGATAAAGGCATGAAATGTATAACAGTTTCTGAAATGTAAAGTATTTGAAATGGAAAGAAAGCATTTAAATGTAAGGCATCAGTAAAAAGACTTCGAATGAAAACATTTTAAATGCAAAAGCTTGTAAATGGTATTGACATGAAGATAAAGGAAAGTACTGGAAATGATAAAGAGTTTTCATTAAATCACAAACATGTGGTGTTATCATACGTACATTGTTCGTGCATTCGTTTCCCTAGCCATGTGGTATTTTGAATGTTTCCTGAGTTTTTTATACAATAGATATGACACCCGAAATCCTAATGCTAAGACTTTTATTTATACTACTTCGACCATAACGGTCTTGCTATAAGATTCTGCCACGTTCAGAACATGCAGAGCAATGCCTCTCTCTTGCTTCCACGCGTCTTCGAATGCTCCAGCGCATATATTTCAAATTTCGAACATCCCGCTTGCATTTGAATTTCAAATGTTTTGGCACTTCTTCGCTTCGAACTCCTTTCTTAGACACAACTTTGTTATCATTTCGAGACTTCTTTGAATATATTCTCCTAACTGTCACTCGAAGCTCCAAGCTTTGATATGCCCATTCGAAGCACTGCTTCTACCATTTTTAAACATGACGTCTTGCTTTATTCCAATCGAAACGTCCAATTTACTTTGCTTATAATAATATCATCAAAATCTCCAGCCAACAGTATGTTACAACATTTGGCATCAAGAGCCTTGGTTTTAATCCATTAATCTGCTGCAAAGATGAGTATCATTTTCAATGAAAGAATTCCCACCAACCTACTGATTCTTGATTCGAAGAATTATGACAAGTGGTTCAAACAAATGAAAGTTTTGTTTGGCTATCAAAATATTCTTGAGGTGATCAAGGATGGAGTTACACCACTTGGAACAGAAGCTACAGATGCTGACAAAGCCACATTCAAGAAAGAGAGAAAGAAGGATTACAAAGCCCTCTTCTTGATTCATTCTTGTGTCGACGGTAACAACTTTGAGAAAGTTGGCGATTGCGATTCGGCAAAGCAAGCTTGGGATATCTTAGAGAAAGCTTATGCAGGGGGTTGATAAAGCAAATGTGGTGAGGTTTCAAACTCATAAGAGGTAGTTCGAGTTAACTCAAATGGAAGAAAAGGAAACGACAAATGATTATGTGACGCATATTACGCGTTTGGTGAATCAAATCAAGTCTTGTAGGAAAACTGTTTCAGAGCAGAATATTATGTCGAAGATCTTGCGTTTTTTAATGCCAAGATTCGACAACATTGTTATGGCAATAAAAGAATCGAAGGATCTTCTGACGTTGAGCAAAGATGAGCTTCAAAAATCCCTCGAGACTCATGAACAAAGGATGGATGAAAGAGAAAACGATAAAGCTAAAGCGAAGATTGCTTTACAAGCACGTATCAACGAGAAGAGTAAAATATCAAAAGGGAAATAGGCTTCAAGAGTGAAGTCAAATTTCCAGAATTTTGGTGGAAAAGATCCATAAAATTCGAAGTCTACGATAGGGCAAAAGAGAGAGAGCAGCTCCAAAGATAGTGGTCAAGGCAACTACATCAAGAAGATTGACAATAGTAGGGTGTAGTGTTTCAATTGTCATAAACTTGGTCATTCGTAAGAGATTGTAACGCAAGATCAAGGGAAAGTCAAAGCGATGAGGCTAAGGTTGTGAGACAGGAGGCAGATGACGAAAACACACTTCTGGTTATGATCAGAGGAGAATTATGACAGAAATAAGTTGTTGGACAGCAGCAGTAACAACTACAAGTTACTGGAGAGTAGCTACAGCAGCTCGAAAAAGGCTATAGAAATGCGTTCAGAGCAAAACTTAATAGTAACTGTTTAAGATGGAATCCAAGGCAGTGATGAGTGGTACTTGGATTATGGTTATTCAACACATATGACAGGTAGAAAGGATAGGTTTATTAAAATCAATCAAGCCACAAAGAATAAGGTGAAATTCACATACGACACCACTTTAGCAGCCGACGGGGTCGATGATGTTTTGATCGTGAGAAGGGGATGGTGGTTATTCCTTGATCAAAGATGTGATATACATTATGGGAATTAAGTGTAATCTATTGGGCATTAGTCAATTGGTTGAGAATAACTACATAATTCACGTGGAAATCAAGATTTTGCGTATTTTGGACTAAAATGGGGTTTTAGTCCTTAAAGCGCCTATGGCTGCTATTGTACCCCAAAATTTGCCCTCCCATAATTCTTCAAGAAATTGCCAAGTCATGCTTCAAAATTCCCCAAGGGTTGCACAGTCAAAGATCTCCTATACAGTCAAAACTAGGGTTTTTGTTCTGATCAAGAAAATGAAGTTTCCAAAGGTCCAATCAAGTCTCACATGCCTACAAATATGGTCAAGCATCCTCATATCAAGTTTCAAGACATTCAGCACAAAATTGCACAGTCAAAACCCTAATTGCACTACAGTCAATTGTAGGGGCAAAATGGTCATTTGACAGTCAAAGGTTCAAATTTTTGGTCAACATATCATTATGAAGCCACAAACATCATTTGATCAATGCTTGATCATGATTCTCAAAATTTGGCTCAGAAATCATCAAGATGCAAAAGTTTCCTTATTTGGACAGCTGAAAAAGTCAACTGAAATTGACCAGGGCATAACTTTCACATGGATTATCAGAAAAATTCCATCAAAAGCTCATTTTGAATAGAAAGACATTTCCTACAACTCATCTTCATACTTCAAGTCCAAGAAATGCTCTCACAAAAAGTTATCAATTTCAACATTATAGGTCATTTTCAAAAGTCAACAAAAAGGGACTTTAAGTCAAAGGCCATAACTTGAGATTGGTAAATCAAAATGACATGGGACCAAATTCATTGGTTAGAGGACTCAAAGACCTTTCCAAAATGTCCAAGAACATGAGAAAAGCTTAAAAATTGAGCAAGTTATGCCTTGTGGAAGTTGGGAAATTTTTGGATATTTTGAAAAGTCAACATTACTTCAAATGACCTAAAATTGCTAATGGGCCCATTTTTCTTCCATAATTCATCATCCATGACATGTGCACGACCACTTGGCCCAAAGGGAAGTATTTTCTCATTTTTTATTTTTTATTTGAATTTTTATCTATAATAATTCATTTAAATCAATTAAATATGTGAAAAATATTTAACTTAACCTAACCAATCTTTTTATACATGTTTTAACCTCAAGATTTCGTGCTTGTACCAATATGGAAAGATTTGGGTTGATTGGCTTGATTTTGAACCAAAAACACATGGAAAAAGATATGGAAAAATATTAGAAAATCAAATTTCCAAAATCAATGAATGCAATGGATTTGATTGATTCTTTGTGACCTAATTCACTACTACATATGCCAGGATCACAACCCTAATGAGAATAGACACTAAGCTGCGCCCAAGAGCCATTGTAGAACTTGAAATTTCTCTCTAAAACCTCAACTCTGAAAATCACATTGGGAGGCGATTCAAGACAGAATTTGTGTTTCAATAGCTTGCTCAAAGGTCATTGGACATATTCCAATCAAAAACAACAATCAAAACGCAAGGAATTGGTATACAACATTCCAAATATTTCATAAAAAACTCATAATCGTGTTCTCAAATTTAGGCATTTTCATAACATTTTATTCATGGATTCTTATTCCTCATTTGATTCTGAAGCTAACCAATGCATTTAATTGTCTTTTTATTTGCTATACGCGATTATGCCATGTTTGAGTTTTAGGGTTTGCAGAGTTTGAAATTGGGGATTTTGAAACGAGGAAAAATTGAGACTCAAGACTACCACCATTCAACTCAGCGCTTCTGGACGACCTCAAATATACCCTTGCGCCTAATTTATGATTGCCCTAGTGCTAATCGCTATTTTCCCAAAAGCCACCTAACAAAACGCGTGTAAAACCGTTGCTCAATATTTTGTGTTTCAGGAATAGCGAAGAAGACGATCTCGTGGCACACGCTGATTGGCTTGTTTAAATCTCGCGCGCGTTTCCAAAGCCATTGACCATTTTCTTTTATAATATTTACTTGTTATATTAATATACAGATAAACAAAGCGCTTAAGTGGCAAACGTGTTGGTTGGAAAGGTACATGACCTGGGTTCGAGCCCCAGGTCTTACATGTTTCCATATTATTTTTCAGTAACAATTCCCATGCGCTTCAAGGCTGCAGACGCACCATACACCTTCTCCACCAAGCCATCCACGCGTCCTGGGAGATCAAATCAAAGGCATAGATCTCAAGAACACGTTGCACCCTGGTCCACGCTTCAGCATGCTACTCAAAAAAGTCAAACAGGCCAAGATTGTTGGGCCAGAATTTCCAGGATCTAACCTCCATATTGGGGTCTGAACCCCCAGGTTTGCACATTATTTTTATTTTCTTTACTTTTTTTTTGTATTATTATTTTTATTCCTTTTAATTATTATTTGTCCAATTTAATTAATTGTTCTCATAAATATAAAAATACATATAAAAATCAAAAAAGATAAAAATGTAATAAATATTTTATTTTAATATTTCTTGTAAATAAATGCATGTAAATTAATTAGTTTAAATTAGGGTTTTAATTTTAATTCCTTTCATAACAAAAATCTTAAAAAAATTATAGAACTAGGTTTAATTAATGTTTTATTCCTTTTTAATTTTTTTTCTTTTTCACAATAATATTATTATTTTATTTTATTTACATAATTAAACTTGTAAATTAATTAGGTTTAAATTAGGTTAAAATTCAACATATTTCTTAATAAATTAAAAAATAACTAGAATTAGGATTTGCGTCGTACTTTGATTAATTCTTTTTCTATTAAATCTTAAAACACTAAAAAACACCAAAAAAAAACAAATTCTCGCTTTCTTTTAATTTTAATTTTAATTCCTCATTAATTTTAATTTTTGCAAAAGGGTCCAACGCCCATGTTCTTAATTTTTATTCGCATATTTATTTTATTTTGCTTAAATATTTATGTACATCTCCCGAAGCCATGTAAATTACTTCTCGCACTTTTAATTCTTTTAATTTCTTTATTTTCCGTCAAATCGGGTCCTGGTTAATTTTGGCGATGTGGACCCGTGCCGTTTGTAATAGCTTAGAATTTACTTTTCTCGCAAATATTTTAACTGATAATCAAAAGCATGAAAGACTGTATGGACAAAATAAAATCAAGCGTAGATCACCAATGCATGACAAGACAAACAATAAACTGAAAACGACACACAAATCGCACACACCACCCCTAGGGTACGCCTCACTGTTGCCTTGCCTTCGAAAGGTGATCGTCGAGTAGAGGATGTCTTAGTAAGTCCTCATGATCCGGGAACCTGGCATGAGGGTAGCTTCTAAGGTGTCTTCCCATTGCTCTGGTGATCACCATGTCCCGAACCTCGAATTGACCCGAACACCTCCAACGGTGGTGTTACCTACCTCTCAATGGTGGGATGGCACTACTTTAAAGGACATCTACACAGACGAATTCCTTAGGGTAGGTAGACGACTCTAGATACTTGCTCTAATTTCAAAACAAATAAAAAAAAAATACTTTTCACACCGACACCTTTTCAAAAAGCTTTCGAAAGCATTTTTTCAAACACTCTTAAGGACCGATACAAGAGTCGAACTGGAATTTTCAAAGAAACTTTTTTAAAACCCACATTGAAAAGCAAATAAACCATTTTTGAAAACACAATGAGCAAGTATCTAAGAGCCCATGGATAACCATGGATAGAAAGGGTGCTAACACCTTCCCTTTCTATAATCTACCTCCCGAACCGAGAGAAATCTCTTTAAGGAATTTTTCTGTGCTTTTGTCCTTTCCATTTGGAGAAAATAAAAGACGGTGGCGACTCTTGCTTCTGCGACATTTCGCGAACCAGCGTTAAACAGTCAGTTCCAGATCCACCGATCACAGAACTGGCGACTCTGCTGGGGAATTATCTTATAAAGTGGGGTGTACCTTAGGATTAAGATCACTGTGTTTTCAATTGTCTTCTTTGCTTGCTTTATTATTGTGGGTTGCTTGGGAGTTCTATAAATCCTAACCCGGATCTGGGGATACCTTCTTAGAAAGTAGCAACAAGGCTGTGAGGGAACTGTGCAGGGTATACCGACATGGTTGAAACAGTCTGCTACGTTGATGTGGCACTTTGGTGTGTACCGGTAACCCTTGAGTTCAGTCAAGGAGAGTACGGGGCCTCCGCGTGGTGTCGTGAAGCATCAACAAACCTTAGGAACCTTAATTGAACTATCTTGGCCTCTTTAGGGTAGTGAGATAACTGACTTTGGTGCAGTCCGAGGTTGGTTGATACTCGTTACTACACTCAATTGAGGGTTGCTTTCCTGGAATATTTCGGTCGCCAGTCCAGTGGCTAAATCGAAACGATGAACAATGAAAGCAATCCCGTGATATTGGGAACCTTAGAACCCAGTTACTTTGATTAGGACAGGTTAAACCCACCAACTTCAAGAGGGTACTACCCAGACCCCATGCTGGCCTTAAACCTTAAGGGCTTGTCTTGTGTGCCTTGTATGCCTTACATGTTTGTCTTTGTAAATATCTGTGGTGTACTTAATCATAGCATCATGACATCATCCAGCATCATATGCATTGACTAACCATTTCAGGGGTTCGGATTTTCATCTTTGTTCTTGTTTTGTAGGACATGGAAACTGTTCGTAGAAAGACAATCCAAGTCAGTCTTGTAAGGATCCCTCCTCAACTTAAGGAGCTTATATCCAGGATTCCCGAGAACTCTTCATTCAGTGAAAGACATGGAAGCCTCATCAGCTTGGTCAACACCAACATTGAGGAAGATATGATAAAAGTCCTGTTCCAATTCTTTGATCCTCTGCATCACTGTTTCACCTTCTTGGACTATCAGTTGGTACCTACATTGGAGGAGTTCTCCCGGCTCCTGAAGATCCCTATCCTTGATCAGCTACCCTTCAACGGTACAGAAAAGGAACCTAAGCTTGAAGAGATTGCTAAAGCCTTGCACCTACAGTCATCTGACCTCAAGGGACATTGGGAAGTTAGAAGTGGTATCAAAGGGTTCTTAGCCAGGTTTCTGTTTGAAAAGGCCCATGAATGTTGGAACTCCCTTGACTTGCAAGCTTTTGAAGAGGTTGTGGCCCTCCTTGTCTATGGTTTGGTGTTGTTCCCTAATCCAGATCAGCTTATTGATATCAGTGCTGTTCAGATCTTTATGTCCAGGAATCCTATACCTACGTTGCTGGGGGACATCCTTCACTCATGTTACACTCGAACCATGAGAAAAAGAGGTGTCCTTATGTGTTGCACTCCTCTCCTGGGAAGGTGGTTTATTTCGCACCTTCCACAATCAGTCCTGAAGAATAAGCGGGGTTTGAGGTGGTCACAACGGTTGATGACTCTCACACATGCAGATATACATTGGTGCCCTAGGTCCAGAGAAGATGTCACTATCATTGATCGTTGCGGGGAGTACCCTAATGTTCCTTTACTAGGAATCAGAGGAGGTATTACTTATAGCCCATGCCTGGCTTGGAGACAGTTTGGTTATGCTCGGAGGGATGGTCCTCATGACATGTTAATTCCTGACATAGTTTTTGACTTCGACAACGATACTCAAGGACTTCGCCAGAGATTTATCAGAGCCTGGAGGATGCCAAATAGGATAGACAGCAAGACACTGGGGCACAGGAACTCCATCCCGTTGGAACCTTATCTCAAGTGGGTACGCGCCCGCTCTCAGAAGTTAGTGATGCCTTATCCTCACATGCTCCCAGTAATCAAAGAACCAGTCTTGGAAGGGGAAATGCCCTGCACTATTCAGCACCCTGATATACCCACATCCTGGGAAGAGATGCAGAAGAGCTGGATCCAGCTTAAGGAAGAACGGAATTCTCTTGAGACTAGTCTACATGCCAGTGAAAAGAAGGTCTTGGAGCTCACCCGTCTGTTGCATGAGGAGAGGAATCTCAACACCTATATAGCTCCAAAGAGGATGCGTAGCATATTTTGGGATTGATTTGATTTTTGTGTTATTTTGCCCATGAGGCTTTGATGTATTAAACAATGATTTCCTTAATGATAACGTGTGTTCCTTTTTGTCTACAACAAATTTGAACTTTCGAACCCTTGAATGCATTGCATAAACACATATCATTCATCATGTGCATAGCAGGTTTTTCCTCTTTTCAGGTTGCTTACAGTTCTTCGCTGTTTATTTCAGCATCATGAATCCCGAATCTGCATCAACTGAGACATCAATCAAGGCTCTTCAGGTGCAGAATGCACAATTCCAGGAATTAATCAAGGGTTTGGCTCAGGGCCAAGAAGAACTGAAGGCTATGCTCCTGAAGAAGGAGAAGAAGAAGAAGAGGAGAACTGTTCTGTTCAACTCGGGCCGAAGGTTTGGCAATACTCTGCAGCATGAAGAGGCTGGTTCTTCTGTTGGCAAGAGTAGTCCTCAGGCAGAAGCAAGGGTTCCTAGTCCGGTAGTCTCCGACAACGAGACTGATTTTGATGAAGAGCAGTACCCTCCTGCAGACGACAAATACAAGCAACTGGAGGATAGGTTGAAGGCTATGGAGATTCAACAGGTACCGGGGCTGGATTTCGGAGATCTGGGTTTGTCAACTGGTGTGATCATCCCTCACAAGTTCAAAGCACCATCCTTCTCTAAGTATGACGGGGCGTCTTGTCCCAAACTGCATCTAAGGTCCTATGTTCGGAAAATTCAACCGTACTCTGCGGACAAGAATTTATGGATCCACTTCTTCCAGGAGAGTCTTTCAGGGACTCATCTCGAATGGTTCTATCAGCTGGATGGGACCAAGGTTCGTAACTGGGAGGAGTTGGCTACTGCTTTCTATAAGCAGTATCAGTATAATGCCGACCTTGCCCCCACACGTACCCAACTCCAGGGTATGTCGTTAGGTGCAAGCGAAGGTTTTAAAGAGTACGCTCAGAAGTGGAGAGACCTGGCTGGCAGGGTGCAGCCACCTTTGACTGATCGGGAGCTGGTAGACATGTTCTTGGGGACCCTATCTGGGCCGTTTTTCAACCATCTGATCGGGAATTCTTCTGCTGGGTTCACTGATTTGATCCTAACTGGAGAGAGAATTGAGGCTGGGCTGAAGTCTGGGAAGATTGCGAAGGGTGCATCGTCTAGTTCGGAAAAGAAACCCTTCAAGAAGGAGTCTAGTGCCGTGTATGGTTCCAGGAAATCAGAGAGACCTGAGCGCCGCCAATCTGTCAGTGCGGTAATGATTGCTAAGCCTGCTGCCGCTCCTCGGCCGACCAATCCTCAAAGGGCTGAAAGACCCCGGAGGGAGTTTACCCGGTTAAGCATGACCCTATCGCAGATCCTGCCACAGTTGCTATCCACTAATTTGGTGACTGTCAGGGAGGCTCCGAAGTTCCCCAATACTGCATCTCCTAAGTACAACCCAAATGCTCGTTGTGCTTACCATTCAGATAGCTCGGGGCATACCACTGATGACTGTTGGGCATTAAGGAACAAGCTGCAGGACCTCATTGACGCCAAGGAGGTACAGTTTGAGGCATCTGAGAAGCCTAATGTGGTGACAGCTCCCCTGCCTGCTCATGGAGTGAACGCTATTGAGGACGAGGAAGAAGTGGATGAAGTTGAGTTTGATAGCTGGATCTACCCGGCAACCGACGGTGGACTTAACAATTGGAGCGCAAAAGACAATCTCCCTGTTTCTCTTGTTACTGAGTAATGAATTCCTATGTTTTGTTATTTTGTAATAAACAATAAATAAACTCTATGGCCCGGTGTCTTACCCGAGGCACCGTGGTATCATTTGTGAGGGCATATAAATTGTCATTTCATATATCATGAATGAAAATCTTGGACGTATTTTTTCGCATTGCAAATTTTATGCTCCTTTTCTGTCTTTCTTTCCTTTACATATATTTCAAAACAGCTGTATTTACACACACACTCACTCATACAGGTTCCAATCCACTCTGGATCCCACTGACAACAACCCTGCTACTGCCAGTTATGACTTCGAAAATCCGATCAACTTAGCCGAAGACAAAGGTGAAGATGATTGCGAAGTGCCTGGCGAGCTTGCAAGACTGTTGCTTCAGGAGGAAAGGGCAATTCAACCCCATGAAGAGCCAGTGGAAACAATCAACCTGGGTACTGAAGAAGACAGGAAAGAGGTAAAAATTGGTGCTAACCTAGAGCTCAGCGTGAAGCAACGGTTAACCAAGATGTTACATGACTATATGGAGATCTTTGTCTGGTCCTACGAAGACATGCCCAGATTGGATACCGATATTGTGGTCCATCACTTGCCAACTAAGGAAGACTGCCCTCCAGTTAAGCAAAAGGTCCGTCGGATGCGTCCAGAGATGTCTGAGAAGATTAAGGCCGGGGTTATGAAACAGTTTGATGCTGGGTTTCTTGCAGTGACTTCTTACCCGCAGTGGGTTGCTAATGTAGTGCCGGTACCTAAGAAAGACGGTAAGGTCAGAATGTGTGTCGACTACAGGGATCTGAACAGGGCCATCCCCAAGGATGACTTTCCCTTACCTCACATTGATGTCCTTATTGATAATACGGCTCAGCACAAGGTATTCTCTTTCATGGATGGCTTTTCAGGTTACAATCAGATCAAAATGGCACCTGAAGACATGGAGAAGACTACATTTGTTACTCAGTGGGGGACCTTCTGTTACAAGGTCATGCCATTTGGATTAAAGAATGCTGGGGCAACCTACCAACGTGCCATGGTTGCTTTATTTCATGATATGATCCATCATGAGATAGAAGTGTATGTTGACGACATGATCGCAAGGTCCCAGACTGAGGAAGAGCACTTAGATCATCTGCAAAAGTTGTTTGACCGGTTGAAACTGTACAAGCTGAGATTAAACCCGAACAAGTGCACCTTCGGGGTAAGATCGGGAAAGTTACTAGGCTTCGTGGTCAGTGATAAAGGTATTCAAGTGGACCCTGCTAAAGTCAAAGCTATTCAAGATATGCCAGTTCCCAGGACAGAGAAGGAGGTCAGAGGCTTTTTAGGACGCCTGAATTACATTGCTCGGTTCATCTCACATCTGACTGCTACCTGTGAGCCAATCTTCAAGTTGCTGAAGAAAGATCAGGTAGTACGTTGGAACGATGAATGTCAGGCTGCTTTTGACAGAATCAAGGAGTATCTCCAAGAACCACCTATCCTTATGCCACCGGTTGAAGGGAGACCTCTGATACTATATCTAACAGTGCTTGACAACTCAATGGGGTGTGTGCTGGGGCAGCATGACGAGTCTGGCCGAAAAGAGCATGCCATTTATTACCTTAGCAAAAAGTTTACCGACTGTGAGACCCGATACTCACTGCTTGAGAAAACTTGTTGCGCTTTGGTATGGGCTGCTCGCCGGCTGAGACAGTATATGCCGACTCACACTACCTTGTTGATCTCAAAGATGGATCCTATAAAGTACATATTCGAAAAGCCTGCTCTGTCTGGGAGAATTGCAAGATGGCAGATGATCTTGACGGAATACGACATTCAGTATACAACCCAGAAAGCCATCAAAGGAAGTGTATTGGCAGACCACCTGGCACATCAAGCTGTAGATGATTATCAGTCAATGAACTTTGAATTTCCGGATGAGAGCATCATGATAGTGACTGATTGTGAAGTACCTGGACCGGATGAAGGACCTGAACCAGGATCCCGATGGTCTATGCACTTTGACGGAGCATCCAATGCTTTGGGAAATGGTATCGGCGCCATCATCATATCACCTCAAGGTACTCATACTCCACTCACTGCCCGGCTGTGTTTCAACTGTACCAACAACATGGCGGAGTATGAGGCATGCATCATGGGTCTTCAAGCCGCGATCGACCTAAGAATCAAGTTTCTGAGTGTCTTCGGAGATTCCGCTCTTGTGATCAATCAGATCAAATGAGAGTGGGATACGAAACATCCAAACCTGATCCCTTACAGAGAATGTGTGTTGACCCTGATCCCCCACTTCACAGAGATCACCTTTGAACACTTTCCAAGAGAAGAGAATCAGTTGGCGGACGCGTTAGCTACAATGTCTTCTATGTTCAAAGTTAAATGGGATAATGAGGCTCCCCGGATCATCATCTAGAAACTGAACGAACCGGCATACTGTTGCGATCTCGAAACTGAATTAGTAACTGAGAAGCCTTGGTACTATGAGGTGAAGAGATACTTGGAAACTCAGGAATACCCTGAAGGTGCCTCTATCAATGATAAGAAGTTCCTGAGAAGGTTCGCAACAAAGTTCTTCCTTAGCAACGGCATCTTGTACAAGCGAAACCATGATTCAACCTTACTGCGTTGTGTGGATAAGACTGAAGCAGAAAGAATAATGGAAGAGCTACATGAAGGGACCTTTGGTACACACTCCAGTGGACACACTATGGCTAAGAAGATCCTACGGGCAGGATATTACTGGTCCACAATGGACATGCCAACATTCCAGGACATGCCATAAGTGCCAGATTTATGCAGACAAGGTGCATGTTCCTCCAGTTCCCCTGAATGTTCTGACTGCGCCTTGGCCGTTTGCAATATGGGGCACAAACATGATCGGCGAGATTAAACCTACGACATCCAATGGGAATCGCTTCATCCTGGTGGCGATTGATTACTTTACGAAGTGGGTTGAGGCAGCATCCTATGCTACGGTAACCAAGACTGTTGTAGCACGGTTCATTCGGCACAACCTGATCTGTCGGTACGGCGTCCCTGAGAGAATAATTACAGACAACGGTACCAATCTGAACAACAAGATGATCGCTGAGCTCTGCGAACAGTTCAAAATACAGCACCACAATTCTTCTCCTTACAGACCGAAGATGAATGGGGCTGTAGAAGCAGCAAATAAGAATATCAAGAAAATCGTGCAGAAGATGACAATGACTTATAAAGATTGGCACGAGATGTTACCATTTGCTCTACATGGATATCGTACCTCAGCTAGGACGTCAACCGGGGCAACTCCTTTCTCTCTGGTTTATGGCATGGAGGCAGTCTTGCCGATCGAAGTGCAAATACCCTCTCTCCGGATAATGAAGGATGCAAATCTAAACGAAGATGATTGGATCCAGACACGACTTGATCAGCTCAACCTCATTGATGAAAAGAGACTTGCTGCTATCTGTCATGGTCAGACGTATCAGAAACGGATGATCAGGGCATTTAACAAAAAGGTTAGACCACAGGAATATCAAGTTGGGGATCTGGTAATCAAGAGAATCATCCTCCCTCAGAGTGATCCAAGGGGCAAATGGACCCCTACGTACGAAGGGCCATTTGTGGTTAAGCATGTGTTCTCAGGAGGAGCCATGATATTAACCAATATGGATGGTGACGACCTTCCTCACCCCGCCAATGCAGACATAGTAAAAAAATACTACGCATGAAAAAAAGACCCGCTAGGCTGACATGCCTAGGCAAAAGTTAGGGTTTCCCGTCGAACCAAAAAGGTTCGGGCAAAATGAAGGGATGAAAATGAAAAAATCTGTACACCCGGCAAGTCGAAAACCTGAAAAGGCGGCTTGGGCAAAAATGGGTATCCCGGTGGACTGAAAACCCGAAAGGGCGGTCCAGGCAAAAATTAGGGATAAAGCGTAATACTATGTCTCATTGATCACTTTGCATCCAGAATCCGGTATCTACATCAAGTTCAGACGGCATCGATCAGTCAGCTTCACCTTCAACCAAGGTCATCAAGTGATGAGACGCTCAGAGTTATAGAGGCAATAGCAGAGCTGAAACCCAGTGGGATCATTCATATTTCACACAACTGTTTTATCTTCTCTTGTACAAAATTTGTATAAACTCTTTTGTTCGGCGGCGTTCTCTTACTAGGACGTCAGCCTCTTGTACACAAAACGCCTATTTTCAGGCCATTCAAAAATCAATACAAATATATTTTCAACTAAACGTGCCCAAGTGTTTTTCTTTTTCTGTTTTGTTTTACGAAGAACGTCCAAGGTTCAATTTGTGATATATGCATTGACAATAATTTGCTAACTCATAAATATTTGCATACGAAACAAAGGATTTTATTACAGGTGACACTAGAAACAGGGGCAATAAAGAGTCGCATAAGCAATCTGATTGTCCTATCCTCCAAGGTACCAAGGTAGGTTCAGCTAAAGAACATGACCAAGTACATCTTAATCCCCCAGAGAGTCAGCAGCCAATACACTCTTCTCCAAGCAGAATTATCAAATCTTAAGGAAGATTGAGTGTCCTCCAGCAGATCTCAACATTTCCCCCAGCAATATACATATATTCTTAACAAGCATCCTCGGCAGTCTTGGCCTAAAGATTATTCCCCGGCGGCATATCAGCATTCAAAGGAATCACTTCCCTCGTATATCAAAACTTCCCAGAAGAGTCCAATCCAGCTTCCCCAGAAAAGTTGAAATTCATCTCCCCAAGCAGTAAGCTTATCCCCAGTAGATTCTGGAAGCTTATCCCCTCGCAGAGCACGAACGCGTCTCCCGGCTTTATTTAAAGAGTTATTTCCTTAATCGGATATAACTGGGTTATCCTCAGCCAAAAGCCACGGAAAGAGCGTCCTCGACGAAGTCTTCTTACCCTAGCGAAGTCCATCAACACTTCCAACAACAAGGGTATCCCCAGCAAGTTATTATCAACACTCAGCAAGGCATCCCTCTTCCCACAGAGTATTGCTTCCCAGCATGGTCGCTAGAGTATCTTTTCTCCCCGCAGAATCTTCCATTTGCCAAGTTTATTCCGCAACGGAGTCATCTTCTCCTACCAGTATTCTTGCAGTTATCATCCCCAGCGGAAGCAAAATCTATTCTCCAACATCAGCCCAGGAATGACTTCCCGGCACCCGTCAAGGATTTACTTTCCTAGACGCAAAACACATTCATAAAATATCACATACATCATTATAGCATGCATAGATGCATTATGTCATACAAATCTCATTTATGTTGAGAACATCATTGCTTGATCCATATGATGCATTGCATATGACTGACCTTTACCTTTCAGGAAGGATGCAGTTGAAATTCTCAATCATATTTCAAGACCTAGACCGGTTCAGTTAATCGACTCAAAAAATTTCTTATCCAGTCCCAGGCCTTCTCTAGTCCGGCTAAATCGACTCCCAACAGATTTTTCTGATAAAGACTCAGCAGAAGTTATTCCAGATTATAATTTCCTATTGGTCCTCTCTCCGACGGTGCATGAGATTTCCATATTAGGGTTTTCTTTAAAATTATAATTTTCAGATGGGTTCCCTCTCCGACGGTGAGTGAGGTGGTAAGTCCTTTTCAGATGTTTCCCTCTCCGACGGTGAGTGAGGTGATAGTCTCCTATGGTTCCCTCTCCGACGGTGAGTGAGGTGGTAAGTCCTTTTCAGATGTTTCCCTCTTCGACGGTGAGTGAGGTGATAGTCTCCTATGGTTCCCTCTCCGACGGTAAGTGAGGTGGTAAGTCCTTTTCAGATGTTTCCCTCTCCGACGGTGAGTGAGGTGATAGTCTCCTATGGTTCCCTCTCCGACGGTGAGTGAGGTGGTAAGTCCTTTCCAGATGTTTCCCTCTCCAACGGTGAGTGAGGTGATAATCTCCTATGGTTCCCTCTCCGACGGTGAGTGAGGTGGTAAGTCCTTTTCAGATGTTTCCCTCTCCGACGGTGAGTGAGGTGATAGTCTCCTATGGTTCCCTCTCCGACGGTGAGTGAGGTGGTAAGTCCTTTTCAGATGTTTCCCTCTCTGACGGTGAGTGAGGTGATAGTTTCAAGATGTTTCCCTCTCCGACGGCGAGTGAGGTGATAATCTCCTTATGGTTCCCTCTCCGACAGTGAGTGAGGCGATAATTCCTTTTCTTATGGTTCCCTCTCCGACGGTGAGTGAGGTGACAATTCCCTTTCAGATTATAATCGCCTATTGGTTCTCTTCCCGATACTGCAAAGATGGAAATTCCCACCAAGATTTTCTCAACGGGCGTTGTTGAAGTTAAAGTCGCCCAAGGTTCTCTTACCGTTCATGCTAAGGCAGTAATCATCCCTGGTTCATTCATCATCTTGTGAAGCTCCAGACTCAGCTCCTGTAACCAGTCAGGACACATCTATACCAAGCATCTGAAAACCAACTCCTGCAACGTGTCAGGTACTCATTTTTCAATTTTGCAGGTACACAGGTTCTCGCTAAGGAATCTTTTTACGCAATCAACACCCAGATGGCATCTATAAGCCCATCATCCCATCCAGCAACCTCTAAATGGCATCTATAAGCCCATTCCACCATCACTGCTTCTATGTGAGCGCAAATTTCTGGGCACTCTGGTGTCCAATCATCTCCCACCCTCGGATTACGAAAGGCACGTCAGCCAATCTGCATCCTCAGGTCTAAGAATATTGAACAGGGGCAACTGTTGTACCCCAAAATTTGCCCTCCCATAATTCTTCAAGAAATTGCCAAGTCATGCTTCAAAATTCCCCAAGGGTTGCACAGTCAAAGATCTCATATACAGTCAAAACTAGGGTTTTTGTTCTGATCAAGAAAATGAAGTTTCCAAAGGTCCAATCAAGTCTCACATGCCTACAAATATGGTCAAGCATCCTCATATCAAGTTTCAAGACATTCAGCACAAAATTGCACAGTCAAAACCCTAATTGCACTACAGTCAATTGTAGGGGCAAAATGGTCATTTGACAGTCAAAGGTTCAAATTTTTGGTCAACATATCATTATGAAGCCACAAACATCATTTGATCAATGCTTGATCATGATTCTCAAAATTTGGCTCAGAAATCATCAAGATGCAAAAGTTTCCTTATTTGGACAGTTGAAAAAGTCAACTGAAATTGACCAGGGCATAACTTTCACATGGATTATCAGAAAAATTCCATCAAAAGCTCATTTTGAATAGAAAGACATTTCCTACAACTCATCTTCATACTTCAAGTCCAAGAAATGCTCTCACAAAAAGTTATCAATTTCAACATTATAGGTCATTTTCAAAAGTCAACAAAAAGGGACTTTAAGTCAAAGGCCATAACTTGAGATTGGTAAATCAAAATGACATGGGACCAAATACATTGGTTAGAGGACTCAAAGACCTTTCCAAAATGTCCAAGAACATGAGAAAAGCTTTAAAATTGAGCAAGTTATGCCTTGTGGAAGTTGGGAAATTTTTGGATATTTTGAAAAGTCAACATTACTTCAAATGACCTAAAATTGCTAATGGGCCCATTTTTCTTCCATAATTCATCATCCATGACATGTGCACGACCACTTGGCCCAAAGGGAAGTATTTTCTCATTTTTTATTTTTTTATTTGAATTTTTATCTATAATAATTCATTTAAATCAATTAAATATGTGAAAAATATTTAACTTAACCTAACCAATCTTTTTATACATGTTTTAACCTCAAGATTTCGTGCTTGTACCAATATGGAAAGATTTGGGTTGATTGGCTTGATTTTGAACCAAAAACACATGGAAAAAGATATGGAAAAATCTTAGAAAATCAAATTTCCAAAATCAATGAATGCAATGGATTTGATTGATTCTTTGTGACCTAATTCACTACTACATATGCCAGGATCACAACCCTAATGAGAATAGACACTAAGCTGCGCCCAAGAGCCATTGTAGAACTTGAAATTTCTCTCTAAAACCTCAACTCTGAAAATCACATTGGGAGGCGATTCAAGACAGAATTTGTGTTTCAATAGCTTGCTCAAAGGTCATTGGACATATTCCAATCAAAAACAACAATCAAAACGCAAGGAATTGGTATACAGCATTCCAAATATTTCATAAAAAACTCATAATCGTGTTCTCAAATTTAGGCATTTTCATAACATTTTATTCATGGATTCTTATTCCTCATTTGATTCTGAAGCTAACCAATGCATTTAATTGTCTTTTTATTTGCTATACGCGATTATGCCATGTTTGAGTTTTAGGGTTTGCAGAGTTTGAAATTGGGGATTTTGAAACGAGGAAAAATTGAGACTCAAGACTACCACCATTCAACTCAGCGCTTCTGGACGACCTCAAATATACCCTTGCGCCTAATTTATGATTGCCCTAGTGCTAATTGCTATTTTCCCAAAAGCCACCTAACAAAACGCGTGTAAAACCGTTGCTCAATATTTTGTGTTTCAGGAATAGCGAAGAAGACGATCTCGTGGCACACGCTGATTGGCTTGTTTAAATCTCGCGCGCGTTTCCAAAGCCATTGACCATTTTCTTTTATAATATTTACTTGTTATATTAATATACAGATAAACAAAGCGCTTAAGTGGCAAACGTGTTGGTTGGAAAGGTACATGACCTGGGTTCGAGCCCCAGGTCTTACATGTTTCCATATTATTTTTCAGTAACAATTCCCATGCGCTTCAAGGCTGCAGACGCACCATACACCTTCTCCACCAAGCCATCCACGCGTCCTGGGAGATCAAATCAAAGGCATAGATCTCAAGAACACGTTGCACCCTGGTCCACGCTTCAGCATGCTACTCAAAAAAGTCAAACAGGCCAAGATTGTTGGGCCAGAATTTCCAGGATCTAACCTCCATATTGGGGTCTGAACCCCCAGGTTTGCACATTATTTTTATTTTCTTTACTTTTTTTTTGTATTATTATTTTTATTCCTTTTAATTATTATTTGTCCAATTTAATTAATTGTTCTCATAAATATAAAAATACATATAAAAATCAGAAAAGATAAAAATGTAATAAATATTTTATTTTAATATTTCTTGTAAATAAATGCATGTAAATTAATTAGTTTAAATTAGGGTTTTAATTTTAATTCCTTTCATAACAAAAATCTAAAAAAAATTATAGAACTAGGTTTAATTAATGTTTTATTCCTTTTTAATTTTTTTTCTTTTTCACAATAATATTATTATTTTATTTTATTTACATAATTAAACTTGTAAATTAATTAGGTTTAAATTAGGTTAAAATTCAACATATTTCTTAATAAATTAAAAAATAACTAGAATTAGGATTTGCGTCGTACTTTGATTAATTCTTTTTCTATTAAATCTTAAAACACTAAAAAACATCAAAAAAAAACAAATTCTCGCTTTCTTTTAATTTTAATTTTAATTCCTCATTAATTTTAATTTTTGCAAAAGGGTCCAACGCCCATGTTCTTAATTTTTATTCGCATATTTATTTTATTTTGCTTAAATATTTATGTACATCTCCCGAAGCCATGTAAATTACTTCTCGCACTTTTAATTCTTTTAATTTCTTTATTTTCCGTCAAATCGGGTCCTGGTTAATTTTGGCGATGTGGACCCGTGCCGTTTGTAATAGCTTAGAATTTACTTTTCTCGCAAATATTTTAACTGATAATCAAAAGCATGAAAGACTGTATGGACAAAATAAAATCAAGCGTAGATCACCAATGCATGACAAGACAAACAATAAACTGAAAATGACACACAAATCGCACACACCACCCCTAGGGTACGCCTCACTGTTGCCTTGCCTTCGAAAGGTGATCGTCGAGTAGAGGATGTCTTAGTAAGTCCTCATGATCCGGGAACCTGGCATGAGGGTAGCTTCTAAGGTGTCTTCCCATTGCTCTGGTGATCACCATGTCCCGAACCTCGAATTGACCCGAACACCTCCAACGGTGGTGTTACCTACCTCTCAATGGTGGGATGACACTACTTTAAAGGACATCTACACAGACGAATTCCTTAGGGTAGGTAGACGACTCTAGATACTTGCTCTAATTTCAAAACAAATAAAAAAAAATACTTTTCACACCGACACCTTTTCAAAAAGCTTTCGAAAGCATTTTTTCAAACACTCTTGAGGACCGATACAAGAGTCGAACTGGAATTTTCAAAGAAACTTTTTTAAAACCCACATTGAAAAGCAAATAAACCATTTTTGAAAACACAATGAGCAAGTATCTAAGAGCCCATGGATAACCATGGATAGAAAGGGTGCTAACACCTTCCCTTTCTATAATCTACCTCCCGAACCGAGAGCAATCTCTTTAAGGAATTTTTCTGTGCTTTTGTCCTTTCCATTTGGAGAAAATAAAAGACGGTGGCGACTCTTGCTTCCGCGACATTTCGCGAACCAGCGTTAAACAGTCAGTTCCAGATCCACCGATCACAGCTGCCAATAGGACTTTCAAGATAAATTTGAAAGTGATGGAGTATATGTGTCTTGCTACAGCGGCAAGTCGAGAGGAGTTATTATGGCACTACCTGTTAGAACATAGTTTGGCTCTACAACTTAGTAATAGTTTTGATGATAACAAATACATGATATATATATATATATATATAAAAGAAGCATAAGAAGTTGGCGAACAAACTTGCGCTAAGAAGATCTGATAAGAATTTCTGTACAACCATAAATTAAAGTATCACGCTCAATAGAAGTTCTGATAAACTTTTGAAGCACCAAAGTTGCAAGTTAATCTCTGGTGAAGTAATACTCTGATGCTCTAAATATCTCAATGTTAAATTTGTTATTCTGATCAGTTTCAATGAAGAAAGTTCGGATATGTTATGATTTATTCATTGCAAATCAAAAAGTAACGGCTGGTACCAGACAAGATCTCTATTTGTGGAAAATGCATTAACAATATTTTATCAACCTTCTAAAAACATCTTCTCGTGTCTCAAATGCTTCGCTTATTTAAAAGAGTCTTGAAGGGAGATCAAAGACGACAATAGCACATACAAAGAAATATTCATAAATCTCTCTTATTTAGTCATTGTGCTTTAACATTGTGTAAACATCACAGTTGTGATATAGTTTTCTATAAACATTCTTGTACACATTTTGATTCACATTTTTATAAATTCCTTGAGAAACAAAGTTATGGTTTATTCTCAAGAAGACATTGACGATAGTTGTTGTACCCCAGAATTTTCCCTCCCATTTTACTCAATATATGCTCATTAAGACCCTAAACTTGCTCAAGGATGCTCAAGAGTTGACCAGACAAACTCTCTCCTAAAGCAATGAACCTCCAACTAGGGTTTCCATTTTCATCAAGAAGGGTGAGCTCCAAAGGCCTCATATTCTCTCCATAATCCTAATATGTCCTCAAGACCCTCCATGTCAAATTTCAAACTTTGCACAAGAAGTTTGCTCAGTCAATTGCTCAGATGCTGAAGAATCGACTATATTAGGTCAAAAGTCAATTGTGGCTCACATACAGTCAAACTTCAAGATTTTTGGTCAACATAAACATTTTGAAGTGATATTCATCATTTGATCAAGGGTTGATCATGATTCTTCAGTGAATGCTCCTAATTCATCACAACTCGAAAGTTGTTAAATTAGGGTTTCTCAGGAAAAGTCAACCAAACTTTGACCAAGCATAACTTTCTCATACTTTATCAGAAATTTCTCATACAAGGCTCATTTTGAGGGGAATCCCATTTCCTACAAATCATCTTCATCCCTCAAGTTAAAAAAAATTCACTCATAAAAAGATATGGATTTCTACATTATAGGTCCTTTTGAAAAGTCAACAAAAACACCTTTTGGGAGGACCCAAATGAAATGAGACCAAAAAGGTTGTTTAGGGGACATCCTAATATTTCTAAAAAGTCCAAGAACACCTCTCTATGGTTAAAATTGGAAGAGTTATGCATTGTCAAAGTTGACCATTTTTTAAAAATTGCCAAAAGTCAAATGTGCTAAAAAATGCATTTTTGGCCAAAAGGGCCTAGCATTTTGGGATTGTATCTTGTTAAGGACATGGTCCACGACCCAAGTTAGCAACCACATCTTATTTGCTCCATTTATTTATTTTATTATGATTTTTTCATCGGTGAATACATGTGCTATATTGTACACCCTTTTAGGTTCGGTAGCTATAATCTAATAAGAGTTTTTGAAGTACGAAATGAATCGGAGCTCGTGATACCACTTGTTAGACGACGACAACTTATATAGAGGAGTGAATAGATCCCCAAGGTTAAAAATCACCTTTTAAAATTCTGTTTTGAAAAACAATAAAAAACTATAGCAAGCAGAAGATTAAACCTAGATCGAACAAGTCATATAAACATAACCGGATATTAGAAACTCGGATATGCGTAAACCAAAAAATGAAATAAAAAATAATGATAAGACTCAATACAATAACTTCTCAATCAATCGTTTTATAATGAACACAATTGTTAACCAATTTCTAATGAAATTATTGATAAAGCTAAAACTAGCAAATTATTGAACACTTGACATGCAATTAATTTTTCAAATTTTCCTTTGACTTTGTCCATATGAAATACCACTTACAATTTAATTGATTGTGATATGATCAACAAAGCAATGTTTAACAATCAAAAGATATGTCTATATGAATCGATTACACAATCAATGAATTGAGCAATTTGCTATACAAAGTAAATGGTGTTTTTAAGGGTATTGAAAGAAAATGTGTGTTTGATTATGAAGAAGAAGAACATGCATGATGTTGTTTTATTAAATTTGGCTTTTGATATTTTTGAAAATGCACTTTCGAAATTGTAACTGACATGCAAATGTGACATTATTTTAAATTTCCGTTTCATAACTCCGAAAGCGCACTTCCAAATTTGTCATTGAGTTGATTAATCGAAAAAATCCTCATGAAATGAGTCTAGAGATACATCTTCGATTAAATTCTGAGAAAAATATGAGACGAGACTCACTAAAAACATATTTTTATATAAAATAATACGTTCGAAAATAGAATTATTTATAGTGTTTTTCTACCAATTAGAGTGAAATAAAGAATTGTCCAAAGATTAAATAAAGTATTGGGGCCAAGATTAAATTTTCTTTCCAAAATGTAAGAAGAAGCCCATATTGATAGGTCTCTCTGCCCGACAGAGAAGCAAGTAACAAACAAGCTCCGCCTCCCTCAGGCAGACGAAAAAATGCGTTGGCCAATTCATCTTTCATCTTCAACAACTCGCCTCCTTCGATTTCGCTTCACACCCTTCCAAACCCATTCCTCTTTTCACAACAACAACTTCACCGCACAAAACCCTAATCCCAATCCCGTTCCCGTTCCCGTTCCCGTTCCCGTTCCCGTTCACATCCCCGCCGTTGATCACACCACCGTTCACCAAACCCTAACCTCCCTCAACAACGACTGGAAACGCGCACTCGAATTCTTCACCTGGGTAGAAACCGAATTCAATTTCCGCCACTCCACCGAAACATACAACCTAACCCTAGACATCCTCGGCAAATTCTTCGAATTCCAACAATGCTGGAATCTTATTCACAAAATGCGCAGCAATCCTCACTCTTTCCCCAATCACACCACCTTCCGCGTCATGTTCAAACGCTACGTTTCCGCGCACTGCGTCGACGACGCAGTCACCACTTTTCAACGTCTCAATGAGTTCAATTTGAAAGACGAAACCTCTTTCTCCAACCTCATTGACGCTCTCTGTGAATATAAACACGTCCTCGAAGCTCAAGACTTGGTTTTCGGTACCAAAAAGACTCTTAATTTAGCTTGGAATGTTGATGGGGTTGTGACTAGTAATAATACTAAGATATACAACATTGTTCTTCGTGGTTGGTATAAGTTAGGATGGTGGAGTAAGTGTTGGGAGTTTTGGGATGAAATGGATAAATTAGGGGTTCAAAAGGATTTGCATTCATATTCTATTTATATGGATATTTTGTCCAAAGGGGGAAAGCCATGGAAAGCTGTGAAATTGTTTAAGGAGATGAGGCGAAAAGGTATTGAATTAGATGTTGTTGTTTATAACATTGTGATTAGAGCTATTGGTGTTTCACAAGGTGTTGATTTCTCGATTAGGCTGTTTCGAGAAATGAAGGATTTGGGTTTTAACCCTACTGTTGTTACTTATAATACAATCATTAGGCTTTTGTGTGATAATTATAGATATAAGGAAGCTCTTACATTGCTTAGAACTATGCGTCAGAATGGCTGTTCTCCTAATGCTGTTTCTTATCAATGCTTTTTTTCTTGTCTTGAGAAACCTAAGTTTATAATTGAATTATTTGATGGGATGATTGAGAGTGGGGTTCGTCCTACTATGGACACATATGTTATGCTCCTCAAGAAGTTTGCCAGGTGGGGGTTTCTTCGATTGGTTTTTCTGGTGTGGAATAGAATGGAAGAACTTGGATGTAGTCCTGATGCGTCTGCTTACAATGTTTTGATTGATGCTCTCGTGGAGAAAGGGTTGATAGATATGGCTAGGAAGTATGATGAAGAGATGTTGGCCAAAGGGCTTTCGTCTAAGCCGAGGAAAGAGCTGGGAACAAAGGCTTTGGGAAGAGAATTTGTTGAGGAATAGGTCCTTCATTTTAAGACAGAGTTGGGAACATAGAGTCGGGACTTTCCCTGTTACTGATGGCAGGAAACTTAAGCCACCTTCACATTTCGAGACAGTGACATTTGTTAACATCAAACCCAGTCCTTCTCTTATCCTTAAAAAAATTGTTCTCATTTGGTGGACCTTGTTTCAAAATACTATACAGATTTGAACTGGTTTGAGAAATGTCAAATCTTGGTGAAAATATTAAGAAACAACCAGAGAGAACAGAAAAACTGAAGTCGTACATGCTGTGTGATGAGACCCTACTTCATTTGTCTTTTTCACAAAGTTAGATTGAGCTTACTAAACCAATGATTATTGTTTGAACATAGCAGTAGGCCAAACCTAAGGTATAGTTATTAAGCAGGATACAGCCTATTTCCTTGTAGCGTGCAATGGGAGGGCCTGAGCGGGCTTACTTTGCGTTTGAAACACTGGCCTGTTGTAGGGCTGTCAAGCACCATTGATGGGCAGATGGAAGTTTAAGGATGGTTGCCGGTCTCCCATAGCTCCAACAGGCAACTGTTATCGGCTGCAGAAGTCACAGTGTTGTCACAACTAGTTTTCTGATGCTTATCTTGTGAGTTGTTGGTATCAGTAAGTATTATTAATCATGTACTTTCTGGGAAGTTTATAATTTCTTTTCAACAAGGAATGCATTTGGCTCATAATATTGCCCTTACTTATCCATTGGAACTAGTGACTTAGCTCCAACATCTTTCTCTATATCTTGTGATATAATAAATCTGAACCCTATGGTTTTATTTGGATTGATGGAATCAGATGGAGCGGAATGGGATGGAATAAAATGATATTCCATTGTTTGGATAATTTAAAAACAGATGGAGCGGAGCGGAATTGAGTGGTATGAATTCCATTTCATTGCATCACTTACCACCATATTCTTTCCCCTCTGATTTGGACGGAATGAACAACTTACCTTATTCCGTCCTAAAATTTCCAAACAATGGAATGATATCTTCGTTCCACTCAATTATGTTCCGCTCCATTCATTTCATGATATCATATATAGGCTATATGAATCAAGTTTATGGCTTCGTAAATCATCGTAGCTTTAGGCGTAAGCTTTCATATGTTGTTGATTTTGCTTTATTTGGACCTCAACTTTAGAAAAGATGGAAGTAATTCTCAATGGTCAAATTTCAACTTTACGCCAAACAAATAGAAGATTCCCTTAGCGGTGGAGTATAATTCCTTAGTCCATTCTTTGGCTTTCAGGATATTTATTTGCATATTTTCAATAACTCCGTGTGTACGCGGTGACTCTAATCTACAACCTAAAATATTTAGGAAGATTAAACATAGAACAAATACTATAAAAATTTGTTTAGTTTATTATGAATATTTAGCCAATTAAAGCCATTTTATTATTATTCTAATAAAAATATAATAAAATGAACTAAATAATGTAAACTATATTTGTAAATTAGACATAATTTGATTCTTTCCCATACAATGCTATTTTAAGGTCATTAGTTCGATTGTTTTCTGTCAAATAAAAAGTCGAAGCTTGGTAGGTATGGCTTCCACCTCACTGTCATCACTTCTAGTGCATGTAGCTACAATTAGACAAACCTTTAAACCAACATGAGATAGTGGTCCTGGAGGACACTTCCGTCACCATTATTTATCATCAATTACAACAATTGTGGTGGCAAGGTAATTTCCCGATAATCATTAAGATTTAGGACTCCTCTCCCATTTCTAACACCACAAAAGCAACATGAATAAACGACTGTCTTACTGATTAGTAAGCTAGCTGCAAAAAAATGTTTGTGGTGTTAATTTTACCATTACTATCTGGTTCACGGGATCGTCTAATTTGATTTAGAGGTCAGTTCTGGCGTCAATGTGATTTTTCCTATTAAATCCAGTGTCAATCACCATTGAACGAAATAATGATCAATCAAATTTTCACATATTAGGAGGAAATTTATTCTGAATTTATGGCATGATATTCCTTTCTTAAAGTTAATTTATCATTTTCATCAAGCTTTATTTTATAGGACAATTTTTATTTTAAAAAAGCTTAAATGCAGTTTTAGCCTTTCAAAATTTTCGATTGTTTGATTTTGATACCTTGAAGTTTCAATTGTTTGATTTTGGTCTTTTAAAATTTTTAATTGTTTGATTTTCGCCTCTCAAATTTCAATTGCTTGATTTTGAACTCTCAAATTTGTCACATTTTATATTTGATAGTTCTCTAATGATATATAGACTAAATTTCTCTTCTTTTTTTTTTTTTTTTTTTTTTTAATTTTCTTTTCTATAATTCTTTTTTTTTCTTTCTCTTTTTAATAGATAAACTTTGAATATAATATCTTGAAAATTTTAAATATTTCATTTAACATACGTCTAATAATAAATTATTTTGACAACAGAAAAGATAGATCTTTCGCTAATTAAAATAATAAACTCTTTGACAAATAATTTCTTTATATTTAAACATAAAGTTATGAAGTCTAACAATCTTATTTGTCATATAGGATTTTAATCTTTTTAAAAGTGATATTATATGTTTGTCTCTATATTATAAAATAATTTTGTTAAAAGGTTCACATATATTATTGGTTAAAAAGTCTTTTATTTTAATTAACTATTTTAATTAATGGTCTATCTTTTTGTTATTAAAATAATTTGTCATTCAATATACGTTGGAATGAAATAATTTAAAACTTTAAGATATTTCGTTCAAAGCGTTTAGTCCAAAAAATTATTTAGTCTACATGTTATTAAGACAAACTTGAAGACTTCAAATCAAGCAATTGAAAAAATTTAGGAGACAAAATTAATCAATTAAAATTTGGAAGGTCAAAATCAAACAATTAAAAAACTTGAGGACCAAAATCAAGAAATTAAAACTTTAAGGGACCAAAATCAAACCATTGGAAAATTTGGAGATTGAAATTGCATTTAAGCTTTTCAAAAACTTAGCATATGATGACATTTGAGACAAAATTTTAGTGAAATAAATTATTCATAATTTTTCAAAAATATTCCAGTTTCTCTTTTATTTTCTCCTTGACGAATCTTTGTAGAAAATATATGGGTGATTTGTATCGGAGGAACACAAGCTTTTTCTTTTTCTTAAATTCCTTTATTTTCCTCTTTTGTTCTTTCACTTGATGACTTTTCACTCTTTCTTAATCCATTATTTTCCTCTTCCTTACCATTTCGATCCCCCAATTGTTTTCCGTTTATTAAGGTTACGTCGTTTAGTTGTCCCTTGAAATGCTAGACGAAAAAGAAACTTGTATGGCATTAACATTTTATTATGAGTGACCACATAGTCTACTTTAGAGTTTAACAGCTTAATGGCCTTATTTATATGTTTTTTTTATAGTGGTTAATTCAATTTGCTTTTAAGAATATATTTGAGGTATAACCTATAACCGGACGAATATAGCAATTTTAGTTAGACAAACTATTTTAAGAATATATTTTGGTGGATATATTAGACTCTTTTAGACGGTTTGTTTAGATTTAATTTGGGTGGCTAGTGTGTCTATAAATACTACTCCTCATTATAGTTGAAATACACAATAATTAATAAATTTTCCCCTCTCAATCACTCTAATTTTCTCTTAATTTATTATTATTTGGTAAGTAATTTGTGATACAAGTTATCTAACAAATTAGTATCAAGAGCATCGATTCGGTCGTCAACCTCTAACCACGGTGAATGGAAACACAACCTTCAATCAATTCTCAACCAACCTACTAGTTTTCAAGGGATAAAACTGTGATATATGATACACATAGATGAAAGTGATATTCAGATTTCAAGATGTGCTTGAAATCGTGAATGATGGTTTTTTGGCATTATATACAAATGCTACTGAGGCACAGAGAGACGCTCATCGTGAATTGAGCAAAAAGGATGAGAAATGCTTGTTCTTGGTTCACCAGTGTGTGGATTCAAACAACTTTGAGAAGATTATTGAGCAATAAACGATTAAGGAGGCTTGGGATACTCTCAAGAAGCTGTATGTTGGAGATGAAAAGTTAAAGAAAGTGAAGCGACAATTTTTGAGGAAGCAATATGAAAACTTGTAGATGAAAGATAATGCAATTATTCTTGAGTTCTTATCAAAGATGATGGCTTACTAAATCAGATGAAGTCGGGTGAAGAAAACCCCTATGAATTGTAAAAGGTGGAAAAGGTGTTGGTGGCTCTTCTAGTCAAGTTTGATCACATTATGGTGCCAATTGAAGAATCTAAATACTTGTCAAAGATGAAGCTTGAAGAATTGCAAGCATCTTTTGAGGCGCGTGAAATGAGGCTGAAGCAAAGAGATTTAGAAAAGGTATCCTAACAGGTATTACAAGCAAATTTCTTCAAGAAGATGAAAGAAAGCTCCTCAAACAATAATAAAGTGAAAGCAAAATGGAACAAGAAGTTGAATGATAATAGTGATGCTGGTAATGCTTCAAGAAGCTAAGGTGAAACTATCAAGAATGGTGCAAATCAAAATTAGAAAGTCATGGAGAAGGTTAACATGAAGGAGGTCCAATGCTATTGTTGTTAGAAGTTTGATCATTATGCTCGAGACTGTTATTTCAACAAAGACAATGGTGATGGCAATGGCGTGTCTCAGCTTGTACATGTTGGCAGTAGAGATGCTGAAGAGATCATCTTGATGGATGTAACACATTTGCCTTAACATAAAGTAAATGTTTGGTACCTTGACACATGCTGCATAAATCGTATGACAGGAATTACACAATGAAGCTGAAAGGAAGGGAACTCAAGGTGTTTGATGAAATATTTATGCTAATTCTAAGTCATCTTTGTTAATTAACATGACATTCAAGGTCATGATCGTTATACTTGATCATTAATGTCTTGCATCAACCACAAATGAAGATAAAAATTGGGTTTTCCATCAAAGATTTTTCCATCTCAGTTTTAGAAGTCTTAGCTTGATGTACATGAAGAAGAGGATGTATGGACTTCTAAGGATTGAGGTGTCAAAGCCGCTATGTGAGGAATGTTGCATAACCAAGCAGGCCAGAAAGTCTTTCAAACATGACTTGCCAATGAAGTCACAACATAAACATGAAATTATGCACTCAGATGTGTGTAGGCCACTTGAGGTAAAATCATTAAGAGGCAACTATTATTTTCTGATCTTCGTAGATGAATTCACTAGACATGTATGGATTTCCTTGTTGGAAAAGAAAAGTGAAGTTTCCAACAATTTCAAGAATTTTAAGTTGTTGGTTGAAAAACAAGCTGGAAACACCATCATGAGGTTGAGAATTGATGGTAATGGTGAGTATACCTCATCTGAGTTTTCTCAATTTTATGAGAAGGAAGAGATTTAGCATGAAGTGATATCACCATACACACCTCAGCACAATGGCATTGTTGAAAGAAAGAATAAAAATATATTGAATATGGCTAGAAGCACGCTCAAAGCAAAATAGACGCCTAAGTACTTATGGGGTGAAGCCACTTCAACTACAATGTACATCATCGACCTTTTTTATTTATTTTTATTTTTTCAGCACAACTCATCTTTTTAATTTTTAAATTAAATATAAAAAGCTATTCCCTCCTGTTAGTCTTGCTAATCGGTAGGAAATCTATTCTAGCTAGCGCCACTCCATTTTTATTTTTAAATAAAAATAGTTATTCCCTTGTAGGTCTTGCAAGATGATAGGAAATCCCTTTCGTGTTCCCTTGGTTGGCTAAGCCAACTGATAGGAAAACTTCTTTAGTATGTTTTTCCAGCACCCACACTTAACACTCAATCACTATTGTATTAACACAAATATCATTTTGAGCCCTAGACGATCTCATCTTCTACCTTGAAACTTCATCTTCAAATAACAAATTTTTATTTCTCCACTAAACCAACCTCCAAAACACCATATCTTCCTTAAATAAAACTCGAATACATCATTATTTCGATTGATTTATTTCAAAACTTCATATTCACCTTTCGAACGCCAGTACTGCCATTGTCTTCTTCATCATATCACTTGAGCAGAAATTGAAACGAAGGAACAACAATGAAACTTGAATAAGAAAGGAAAGGAAACAAAACTCCAAACGAAGTTTCATTCACTATTGTCATTGTCTTCTTCATAACATTTCTGGTACGTAAAATTATTGTATACGCATATGTAACATACTTATATTAGTTGTTATCGTTGATGTTGTGTTAAGTAAAATGTTTAATATTATTGTTATTGTTGAGATTGAATGTTTAACGATTTTATTGATTTTTTGTTGGTGTTGTTGTGTTAGTAAAAGGTTTAATGTCATTGTTATTATTGAGATTAGAAGTTTAATGTTGTTGTAGATATTGAAGGTTTGTCGGTTTAATGTTATCGTTGTTATTGGTGTTTAAATATTGTTGTTGTGGTTGTTATTGTTGTTTTAATATCGTTGTTGTTGTGTTAAATTATCAAAGTGTTTTAATATTGTATTTTTAATATTACAATATGACTTTGCAAAGTTTTGAACTTAGGAAAGTTTTCATTCAAAATGCATGATTTGTGTAGGATTTTGATTTTATTTTCAGAAAACACGTAGTTATGGATTATAGTTGGATGAAAGTTAATAGATTAAGTGAGGAGTATGAGAATGAAGTGGTTGCCTTTCTTTAATTCATTGAAATAAATCTTCCTAAAAATAATGGATTTTTTTACCGGCCTTGTGTTTTTTTTGTGAAAACGAAAAAACATGAAAAGGAAAAAAATGTTAAATCATTTAAGATTATACGACATGGATGTGGCATGATGAAGTAAAAATCCCCAATTGCGTCACATAGAGATGAAGTTAATGTAAATATGAATGATTGACTAGAAGATATGATCCATGATATTGGAGAAGATTCCTTTAGGAGAATATGCATATGTGATACTTTATGTAGTGACAAATAAAAATCGTTATATCCGGGGTGCACAAATTTTATATGATTGCCAAGAGTGTTAAGATTGTTTATTCTTAAGAGAAAACATGGGTGGACGAATACAAGTTTCACTGGATTGTTTAAATTTTTAAACTACGTGCTTCCAGAAGGTAACACATTATCGAATCGTAATTATGAGGCTAAGAAGATATTTGTCCAATGAGTTTGGACTATATCTAAATTCACACAGGTCGTAATGATTGCATATTTGAGTGTAATATCTTCTCTTAGATATTTTGAATGATGACAAAACTAGGTAATATGTAGTATTTGTACACTGGACATTATCTTTCTATGTATATGTTGCATTATCTTCTTAGGACACTTATAGAATAAATGCATTATGTCCACAAAATAAAAATAAATGCGAAAAGAAATTAGAATCGAGTGCGAGGGCGTTGGACCCTTTAAAGAAATTAAATTGAAATTACAAATTAATTAAATTTTTTAATAAGGAAAAGAAGTTATTTTTGGAGTTTTTGTATTTATGAAAAAAAAGGAAGATTAATTGAAATTAAAAAATAAATAAAACCCTAATTCTCAGTTTGTTTTTAATTATTAAAGAAAATATTTAAGTTTTGACCTAATTTAACCTAATTATTTAATGACAAGTTTATTTACAAAATAATTAAGAATTAATAATAATGAAAAAAAGAAAAAAAAAGAATAAAAGTATTAAAACCCTAATTTCTACATTTTTTAGTTTATTTAAAAAAAACATTAGAATTAAACCTAAAATTAAACTAATTAATTATTAGAATTTTATTTACAAAATATTGATGAATTAAAAATTAAATAAGACATATTTTTATTTTTATGATTTTCTGGTTTTTTGTGTTATAAAATTATTTTGTGGAATTAATTAAAAAAACAATAAAACAAATTAAAAAGAATTAAGAAGAAAAAGAAAGAAAAATTAAAAAGGAAGAATACAAACAGCAGGGGGGTGTCTGGCCCCTTTGGAGGTGTTTTGTGAGTAATCTTGGCCCAATAGGAGTTTGATCCATGCTGACTTTTCAGATCATATGCACACGTGTTGACTAGGGTACTCCATGGACTTTGGTTCTTGGCCACTGGATGGACGCTCATGGCCACTTGGCAAGCTCTTTGTGAGAGTATATGGTGGACTTCTGGGCGTGTTGGGTACCTGAACATGTTATGAGAAAAAATATAGGGAAATATGGGGGACCTGGGAATCGAACCCAGGTCCCAATGCTTGCAACCATTCCTTTCCACCAACTGAGCCAGCGAGTCCATTCGTAGGTATAATGGAACGTGATAAATATAATCAGAAATAAACGCTAGTGGTGTCAAAACAAAATTCACGCGCGAATATTCAAACTCCCCAATCACGTATGGATACGCCAGCTTCATCTTCCCCATTTGACCTGCAAATAATATCAAATAGCGGGGGTTTTAAACCCCCACTAACTGCACCGTACAAAAATAACGATTAGGGCATGGCTAAAAATAAAAAGGGCGCGAGGTGTTGAACTGAATCGTCTGGATGTCTTGAATCCAATGGTACAGGTCTCGTTGCCTAATTTTTCCTCATGAAGAAGTCCCTAATTTCAAGCTCCTGAAACCCTAGAAAATTTCCATGGCAACTTTGGATACAAGCGAGATTAATTCAATTCAATGGCACCATTAGCTTCAGTATGATCATGTTAGTGTAAAACAATAATGAAAATGCATGAACAATGTCCAGAAATCCAAACACGATTATGCATAATTTTGAAAGGGAAGCAACTTTGTTTTACCAATTCTTTGTGTATGGAGAGTGGAAAAGGATTGGGGCACGTCCAAAAAGGTCCCAGCAAGCCTTTGGAATACTTTTTAGGCCCTGAAAGGAGTTCTATCTATGAAAACAGTTTTCAGAATTTTGTGGAAAAATGCAAAGTTGTTTTGTGTTCTTGGGCGCAGCTTTCTTGTTTTTAGGATTAGGTTTCTCTTTGCATATGTATGAGGAATGAATTAGGTCAAAAACAAAACCCAAAATCCATTTGAATCAATGTTTCCATATTTGATTTTTCAAGCCTTTTTTTTCAATCTTTTTCATTCCTTTTTGATGCCAATCATTGCCAATCATATTGAATCTTTCCTTATTGAATAGTGCACGAAATATTGAGTGAATTCTATGCACAAAAAGATTTGGAAAGTAAGATTTGGTATTTTTTTCATATTTAATTTTAATTAAATGAATTAATAATAATAAAAATTCAAATAATTAATAAAAAATAAGAAAATAACTCCCCTTTGGGTCAATGGGTCGTGCATAGCTTTTGGGTGATGATTCTTGGAAGAAATTGAGGCCCATTAGCAATTTTGAGGCATTTGAAGCAAAGTTGACTTTTCAAAATTCCCAAAAATTTCCCAACTTTCACAAGGCATATCTTGCTCAATTTTTAAGCTTTGATCATGTTCTTGGACATTTTGGAAAGGTATTGAAGTCCTCTAACCAATGCCTTTGGTCCCATGTCATTTTGATTTACCAATATCAAGTTATGGTCTTTGACTTAAAGTGCCTTTTTGTTGACTTTTGAAAATGACCTATAATGTTGAGATTGATAACTTTTTGTGAGATCATTTCTTGGACTTGAAGTATGAAGATGAGTTGTAGGAAATGTCATTCTCTTCAAAATGAGATTTGGATGGAATTTTTATGATAAACCATGTGGAAGTTATGCCCTGGTCAATTTGCAGTTGACTTTTTCAACTGTCCAAAAATAGAAACTTTTGCATCTTGAGACTTTTTGAGCCATGCTTTGAGAATCATGATCAAGAATTGATCAAATGATGTTTGTGGCTTCAAAATAAGATGTTGACCAAAAATCTTGACTTTTGACTGTCAAATGACCATTTTGCCCCTGCAGTTGACTGTAGGGCAATTAGGGTTTTTGACTGTGCAATTTTGTGCTGTGAGTCTTGAAACTTAGCATATGGATGCTTGACCATGTTTGTAGGCATGTGGGACTTGTTTGGACCCTTGGAAACTTCAATTTCTTTGCCAGAACCAAAACCCTAATTTTGACTGTTAGGAGGCAACTGGACTGTGCAACTCTTGGGAGATTTTGAAGCATGCTCTTGGAAAATCTTGAAGAATATGGGACGGCAAATTTTGGGGTACAACAGTTGCCCCTGTTCAATCTTCTTAGACCTGAGGATGTAGATTGGCTGACGTGCCTTTCGTAATCCGAAGGTGGAAGATGATTGAACACTAGAGTGCCCAGAAATTTGCGCTCATATGTTAGCAGTGTGATGGTGGGAATGGGCTTACAGATGCCATTTGGAGATTGATGGATAGGAAGATGGGCTTACGGATGCCATGTTGAGAGGTGATGGATAGGTGGATGGGCTTATAGATGCCATCTGGGTGTCGATCGCGTAAGAGATTCCTTAGCGAGAACTTGCGTACCTGAAAAAGAAAGATGATTACCTGACCTGTTACAGGAGTTGGTCTTCAAACTCTTTGTGTAAATGTGCCCTGACTGGTTGCAGGAATTGAATCTTTAAACTCTTCAGACATGCTCTCAATGGGACGGTGAGAGAACCTTGGACGATTATTACCTCAACAGTAATGCTGAGAAAACCTTGGTTGATTACTACCTCAACAGTAACAATGAGAGAACCTTGGGCGATTACTACCTCAACAGTAACGATGAGAGAACCTTGGATGTCTTCTACTGAGTCTTTATCAGGAAAATCTTTAGGAATCGATTTAACTGGACCAGAGAAGGCCTTTGACTGGATCGGCATCAGAAAAATCTTTAGGAGTCGATTTAACTGAACCAGGAAAGGTCTTGGAATCTTCTACTGGAATAAGAATCAGGGAGATCTTAGGGTCGATCTGACTGAATCAGAGAAGGCCTTTGACCGGATAAGAATCAGAAAAATCTTTAGGAGTCGATTTAACTGAACCAGGCAAGGTCTTGAAATAACTTCAACTGGATAAGAATCAGGGAGATCTTAGGGTCGATCTGACTGAACCAGAGAAGGCCTTTGACCGGATAAGAATCAGAAAAATCTTTAGGAGTCGATTTAACTGAACCAGGCAAGGTCTTGAAATAACTTCAACTGGATAAGAATCAGGGAGATCTTAGGGTTGATCTGACTGAACCAGAGAAGGCCTTTGACTGGATAAGAATCAGAAAAATCTTTAGGAGTCGATTTAACTGAACCAGGCAAGGTCTTGAAATAACTTCAACTGGATAAGAATCAGGGAGATCTTAGGGTCGATCTGACTGAACCAGAGAAGGCCTTTGACTGGATAAGAATCAGAAAAATCTTTAGGAGTCGATTTAACTGAACCAGGTAAGGTCTTGGAATAACTTCAACTGGATAAGAATCAGGGAGATCTTAGGGTCGATATGACTGAACTAGAGAAGGCCTTTGACTGGATAAGAATCAGAAAAATCTTTAGGAGTCGATTTAACTGAACCAGGCAAGGTTTTGAAATAACTTCAACTGGGTAAGAATCAGAGAGATCTTAGGGTCGATCTGACTGAACCAGAGAAGGCCTTTGACTGGATAAGAATCAGAAAAATCTTTAGGAGTCGATTTAACTGAACCAGGCAAGGTCTTGAAATAACTCCAACTGGATAAGAATCAGGGAGATCTTAGGGTCGATCTGACTGAACCAGAGAAGGCCTTTGACTAGATAAGAATCAGAAAAATCTTTAGGAGTCGATTTAACTGAACCAGGTAAGGTCTTGGAATAACTTCAACTGGATAAGAATCAGGGAGATCTTAGGGTCGATATGACTGAACCAGAGAAGGCCTTGGACATAGCTGAGAACTTGACTGGGTCTTTCCTGAAAGGTAAAGGTCAGTCATATGCAATGCATGATATGGATCCAGCAATGATGTTCTCAACATAAATGAGATTGTAAGATCATGATGCGTATATGCATGCTATAATGTATGGAAATGCGATGTTTATGACTGTATGTTTTTGTCTAGGAAAATAAATCCTTGACGGGTGCCAGGAAGTCACATCCTGGGCTGATGTTGAGGAATAGTGTTTTGTTGTTTTCGCTGGGGATGTTAGTTGCAAGAATACCGGTCGGAGAAGATGACTCCGTTGGGGAATAAACTTGGCGAATGGATTACTCTGCGGGGAAAAAGTATTCTAGCTACCTTGCTGGGGAACAGTACTCTGTGGGAGGAGAGGTACTCTGCTGAGATGTTGATGATAACTCCGTTGGGGATACCGTTGTTGTGCTCTGTTAGAAGATTGGATGAACTCCGCCGGGGATAGGAAGACTTCGCCGGGGACGATCTTTCCGTGGCAATTGGTTGAGGATAACCCAGTTATATCCTGGTGGGGAAATAACCTTTGAATAAAGCCGGGGGAGAGCGTTCATACTCTGCAGGTGATAAGCTTCCAGAATCTACTGGGGATAAGCTTCAAGACCTACTGGGGAGATTAATTTAACTTTCCTGGGGAAGCTTTTGGACTGGACTCTCCTGGGGAAACTTTGAGATGTATTGGGGAAGTGGCTCCGCTGAATGTCTGGTATACCGCCGGGGAACAATCTTAGATTAAGACTGTCGGGGATGCTTGTTAGGAATGTTGAGACTTGATGGAGGATACCCAACTTCCTTAAGGCTGATAGTATAGCTTTGCTTGGGGAGAGTGCATTGACTTGCTGGCTCACTCTCTGGGGAGTTAAGATATACTGGTTATGTCCTTCAGCTGAATTCACCTTGATACCTTCGCGGACAGAGCAATTAGATTGTTTCGACAACTCGTCATTGCCCCTGTTTCTGAGGTGGGAGAGGAAGACCTGTGAAGGTGTTTGATGACTGCCGATTGACAAATCTTCTTCTGGTAGGCAAGTGACGAGATGACAGGACATAGTCGTACGCTTTGATCCCTAACTTTTGCCTGGACCGCCCTTTCGGGTTTTCAGTCCACCGGGATACCCATTTTTGCCCAAGCCGCCTTTTCAGGTTTTCGACTTGCCAGGTGTACAGATTTTTTTCATTTCATCCCTCATTTTTGCCCGAACCCTTTTGGTTCGCCGGGAAGCCCTTATTTTTGCCTAGGTGTGTCAACCTAGCAGGTCTTTGATTATGCGTAGTATTTTTTTCCGACTATGTCCACGCTCTCAGAAGGTAGGGAGTTGCCCTTGTTAGAAGTGTTTTGTCATGCCCCAGAAGATGTTTAATCGGGCAAGATTCGTTGTTGGGAATTCATGTCCAATGCCCCAAGTGGCTCAGGCGGAGGTTTGCCCCTGGCTGTTTGGCATCTTGAGAGATTCCTTGAATCTTGACTGGACTGCCCCAGATGATGGACAATGATCAGGCCATGCCCCTCGATTGGAGGTGCTTTTGTTCCCTAGGCATTCGTCGTGCGAATTTCTATGCTGTTCAAACAAAAAGTCATATGCAAACAAAGTTATGTTAAAAATGCAAAGCTTACGTCTGTCCTGAAGTTTTTGAAAATGCATTTTTCAGTAAAACAAGCAAGTTTTGTAAAATGGCGATGTCAACTCGTTATTTTATCGCAAGCCTTAAGGAGTCAGGATACCTTTCGTAACAGTATGCTTTCGAACTAACCCATGCTTCAACTAGGACTTTTAAGGGTTATAACGTGGCCAGGTTCACGGTTTAAGAAACAAAGGATAAAGGCTCAAATTATTTGTACCCACCCGCTCTTCGTGATGTTCTTCAATCCTAAGCTCAGTTGATCGTGCGTTAGACCTTGTTTGAGTCTTTGCTCTGATATTCCGGTGATGGTTCGGATGTTGACAATTTAGGCAGTCATTTCCTTTTTTGTGGAGGGTTTGTAAGACCTCTTTCTTTTCTGATTTTGTTATCCCTGTTTTTTTTGCCTGACTGTTTCTTTTGCGATTACAGTCAGCGGGATGCCCCAGTTTTGTAAGTCTCCTTCATAGGTTTTGACTTAATTGGCTTTTTGATTTTGGTAATGACTGCCTGTTTTTTATGGTTATTTGGAACCATCACTGTCTTTTGTTTCAGAAGGACTTCTTTTAATGCTATTCGTTGTGCACTTGGATCAACTGAGAGAACTACCCTGCCCCAGGTTATAATTAAGGGTTTTAATTTTTTTGTGAAAAGAAAAAAAAACTCCTACTTCTTTGGCTCGAAGGGGTTGACGAGGGATTATCTTCCTTATAACTCCAGTGTTTAGGAATTGAAACAATGCCTGTGCCTCATCAGCGGGGTCTGTTCAAAAGTATACTGTAAATGTCGTGGTATCGTTTTCGTTATCCTCCCTCAAGAGGCTTAGAATTGTTAATTGAGAGTTAACATAAAAAATGAAAGCGGTTTGAATATAGCGAATGCGAATATATTGATTCAAAAACAGACATGTGCGATGCATTGATAAAATAATAAAGTTTGCTATGACAATAATTGTTTGAACAAATCGAAAGAAAATTACAACTTGAAAAATTCTAATGAACAAAACTCCTCTAGTTTGAGCTAGTCGTTTCTCAGCGGAAGATTTTCATCTCGCCATCTGGCATAAACTCCAGCACCCCTTCGTCGATCAAGTCCTGGACTTTGTTCTTCAAGGTCCAACAGTCGTCTGTAGCATGCCCCGGGCTGTCTGAATGATAAGCACAGCGGGTGTTGGGTTTGTACCTTGAAGGTGTCATATTCGGATTCTTAGGAGGGTCCTTTAGAGTGATCAGATTGATCTCTAGCAAGCGCCTCAGTATAAAGGATGATGGTATATCAGTCTCCGAAAAATGTCTTCCAGGTGTGTATCGTTTACGCTGACTACCCCGTTGAGGTTGGGCTCGTGACCCTGAAGCAAACTGAGGAGATTTTCCTTTGTCTTCTTGCCCCGCATGTGGTTGAATGCTGACTGGAACTTCAACCTTGGTTGTTTCCCCCACTGGATTATTTTGAATCAGCTTGGTGACGAGGACCCGAAGCTCTTCTTGTTTTTGAGCTAAGTCCTGAATGAGAGTCATTTGGCCCATCAACTGCCCCATCATTTGGATCTTCATGGTTGCCAACTCAATTTGTAGCCCTTCCAGTTGATCGTTCCTGATACCCCCGACATTCCCTAGGGTCAAGTTCCTGGTGAGGAGAGCCTTTATTTCTTCTTGCCCCTGGGATAGGTTCAAGAACATCTCTCGCAGTTGGGCGTTCTGAGTCCGGAGATCTTGGTTGTCCAGTTGGAAAGCCATTGCTGAAATAAACAGCGAAGATGGTGAGTGACCTGTCAAGAGGGTACCTGTAATGCAATTATATGTATGATATGTATGCAATGTTTTCAAGGATCTCGCGGGGTAAACAAGAAGATTGTTAGCATTTGAATTTGTAGTTTGATTGAAGGAACTCCATGTTGCTGATAATCCTTCTTCAAGGGTCAAGACTCACCATATCAAGTGGGTCATAGCCCCTGACAACCTTGGCTAGAGGAAAATAAATCCCCTTTGCCCCTTGCTGGACAATTGGTTCATCATGACCTGCATCACAAGCCCTTGAGATCCTTGAAACGGATTAGTCCTTATGCGGGATGTATGCAATGATATGATGTTATGCTATGCATGGGGTAACGTAGGTAAACCCTGTTGTGAGTCCCAATTAAGGACTGTAAACAAGACCTGCAAGAAACTTAGTAAACCCTGTTATGAGTCCCAATTAAGGACTATAAACAAAACCTGCAAGAAACTTAAGTGTCAGATAACAAGCATGCAAGTAGTCAAGTTGGAAGGCACACAAGTCACACAAGAGAAACCCTTAGAGTTTAGGCCAGCATGAGGTCTAGGTATTACCCTCCTTTAGTTTGTTGGTTCATACCTGTCCTATCAAAAGTAACCGGGCTCTTAGAGGATCCCAATATCACTGACTACCCTCAATCGGTCATAACTCCAGCATCGCAATCTTTCCTTGCGGCCAGAACCATCACAAGAGTTTAGCCTCAATGGGCGTAGCATACTGCTACTGTTCTATTGGCCAAGTTGTGTCATTTAAGGTTCTAAGGTCTGTTGGTGTTTAATGACTCCTCAGAAGACCCATATTCTCCTCGTTGCAACACAAGGGATATCGATACAGACCAAGGTGCCACACCAACGTAGCCACTGCTTCACCCATGTCGGTCTACGCCGGACATGTCCCTCACAGCTTATGCTACCTAAACAGGATATCCCCAGATCCGGGTTAGGATCTATGTAACTCCGATGCAACCCACAATTTAAAGCAAACAAGTCAAAACAGTTGAAAACACAGTTATGAACTATCCTAAGGTACACCTCACTTTATAAGAGTCCCCAGCAGAGTCGCCAGTTCTGTGATCGGTGGATCTGGAACTGACTGTTTAACGCTGGTTTCGCGAAATGTCGCGGAAGCAAGAGTCGCCACCGTCTTTTATTTTCTCCAAATGGAAAGGACAAAAGCACAGAAAAATTCCTTATTGAGATTAGCTCTCGGTTCGGGAGGTAGATTTATAGAAAGGGAAGGTGTTAGCACCCTTTCTATACATGGTTATCCATGGGCTCTTAGATACTCGCTCATTTGTGTTTTCAAAATGTTTGTTTGCTTTTCAAAGTGAGTGGGTTTGAAAAAGTTCCGTTTAAAATTCCAGTTCGACTCTTGTATCAGTCCTCAAGAGTGTTTGAAAAGTTATTTTTGAAAGCTTTTTGCAAAGTGTCGGTGTGAAAAGAAGTTTTTGATTTGTTTTGAATTAGAGCAAGTATCTACGAGTCGTCTACCTACCCTAAGGAATTAGTCTGTGTAAATGTCCTTAAGGTAGTGCCATCCCACCATTGAGAGGTAGGTAGCACCACCGTTGGAGGTGTTCGGGTCAATTCGAGGATTAGGGACAGTGTGGTCACCAGAGCAATAGTAGGACACCTTAGAAGCTACCCCCATGCCATATTCATGGACATGAGGACTTACTAAAACGTCCTCTACTCGACGACCACGTTTCGAGGGGCAAGGCAACAATGAGGCTACCCTAAGAGTGGTGTGTGAATTGTGTGTCATTTTCAGTTATTATTTGTCTTGATCATGCATTAAGTGTTCTACGCTTTGATTTTATTTGAGCATACATTCTTTCATGTGATTAACAGTTTAAAGGGTGCGGAAGTTAAAGTGCGAAAGAATAAAGGTCCTACGTTATTACAAGGCGCGGGTCTACATCGCCAAATTAAACAAAGACCCGATTTGAAATAAAATGCAGAAAGTAAATGTCCTAATTATCTATTACAAGGCTTTGGGGCAAATACATTATGTCCACAAAATAAAAATAAATGCGAAAAGAAATTAGAATCGAGTGCGAGGGCGTTGGACCCTTTAAAGAAATTAAATTGAAATTACAAATTAATTAAATTTTTTAATAAGGAAAATAAGTTATTTTTGGAGTTTTTGTATTTATGAAAAAAAAGGAAGATTAATTGAAATTAAAAAATAAATAAAACCCTAATTCTAAGTTTGTTTTTAATTATTAAAGAAAAATATTTAAGTTTTGACCTAATTTAACCTAATTATTTAATGACAAGCTTATTTACAAAATAATTAAGAATTAATAATAATGAAAAAAAGAAAAAAAAAGAATAAAAGTATTAAAACCCTAATTTCTACATTTTTTAGTTTATTTAAAAAAAACATTAGAATTAAACCTAAAATTAAACTAATTAATTATTAGAATTTTATTTACAAAATATTGATGAATTAAAAATTAAATAAGACATATTTTTATTTTTATGATTTTCTGGTTTTTTGTGTTATAAAATTATTTTGTGGAATTAATTAAAAAAACAATAAAACAAATTAAAAAGAATTAAGAAGAAAAAGAAAGAAAAATTAAAAAAGGAAGAATACAAACAGCAGGGGGGTGTCTGGCCCCTTTGGAGGTGTTTTGTGAGTAATCTTGGCCCAATAGGAGTTTGATCCATGCTGACTTTTCAGATCATATGCACACGCTTTGACTGGGGTACTCCATGGACTTTGGTTCTTGGCCACTGGATGGACGCTCATGGCCACTTGGCAAGCCCTTTGTGAGAGTATATGGTGGACTTCTGGGCGTGTTGGGTACCTGAACATGTTATGAGAAAAAATATAGGGAAATATGGGGGACCTGGGAATCGAACCCAGGTCCCAATGCTTGCAACCATTCCTTTCCACCAACTGAGCCAACGCGTCCATTCGTAGGTATAATGGAACGTGATAAATATAATCAGAAATAAACGCTAGTGGTGTCAAAACAAAATTCACGCGCGAATATTCAAACTCCCCAATCACGTATGGACACGCCAGCTTCATCTTCCTCATTTGACCTGCAAATAATATCAAATAGCGGGGGTTTTAAACCCCCACTAACTGCACCGTACAAAAATAACGATTAGGGCATGGCTAAAAATAAAAAGGGCGCGAGGTGTTGAACTAAATCGTCTGGATGTCCTGAATCCAATAGTACAGGTCTCGTTGCCTAATTTTTCCTCATGAAGAAGTCCCTAATTTCAAGCTCCTGAAACCCTAGAAAATTTCCATGGCAACTTTGGATACAAGCGAGATTAATTCAATTCAATGGCACCATTAGCTTCAGTATGATCATGTTAGTGTAAAACAATAATGAAAATGCATGAACAATGTCCAGAAATCCAAACACGATTATGCATAATTTTGAAAGGGAAGCAACTTTGTTTTACCAATTCTTTGTGTATGGAGAGTGGAAAAGGATTGGGGCACGTCCAAAAAGGTCCCAGCAAGCCTTTGGAATACTTTTTAGGCCCTGAAAGGAGTTTTATCTATGAAAACAGTTTTCAGAATTTTGTGGAAAAATGCAAAGTTGTTTTGTGTTCTTGGGCGCAACTTTCTTGTTTTTAGGATTAGGTTTCTCTTTGCATATGTATGAGGAATGAATTAGGTCAAAAACAAAACCCAAAATCCATTTGAATCAATGTTTCCATATTTGATTTTTCAAGCCTTTTTTTTCAATCTTTTTCATTCCTTTTTGATGCCAATCATTGCCAATCATATTGAATCTTTCCTTATTGAATAGTGCACGAAATATTGAGTGAATTCTATGCACAAAAAGATTTGGAAAGTAAGATTTGGTATTTTTTTCATATTTAATTTTAATTAAATGAATTAATAATAATAAAAATTCAAATAATTAATAAAAAATAAGAAAATAACTCCCCTTTGGGTCAATGGGTCGTGCATAGCTTTTGGGTGATGATTCTTGGAAGAAATTGAGGCCCATTAGCAATTTTGAGGCATTTGAAGCAAAGTTGACTTTTCAAAATTCCCAAAAATTTCCCAACTTTCACAAGGCATATCTTGCTCAATTTTTAAGCTTTGATCATGTTCTTGGAAATTTTGGAAAGGTATTGAAGTCCTCTAACCAATGCCTTTGGTCCCATGTCATTTTGATTTACCAATATCAAGTTATGGTCTTTGACTTAAAGTGCCTTTTTGTTGACTTTTGAAAATGACCTATAATGTTGAGATTGATAACTTTTTGTGAGATCATTTCTTGGACTTGAAGTATGAAGATGAGTTGTAGGAAATGTCATTCTCTTCAAAATGAGATTTGGATGGAATTTTTCTGATAAACCATGTGGAAGTTATGCCCTGGTCAATTTGCAGTTGACTTTTTCAACTGTCCAAAAATAGAAACTTTTGCATCTTGAGACTTTTTGAGCCATGCTTTGAGAATCATGATCAAGAATTGATCAAATGATGTTTGTGGCTTAAAAATAAGATGTTGACCAAAAATCTTGACTTTTGACTGTCAAATGACCATTTTGCCCCTGCAGTTGACTGTAGGGCAATTAGGGTTTTTGACTGTGCAATTTTGTGCTGTGAGTCTTGAAACTTAGCATATGGATGCTTGACCATGTTTGTAGGCATGTGGGACTTGTTTGGACCCTTGGAAACTTCAATTTCTTTGCCAGAACCAAAACCCTAATTTTGACTGTTAGGAGGCAACTGGACTGTGCAACTCTTGGGAGATTTTGAAGCATGCTCTTGGCAAATCTTGAAGAATATGGGACGGAAAATTTTGGGGTACAACACTTAGTTAATTGTTTGTGCTTTAGCTAACACATGTATCACCACCTTAAGGGTGCAAGTTCGAACTAGTGTGAACCCCTCCCATTTTTGCATATTTTCCAATCTTTTTGTTTTCTGAGCATTTATCAATTGATTTTCAAATATTATTTAGCGTATGCATTTACTATCGCCACTGAGCGCATGGCCTAATGGGTAGTATTTTAACCAATGACTACAAGGGCGCGGGTTCAACCCTTACCATCCCTTTTCACAATTTTTTACCACTTGTTTTTTAGTTTATTTCACCATTTTCTCTCAATTGATTCTTTGATCAAATCAACTTATTTCTAACTGATTTTTTGTACAATCCTTATTTATCTACCCTATTTTGTGAATACATGAAAAAATCCCAAAAAATAATATTTATTTCACTTATTTTTATTCAATTTAAAATTAGTCCTTTTTAGGTGATTTAAAAACTTTTGTGATGTTCTTTGCTTGATTTCTCTTGTTTAATTGACCATTGGTGTTTAAGTAACCATAGTATACCTTTTTTAAGTTTCCCTTGATATTGATGATATGTTTAATTAGTTTGACTTATGGTTAACATGCTTTAATGAATGAACTTGGTGTTTGATAATTTCAAAACCCTAATTTGGTCATATTGCTTTGCTTCTAAGTGCAATGTCTTGTTGATCTCATTTGTTTCTACAATGATGGTATTTTGATACATGTCTACTATGAGTTTAAGCTTCCTTTGATCACATGTTCATATTTCCTCCTAACTTTGATACCATGTTTTTGTTTGGTTTTTAAACTTTGATGACTACTTTGTTTGAATTCTCTTGTTGTTTAAAGTTGATGTTTGACATGATAAGACGATTGTTTGCCTTTTCATGTACCCTGTGTATTTGATTACATACTCATGATATCCATGTTTAATTGCCTTGTCAAATTATGTTTCCATTTTCTATCTTTTGTCACAACTTTTACTTAATAATCATGTTGATTTTCCCCTTTGGATGAATACGTGTCCATCTTTTGGGTTAACCTTTTTCTTAAGTGACTCTCTTGAAGGCCATGTTACTTTTTGATTTTGTCCTCACCCTTGGTAATATATGTGATTTATGTCCATGCTTCATTGTGTTAAGTACTTGTGATAAGTCCAAGGAAAAGGGATAATTTTGTTGACTTTATAAGTCATGTGCATATGCATTGTCTTAGGTTTACCCTTGTGTGTTTATCTTTGTGTGCCACCCATGTAATTATTGAGGTTTACCCCTTTGTATTTAAATCCTAATCTACTTTCAAACTTTAACCTTTTTAAAAAAAACCTTGACTTTGTATCATTTTATTTCCAAACTTTATTTCTTTAATAAAAGCCTCAATATACTTAAGCTTATCAAAACGATTTCAAAAGAGATTAGATATAAATCCTTTTTTATAGTTGAGATATGATTTTCATATCCCCATAGTAATAATTGAAGCAAATGTTGATTCTTTCCACATGAGGATGTTAATAGCAACTTATTGACTTTATATCCAACTTAGTAGTTTTTTCCTTCATGATGATGCAAGATCCATCTTCTCCTACTTGTGGTGGTATTAGTTGAGTTCTCTTCCTAAAATATGATGAAATATCTATTCTCCTAAAAATAATCACAACAAACCATTTTGTTATTTTTACCATGAACTACGGGGTTTTGATCCTTAATTGGCACGCAGATATAAGACTGTGTCTTTCCAAACAAAAATACAATAAAAATATTTTTATTTTCCCATCTCCACACTCATTTAGCAAACAAACAATTTTAAACCAAAAACATATATTATAAGTGGTTACTATAGAGTACTATAGATACACAGGGTGCTAACATCTTCCCTTTGTATAACCAACCCACGTACCTTAGATATCTTATTCATGCTTTGCTTTTAGTCTTTACTCCTTGCATTGCATGTTAAATAATAGGGTTTTGATCTTTTCCATTTTCCTTGGAAACAATAAAGTTCGGTGGTGACTTCTTAAGTCATTGTGAGTCAAGTTTCTCAATAGCTTGGTCTCCTTGATTTTTCACCGCGACAGAAATGGCAACTACACTGGGGACATATATCCTCAAGGGGGTTAAACCTAGCTTATTTTATCTGTTTGTTATTATTGTTTGTTTTTTATATGTAATGTTTTGTGGTGCTTTGGGGGGTGTTTGATGATTTTTTGCAAAGACAAGTCCTACACCCGGACTAAGTTACACTTAAGAATTAGGATGGTGGTATAATCAAAAGTTACATGAATGGAGTAATACTGACATAAGTAGCATATGATATAACCCCACTCAGTGGAGGCCTCTTCGGGGTGCTAATGCTAAACAAGCCAGTTGTTAAAGCATTATTACTTTCAACCTGAGAGCCCGAGAAACTGAGAACCGTAGAACCCCTTAACCCATATTTGCCTTTAGGATGTAGTGCAAAGGCAATTCAAAAGTTGTCTTGAATTAGTTGTTACACAATACTACACTCGAACGAGCTTTTTTTAAAGAATATTATTGGTACTCACAAGTAGTTGTGTGAATCAATAATATCCGAAAGAAGAATCACAACTCCGAGAACTTTTAGAACCTTGTTCTACAAGTAAAAATGAACCCATAGTACATACCATGTGGGATGATTCTTACCTTTGTCTCCATGCTCATGATGTTGAACCCTTATATCGTATTTATGATTATTGCATAAACCATGCATTAATGAATTCATAAAAAACTCATTTTTCAAGGAAATTATAAAATTATCTTTGCAAACATAATATGATTTAAGGTCGTGGATATCATAAAGAGGGACACTAATAAGTACGAGTTCAAGAATCCTGAGTTACGAGAGTTGAGAAAGCTAGGGTCTTTGTTGTCTAGTCGTGAAGATTTTAGAAAATTTTATGGAGGGCTTTTGGGTATTCTCCAAGTTAAGATACCAGATGGAATTCTTGAGACTCTTGTTTAGTTCTATGATCCTCTTTACCATTTCTTCACATTCCCGGATTATCAACTAGTTCCTACTTTAGAAGAATACTCTTTTTGGGCTGGCTTGCCAGTAATGGATGTTTTGCCTTTCAGTGGTTTTTAAGAAGTCCCCGAGCCCCATGTCATTGCTAAATTCCTTCATTTAGAGGTGTGTGAAGTAAAAGCCAATCTCACTTTCAAAAAAGGTTTTCAAGGTTCGACTTCCAAGTTCTTAATAGAGAAAGATATTGTCTTAGGCAAGGCAAATAGTAAGGATGCTTTTGAGGCAATTTTTGCCTTACTCATTTATGGTATTTTACTCTTCCCAAGCATTTACCATTTTGTTGATGTTAATGCTATTCAGATATTATTGATCGGTAACCCAGTGCCTACTTTGATTGGACACACTTACCACTCTATTCACCATAAGACTCAGAAAGGTTATGGAACTATCACGTGTTGTGCACCTCTACTATACAAGTGATTTAATTCGCACTTGCCACAGTCCAATCTCTTCAAAGACAATTCAGAAAAGCTTATGTGATCCTAAATGCTTATGTCCATTACTCAGGAGGATTTAGCTTGGTATATTCCATCTTATGACATTGGAGTGATCATTGACAATTGTGGATGTTTTCATAATGTACCGCTTCTTGGTATAAAAGGAGGAATCAACTACAACCATGTTCTTGCTAGACGCCAGTTTGGATACTGTTGTACCCCAAAATTTGCCCTCCCATATTCTTCAAGAAGTTGCCAAGCCAAGTCACAAAATTCCCCAAGGGTTGCACAGTGCAAAGATCTCCTATACAGTCAAAACTAGGGTTTGTGTTCTGATCAATAAAATGAAGTTTTCAAGGGCCCAATCAAGTCTCACATGCCTACAAATATGGTCAAGCATCTTCATATCAAGTTTCAAGGCATTCAGCTCAAAATTGCACAGTCAAAAACCCTAATTGCACTACAGTCAACTGTAGGGGCAAAATGGTCATTTGGCAGTCAAAAGTTCAAATTTTTTGTCAACATATCATTTTGGAGCCACAAACATCATTTGATCAATGCTTGATCATGATTCTCAAAATTTGGCTCAGAAATCATCAAAGATGCAAAAGTTTCCTTATTTGGACAGCTGAAAAAGTCAACTGAAATTGACCAGGGCATAACTTTCACATGGATTATCAGAAAAATTCCATCCAAAGCTCATTTTGAAGAGAAAGACATTTCCTAAAACTCACCTTCATACTTCAAGTCCAAGAAATGCTCTCACAAAAAGTTATCAATTTCAACATTATAGGTCATTTTCAAAAGTCAACAAAAAGGGACTTTAAGTCAAAGGCCATAACTTGATATTGGTAAATCAAAATGACATGGGACCAAAGACATTGGTTAGAGGACTCAAAGACCTTTCCAAAATGTCCAAGAACATGAGAAAAGCTTAAAAATTGAGCAAGTTATGCCTTGTGGAAGTTGGGAAATTTTTGGATATTTTGAAAAGTCAACATTACTTCAAATGACCTAAAATTGCTAATGGGCCCATTTTTCTTCCATGATTCATCATTCCAAGCATATACACGACCACTTGGCCCAAAGGGAAGTATTTTCTCATTTTTTATTTATTTATTTGGATTTTTATTTATATTAATTCAATTAAATCAATTAAATATATGAAAAATGTTTAAATTAACCAAACCAATCTTTTTATACATGTTTAAAGGTCAATATTTCGTGTAAATGCAAACTAGGAAAGATTTGGGGTGATTGGATGCAAATTGATACAAGAACACATGAAAAAGATTCAAAAAGATCCTTAGAAAATCAATTATCAAAAACCATGATTACAAGAGATTTGGTTGAATTTTGTTGACCTAATCTATTCAGTACATAAGCTTGAGTGAAAACCTAATGCTGAGGGACTAAAAGCTGCGCAGAAAAGCTAAGAACAAACTTGAAATTTTGGCCAAAAAATTCAAAACTGTAAACCCCTTTACAGGTCGATTCAAAGCATAATATTGGTTTCAATAGCTTCCTTGAAGGTCCCTGATCAGATTCCAATCACAAACTTCCACTCAAACGCCAAGAATCGGTACCTAGGACTCAAGCTGTTTCAGAAAAATTGCAGAATCGTGCATCATAATCCACGCATCTTTTGCATTTTTTATTTATGGATTCATGTTCATTATGATGTTTTGAAGCTAACCAATGCCTTTAATTTGATTATTACGCTGTATATGAGATTTCACCATGCTTGGCTTTTAGGGTTTTCAGAGTTTTGAATTGGGGTTTTTCACCCAATGAAAAATTAGGACTCCAGGCCACCACCATTGCAATCAGCAGACCTGGACGAAGAGATTAACATACTCGCACCCAATTTATGAGCGTTCTACATCTAATCGCTATTTTCTGGAAACGTCCCTAAGAGAACGTCCAAAAAACCGTTGCCTCATGTTTTATGATACAGGGATGGTGAAGACGATGATGTGGTGGCAACAAGTGATTCGTTGATTTGAATTTCACGCGTTTCTATCCACTAACGCGTTGTTTCTTTTTATATTATTTGTTTGTTTGTATATTAATTGAATGTGCGCTTAGCTCAGCTGGCAACGAGGATTGGTGGTGAAGGTACATGACCTGGGTTCGAGCCCCAGGTCTTACATATTTCAATATTATTTTTCCCTAACCAATCCTGTGCAGCACTTGCGTTGAAGATCTTCATGCACGCTCAAAAATCAAGACGTCCACGTGCCCCTGATGACCAAACCAAAGGCACAGATCTAAAGAGCATGTTGTACCCTAGTCCACGCTTCAACATGCTGTTCAAAAAAGTCAAACGGGTCACTGCTTATTGGGCCAGCATTCCAGGGTTACACCTCCACTTTGGGGACTTCCACCCCCCCTGGTTTGCAATTTTCTCTTTTTATTTTCAATTGCTATTTTATTTTCTTTATTATTTTAATTTAATTAATTATGTTTACAAAATATAAAAAACATCATAAAAATCAGAAAAGATAAAAATATAATAAATATTTTATTTTAATTATTTTCATAAACAAATTGCATGTAAATAAATTAATTTAGATTAGGGTTTTAATTTTAAGTCTTTTAATAACAAAATTCTAAAAAATGAAGAATTAGGTTTAATAAATTTTATTCCTTTTAATTATTTTCTTTTTCTTTCTAATAATATTATTTATTTATTTTTATAATTAATTGTATATAAAAATTAGGTTTAATTTAAGTTTCAATTTAATATTTTCACAATAAATTTAAAAGCTATTAGAATTAGGGTTTGCCTTTTAGTTTAATTTTAACTAACTCTTTTTTCATCAAATTCCTAAAAACACTAAAAATACCAAAATATTTTTGTTTAATTTTAATTCCTCATTAATTCTAATTAATTAATTCATGTAATTTAATTTTGCAAAAGGGTCCAACGCCCATATTTTTAATTGTTTAATTTCGCATCTTTATTTTATTTCGCTTAAATAATTATGTATCTCTCCCAAAGCTTTGTAACATTTACTTTTCGCACTTTTTTCCTTTGCTTTATTTATTTTTCTGTCAAATCGGGTCCGGTTTAATTTTGGCGATGTGGACCCGCGCCTTTTGTAATAGCTTTAGATTTATTTTTCCTGCAAATATTTTAACTGTTAAACCAAGCATGCAAGAATGAATGGCCTTAAATAAAATCAAGCGTAGATCACAATTAACATGACAAGACAAATACAAATGAAAACGACACATGAATCGCACACACCACCCCTAGGGTACGCCTCACTGTTGCCTTGCCTCGAAAGGTGATCGTCGAGTAGAGGATGTCTTAGTAAGTCCTCATGATCCGGAACCTGGCATGAGGGTAGCTTCTAAGGTGTCTTCCCATTGCTCTGGTGATCACCATGTCCCTAAACTCGAATTGACCCGAACACCTCCAACGGTGGTGCTACCTACCTCTCAATGGTAGGATGGCATTACTTTTAAGGACATTTACACAGACGAATTCCTTAGGGTAGGTAGGTTCTCGTAGATACTTGCTCTCTTCAAAAAAAAAAAACAAACAAAAATCTTTTCACACCGACACTTTTCAAAAGCTTTCAAAGCAATTTTTTTCAAACACTCTGACACAAGAGTCGAACTGAAATTTTCAAAGAAACTTTTTAAAACCCACAGTTGAAAAGCAAACAAACCATTTTTGAAAACACAATGAGCAAGTATCTAAGAGCCCATGGATAGCCATGGATAGAAAGGGTGCTAACACCTTCCCTTTCTATAATCTACCTCCCGAACCGAGAGCAATCTCTATAAGGAATTTTTCTGTGCTTTTGTCCTTTCCATTTGGAGAAAATAAAAGACGGTGGCGACTCTTGCTTCCGCGACATTTCGCGAACCAGCGTTAAACAGTCAGTTCCAGATCCACCGATCACAGAACTGGCGACTCTGCTGGGGATTAAACTTAAAGTGAGGTGTACCTTAGGGTTAGTTCATAACTGTGTTTTCAATTGTTTTCTTTGCTTGCTTTATTATTGTGGGACTGTCTCGGGAGTTCTATAGATCCTAGCCCGGATCTGGGGGATACCTTCTTAGAAAGTAGCAACAAGGCTGTGAGGGAACTGTGCGGGGTATACCGACATGGTTGAAACAGTCTGCTACATTGATGTGGCACTTTGGTGTGTACCGGTAACCCTTGAGTTCAGTCAAGGAGAGTACGGGGCCTCCGCGTGGTGTCATGAAGCATCAACAGACCTTAGGAACCTTAATTGAACTATCTTGGCCTCTTTAGGGTAGTGAGATAACTGACTTTGGTGCAGTCCGAGGTTGGTTGATACTCGATACTACACTCAATTGAGGGTTGCTTTCCTGGAATATTTCGGTCGCAAGTTCAGTGGCTAAATCGAAACGATGAACAATGAAAGCAATTCAGTGATATTGGGACCCTTAGAACCCGGTTACTTCTAATAGGACAGGTTGAACCCACCAACCTCAAGAGGGTAATACCCAGACCCCATGCTGGCCTAAACTCTAAGGATTTGTCTTGTGTGACTTGTGTGCCTTCGTACTTGACTACTTGCATGCTTGTTATCTAACACATGAACTACTTGCAGGTTTTGTTTATAGTCCTTAATTAGGACTCATAACAAAGTTTACCGAGTCTCTTGCAGGTTTTGTTTATAGTCCTTAATAGGGACTCATAACAGGGTTTACTAAGTTTCTTGCAGGTTGTTTATAGTCCTTAATTAGGACTCATAACAAAGTACACTGAAGTTCTTGCAGGGTTGTTTATAGTCCTTAATTGGGACTCATAACAGGGTTTACCTACATCACCCCATGCATAGCATGACATCATACCACTGCATACATCCTAACCCATTTCAAGGATCTCAAAGGCTTGTGATGCAGGTCAGGATAAATCAAACATCCAGCAAGGGGCAAAGAGGATTTATTTTCCTCTAGCCAAAGTTGTCAGGGGCTATGACCCACTGGATATGGTGAGCCTTTGACCCTTGACGAAGGACTCTCAACAACATGAAGTACCTTCAATCAAGTTATCGGTTTTCAACTCTAACAAATTTGTTGTTTACCACGCGAGGTCCTTGAAATCATTGCATGCATATCATACATCTCATTGCATTGCAGGTATCCCTTTGACAGGTTGCTTACCCTTCTTCGCTGTTTATTTCAGCCGATCGTCATGAATCATGAATCATCAGCTGAGCAGTCTATCAAGGCCCTCCAGGCTCAGAACGCCCAATTCCAAGGGTTGATCATGAACTTGACCCAGGGGCAACAAGATCTGAAGGCTCTACTCTTGAAGAAAGAAAAGAAGAAGAGGAGGACTGTTTTGTTCAGCCCTAGACGCAGATCTAGGAATACCCTGCAGGATCAAACTGAGAGGACAACTCCATCTGTGGGAAAAAGCAGTCATCAAGAGGAAAGGATTCCCAGCCCAGTGGTCTCTGACAATGAAACAGATTTCAACGACGAACAGTACCCTCCGGCTGAGGACAAGTACAAACAGTTGGAGGATAGGCTGAATGCTATGGAGATCCAACAGGTACCTGGGCTGGATTTTGGAGATTTGGGTTTGTCAACTGGTGTGATTATTCCTCGGAAGTTCAAGGCACCATCCTTTACCAAGTATGACGGGGCGTCTTGTCCCAAGTTACATCTCAGGTCCTATGTTCGGAAGATTAAACCATATACGGTGGACAAGAATTTGTGGATCCACTTCTTCCAAGAGAGTCTTTCAGGGACTCATCTCGAATGGTTCTATCAGCTAGATGGGACCAAGGTTCGTAACTGGGAGGAGTTGGCTACTGCTTTCTACAAGCAGTATCAATATAATGCCGACCTTGCTCCTACGCGTACCCAACTCCAGGGTATGTCGTTAGGATCAAGTGAAGGTTTTAAAGAATATGCGCAGAAATGGAGGGATCTTGCTGGAAGGGTACAACCACCTCTGACTGATCGGGAACTTGTTGATATGTTCTTGGGGACCTTGTCTGGTCCGTTCTACAACCACCTAATTGGGAATTCGTCTGCTGGATTCACAGATCTTATCTTGACTGGAGAGCGAATAGAAGCTGGCATCCGGTCTGGGAAAATTCAAGAGGCTGCACCTTCTGATAAAAAGCCTCATCATGGAAAGAAAGAATCCAATGCTGTGCACGGTAAAAAGAGCCGCCCTGAGGTAGGGGCAATCCAGATCTCCAATCCTGGACCTGCTCAACAAGGACAGGGGCAGCGGCGCAAGGAGAAGCGACAGTACACCAAACTCAACATGTCGCTGGATCAAGCACTACAACAAATGTTGAAGGCAGGTATGATCACCTTAAGGGCTCCTCTTCGGAATCCGAACACTTCTGCTCCCAACTATCATCCCAACGATAGGTGCGCATATCATTCTGATAGCCCGGGGCATACTACGGACAACTGCTGGCCTCTCAAGAACAAGATTCAAGACATGATCGACGCCGGGGAAATTCAGTTTGAAGTGCCTGAGACTCCGAACATAATCACTGCTTCGTTGCCCAATCATTGAAGCCTTTTGTTTATTTGAATTTTTGAGTTGTATTTTTCTTTGCTTATACAAACAATTAATGTCATAGCAAACTCTTTTATTCTATCAATGCATCGCATACGTCTGTTTTGGGAATTAATATAATTGTTTTCATTATATTCAAATTTCTTTTCATATTTTTTCTGATGTCAACTCTGGATCTAAAATTCTAAGCCTCTTGAGGGAGGATGACAAAAACGATACCATAATCTACAGTATGCTTTTGAACAGACTCCGCTGATGAGGTACAGGCATTGTTTCAATCCCTAAACACTGGAGTTATAAGGATGATAATCCCTCGTCAACCCCTCTGAGCCAAAGAAGTAGGAGTTTTTCTTTTCGAAATTTAAAACCCTTTATCATAACCTGGGGCAGGGTAGTTCTCTCAGTTGATCCAAGTGCATAACGAATGGCACCAAAGGAGTCCTTACAAAACAAAAGACAGTGATGGTTCTGAATAAATCACAAGGACAGGCAGTCACTATCTCAAAAAATGAAAAGCCCATCAAGTCAAAACCCATGAAGGAGACTTACAAAACTGGGGCATCCCGCTGACTGTAATTCCAAAAAAAGGAAACAGTTCAGGCAAAAAAAGAAAGGGATAACAAAAATCAAGAAAGAGGTCTCACAAACCCTCAACCAAAGCAAAAAATGACTGCCTAGTCAAAAGAAATCATCAACATCTGAACCATTATTGGAACATCAAAGCAAAGACTCAAGCAAGGTCTAACGCACGATCAACTGAGTTTAGGTTTGGAGAACATCACGAAGAGCGGGTGGGTACAAATAATTTGAGCCTTTATCCTTTGTTTCTTAAACCGTGAACCAGGCCACGTTATAACCCTTAAAAGTCCTAGCTGAAGCATGGGATAGTTCGAAAGCATACTGTTACGAAAGGTATCCTGACTCCTGAAGGCCTACGGTAAAATACGAAGTTGACATCACGTTTTACAAACAATCACCTGTTTTATGAAAAAGAATGCATTTTCAAAATCTTCAAGACAGACATAAGCTTTGCATTTTTAACATAACTTTGTTTGCATATGACTTTTTGTTTGAACAGCATAGAAATTCGCATGACGAAAGTCTAATGAACTAGAGTATCTCCAATCAAGGGGCACGGCATGATCATGGTCTACCATCTGGGGCAGTTAAGTCAAGATCCAGAGAATCTCTCAAAAGGCCAAATAGCCTGGGGCAAACCTCCGCCTGAGTCACTTGGGGCACCCCAGCAACTAATCTTGCACGATCAGACACCTTCTGGTAATATGGCAACACAAGCAGCCAGGGGCACCTACCTGCATTCTAAGAGCATGGACATAGTCGAAAAATACTACGCAAAATCAAAGACCCGCTAGGTTGACACACCTAGGCAAAAATGAGGGCTTCCCGGCGAACCAAAAGGGTTCGGGCAAAATTAAGGGATGAAATGAAAAAAAATCTGTACACCCGGCAAGTCGAAAACCTGAAAAGGCGGCTTGGGCAAAAATGGGTATCCCGGTGGACTGAAAACCCGAAAGGGCGGTCCAGGCAAAAGTTAGGGATCAAAAGCGTACGACTATGTCCTGTCATCTTGTCATCTGCCTACCAGAAGAAGGTTCGTCCATCAGCAACTACCAGCACCTCACAGGTCTCCCTCTCCCACATCAGAAACAGGGGCAATAATGAGTTGTCTAAGCAATCTGATTGTTCTGTCCCCTAGGGTATCAAGGTAGGTTCCGTTGAAGAACATAACCAGTACAGTTCAATACTTCCCCAGGAGAATCTAATCCAGTTGCCCCAATAAAGTTGGAATCCATCTCTCCAAGCAGTAAGCTTATCCCCAGTAGATTCTGGAAGCTTATCCTCGCAGAGCACGAACGCGTCTCCCGGCTTTATTCAAAGAGTTATTTCCTTACCAGGATATAACTGGGTTATCCTCAGCCAAAAGCCACGGAAAGAGCGTCCTCGACGAAGTCCTCTTATCCCCAGCGAAGTCTATCAACACTTCCAACACAACCATGGTATCCCCAGCGAAGTTACCATCAACATTTCAACAAAGTACCTCTCTCCCTACAGAGTATTGCTTCCCAGCAAGATCGCTAGAGTACTTTTCTCTCCGCAGAGTAATCCATTCACCAAGTTCATTCCCCAACGGAGTTATCTTCTCCTACCGGTATTCTTGCAACTATCATCCCAGCGGAGGCAAAAATCTATTCTTCAACAGCAGCCCAGGAGTGACTTCCCGGCACCCGTCAAGGATTTATTTTCCTAAGACAAAAAATACATTCATAAACATCACATCTTCATACATCATAGCATGCATATGCATCTTACTACACGAATCTCATCAATTTTGAAGACATACAGTTCATGCATCATGATTTTGCATACAATTATGTTTTGCCTTTTCAGGAAAAAGATCAATACAAAAACGAGTACTATCAACTATCGCAATTCTTTCTAGATATAGTTTCAGATATGACCCAGATATGGTGACGTTCTGATACTGCTTCCAGATTTCCTTCTAGATATAGTTTCAGATATGACCCAGATGGTGACGTTCTGATACCGCTTCCAGATTTCCTTCTAGATATAGTTTCAGATATGACCCAGAGATGGTGACGTTCTGATACTGCTTCCAGATTTCCTTCTAGATATAGTTTCAGATATGACCCCAGATGGTGACGTTCTGATACTGCTTCCAGATTTCCTTCTAGATATAGTTTCAGATATGACCCCAGATGGTGACGTTCTGATACCGCTTCTAGATTTCCTTCTAGATATAGTTTCAGATATGACCCAGAGATGGTGACGTTCTGATACTGCTTCCAGATTTCCTTCTAGATATAGTTTCAGATATGACCCAGAGATGGTGACGTTCTGATGCTGCTTCCAGAGTTCCTTCTAGATATAGTTTCAGATATGACCCAGATGGTGACGTTCTGATACTGCTTCCAGATTTCCTTCTAGATATAGTTTCAGATATGACCCAGAGATGGTGACGTTCTGATACTGCTTCCAGATTTCCTTCTAGATATAGTTTCAGATATGACCCAGATATGGTGACGTTCTGATGCTGCTTCCAGAGTTCCTTCTAGATATAGTTTCAGATATGACCCAGATATGGTGACGTTCTGATGCTGCTTCCAGATCTCCTTCTAGATATAGTTTCAGATATGACCCAGATATGGCGACGTTCTGATGCTGCTTCCAGATTTCCTTCTAGATATAGTTTCAGATATGACCCAGATATGGTGACGTTCTGACGCTGCTTCCAGATTTCCTTCTAGATATAGTTTCAGATATGACCCAGATATGGCGACGTTCTGATGCTGCTTCCAGATTTCCTTCTAGATATAGTTTCAGATATGACCCAGATATGGCGACGTTCTGATACTGCTTCCAGATTTCCTTCCAGATATAGTCCAGATATGAACCAAATATGGCGACGTTCTGACACTTATTCCAGCTGAAGACATTCGAAGACCTTGTCCGGTTCAGTTAAATCAACCCTAAGATTTTCCTGATGCTTATCCCGTCAAAGGCCTTCTCTGGTTCAGTCAGATCGACCCTAAGATCTCCCTGATTCTTATCCCAGTTAAAGTCACCCAAGATTTTTCTCAACGAGCGTTGTTGGAGTTAAAGTCACCCAAGATTTTCTCAACGAGCGTTGTTGAAGTTAAAGTCGCCCAAGGTTCTCTTGCTATTCATGCTAAGGCAGTAACCATCCCTGGTTCATTCATCGCCGTTCGAAGCTCCAGACTCAGCTCCTGTAACCAGTCAGGATACATCTATACCAAGCATCCAAAATCAGCTCCTGCAACGTGTCAGGTACTCATTTGTTCTTTTGCAGGTATGCAGGTTCTCGCTAAGGAATCTCCTACGCGATCAACATCCAGATGACATCTATAAGCCCATCCACCTATCCATCATCTTTTAGCATGGCATCTATAAGCCCATCATCCTATCCATCAATCTTCAAATGGCATCTATAAGCCCATTCCCACCACACTGCTACTATGTGAGCGCAAATTTCTGGGCACTCTAGTGTCCAATCATCTTCTACCCTCGGATTACGAAAGGCACGTCAGCCAATCTGCATCCTCAGGTCTAAGAAGATTGAACAGGGGCAACTGTTGTACCCCAAAATTTGCCCTCCCATATTCTTCAAGAAGTTGCCAAGCCAAGTCACAAAATTCCCCAAGGGTTGCACAGTGCAAAGATCTCCTATACAGTCAAAACTAGGGTTTGTGTTCTGATCAAGAAAATGAAGTTTTCAAGGGCCCAATAAAGTCTCACATGCCTACAAATATGGTCAAGCATCTTCATATCAAGTTTCAAGGCATTCAGCTCAAAATTGCACAGTCAAAAACCCTAATTGCACTACAGTCAACTGTAGGGGCAAAATGGTCATTTGGCAGTCAAAAGTTCAAATTTTTTGTCAACATATCATTTTGGAGCCACAAACATCATTTGATCAATGCTTGATCATGATTCTCAAAATTTGGCTCAGAAATCATCAAAGATGCAAAAGTTTCCTTATTTGGACAGCTGAAAAAGTCAACTGAAATTGACCAGGGCATAACTTTCACATGGATTATCAGAAAAATTCCATCCAAAGCTCATTTTGAAGAGAAAGACATTTCCTACAACTCACCTTCATACTTCAAGTCCAAGAAATGCTCTCACAAAAAGTTATCAATTTCAACATTATAGGTCATTTTCAAAAGTCAACAAAAAGGGACTTTAAGTCAAAGGCCATAACTTGAGATTGGTAAATCAAAATGACATGGGACCAAAGACATTGGTTATAGGACTCAAATACCTTTCCAAAATGTCCAAGAACATGAGAAAAGCTTAAAAATTGAGCAAGTTATGCCTTGTGGAAGTTGGGAAATTTTTGGATATTTTGAAAAGTCAACATTACTTCAAATGACCTAAAATTGCTAATGGGCCCATTTTTCTTCAATGATTCATCATTCCAAGCATATACACGACCACTTGGCCCAAAGGGAAGTATTTTCTCATTTTTTATTTATTTATTTGGATTTTATTTATATTAATTCAATTAAATCAATTAAATATATGAAAAATGTTTAAATTAACCAAACCAATCTTTTTATACATGTTTAAAGGTCAATATTTCGTGTAAATGCAAACTAGGAAAGATTTGGGGTGATTGGATGCAAATTGATACAAGAACACATGAAAAAGATTCAAAAAGATCCTTAGAAAATCAATTATCAAAAACCATGATTACAAGAGATTTGGTTGAATTTTGTTGACCTAATCTATTCAGTACATAAGCTTGAGTGAAAACCTAATGCTGAGGGACTAAAATCTGCGCAGAAAAGCTAAGAACAAACTTGAAATTTTGGCCAAAAAATTCAAAACTGTAAACCCCTTTACAGGTCGATTCAAAGCATAATATTGGTTTCAATAGCTTCCTTGAAGGTCCCTGATCAGATTCCAATCACAAACTTCCACTCAAACGCCAAGAATCGGTACCTAGGACTCAAGCTGTTTCAGAAAAATTGCAGAATCGTGCATCATAATCCACGCATCTTTTGCATTTTTTATTTATGGATTCATGTTCATTATGATGTTTTGAAGCTAACCAATGCCTTTAATTTGATTATTACGCTGTATATGAGATTTCACCATGCTTGGCTTTTAGGGTTTTCAGAGTTTTGAATTGGGGTTTTTCACCCAATGAAAAATTAGGACTCCAGGCCACCACCATTGCAATCAGCAGACCTGGACGAAGAGATTAACATACTCGCGCCCAATTTATGAGTGTTCTACATCTAATCGCTATTTTCTGGAAACGTCCCTAAGAGAACGTCCAAAAAACCGTTGCCTCATGTTTTATGATACAGGGATGGTGAAGACGATGATGTGGTGGCAACAAGTGATTCGTTGATTTGAATTTCACGCGTTTCTATCCACTAACGCGTTGTTTCTTTTTATATTATTTGTTTGTTTGTATATTAATTGAATGTGCGCTTAGCTCAGTTGGCAACGAGGATTGGTGGTGAAGGTACATGACCTGGGTTCGAGCCCCAGGTCTTACATATTTCAATATTATTTTTCCCTAACCAATCCTGTGCAGCACTTGCGTTGAAGATCTTCATGCACGCTCAAAAATCAAGACGTCCACGTGCCCCTGATGACCAAACCAAAGGCACAGATCTAAAGAGCATGCTGTACCCTAGTCCACGCTTCAACATGCTGTTCAAAAAAGTCAAACGGGTCACTGCTTATTGGGCCAGCATTCCAGGGTTACACCTCCACTTTGGGGACTTCCACCCCCCCTGGTTTGCAATTTTCTCTTTTTATTTTCAATTGCTATTTTATTTTCTTTATTATTTTAATTTAATTAATTATGTTTACAAAATATAAAAAACATCATAAAAATCAGAAAAGATAAAAATATAATAAATATTTTATTTTAATTATTTTCATAAACAAATTGCATGTAAATAAATTAATTTAGATTAGGGTTTTAATTTTAAGTCTTTTAATAACAAAAATCTAAAAAATGAAGAATTAGGTTTAATAAATTTTATTCCTTTTAATTATTTTCTTTTTCTTTCTAATAATATTATTTATTTATTTTTATAATTAATTGTATATAAAAATTAGGTTTAATTTAAGTTTCAATTTAATATTTTCACAATAAATTTAAAAGCTATTAGAATTAGGGTTTGCCTTTTAGTTTAATTTTAACTAACTCTTTTTTCATCAAATTCCTAAAAACACTAAAAATACCAAAATATTTTTGTTTAATTTTAATTCCTCATTAATTCTAATTAATTAATTCATGTAATTTAATTTTGCAAAAGGGTCCAACGCCCATATTTTTAATTGTTTAATTTCGCATCTTTATTTTATTTCGCTTAAATAATTATGTATCTCTCCCAAAGCTTTGTAACATTTACTTTTCGCACTTTTTTCCTTTGCTTTATTTATTTTTCTGTCAAATCGGGTCCGGTTTAATTTTGGCGATGTGGACCCGCGCCTTTTGTAATAGCTTTAGATTTATTTTTCCTGCAAATATTTTAACTGTTAAACCAAGCATGCAAGAATGAATGGCCTTAAATAAAATCAAGCGTAGATCACAATTAACATGACAAGACAAATACAAATGAAAACGACACATGAATCGCACACACCACCCCTAGGGTACGCCTCACTGTTGCCTTGCCTCGAAAGGTGATCGTCGAGTAGAGGATGTCTTAGTAAGTCCTCATGATCCGGGAACCTGGCATGAGGGTAGCTTATAAGGTGTCTTCCCATTGCTCTGGTGATCACCATGTCCCTAAACTCGAATTGACCCGAACACCTCCAACGGTGGTGCTACCTACCTCTCAATGGTAGGATGGCATTACTTTTAAGGACATTTACACAGACGAATTCCTTAGGGTAAGTAGGTTCTCGTAGATACTTGCTCTCTTCAAAAAAAAAAAAACAAAAATCTTTTCACACCGACACTTTTCAAAAGCTTTCAAAGCAATTTTTTTCAAACACTCTGACACAAGAGTCGAACTGAAATTTTCAAAGAAACTTTTTAAAACCCACAGTTGAAAAGCAAACAAACCATTTTTGAAAACACAATGAGCAAGTATCTAAGAGCCCATGGATAACTATGGATAGAAAGGGTGCTAACACCTTCCCTTTCTATAATCTACCTCCCGAACCGAGAGCAATCTCTATAAGGAATTTTTCTGTGCTTTTGTCCTTTCCATTTGGAGAAAATAAAAGACGGTGGCGACTCTTGCTTCCGCGACATTTCGCGAACCAGCGTTAAACAGTCAGTTCCAGATCCACCGATCACAGATACCCTATGAAGGAAAAACCCGATAATATTATGTTATCATGTTTCTTTTACCTTGATGAGGAGGATAATCTATATTTGAAGGAGAAGATCGTGAATGCTTGGCGGAAAATTCATAGGAAGGATAAAGACTGGTTGGGAAAGAAAAATTGATGTGCCTTTAAACCCTTTACTCAATGAGTCATGATAGAGCCTACAAGATCAAGATGCCTTATTTTCTTGAAAAGCCTTTTCAACTATTGGTCGCACCTTCGTGTTCCATCATTCCCATTGAAAATAGGGGAAAATAACAGGAAATTTTCTCAAGAATTAATCTCCTTTTCTTAAGTTATTAGGTTTAGCTCAAAATTCCTTTTCACATAAAAAACAAAACAAAATCTTTTTCTTGCATATACATAATATTGCATACTTAAATATTGTATTTGTTTATTCCAATATTCGTACAAATTCGATTTGGTTGTAATAACTTAATTAGATTTACATTATTGCAAATCCCCATTCATAATTTGTATTTCCCCCTCCCATAAAATATTGTAATAGCGTAGTAATCTTTAAATTATGCAATTTACCGCTTTTAATACCATGCTAGTAATTAGGGTTTGTATGGCAAGATAAAAACAAATCAAATAGAAAACCTTAAATCCAAGACAAAATCAAAGCATGAAAATAACACACTTGTACACAAGCACCCTTAAGGTTTCTCCACTTGGTTGCCTTATATAAAAATGATCATATTATGCATGCAAAGTATCTTGGCAAAACAAACAAGTATAAGACCATAGTCCCACGATGACGTTATTCAAAGTTTCCTTACAAAATGATCTTGGTCCCTCAAAAATGCTAAGATACTTTGCAATATTGCTAATCATGGTTATAAAATGACCCACGCCTGTCTCGTTTACATCCAAAGATATGGTTGCTTACCAAATCAATGGTAAGACAACAATGTCAAAGGAATAGAAAATGAACAAGAAAGAAATTTGAGTAGGTAGATTACTTCTAGTTACTTGCTCTATTTCCAAACAACTATCCTTGCTATTTTCAAAACAAACACACACATTTCTAAACATTTTACAAACATTGAAAACATTTTCAAAAAGACAAACATCTTTGTATACATTCTTACGAACGAGAATCATTACAAAGGCTGCCTAAACAATGACCTCTTTTACAAAATACTTTCAAAAACCACACAAAGCACAATTTCAAAACAAAAAGCAAGTGATATAGCAAGTAACTAAGAGCCCATGGAAAACCATGGATTAAAAGGGTTCTAATACCTTCCCTTTTCATAATCTACCCCTTGAACTCAAGAAACAATCTCAAAGGTCTTTCCTGTGCTTTTTCACCTTTCCTTTTGGATAAAAGAAAAGTCGATGGCGACTCTTGCTAAACCGCAACATTTGCGATAAAACACAAAACCCTCAAGTTAGTTCTCCCACCGTATCACAACATGGATCTGGAGCATGGGATATGGGACAGAGAAATTAGAAAATATGAAAACATGAGATTTTGGGATCGAACCCATAACCTCTTGGTTCACCGCCTACGCCTTTGTCATCTGTGCTGGGATGTTTAGTTGTTAATATAATAAACAAATAACACATAATGAAAAAAATACATCATGCCCAAAAAACGCGCCAATATTCAAACCGGCCAGTGGGAGTCAGCCACGTAATCATCTTCCTCCTCATAACTGTCGTTTTAGGCCTGAACTTTTACCTACGAACGTTGTTTGTAGCTATAACCCCGTGTCATTCAAAAATTAAATATAAGCAATATAAGTTATAATGGAGACCATGAATCAACTGGGCTTGAAGTTCTGAACACCATGATGGCATTGGTTTGTCCCAATTATGTCTAAATCAGAAAGCCCCGATTTCAAGCTTGAAACCCTAGTAATGGTATCCATTGATTCCCGCACTTAAAACTCAATCAAACAAACCAGAAAGCATCGAAACCTTTTGATGAACAAAAATGCATAGTTAAATTTCATTGAAAACGCATGTATGCATGTAATCAAAAATAAAAAAAAAGTTGGAAAACCGAGTTTTGGATTTTATGACTCTGGATGTTTTATAACTTGGGAATGATTGGAATAGCTTTAGAACACGTCCAGGAACGGATTTCTGGCTTTGAAATTGCTGGAATTGGTTTGTAGAGAAAGATCTGATTTGCACTTTTCTTTGAAAATTTGGAACTTTGTTTGACTCCTAAAGGCAGGCTGTGCGTCTCCAATCTCTTCTTTAGGGTTCACAATGATCTTCTATATGTGTGAATCAACTAGGTTAATAGTTTTGGAAAGAATCCAAAGATATGAATGCATTTCAAATCTCTTCAAATCTTTCTAAATTTGGATATTTCCTCCCTTCTATGGTTTGATGCGATTTTCTCTTCATTGAACAGTTCATGAGATATTCAATCAATGCCAAAACAAATCTTATCCCATTTATTTGATTTATTTTTTGTTTTAATTTGATTTAATTTTAATTTTAAATAAATAAAATCAAAATAAATTAAATAAATAAGTAAATGAGACGTGTGGTTGTTCATGGGTCGTGGACCAGGCTAGGAGCAAGATACAAGCATAAAAAGTTGGGCCCATTTGAAGAAAAATGCATTTTGGGCATGGTTGACTTTGTTCAAATTTCCAAAAATGGCCAACTTTGAAATACACATCTCTCTCAATTTTGATCCTAAGAGGGTGTTCTTGGACTTTTAAGAAAGATTAGGATGTCTTCTAAACAACCCTTTTGGTTTCATCTCCATTGGGTCTTCCATGTTCATATAAGAAGCTTTGACCCAAAAGGTGTTTTTGTTGACTTTTTGAACTGACCTATAATGTATGAATTTATATCTCTTCATGAGTGAATTTTTTGAACTTGAGGGCTGAAGATGATTTGTAGGGAATTTAATGCTCTTAAAAATGATCATTGGATGGGAAATTTCTTATAAAGTATGAGAAAATTATGCCTGGTCAAAGTTTGGTTGACTTTTCCTATAGAAACCCTAATTTAGCAATTTTTGAGTTTTGATGAATTTGGGGCATTCCTTGAGGAATCATGATCAAACCTTGATCAAATAATGGATGTTACTTAAAAATGTTGATGTTGACCAAAAATATTGAAGTTTGACTGCATGAGGGTCACAGTTGACTTTTGACCTAACACGATTAATTTTTAGGCATTTGAGCAGTTGCTTGAGCAAACTTCTTGTGCAAGGCATGAAACTTGATATGGATGGTCTTCAGAACATATTAGGACCATGGAAAAAGATTTGAGACCTTTGGATTTCACATATCTTGATGAAAGTGGAAACCCTAGTTGAAGGTTCATTGCCTTAAGAGAGAATTTGTCTGACTAATTCTTGGGCATCCTTGAGCAATTGAGGACCTCTAGGAGTATGTTTTGAGTAAAATGAGAGGGAAAATTTTGGGGTACAACACCAGGTCCTCTAGCCCATCGTGCGCTTCTTCACCACCCAACCATATGCTTCAATTGTTAATACAAACAACAAAACAACATGTGATACGGTGACAGAACCGACTGTTATACTGGTTTGTGTTTTATATTCGCAAATGTGCGGTAAGCAAGAGTCGCCACTGACTTTTCTTTTATCCAACAAAGGAAAGGGTGAAAAGAACAGAAAAAGACCTTTTTTCGAGATTTGTATGAGTAAGGGGGGTAGATTATGGAAAGGGAAGGTGTTAGCACCCTTTCCATCTGTGGTTCCACGGGCTCTTAGGTACTTGCTCATTTTTTAAAATTGCTTTTGTGTTTGTGTGTTTTGAAAAGTTTGTTTGCTTTATGACAACCCTTGTATCAGTCCTCAAGAGTGTGACAAAGCATTTTTGAAAAGGTTTTGAAAGTGTGGTGTAAAAAAGAATTAGTTTTGAGCAAGTACTTAACAACTATCTACCTACTCGAAAAAAGGGCGTTCTTTTCCTCATTTCCTTTAGATAGTGCTATCCTACTATTAGTGAGTAGGTAGCCCTATCGTTGGGTGTTGAGGGACTATCAAAGGGACGTTTATGGTCACTAAGGCAACTGGGCAAGAACTCTTAGTAATTATCCTAAAATTCTAAGATCACTTTTTAACCGAGGCAACAGTCGAAAGGATCATCGAGGGACTTGTGATCTCTTGAACTCAAGGACAATCACTAAGAATTCTCACGTTTCGAGAATGGTGACCGTTTCCGAAGGTAACTGATGTGTGAGATACTGTTTCCAGTGATTTCTGGTAAACAACCGCTAGTCTTCCAAACTATCGAATAATCTTTCTTACTGTTATTCAATCTCTCTGGTAACTCACAGGATCGACTAGATTGATCCTAGGACTCCTTGGATATTAAGGTTACTCTCACAATTGAACAATTATTCATGGTTGATATTGTATAAGTGTTTGGCTTACTTCGATCTCTCTCTACGAGTCTAAAAATGTAGTCAAAATGTATATGAAAACTAAGTTATACGAATAAATGTTAATTGTAATGCTGATTGTAGAGACATATAAAACTGCATGAAAAATGAAGTAAATGGTTTCGACTTACAAGACGTTTAACATAAAAGGTTTCTGGAATGTAGAAGTTTAAAATGTGAAGAAAGCGTTTAATGCAAGAAATCTGTAAATGATTTTAAGTAAAAGTATGCGCTTGAAGAACAATACTTGAAAGTAAAGGCATTGAAAATGTGACAGTTCTCTGAAATATAAAGTGCTCGAAATATAAAGAAAACAGTAAAACGTAAAACTTTGAGGAAAAGACTTCGAAATGAAAAGATTGTAAATAAGAAAACTTGCAAATGTTATTTGACAAAAAAGAAAAGAGGAAAGTACTGGAAATGGTAAAAGGCTTTCATTAAGTTAGAAATACATGGTGCTATCATACATACATTTCTCTCGCATTCGTTTCCCTTGCCATGTGGTAGTTTGAATGTTATTGAGTATTTTGTATAACAGATATGACACACCGAAATCCTAATGCTAAGACTTCTATTTATACTAATTCGACCCTAACGGTCTCGCTACAGGATTATGCCACGTTTCGAACATGCAAGACAATGCTTCTTTCATCTTTCCACGTGTCCCCAAATGCTCCAACACATAACTTTCAAACTTTGAAAGTCCCGCTTCCATTTGAATTTTAAATGCTTTTGGTGTTTCTCTATTTCGAGCGTTCTTCCCAAACACAGCCTCGCTGTTGTTCCGAGACTCCTTTAACTATGTTCCCATAATTGTCGTCCGAAGCTTCACACTTTGACACCCTTATTCGAAACACTGCTTCTGTCACTTCGAAATATGGCGTTTAATTCCATTTCGATCAGAACGTTTATCTCTTTTGGCTTCTAAATAATATTATCGAAATCTTCAGCTAACAAATTGCCCCTTTAAAATATGTATTTCGATTCCTTTGAGAAATACCTATTTTAAACATCTACACAAGATTTCGATAGGACTTTCGAATCATCGTAACATTTAATGCATTTGACTCCAGTCACATCAATCATAGAAACTTTTGGATTCCTTAACCGCCCGGAGTCACTTCACAGCGTGGTGCAGTTATAAGTAATGATTATTTTTAAATCACGCCTATTACCTATATCAACTTCACGCCACCTCTTCATCACACCAACCCATGATCTCCACGTATCACACCTTTATTCGGTGGATGTTTAAACTTCTCATTATAAAACATCAACTTAATCTTCTTCTTTTCTTTTCACACTCTAAACCTTTCATACTCAGAATTTTTAACCTTCTTCTCTCATAAAACAATCCAAGCTTTCAAGCAACAAAAATGTCTTCTTCCACTTCATCCCAACTCAAGAAAGTCTCCAAGAAGAAAGGAAAAACTACAGGAGCAACCATGGAGAGTAAAATCATCACTATTCAAGGCCAATCTGCTCTTGCTCCGCAAATGATTTCCAAAGAAAAAGAAATGCTGTACGCATCACAGGTACTCATCCCTACCCATGTTGCTGGTAAGAGGTTAGCCTTAAATGGCCCTCTTACAGTTTTTGAAATATTAAAGGACACCAGGACAATTTTTCCCGTCTGTTATAGCTTCAAACCCTTATTCAACAAAATGGATGCCCTTAGGGCAGTAGAATCTCTTAGTTCAAATACCGTAGAAACCCCAACTGTTCCTCCCAAGGACCCATTTGTTTTGGATTATGTAAAAAGCAATTTTAAGCCATTTCGATCTTGCCCTACTTCTGATATTGCTTATCAAAATTGGTTCACGAAAGTAGAAGCCAAGAAATCCCAGCAATGGGAAGAATTAGGCATTTATAACCTCATTAAGCTATCGAAACCTGGATTCACCTATAGCCATCCTCTGCTGTTTGCGTCCCTTTATTTCTGGGATAGTACCTACAACACTTTCCATCTCCCAGGTGGAATGATTACCCCAACCTTCTTCGATATAGCGGCCATTACTGGGCTGTCGCCAGTGGGAGAAACTTATGTTCCTGACAACGAAGAGCACTCAAGCATAATTGACTTCGAAGTCAAGTTAGCCAGCTTTTCCAAATTTATCAGCCATTATCATGCTGAAGGGGACAATGTGTCTGACATAGAGCACATTGCTTTCTTAACCTTGTGGCTGTCTAGATATGTTTTCTGCAGTAGATCCCTGCAGGTAGCTAGTAGGTTCATTCCTCTAGCTAGGGATTTACACGAAAATCGCAAAGTGTGCCTAAGTGAATTACTCTTAGTTGACCTCTATGAGAGCCTGAGGTCAGCTGTTTCGAGCCTCAAATCCCACACCTCCAAAAACATTCTATTAGCTGGCCCGTTTTGGTTACTCCAACTATGGCTAAATGCCATGTTCGAACCTTCCTTATCAACCGCCAACACCATAGATGAGCAAGATTCTGAAATAAGTGATAGGATAGTCGAAGGCACTAGGCTTCGAAGACTAACTCCTAATGATGACAAGGATGACTTCAAGGTTCAATTCTCGAAGTACATCATGATATTCTCCAAAAGGCACAAGTTCGAAGAGAGCATGGCGCCTTTTGCTTCGAGGGCTCATGGACCTTCTTGGTTCACCATGGCTCTCTCAGAAGCCATCAAGAGCAAGGAGATTCAGGATGTATGGAGAGCTTTCTTGCTTCCTAGACTCATCTCTTCAAGGATAACCCCAGCCAAGAACCAAATTCTTCTCTTTGCCTACCAACCAAACTTCGTTTCGAGGCAGTTTGGCTTATGCCAACTGATTCCTGAACCTTTGTTCCAAACTGAGAGCGCCATCACTTCTGGACGAACTTTCATGGCAAGGGAAGCCAAGATCCAGCAAGAACAATATCAAGGCTTTGCCCAATTTGAGCTGATAGCCTTCGAACCTACCCATCTCGCGGCTAAAGGATTTCTGGAGTGGTGGATTAAGTTTTATCAAACTTGTATGTTCGATACACTTACAATTCGACAGAAACTAATTGATGCCTTCGATGTGCAGGTACCAGCAAAGAAAGGTATGTTTACTCATGCCAAAGAGATAAAAGCTTTTCAAAATTATTTTGAAACTACTTACGACCCCACGCGCTTGGACTCCACTGTGCATCAAGCAGCTGAGACCTTGAAGGAAAAATTTAAACAAAAAGTTTCTAAGCTAAAACTTCCTTCAGGGCTGTCACCTGAGGATATGTATAGGTTGGCATTCGAAATGCATCCACCTAAATTTCCCAGATTACCTACCTCAGAACTGGCTCTGGCTTGGTTTCCCCCATATCCATGGTGGTTTACTTGCAAAGAGATGTTCAAATATCTTCAAAGGAAACCAAAGCCATCTGAGACTATGACATGGGCTCGATACTGGCTTCATGATTTCCCAGGACAACTTCGATACGACCTTTCTGCCATGTCAATTAAATCTGATCAAGGCACAGGTGCGAACGCTTGGGAAAATCCCAAATGTCTTTTATTTCCCATATCTTTAACCTTTGCTTTAATTGTTTCGATTTTCAGCTATCAGGATAAAGACAGCTGCCTCGAAATCGAAGGAAGGGAGTGCCTCTCAAGCTTCCATCGAAACTACCGAAAAAGCTAATCCACCCGAAACAACTACTACTGCTGCAACTACAACAACAACAATAACGCCAACAACAACAAGTGCCCCAATTCCAACGGTAATCACTTAGTTTTTGATGTTTCGAATTCACTCAAGCTTTGTGGTTTATATATAACTTCGTTAAAATTCGTTCAGACCAACAAGCTTCCTCCTACTACTCCCAAGAAGCGGAAACCAAGCACTACTGGGGAAGATCCCACGGCTGGAGGAAACTCAAATACTGCTTCGAAGAAGAAGCTAAAGAAAGCTACTCCTAAAAGCACTGTTCCGACTAGTGTCTCTGGACTCGACTCCAGGGATGCTGCTCCCTTACCTAAATCCAAAAATCCACCTTCGACCTCCAACCCACCGTTGGAACGTATAGCTAGTAACCTCTCCTCTGAGGGTCCACAGGTAAATCGAACTTCTTCTAAACAATGTTTAACTTCTTATTACCTTGGTGAATGTTTTTCTTTAACATTCTGCTGCTCTTTGCAGAACATTTTGAATCCCACTTCTACCATTTCGACCTCACCATCCAGAGCTGCTGCTCCGCTTAACTCCTCTCCTCAAGGAGATTCCAGCAACTTGGTCCAAAACAAAGGTTCTTCCAATGTGGCGGTTCTGGCTGGAACCTCTGAACAGCCGGATGACCAAGGTACCTCCATTCCTCTGAAAGAGGTGAACGAAACGATACTTCAAACCTCTGCAGAGGATTCGCAAAGGGTTCTTCAAAAGTCCCCTCTTGAAACTCTTCAAGAGGACCCAAAGGATATTCAGACTGAAGAAGAAAAAGCTGATTCTGGGCGAGGAGCCGAAGAATCTGCAGACGAAGAATCTGAGGAGGAAAACGCCAATGACGAGGAAAACGTCAATGATGGTTCGACTGTCGGGACGGAGTCTAACGCAAATAGCGGCGAAAGGGATGGTATCGAAGTGGTAGATTTGGACGAGGATGAAGAAGACCAAGAGCACGAAACAAATGAAGGGGATGGTGATGCAATCAACGAAACCCTAGAGGTTGAAACAAACGCGGTTCCCCTACGCGTGGAATTCCCCCAATCCTCTCCGTCTCGAATGACTGACGAGGAACTGGCACTTCTGAGGAGAAATGACCCCATTGGGTACATGAAGGCAAAGTTGGCTCAAAGGGACGTCCCACTCGCTAGGGCTGGCACAAGTTCAACCAGTTACCCTCTTCCCACAGATGAAAGAGTTGTTCTTCTCAACAAAATTAGGAGAACTATTCTCAATGTGGATATATTCGAAGTGCTTAAGCAAGATAGTACTGCTTGCTATACTATGAAGGAGCTGCTCACAAAGGTCAATCTTTCCAACTGCTCCTTGCCAGTTAGTACTCTCTTGTTTGATCTTCAGAATTTGCTGGACAACGTAACTGGCTACCTTCTCCAAGACGAATCTGCTGCCAAGAAGGTTCACGAGAAACGCATTGCCATGGATGCCGCTTATGAACAAGCTTCGAAACTTTCTCAAGAAGTTGAGGATCAAGCTATGCATCTGAAGCAGGCGAAAACTGAATATGAGGCTCGAGCTGAGTCCATTCTTATTTGGGAAAGGCAGATTCTGGAACTTCAGCAGAAAGTTAAGGAGGCTAAGGAACAACAACTAGCCTTCGAAACTAATCCTGCAGGTAACCAATTCGAAGAGCTTCTCAACCAGGGGCTTGCAGAAATGGAGACTGCAGAACAACTTAAAGGAGAAGTGGCAACCTTGGAAGGTGCCAGGCGGTTCGCTCAGCAGAAACTTGAAACATTTCGAAGCACCTTTAATCGATTGAAAAATAATGTTTATTTCTAGATTTTGATGTTTATCTGATCATAACTTTGGTTTTTTACATGTAATATTCGAACAACGCCATTTTGGCATTCTATCTTGCCATCTTGGCTTTTATAATATTTTGTTTACGTTGTTACTATTCGAATCTCCCGCAGGCTTGGCTTATATTTCTTTAAATATTTCCCATTAACCTTTAGGACACGTTTATCATCCAAGAGTTCTTCGACTTCGTATGCATTGTTTGAGAATACTTTTAATATTCGAAAAGGTCCTTCCCAATGAGGCGACCATTTACCTAACGCTTTGTTCTTCTTATCCATAGGCAATATGACTCTCCAAACCAAGTCATTAATAACGAATACTTTTTTCTTCACCCTTTTATTGTATGTTCTGGCCACTCTTTCTTTTTGCCTCATCAAAATTTCCAATGCATGTAATCTAATTTCGTCCAACTCAACTAATTCATTCATCATCATTTCCCAATATAATGCAGTTGGAATTTCGTTTTGTTTCTGAATTCGAACTGATTGCAGATGAATTTCTACTGGTAACACTGCATCATGACCAAATGTAAGTTGGAAAGGCGTAGTGTTAGTGGCTTCCTTAGGAGATGTTCTACAAGCCCATAACACATGGTCCAGAGTTTTGTGCCAATTTCTTGGCTTCTTGCCAATATGCTTCTTGATTAATCCTATTATTACTTTATTTGCTGCTTCGACTTGTCCGTTTGCTTGAGCATAGTATGGTGTCGATGTTAGCAATCTAAACCCCATTTCTTGGGCAAATCCTTGCATCTTTCTACCAGTAAATACAGAACCTTGGTCTGTAGTTATGCTTTCTGGCAATCCAAACCTATAGATAATGTGCTTTTGTATAAATTCGATAATTGCCTCTTGATCAGCAACTACCAGAGGTATAGCTTCGATCCATTTGGTAAAATAATCTACTCCCACCAAGATATATTTCTGTCCTTTGGACGAAGCAGGATTTATCTCTCCTATCAGATCCAATGCCCATCCTCTAAATGGCCATGGTTTGATGATCGAATGCAACTCGCTTGCAGGGGCATGTTGGATACCTGCATGTTTCTGACACTCCTCACATCCTTTAGCAAAGTCTATGCAATCTTTGAGCATGCTAGGCCAATACAAACCGTATCGAAATAGCAACCATTTCATTTTATGGCCTGCTTGGTGTGCCCCACATGCCCCATTATGGACTTCAGACAATGTTAAATATGCCTCACTCTCTCCTAGGCATTTCAATAATACACCCTCTTGGGTCTTTTTGAACAATTCGTTCCCCATGAGGAGATATGACAATGCTCTATATTTTGTTTTTCTATCCACCTTTAGAGTTGGGTCTGCTAAATAACTCTTTAATGGACTTCGCCAATCTGCATCTGACAAAGCATTGATGGCTAGTATTTCGAATCCCTGTTTCTCAGCATATCCCAATCTCATATTTTCCAGATCCGATGGTGTGAATCTAGTGGCCATGACTCTTCCCCTTATTTCGACCAAATCTTTAAAGTTCTTGGTAGACACTTTATAACCTGAAGCCAACTGTGCTAAGTCATTTGCTTCTTGGTTCTCTAATCTTGGTATGTGTTGAATATCCATGTATTCAAATTTCCTTAACAGCCTATTGACTATGACGAAGTATACCATTAAATTTTCCTTTATGCACTTGTATTCCTTTGTGATTTGTTTGACCACCAACTCAGAGTCTCCTTTGATTTCGACTCTGGTTGCCCCCAATTCCAACAAAGCTTCAAGTCCAACAATGAGCGCTTCATACTCAGCTTCGTTGTTCGAACAACGAGGACCATCCAATTTATACTTGAATTTTGTTGGAATTCCTTCAGGAGAAATTAGAAGGACTCCAACACCACTTCCATTCCTGTGGGTTGAACCATCAAAGTACAATTTCCATGGTTGCATTTCGACGTAACTCATGCTTGTCTGCTCAACCAATGAATGATCCACAATGAAGTCAGAAATCACTTGACCTTTCATAGCTTTTAAAGGCATGAAAGTCAACGAATATTCTGTTAAGGCTAAAGCCCACTTGCCAACCCTACTATGCATTATGGGCTTTGAAAGCATATGTTTAATGACATCGAAGTGAGATGAAACATAAACATCAACTGGTTTTATATAGTACTTGAGTTTCATACAAGAGAAATACAAACAGAGACATAGCTTTTCTAAATTGCTATATCTGATTTCTGCATCATTTAGCACTCTACTTAAATAGTATATGGCTCTTTCGACGCCATTGTTATCCTCTTGTGCTAACATACTACCTATACTAACTTCAGAGGCAGATATGTACAATCTCATGGGTTTCCCCCATGATGGTGGAGACAAAATAGGAGGTTGAGAAAGATATTCTTTTATTTTGTCAAACGCCTCCTGGTGAGCTTCGTTCCATTCGAAGGCCTGACCTTGCTTCAGACGAAGTAACGGAGAGAAAGCTTGGGTCCTTCCACTCAGGTTCGAAATGAATCTTCTGAGGAAGTTAATTTTCCCTAGTAGAGATTGCAACTCCCTTTTTGACGCAGGTGCTTTCGTCTCCATTATGGCTTTGGTTTTGTTCTGGTTGATTTCGATTCCTTTCTTGTGGACCACAAAACCAAGAAAATCTCCAGCCTGCACAAAAAATGCACATTTAAGGGGATTCATCTTGAAGCCATGTTTTCTCATTCGTTCGAATGATTGGCTTAAATGATGCAAATGCGCCTCTGCAGATATAGATTTGATGACTATATCATCAATATACACCTGCATGAAGGTTTCGATGAAGTCATGAAAAATTGAATTCATCGCCCTTTGATAAGTTGCCCCAGCATTTTTTAAACCAAAAGGCATCACCACCCATTCGTAGGTGCCTAAGGCTCCTGGGCAACGAAATGCTGTTTTTGCAACATCTTCTTCAGCAATGAAAATCTGGTTATATCCAGAGTATCCATCCAACATACTCAGGTATTCGAATCCTGCAGCAGAATCTACTAGCATTTCTGCCACGGGCATGGAATATTCATCCTTAGGGGTTGCAGTGTTTAAATCCCTAAAATCTATGCAAATTCTTAAAGAACCATTTTTCTTAATAACGGGTACTATGTTTGCTAACCATTCAACGTACCTTGTTGTTCTGATGAATTTGCAGCGCAGCAACCTTTCGATCTCAGCTTTAATTTTTGTGAGAATTGCTGGTGCGAATCTTCTGGGAGTTTGTTTGATGGGCCTCTTGCCATCTTTGATTGGCAGTCTGTGTTCGACCAATTCCCTCTTTAAACCAGGCATCTCATCATAATCCCAAGCGAAGCAATCTTTGTTTTCCTTAAGGACTTCGATCACTTTCTTCTTGAGGCCTGGGTTAAGTTTAGCACTTATGTAGGTTACTCTTTTCGTTTTTTCATCCCCTAAGTTGACTTCTTCGAGCGGATCCTGTGCCAACATTTTGACACCTGAGTTTATGGGGTCCCTTTCGAAGCCTAAGGGTTCTTTATCATAGATGGCATCCAACCTTTGATCCATCTCCAACTCTTTGATGGGTGAGCATTTCGAACCCCCCCCCCCCCCCCCCCCCCACTAACTTCACTCGTCTTTATAGTTGATTTATTTATTTCAGCCTCTAAGGCCGCTTTTGATTCATTCTCAGCCATATAGGCCGAAATCCTTTCGAAAAAGGTAGACTCAGTCATGGTTAAGGTTGTCGAAGTCCCAGCCTGCTGGCCGTTTTTGTATAGCACCTTCAACTTCCTCTTCTTCACTGATTATTGTTCTATCCCAGTAAAGGCCATCATGACGAAGTGTCATGTAGTAGTGGGCGTTCCTAGTTTCATTCATCTCATCATTTGGAACACATGGAGCAATCTTTGCCAGATTTTTATCATAATCCCTTTTGTCAACTAAATTGACAGTTGACATAAAGTAACTCTGGTCTGCTTCGATGTTTTCCACGATTCCATCATCTCTCCACAGAACTAGTCGTTGATGCATAGACGAAGGAACTGCCCCCACGCCATGGATCCACTCTCTTCCCAGCAGCAGGTTATAGTTGGCCTTGGCTTCGATCACCATAAACATGGTGGGCCTGCAACTTGAGCCTATTGTCAATTCCAACTGGACCACCCCCAGTGTTTTGCCCACTTTTCCCTCATAATTGGACAGAACCATATTATGGGGCTTGATATCTCCTTCGCGGATCTCTAATCTTTTTAGCATGAAGTGGGGTATCATATTGACTGCAGCACCCCCATCCACTAGAACTTTGTTCACACCATGGACGCCCACTTTCGCCCGAATGAAAAGTGGCTTGAGATGATTCTTCATTGCAGGTTCTGGACGTTCGAAGAACGCATTTTGTTCCTCAACAGCCCCATTGTCCATCACGTAGTAGCACACGGGCCTATGTTTCATTAAATCTGTGGTGTCTTCATCCTCATATTCATTGATTTCGGTTTCCTGCCCAAATTCGCAGGGAAGCACAGACACCACGTTACAGTTCAAGTTGAATGAAGACTCCCCCTCCGATTCGAAGTTATCTGTTATCATATCTTCGTCCTCTTCCGGGCCTGGAGTGTATTCCTTTGGTTCATTGCATTGTTCTTCAGAGAAGAGCCTCCTATTTACTGGAGGTTTATCTTCAGTTTGATTTTTTGGTTTGTTGGTGCTGGTTTCACCTTGGTTTTTTGTTGAAGTATCCCCTTTGTTTGCCACAGCTTCTCTCTCAGCCTTTCGAATCCTTTGCTGTCTGCGCCACTGGGATCTTGACATGGGGTTCCTTCCTTTGTAATTCTCTAGTCTCACTTCCTCCCTTTTTTGTGTGTTGAATTGCCTCCTGTATGTCACAGCATGGCGTGCATTTTGTTCAGCATTCCTCCATCTCTCTTTGCCTTTGTCATTTCTGACTTGTAACCATCTATCGGTTGGCACTTCAGCAGGGAGTTTGAAAGTCACTCTTCGAGCAACTTTGGGGTGAGGGCTATCAGGCCTTCGCTGTTTGTATCTGCTATCGAAACGCGGGCCCATCTGGGCAGTTTCTTGATGGTTCCAGCAAGGGGCGAAGGGAATCGTTTCGAAGGCCCTGGCCATGCTTTGGTCATACACAACAGAACACCTTGGGCAAATCAAGCACTTAGTTGCCCCTTTTGTAGCAGCGAAAAACAAACTCCAACAAACTCTCTCCAGCCTTGGGATAACACCTAAAAAGCTGGTTATCCTGGCGCCAATTGTTGCCAGTTCGAGCCCTCTGTACCCTTTCGAAATTCGCAGCAATTCTTTGGTTGCAGAGGATGCTGCACCTAGGGCACAATATCATGCCTGAATCTCCTTTGTGGCATGTCATGAGATAATCTTTGAGACTAGCATCTCCAGTGTGATTATCCCCCATTCTGTACTTTTCTTTTTCTAGGTATTTTTCCACTTCCTCCATCTCAGAACGGGGTCTTTCCATATCCACCATATTTATTTCCACATCCCCCTCTTTAGTTCCGTCATCGCCCCATCCTGTGGGCTTGATATCTTCAATCTGGACCTTCGAACTCTCTGGGGCAGAATATTTGACCAGATAGTCAAATTTTCCACTGGGTTCCCCTAGAGTGTCCCATATTTCCTTTTGAGGGGGAATTGGCTGCGTAATTTGGACTTTCTCCAATTCCAGCCTCAAGCCCTCAGTGACCTGTGTTAATCCTTCGTTTTGATTCCCTTGGCCTTCAGTAGCCTGGGTTTCTCCTGCAACAGCCACAGGTGCAGAAATCGAAGTGTCTGGCGTATTCTGGATGTCTTCAGTGACTTCCTCGCTGACTTCGACCATCACCCAGTTTTCGACTCCAGTGTCCTTTTCTTCTGTTAGGGCGTCGCTTCGATCAATTTCCACCATGTTGATCTCTCCAATGCATGCAGGCTCGGAGTAGTTGGTGTCTGCGACGTCCAAAGGATCTTCGTCCACTTTCATCTTCACCTTATCAGCAAACTTTAGTCAGCCATCTTTGATCGCGTTTTGAATCAAGTCCCTGAAAAGAAAACATTGTGAGGTCTTGTGGCCTAGGAAACTATGATATTTGCAAAATCCCCTCTTCTTCCTCTGATCCAAAGGAGGTATTTTGACATTTGATGGCACAATTAGTTGGCCATCCTTGACAAGCAAGTCAAAAATTTCGTCACACTTAGTGACGTCGAAGGTATAAACCTTCTTTGGAAACTTGTCACTTTTCTCATTTTCAACAATATCTTTCCCTTTTGTGGGAACTAACATTTTGCAGGAGTAAGGCGGGGCCTGTTTTAATTCAGCGAGGTCGATTTCGACCTCTTCGAATTCGAATTCAGGATATTCTTCTACTTCCTCAGTCCCAACATAGGAAATCCTTTCTTTCTTACTATTCTTAAAGACTCTGGCTTTTTCGGCCTTTAGTCTTTCGACCTATCGAACCCTATCGGCTAACTGAGCCATATCCCTCAAATACTGAGTGTCTAGTTTATTTCGAATAGAATAATCCAAGCCCCCAGCGGCCATTTCGACTAACTCATGTTCAGGCACTACTGTGTAACATCTGGATTTCAACAGCCTAAATCTATTCAAATAATCATCTATGGGTTCGGTGAACTTTCTCTTAACACTGGCCAATTCCTTCAAACTTATTTTCGATTGTCCCATGTAAAATTGTTCATGGAATAATCTCTCTAAAAGAGTCCAAGTGTCAATAGACCCAGGAGGCAACGTGGTAAACCAAGTGAAGGCGTTTTTTGTCAAGGAACTTGGGAAGTATTTGATCCTGAGATCTTCATTATTGGCTATATCTCCCGCTTCGGTTAGATATCTCGCTATGTGTTCGACTGTTGACTCATTGGTATCCCCAGCGAACTTTGTAAATTTAGGGGAAGCGTAATTTGGCCTCCTCATTCCTGTGTTGAGGCCATTTTGGGCCATGATCCTCTCTATCATGGTGGTTAGGTTATTTTCTGCCAAGATGTTATCGTTTCGAATCCTATGAACGACGGCATCGACATCTTGATTTCGACCAACCAAAACAACTCCCCTAGGTTGTTCTTCTCGAAATTCTGGGGCTTCTGGCCTTTCGATCCTTGCCCCTGGTTCCATAACTTCCCTTTGTGGACCCGGGATTATTGGGGCTTCTAACCTTGGTGCTCTGGCCCCCAAGTTAACTTCTTCTCTGGGTGGTCTATGAATTGGGTCGTTAGCAATTTGTTCTACAACAGGCATGTTTGTTCGAAATCCCGCCCGGTTCTGCCTACGCCTTTCTGTGGGAGCAAAGAAATCTGCTATTCGACTCATATTGTCAGCGTTTTCCCTGTTCGTCACAGTCACATTCTGAACTATTGGGGCAAATATTTCCTGCATGGTTTGCGCTAACACCCCTATCATATTGTGGTTGTTGTCATCCATCAGTTGCCTAAAAGCCAACTGGTTATCTGTGGTTAGGATAGGCAACGTGCTATAACCCACCGACCCTTGGTTATTTGTCATAAACTGATTCGCCCCAAACCCAGATCCTAGTTGTGGAGATGAATTCGATGTGGAATTGTGTAAACCTGCCATAAAAGATGTTGGCATTCCGTAAGAAGAACTTCTAATTCTATTCCCATCGAAACCGGGTGGTCTAGTTAATGGTGTGGCGAAATGGGATTGTGTCCCTGATGGTGGAACGAATCCCCCAGGGTAGCCCATGGTTCCAGTATTTCCTAAGATCGAACTATTAGTTGATATGCCACTTACTCCATTGGTGGCTATGTTACTGGTTGAAGATGCAACAGACTGTGCATTCGAAGGGATTACATTAGATGTTCCGCTCGAAAGGGACGCGTTAGTGCCTGTTGCATGTGGGCCACCTTGGTCTCCTTGTTGATTGTCTGAATTAGACATTTTGTCCAAACGTTTTCTTCTGGATAAAGGTTGGTTGCTGTTGGTTATCTTACCACTTCTCAGGTTCATAAAACAGCAAACTTCTTAGGTTCCTACGTTTTTGTAATGGCTACGTCTCGACAATCCTTAATTCTGATATCCAATTATTGGTCCCACCAGGTGTGCCAATTTGTTTCCAGTGATTTCTGGTAAACAACCGCTAGTCTTCCAAACTATCGAATAATCTTTCTTACTGTTATTCAATCTCTCTGGTAACTCACAGGATCGACTAGATTGATCCTAGGACTCCTTGGATATTAAGGTTACTCTCACAATCGAACAATTATTCATGGTTGATATTGTATAAGTGTTTGGCTTACTTCGATCTCTCTCTACGAGTCTAAAAATGTAGTCAAAATGTATATGAAAACTAAGTTATACGAATAAATGTTAATTGTAATGCTGATTGTAGAGACATATAAAACTGCATGAAAAATGAAGTAAATGGTTTCGACTTACAAGACGTTTAACATAAAAGGTTTCTGGAATATAGAAGTTTAAAATGTGAAGAAAGCGTTTAATGCAAGAAATCTGTAAATGATTTTAAGTAAAAGTATGCGCTTGAAGAACAATACTTGAAAGTAAAGGCATTGAAAATGTGACAGTTCTCTGAAATATAAAGTGCTCGAAATATAAAGAAAACAGTAAAACGTAAAACTTTGAGGAAAAGACTTCGAAATGAAAAGATTGTAAATAAGAAAACTTGCAAATGTTATTTGACAAAAAAGAAAAGAGGAAAGTACTGGAAATGGTAAAAGGCTTTCATTAAGTTAGAAATACATGGTGCTATCACACATACATTTCTCTCGCATTCGTTTCCCTTGCCATGTGGTAGTTTGAATGTTATTGAGTATTTTGTATAACAGATATGACACACCGAAATCCTAATACTAAGACTTCTATTTATACTAATTCGACCCTAACGGTCTCGCTACAGGATTATGCCACGTTTCGAACATGCAAGACAATGCTTCTTTCATCTTTCCACGTGTCCCCAAATGCTCCAACACATAACTTTCAAACTTTGAAAGTCCCGCTTCCATTTGAATTTTAAATGCTTTTGGTGTTTCTCTATTTCGAGCGTTCTTCCCAAACACAGCCTCGCTGTTGTTCCGAGACTCCTTTAACTATGTTCCCATAATTGTCGTTCGAAGCTTCACACTTTGACACCCTTATTCGAAACACTGCTTCTGTCACTTCGAAATATGGCGTTTAATTCCATTTCGATCAGAACGTTTATCTCTTTTGGCTTCTAAATAATATTATCGAAATCTTCAGCTAACAGATACCCTAGGGGTGAGCATGTGCAAGTGTGCTTGATTCAGATATATTATCTTTGAATTAAGTTATGTTATGTTCAATTAATCGTTATCTTTCCATACAATCCTATTAGCCATTCATCTAAGCAATTTATAGTGCGGAAAATAAATTACAGAAAATAAAAAATCCTAAGCTATTACACAAGGCCTCGGGGCAATTACATAATTAGATGCGGAAATTTAAACCATAATTAAACTATTACAAATCGGGAAACAGTTACATAATTAAAAAGTAAAATAGAAAATAATAAACATGCGAAGAATAAAGAAGCGTCTAAACCCTAAAATGCTCCTAAATTAAAAGAAAAGCTCTTTTATTGTGTTTTTATTTATTAATGAAAATATCATAATAATATCCTAATTAACTAAATTAAAAAAAGAAAGAAAAAATATTAACTACAATAAATTCTAATGAAACTAATATTTTTGTTATTTTATTAAAAAATTATTTGATGTTTTAACCTAATTCTAATAAATTTTGAATTTAAAGAAAAAACAAGTTAAATTAATGAAATTAAAATAATTTACAAAAAAAAATTAATTAATTTTAATTGAAAAAAACCTAAATCTATTTTGTGATTTTTTCCTGATTATATGATTAAAATAATATAAAAAAAGGTGAATTTTAAAAAGATAAAATAGTGTGAGACTGAATCTGCTAGGCCCAGATTTGTACAAGCCCATTGCCTTTGCGTGAGATCCGGTGGAGAGCGTGCTTGAGGGTGCATGGTGGGGACGCATGCTGGAGGCTATTGGATCTGGCTCTATGGACGTTGGATGGTGCATATTTGATGCTACACGGTGGGCGTGTTTGCCTTTAGGACACGGGATTTGTAAATAAATTGTTAGAAAAACAAAACGCCTACCTGGGTATCGAACCCAGGTCTTCCCCTTTACAACGCGTTGTCTTTACCATATGTGCCAATTGTTCATTCATGTATATAATAACAAAAAAACAATATAATATAAAAACAGGTTCATGGCTGAGTCAGCAAGACACGCGCGCGCTTGTGGGGTCCATGATATTTGAACGATCCAACCAGAAGAAACCATTGTGCCACGCAGGGTCACCAGCCGGTCAAACCACCTCAGACGGTGGCTTCGGTCATAATCCCCGCCTAGCCTAAAAACGTAACCTGCAAAATAGGGAGATTTGAAGCCTGAAATTTTGCCTACCCCCCATAAAACCTAGGCTGCGAGTTCAACCATGGCCTTAGTTTGGTCTAAAAATGTATCTATCTCTGAAGCCGAAGCTCACATGTTTTCAAACCCTAATAATGGCAAGCTGTGATTTTGGCACTGAAACTCACATGAAGCACGTTAAAATATTTACAATGATCAATATGAACACATATATGCACGCATAACTCATTTATATTGTGTAATAGAAGAATTTGAATTCAAGAAATTATACCAAATTGGTGATGCTTGAAGGAGGGAATGTTAAACCGGATGAGGTGAAGGATGACATTAAATCGTGTGCTAGACCAATTGATATCGAGCTAGATGTTGGACAACACTTTACAAATGAACTACTGTTTACTTCTCGTGAACATATGCTTGAATGAGTCCGCACGGAGGCCGAGAAATTGGGTTTTGGCATTGTAATCGAAAGGTCTGAGAATGGTTATAATAAAAGCAAGCATTTGTAACCATGAGATACGAGAGAAGTGACAAGTACATTCCACCGATTAGGGAGTTGAAACGTGATGACACCGTATTGAGAAAATATGAGTGCTCGTTTAAATTGCGTGAATACTGTAAGGTGGATGATACATGAACATTTAATGTGATTTCTGGTTTATATAATCATGCCTTGTAAACCGAGCTAGTCGATTATCTCATCGTATGTTGCCTTAAACCAAAAGAGAAGGTAATTGTTTCAGACATGTCTTTAACCAGTGTGCCGCCTAAAAACATACTTACATATTTGAAACAGAAAAGATCTGAAAGTGTTTCAAATATCAAATAAGTGTACAATGCACATTATCGAAACAACATGGCGTTAAGAGGTCCAAGATCCAAAATGTAACAACTTTTGAAGCTTTTGGATGGCAATCATTATTTTTCTAGGTACAGAGTTTGTGAGGATATAGTCACAGTTCGTGACATATTTTAGACTCATCCCGAAAGTATCAAGTTGTTCAACATATTTCTCACTGTCCTCATAATTGATTCAACGTATAAGACCAACAAGTGTAGACTTCGCTTCTGGGAATTATTGGTGTTACTTCTAAGGAGAAAACTTTGAACGAAGTGGTCTCCTTCATACGTTGAACATGTTGATTTACATTTCCCGAATTCACCAACTCCAAAATCTCAAAAGTGTGTTTACAAGGGTGCTCACATTAGCAAACCACCTCCTTCATCGCCGATGCCGAAAATAATCTTCATTGAAGAAATGTTGTTTTTTATGCACAAACGCATTAATCAAATTGTAAATGTAAAGAAGGATGGTGATTACAATTTTTGGGTCGTATTTGGATTGCACGGTAAAGGAGAAGAGAAACACTTTCTTGTTCGCCAACAACTTTTAAAAGAGTTGATGGTGCACCGGGAATCTACACAATGTTATACGGGAAAAAAGAACATTTTGATGCAATTCAATATACTCTTACTCCTTGTGTTAGCGATCCCACACCGTTTTCAAAATGGAAGGGCTTCCCTGAAATGGATCATCTTATAACAAGTGCATATGACAAGGTGTGTATCGATCTGACAAGATAAAGTTTTTCGAAGACATTTTTTCCACTTTGGAGTGGCCCACCTAAAGATCCTTCCGAATGCATCATGTGTATATGGTGGCTTTCAAAATCGTTATATTTTGTTGAGGTTTATTTGAAACTGGAGTGTCCTATACCAAGTACATCATTGGAGTGGACGACACATTAAATAAAAAGAGGCAGAAACTTGACCGTATCAATTTTTGGAAAGGATGGAACAGTTCACCAAATTGAGTGAACATGAAAGAGAATCAAATATGGAAAAGTCAATTGAGGAACTGGTCGTAGATTTATGCAGTGATGCATATTTTGATTCATTTTAGATTGTAATCGATACACTTTTTTTAATGTATTATCGTCAATGATCTAATCTTGATACAATTTAATACATGAGTAATATATATTCAGGAACTATGGCGTAAATGTCAATTGTTTCTGTTTACACATTTTATGGTTTACAACTTATGTTTATATTTTTTAAGATTCTGGTCTGGTTTAGGTTCAAGGTTGATTCCATATATGCATATCCGGATAAACCCATTCTAATTTTAAAAAAAGGGAACATTTTGGATGTGCATATCCGAATAAGCTCTTTTCGTAAAATAAAAGGGTTTATCCAAATATGCATCTCTGAAAAGTGCTCTGATGACATTATAAGGTTTCTAAGGTCCAATGTGATTCAAGCGTTGTATAAATAGGGTGTCTCTCATCCCATTTTTTCTACAAAACACCCAATATCAGAAAATGAATACATATCCCCACCTTGCATTTGTGTATATCAATGCTGAGAAGTCGTCACTTCAGCTCAAGGTATACGCGAACATAACTCTCACCGACCTAATATCCAAACTGAATACTCTCATGCAATATCCAGGAGATTGACGAGTTGTCAAGCTCGAGTATCATTCACCCTCATTTAACAGCAACGAAAAGATACAATTCACCAACTTAAAACTGAAGACAGATGCAAATTTAGAGGTTATATGGAGTATTTTTTGCTGATATGCAACAAAGAGTCTGATTGAAGTGGATGCGAAGATTGTAAGATCCGTCGAAGATATTATCATGTTGTAACGTCATGAACTACCCGTTTACAATGATATGTAATGTTAAGTTTCTGATTATCAATTATCTATGTAATGTTTAGTGTTTTAATTTAATATCAAGTTGTTACGGTTTGTAGAGCTTGCTCATACTCATATTGTCTATGTTTTTTGTTCTTCATTTAAAGTATCAGAGCTATTTTTGGATATACATCTTTGAAGCATATCAAATATATTTTCGGAGATACATATCCGAACTAAAATTAAGTATAATGAGAAGTGAGTGCGTCCGAAGATACATCTTCAAACTCTAGAGATATTTTTGGATTTTCACTAAGGATTTGCGAGAAAGCATAAGGATGGGAAAATAAATCATCTTTTACAAATCTAGTTTGATTTCAATAGGACTAGTTGAAAATATGCATGATTTAGATACCACATTACATAAATTTTTCATTTAAGATAAATAGTATTCGAATGTGTGCCTAAAAAACCGTGATATAATTATTAAGAAATATTTTCCAAGTGAAATATTATTTAAAATATTTTATTTTTAAATATTATTAAAGTATTATATTTGAATATTTTTTATATTAGAATAATTATATTAACTATTTATCAAATTAAAAGATTTAATCGATTAACTGATCAAATAAAATCAAAAATTAATTAATTATTTATATAAAAATTAATTAATTAATTTATCATATGAATTCAGATACAAATAAATATAAAAATAATCTATTTTAAAATAATAAAATTTTAACGGATCATCTTATATGTAGACTATGATCCTCAATATACCATAAACAAATATATTATTATTTTTTTCTATCGAAATCATAATGATCAAGTTATTAAAAGTGTCACTTAAGACATATCTACAAGTCAATAATTGTGGACAATTTATTTCCATATTTTTGCATTTTAAATTACTAAAGAAAAACTTATCATTTTAGATATAAGTATTTATGCAATCCAATCTGACATAAACAAATATGTTGTATATCATGTAATAATTATACGGCATGCTCATTTGTTTATTCTATTTTGCACCAAAAATATGACTGATATCATGTTTAAAGCATGATATCATTGCTCATCATGTAACTCAAAATAACCATTATCTATTGAAGCCGTCAAATTTGCATTTTGGAGTTTCCAAAACATTTTGCAGTTTTTTCTCTCCTATCTAACTAGTCAACTATGTACACTTTAGTCTTTCATTAAATTTTATTCATTTTTAGTCTTTTGTTTTTATTTAGAAACTATTTTTGAAGGATAAAAAATGTATAGAACATTTTTTAAGATAAGGACAACTATGTATAAATTAAAATTTAAAGTTTATGTTTTCTTTCTCTTTCAGCATTAAAAAATAAAATCACATTTTTTAATTTTAAAATATTTATTACTAAATTCATTGAATATATAATTAACTGTCATTTTAATTGAAGGAATATATAATAAAATGATTTATTTGAATTTATTAATTTTAGATTATTTTATTAAAATTATAATTTTTTATAATATTGTGTATAATTTATTTTCATAAATTACTTAAAATAATTTATAAAATAACTTGCTCCATTTAATTTTTTTATTTTATTTTTACATAATAAACTATTAAAATAAACTGTTTATTCAAATATAACTTAATTATTATAGTGATATTTTATTTATATGTTTTAAATTTCATATATTATTTTCCTCAATAAAATAATTAAAATCTTAAATCTGTAATTATAAATTTTTATCAGTTAATCAAAATTAAGTAATTTTAATCCGTTTCTAATCATTGAGATCAACCTATAATTCTTCTTACTAAATCTAATCTTAATCATTGATTAAATTCATAATTTAATAACATTACAAACATATTACTATTTTCTTTTTATTGCTAAATTCAATTTTCTGTTTGCATTTAATAAAAAAATGAAGTATAAGTAATAATTCTGAAAATAAAATGAGAGACGTTAGGTTTTTATTAATATAAATAATTTAATGGTAGGATAACTCATGTGATATTAAAGAATTCCCTTTATTTAAGATAAGACAAAGTCTCATAAAATTATCAAAATCAAAACTTTGAAAACTTTATAAAGTCTTTATACAAAGAGACAACAAGAATTAAATTGCTCCCTTTGAGACACGTAACCGAACCACTTCTCGCGCCACCGCCGGAATATTTCTCCGCCGTCTACCACCGTCAGGTTCCGTAACTATCTCTCTCATCATCACGTTTTGGTTCATTTTTTTGCTTGAATAAATCTCGTTGATTTTGATCATAGAAATTTAAGATTCTTAGTATTTGATTGATTCGCTTTGATTAAATTCAAAGACCTTGCAAGAAATAGTTTAGATCTTCCAAGGAAAAATAATCGGTAACGTTTCTTTTTGCTTTTGCTTTGACTACTACAATTAATGAAATCGCCTTGAGGTTTTTCCTCGTGGAAATCCTCAATCAAATTTAGAGCAAGTTATTATATTCAATAGGGCCTGGAAATGGGGCTTAGATTTGATTGCCTTATGTGGAATCTTAGAGGAGGTTTGGGTTTCTCTTTTCGAGCCCTGAAGCGACAAGATATGTTAAGGGTTCATTTGCTTCTTTGCTTCTTGCTACTTACATTTTTTTTATTACAATCTAAAGTTAGAAGCCACCATTTTATGGATAGCCTAGTAAATTTAACTCCCGACAAGTCAGTAACTGACATTGATTACCTTTTTAATTTTACATTCCTATATAACATCCTTTATACCTTCCTTTTAGACATTGATTTGACAAGAGTATTCTTTTTTTTTCTTTTTTTGTGGTTTCAGTTTATTTAAATTCAATGGATACTAATAATTGGAGACCTAATCAAGGGGCTGAACCCAACATGGATAATAGTGATTGGAGAGGTCAATTGCAGCAAGAATCACGCCAAAGAATTGTTAACAAAATGTAAGTTTTAGTTTTACTACCGAGTCGCTGATTTGATATGAGTTTTTGACTGTTGATGCATAGCAAAAGAGCAATTAAATATAAATTGTTGATTGATATGTTATCTTTGTAAGCATGTGCTGTGTTTGGGTGGAGAGTGTTGCCATTAGTTTTCTGCATTCTGTTTCGCGGGTTTTCTAGAAAATGAATTCTTAGTGGAAAACTACGGTAATGTTAATAGCATTCAGTTTTGCTCATGTTACAAAGAAAATTTTCTTAAGGAGGAGATTATCTAAGATGTTACCAAGAACATTTCTAGTTCCTCTGATCCTTATTTGCCATCTTAAGGAGTATCTTTTTTATGAGAATATGTCCAGACGATTTCAATGAGGTTTTCTTACTTGTCAGTCACACTCCATCGTTTGAGATCTGTCTAATGACAATAACATATTAATAACTCATAAAGTTGATGTATTTGGTACAAATTTTTGATCAAATACATCATCTTTGTTGGGCCAAAATTTTCTTATAATTAAGAACGGTGGGTGTATTATTTAACAGTTAAACCATTGTTTTTCATTTTTGTAGAATGGACACGTTAAAAAGGCATCTTCCTGTTTCTGGTCAAGAGGGATTGCATGAACTTCGGAAGATTGCCCAAAGGTTTGAAGAGAAGATTTTTACGGCTGCAACAAGCCAGGTATATCTCTAATTAGAAGCCACATGATTATCAAATTATAATTACTAGTACAATGGAAGATTGACAATTTATCGTGACATTCTCTAATTTCAGTCTGATTATCTAAGGAAAATATCTTTGAAGATGCTTACAATGGAGACTAAATCCCAGGGCACTTTGGCCAACAATATAACATCGAATCTAGTTGGCCCTAGCAATAAACCTCCTGATCCAGGTTAGCATTTAAAAGCCATGCCACAGTGATCTTATTCTGAGAGTATCAAACGCTGAATTGTTTCATGTCTTTTAACATTAGCTATCGGGACTATACTTTGACCTATTGCTTTCGATATCATTAACACTTAAAGTTTTGCTGGTCCTACATGATCTTTGTCCTTGTCATCTATCTTCAATCTTTATTTCTTTTAACTATTTCTTAGTAAAATTATTCTTGTGTTATTAATGAGTCATGAATCTTTTGGATTCTGACATTACATCATTATTATTATTTTTTGTATCCCTGACTTAGCCAATTATTACTTCTTTAATAGGACTTGGTATGCAGTCTCAAGTTCACAATCAAGGGCAGCAACATCCTATTCCTTTGTCCAATCAGCCCCAGTCACGCCAACAGCTTCTATCTCAAAACATTCAAAATAATATTGCATCTCAGCCCAACCTTCCACCTGTATCTGGTCTAGCCCAGGCTTCCATCCCGAATGTTGGCCAGAATTCCAACATTCAAAATATGTTTAATGCTTCCCAGAGACAAATGCAAGGGAGGCAGCAAGTTCTTCCTCAACAACAGCAGCAGCAGTCACAGAATCCACAACAGTATCTGTACAACCAACAGCTTTTGAGGCATAAGCTTCAGATGCAATCTCAACAGCAACAGCAGCAACAGCAGCAGCAGCAGCAGCAACAGCAACAGCAGCAGCAGCAGCAGCAGCAGCAGCAGCAGAACCTTCTACAATCAAATCAGTTACAATCTTCCCAGCAATCTGGCATGCAGCAGCCTTCCATGATCCAAACATCTTCTCTATCTGGCATTCAGCACAATCAGCAGTCTAATAATGGTCAACAGTCAACACAGTCCATGCTTCAGCAACACCCTCAAGTTATCAGGCAGCAGCAACAACAGACTTCTATTATTCATCAGCAACAAACACCAATGACTCAACAGTCAATATTACCTCCACAACAGCAGCCACAGCAACAGCTTATGGGAAAACAGGCAAATGCAACCAACATGCAACACTCCCAGATGCTTGGGCAACAGAATAATGTTGGTGATTTGCAGCAATCACAGAGGTTACTTGCACAGCAGAATAATCTTTCAAACTTGCAACAGCAGCAACTAGTAAATCAGCAAAACAACTTATCAAATATACATCAGCAATTGGGAAACAATGTCCCTGGGTTACAGCCGCAGCAAGTCCTTGGACCTCAATCTGCCAATTCAGGCATGCAGACAAGCCAGCACTCTGCTCACGTGCTACAGCAATCGAAGGTTCCAATTCAGCAGCAATCACAACAAGGTGCATCAAATTTGTTACCATCTCAAGCACAGCAGTCACAACAACAAGTGCCACAGCAGCAATTGATGCCACAGATTCAATCTCAGCCTGCACAATTGCAACAGCAAATGAGTTTGCAGCAGCAACCAAATCATTTGCAACGAGATATGCAGCAAAGGCTTCAGACACCGGGTTCCATACTTCAACAAACGGGTGTTCTTGATCAACAAAAGCAGTTATATCAATCACAAAGACCCCTTCCGGAAACTTCGTCAAGTACGTAAAGCTGGAACTACACCATTTTGTCCTTTTATCTTTTATCAATTGAAATTGTGGCTGAAGAGGTAGTCAAATTTGTAGGGTCCTATCTACTACATAGGATCAATTAGGGTTAGATGCGTAGATTGTGAAATCGTAAAGTCTTTAAGGTCTATGTCTTGCCTGTCCCAGGAAAAAAGGAAACAAGGAAAACCTAATAAAACTAAGGTCAAAAGTTGATGTTACAAATCAGAATCTTAGAACACCAAAAGATTGACATCTATTTACACTTCATTAAATCAGAGTCGCACATCTTTGCGCTGCCACTTCACACTTTCTTTGGCAATGTATAACTGTACCTAACACCTTCCAGGGCTATACGGTTCACATACCACATTTCCCGATACTAGAAAGTGATTTGTATAGACGAACATCATTATATTTGATGGGTAAATCAATTGTTTAGTGGCAATTCCATGGGGATAAAATAGTGGTTGTTTTGTTTACACCGAATTATAAGTTATGGGTTTAGTCACATCAGGCTAGTTTAGATAGAATCTCTAACATGCTTATTACTGTCTACAATGCATCTACTTACATCAGTTCTTTTGGTGGGAATGACTGAAATAATAGGCAGTACTGCAGTGGTAACATGATAAAAGGGTATTTGAAAGCCTTCACACATCTTTGTACTGTTTAAAACATATGCAAAATTATTGCATCACCATTTGTTACCTAATTTGTTCAAATCAGCATTTCTCTTTACATCTTTTACCGTACTTTTACTAATTTTAAATATGCATATGCGATTATAAGGCACCTATCAGATTTAGTTATCAAAAACTAATTACCATACTTGCTGGGTTGAGAATTTAAGGACAAAAATCAAGTGCATTGAATTTGTAAGTCATTGATCAATTGGTTATTTATGCTTCATTTGGCTTGGCAACAATATAAAAAGACCTATGAACTTATTCTCAATTATCGACTTTGTAGAGCATCATTTAGCCACCATGGTCACCTTCTTTATATATAAATGTAACTCATCTTTCCCATTACAAAAATGACTTTTTACCCTTTTTAGTAGTTGGTAGACTAAAGAAAGTCTACAGTTTGATTATTTTAAAATTTCTTATGATACTAAGTAATAAATTTTAGCATTATGAATTGAAGTAGGGTTGTCAATATGTTGCTCATGAGTATGCGCGAGATGGAGTTGATGACATATTCTTTGTGTTCATATCTGTTTTGATCAAGTCAAGCCACCTTGAAAGAAGATATTCCAAAATTGTGAATATAGCTTTTGAATAATGTATTCCTTTTGATCGATTTAATAGGTTTTCTATGTTTAAAGAAATAAGTATTATCCTATATTATCAAAAACATGACCGCCTCTTTTTTCATTTGAGGCCCTTTTCACCTATGATTTCTTACTTTTGGTTCCTCGCTTCTTTAAAATAACATTATCGTCTGAATTTTTTCACTTCTTCCAAATCTTATAAAATACAGGTAAAAAACTTATACCCTCGCAATGCGCGGGTCATAACCTAGTTTTAGTTAATTACAAGGGCTGGGAAGCAAATGTAATATACCAAAATAGATCTAGGGTTGGACAGCAATATATAATTAGAGCAAATCCAGCCGTGGACCATTATCCCAAATTTCCAAGGTAGAACGGCGCCCCTGTCAAACCTGGATCTGTGGCTGGCAGGTCAAAATAGAGGCATAGATAAAGCAGAAACCCAGAACCACACCCAATCTCAAGCTTCAGATCAATCAGGATAGTGTTCTAGCATACAGTAGAGTTTTGCTAGATGTCATCAGGTTAGTTGCAATCAGGCTCTGGGTTTTGACAATTTTTTTTTTTGGAATATTCGATGCCAAATCCAAGATATTGGAATTGGTTCGATTGCACAATCCCAGTGATTCTATGTGCTGGGTTGCAAAGTGTTATCAAATATTCACCATGGTGACGCTATGGCGGATATACATGGCGGTTTTTGGGCTCGCTGCAATGGTAAATATTGGTTGATATTGCGGGTTTTTCTGCCATAATCCGCTATAACGGCGTCGCAAAACGGATGGTATGGCGGGATTTTGGCTCTCCGACATGGACCACCATCGATGTAGTCCATGCATAATCTCAGCAGAACGAGTTTTCTTCTGGTTTCGGGATGCCTCCTGCCTTCTTATATGTAGAATTATAAGGTTCTACATGTAGGATTTTGTTTTTGATAGTATTGGATGACACTCTTATGCTTTCAACAGTTCTTCACAAACACTTGCAAAAAAAAGGAAAACTGTAAAACACAAAACTAAACATGAATTCAACATGCCATGCTTTTTTAGTTGTTGTTGGATTTAGAACCTCGATCTTTGCGCTTTTTCCGTTTCTGTAAATCCTGATAACCCTCTTATTACATTTAAAGAAAAACTGTGGTCTTCATCTTTCCATTTCTCGAATGTTCATCATCCAATATTTTTGCCCCCCCTGTCTATAAATCAGTGGTCTGTAGGATTACTCCCAACTCCCGGACAGTATCTTTGATAAAACATAGCAAACTTCAATTTTTAATGAATGCATTTTTTCTAATTCGTTTAATAAAGTCTTGTAAGTTATTTTGTGATTCCCCATCTGTTCTATATCTCACAAAGTAAAGTGGAAAAGATGCGAATTTCCACATTTTTTGTCTCTTAAGTTGTGATATTTTTCATGTATGCTTATGTTTGTATTATATATATCTCTCTTGTAGATTCTCTGGATTCAACAGCACAGACTGGACAACCAAGTGGGGCTGAATGGCAAGAAGAGTTGTATCAAAAGGTAATATGCTACTTTCTCATCTTTATTTTTTGGGCAAATTGAGTTGAAAAACAGAAAATTGTCAAACAAATGGCTTTTGTGCCAAAAAATGTGTTAATAGTAGGAACATGGGATTCTCACTATTAAGAAAAAAATGGAGATGAGTCCTTACTTTTTGGTTTTTATTTGGATGATTCTTATCCTTCACGTAATATTTGAAAATATGGGGTGCAATAGTGGAAACTATAGGTGTTCTACCTTAAAAAGAATTTTGATATTTTGGTTTTCCGTAGTGAAAAACATGTAATTGTTAAATTGATTCTTTGTTATATAGTAATATTTTGGCATCATGAAAAACTTATTGTAATTATTAAATTGATTCTTTGCTTTGATGAGTTGTAAAGTTTTCAAATCAATATTCAAAGTCATGGTCTCTTGGGTAGCCAAATGCATTGTTGCATCTTCCCAATTTCAGCATGAAAACAAAACTTGCAATTTATGATGCTTTACAAATGGAAAAAATTATTTTACTTATTGCACCAATTAATACTACAGTAATACAAATATTTTGTATTAGAGATTTCATGGTTTCTCACGCATTCATTATTTGATTATGATTTTAACAATAGATCCAAGTTATGAAAGAGAGCTACTTGCCAGAGCTAAGTGAAATGTATCAGAAAATCGCAACGAAACTTCAACAGGTACATTTTATTATGCAACTTTTTAATAGCTTCTATGGATAGAAAAGCCTTTTATGTTATAGTTATCCTGGAAAACTCTGAAGGTTGCAGTGTGGGCTAAACACTATCAAGCCATCACCCTTCTTTAAAGGAAGCCCTCAATTCAGTCAATTGTTTTTGTGTTTGCTTTTAACTTATATTTTGTGTTTAACATTACGTTTTCTGTTTTTTATCAGCATGATTCTCTTCCCCAGCAGCCAAAGTCAGATCAGCTTGAAAAGCTTAAGGTATTTAAAATGATGTTGGAGCGTCTTATAACAGTCCTCCAGGTTTCCAAGAGCAACATCACGGTTGGTTTAAAGGAGAAACTGGGTTCATATGAGAAGCAGATTATAAATTTCATAACTACAAATAGACCTAGGAAAATATCTTCACTGCAGCCGGGGCAGCTTCCCCCACCTCACATGCACTCCATGTCACAGACTCAGTCCCAGGTTACTCAAGTGCAATCTCATGAAAATCAAATGAACTCTCAGTTACAAGCAACAAATATGCAAGGCTCTGTAGCAACAATGCAGCAGAATAATATGACGAGCATGCAACATAGCTCTCTGTCTGGTGTATCTACAGCACAACAGAATATAATAAATACAATGCAGCCAAGTGCCAGTTTGGATTCAGGACAAGGAAATATGAACTCCCTTCAACAAAACCCTGTTACTGCTTCTCAACAAACTAATGTTAGCTCCTTATCTTCACTAGCTGGGGTAAATGTGATCCAACAAAATCATAATTCCCTCCAGCCAGGTTCTGGTATGCTTCAACACCAGCAACTAAAACAACAGGAACAACAAATGATGCAGAATCAACAATACAATAATCAGTACCAGCGGCAACTGATGCAGAGGCAGCAGATGCTACACCAGCAACATCAACAACAGTTGCACCAGCCAGCAAAACAACAGCTGCCTGCGCAGTTGCAAACACATCAAATGCAACAACTTCAGCAAATGAATGATGTAAATGACATGAAGCTGAGACAAGGAATTGGTGTTAAGCAAGGAGTTTTTCAGCAACACCTTGCTTCAAGTCAGCGTTCTGCTTATCCCCATCAACCGTTGAAGCAAGGTCCGTTTCCCGCTTCACCCCAACTACTACAGGCTACATCTCCACAGATTCCCCAACATTCATCTCCCCAGATTGACCAACAAAACCACCTCCAATCTCTGACAAAAGTTGGTACCCCTTTGCAATCTGCTAACTCACCTTTTGTAATCCCCACTCCTTCACCTCCCTTAGCTCCATCTCCTATGCCAGGAGATTTTGAAAAGCCCATTTCTGGTATTTCATCAATTTCAAATGTTGGACACCAACAAATTGGGGGTGGGGGTGCAGCAGCACCTGCTCAGTCACTTGCCATCGGAACTCCTGGAATATCAGCCTCTCCATTACTGGCAGAGTTCACCAGTCCAGATGGTGCTCATGGTAATGCATTAGCGCCCCCTTCAGGAAAATCAACTGCTACTGAGCAGCCTTTCGACCGCCTAATTAAAGCGGTTAGTCTAGTTTATCTAAAGCTTGTCCGATCAGTGTTTGTGACCTATAGTTCGTACAAATATGACATAAATTGTGTTTTACTTTTGGAGTTGTAGATGACTAATTTATGTCTAATCTTGATTCCAGGTGAGTTCATTGACCCCTGCAGCTTTAAGGGATGCTGTCAGTGATATAGGTTCAGTTATCAGCATGAACGATAGGATAGCAGGGTCAGCTCCAGGCAATGGATCCAGAGCTGCTGTTGGTGAAGATTTGGTTGCCATGACTAATTGTCGCCTTCAAGCTAGAAATTTCATCACTCAAGATGGTGCGAATGGAACCAGGAGGATGAAACGCTCCACAAATGCTACACCCTTGAACGTTGCATCTTCTGCTGGTAGTGTGAATGATAGTTTCAAGCAGTTCTCTGCTATGGAGGCTTCTGATTTGGAGTCAACTGCAACATCTAATATCAAGAAGCCAAGGATTGAGGTACTGCATTATTTCTTTAGTTGTTTTGTTTTACTTAAAAATTGATCTCTTTGCTTGCTGTTAATGTCATTTTTTTTATATTAATTGGATCAATTTAATATGTGAACCTGCTTTTACAAAGATGCAATAATTTGGAAGTAGCCCTATGCAAAAATAATAAATTGAAATTAGCATTGGATGGAAATCCTTTCATTTTTAATGGATTTTCTCTGGACATATTCTGAATGCTGATAAGGAGTATGTAATTTATACGGCAGGCTAATCATGCCCTTTTGGAAGAAATTAGGGAGGTTAATCAACGACTTATTGACACAGTAGTAAGCATAAGTGATGAAGAAGGTGATCCAACTGCAGCAGCAGCAGCTGCTGAAGGGGCAGAAGGGACTATTGTCAAATGTTCTTACATTGCTGTGGCTCTCAGTCCAAGCTTAAAAGCCCTTTATAATTCAGCACAGATGGTGGGTTCTTGAAACTCTTAAACTATATACGCCTTGTTTTTATATTTTTATAGGTTAGGTGAAATTCGGCCCTTATAAATTTTGAAAAATATATGATTTTGGTCTTTGTGAAATTTTATCCGTTTTTAGTCCCTACAAAACAAAAAATGTGTGTTTAGTTCTGATAAGAGAATGATGAGGGATGGAAAACAAATAAATTTTTATAGGGATCAAAACTAAACTTTCCCTATTTAATATAGGAATAAAAACATTGGAATTTCTATTTTCTCCATTTTATAACTGTCTTAATCTATGTTTTTACTGCCACGCAGTCGCAAATTCAACCCCTGCGCCTCCTTGTTCCTACAAATTATCCCAATTGTTCCCCCATATTCCTAGACAAGTTTCCAGTTGAATCCAGGTGAGAGAATCAGTATTTTGGTATCTAGTGTGCTATTTATCTTCCAAATAAAATATCTGTAGTCTCAGCCAACCTTGAATTATCATGCCAAATATGTTGTTTGCTTGCCTTTATCCCCAAAAATGCTTTGTTTTGAAAAAAATGTTTTCTGTTATCTTGTTTTCCTCTGTATCCTATTTTTAAAATTTATATCAGAATCAATGCGACATTCTTTATTTTTTTCATTGCTTCATGTGCAAAATCTTTAAAAACAAGAAATAACATTAAAACAATTTGGAACTTTCATAATTAGAGGTGAAAAACAACTCAAAATTGAACATTTTTGCAAATCAAACAATGTTCATGCATGAAGCATTTGTTTGCTTTGTTGTATCCGAAGTAAAGTATGAATCACAAGTCCTAAATTACAATAGTCACAAGTATGAAGCATTTGTTTGCTTCTGTTTCTAATAAAATGAAGTGTTTGGATATTTCTGTCAGTATGGAGAATGAAGATCTTTCTGCCAAATCGAAGTCAAAGTTTAGTGCATCCTTGCGTGGTTTATCACAACCTATGTCTCTTAAAGATATAGCAAAGACTTGGGATGTATGTGCTCGCACAGTAATTTCTGAATATGCACAGCAGCGTGGTGGAGGGACTTTCAGCTCTAAGCATGGCTCTTGGGAGGATTGCTCCGCATGGTGATCCTTGCGCGCGCCGTGCAAACTGTTTTTGTCATTTTCAAATTCGGTTTTGTTAAACTTAGTCAATGTTTCACTGTATATAAACCACAACTGTCTTTTTCTTGTTTGCTTACATCACAAGTTGTGATGCCTAAGTTATTTGGTTTAGTAAATCTAGTTATGACTTGAATCAAATTGTTCTTGGTGAAGGCCTTGTTCATAACTATACACAAAGGCTCTGTACTGAATGGTTACACTCGATACAAATATGGTTACACTCGATACAAATATGAATACAGTTTTCTTTTTTCATACTTAAAAATGATACTCTCTTTTATAAAAACAGTTGATTCTATGGTATGAAGACAACTTTGGATCATTGTTATAAAAATTACTTGACAATCAACTCGATAATAAGCAACTTGGACTGGCTTGTCTGGACCCACTTATGAAACATTGCTCTGGATAATGCAGATTGGCAATGGAAATTTAGTTTGTTGGTGCACAAGGTTAATAAATAAAGAAAAAGTAAGAGATAATATATTTATTGCAATGATGGCTAGAATGATTGTTGTTACAAATAACATCTATCACTAGTCTATTTATACACAAAGTAAATTGTCACGTAAGTCCTAAAAGGTAAACTTAATGACTAAGTTAGCAGGTACAAATTAGGAAATATTAAACTTAACAATTACACTAACAAATAAATTAGAACCTTAGAACCCAGAAATTAAGCATACTTCTGAGCGCAACATCAGAAGCTTCTGCTTCTGATTAATAACAACTTCTGGTTACATCAAACTACTGTTTCTAACTAAACAGTCTCAGAAGCTTATAGTTTCTGCTTAACAACCTCAGAAGTTCAATTGCTTTTGAGCAACAAAATCTTCTGAATATGAATTATTTCTAACGACATCCCTTAATTCATATTCAGCTAACCAAAACTCTTCAACACCAAATCCATCACTCAAACAGATAAAGTGTTCAGTCTGGACATCCTTCGTCAGAACATCTGCAAGTTAATTCTGGTTGCTACATTGTAAAATTTTTAATACTTTATTTAGAAATGCATATTTCACCTTGAAGACCCATCTGACGCTGATGTTTTTCTTCTCCTTCAGAAGCTCAGTTAACTCCCAAGTCTTATTTTTTTATATAGCCTCAAGTTCTTTTCATGGCATTCAGTCATACTTTCTTGAGAGCTTCTTCAACACTCACAGGTTCAGAGTCTACTAACATGACACACTAAACAATTTCTCCTTTTGAATCTACTTCAACGTCTTGTAACATGTCAAACTCTTCAAACCTTCTTGGTATTCGTATGATTCTGTGTGGTCTCTAAACTTATTCAGAAATTCTTTTCAATTCTGGAACAATATCAGATACTTGACCACCTTCAGAAGTTGGATCGCCTTCAGAACCTCTACTTTCTGAAGTTTCACCTTCAGAATCATAACCTTCATCAGAAACATCATCATCTTCAGAAGTTTGTCCTCTAGAACCTACATCTTCAAAGTTTTCCCTTCTAAAAACATGACCACCATCAGATTTTGAATTATCATCAAAATCTGAATTAAAATCAGATTCACCATCTGACTCATCTTTAGATTCTCCAGAAAATTCTTCATCTTATAACTCTAGCTCTTCTTCAGAACTTTCAAGTTCTGATTCATCTTCAGAAGCATAATCTTCTTCAAATTCTGACTCATCTTCTAATTCTTCTTCAGACTCAGAATCACCTTTGGATTCTGACTTGTCTTCAGCTTTAGAGTCATCTTCTAACTCTGAGTCATCTTCAAAAACCGCAGATTCTGACTCATCTTCAGAATCTTTAGCGTCATCTTCTAATTCAGACTCATATTAAAACACTTCTTCAGAATACTCAGAGTCATCTTCTTCAGATTCTGACTCATCTTCTGATTCTTCTTCAGTCTCAGAATCACCTTCGAATTCTGAATTTTCATTAGTTTTAGAGTCAACTTCTAATTCTGAGTCATCTTCAGAAACCTCAGATTCTGACTCATCTTCAGAATTTTCAGCATCATCTTCTAATTCTGAATCATATTCAAACACTCCTTCAGAGTCAGAATATTTAGAGTCATCTTCTTCCCCTTCAGAATTATAAAATGACAATTTCACAGATTCCTCATCAAATTCATAAGCCATTAATAGCACAGGTTCATCATCTGAATCTCCTCTGACTATTTTTGCTTCTTCTTTGTTTGACCAACAATCTTTAGCAAAGTGGCCAAACTTATTACAACAGTAACACTGAACCATTCTCTTGTCATACTTCTCCTTTCCATTCTGATGTTTTTTTCCATTAGAATATATGACTTCTGACTTTTGGGAACTGTCACCATGTCTCTTCTGCTTCTGGTCTTTCTTGACAAAAGAAGTCTTCAGAGTCTGCTCAACTTTCCTCTCAGAAGTTCTTTTCGTCAGACGCAACTCATGTGTCTCTAGACTGCTTTGCAACTCTTATATTTTACGGTGTTCAGATATTTAGAATGTTCAATTGCTACAACAATGTAATCAAATTGAGGAGTAAGCGACCTCAATATCTTCTCAATGATTATTTGTTCAGAAAGGATTTCTCCACAAGCTTTCATCTTATTAGTAATCAGAATCACTCTAGAGATGTACTCAGAAACCTTCTCGTTGTCCTTTATGTTAGATTTTCATACTGCCTTCTAAGAGACCGCAACTGAAGGAAAATTGCGACCAAAAGCGCAGCGGAATTTAAAATTTTCCTTTAGCGATCCTTACGAATGAGCATGGTCAGTGATAGAAATATTTACCTCTTGTGGCGATTCAGAACTTTGATGTTGTGATCACGAGCGTTGATGAAGAACAACGCCTCTACTCAGTCCACACGAACAGATCGCTTCCGGTCACTGTGCTAGCTGATTACGAACGGAAACCTTGAGTGAGAGAGAGAGTCAAAAACGAAAATGCATCAAGTGAAATTGCTTCATCACAAGGGATCTATTTATAGAATCACTCGTGTGGGTTACAAGCTAAAAGCCCAATTAAGGCTATAAGCTAAAAGCCCAATTAAGCTTATGGACATCATACCTTATGATGTACCATATATCACTTATCCACGTGGTACCTTACCATTTTCCGTATTACACTTAAGTGCACCGTACCTTACGGTGTTCCTTATTTCTTCTATCTCTCATCAACCTGTCCTTATGTGTGTGACCCTGTAGGTTTTCGCGACGTTGGCAATTATATTAAATCACACATTTAATATAATAAACAGTGAGCGGTATCTAGCAACACATCACTGTTACCCAAGTCACGAAAATGTCATGTGATCTGACCAAACCTTTTCCGTGATAATATTTGTGTTGTACAATTACCCTTTTGCCCTCATGTCTATATTGAACACAAGGCATACACTGTGTCACCCTTGTCCAGTTCAATATTGGGCCCTTAGACATTTATCCTGTTATGCAGGATGAGCAAATTCCATCTAGGTCACTCATGTCCCTTAGCATGCTTTGTGAAGTACCCATCAACCGTCTTTACAGTCATCAAGTTACGGATGACGTTTGATCAGCAATAAAGTACTTGACTCTACATCTAGGGTCCATAGTGGTTTCAGGTCGAAGGGTGGTATACACCATTATCATCATGAGAATAACTTATGACACTTTGCATAACATTCTATGTAGTATTCTCATAGCGGGTCAATCCAGTATAAATATTACTCCTAATATTCATACCTATGTCAAGACTTGACAACTCCTTATCTATGATCCATGAGATGTGATCATCAATCTATCTTCATAATAATCTTAATGCTTTAATGCTATCCCACTTCACATTAAAGCTTGACTACAGATACTTTAAGAATAGTGTCTTATGTTTAATAGGATCTCATGATTAAGTCACACTTAACATTTCATTAAACAAATAAACCATTCTAGGGACTTTATTATTTTGGAAAGCAAACATAATAAAGAAATGCCTTTTATTATTAATAAATAATTCGATACAAGTACCAAAAGTATTGGCCTCTAGGGCTTACACCAACAATCTCCCACTAGCACTAGAGCCAATCAGGCATACCCCTAATACCCATAGATCTAGTATGTCCATCATGCTTCAGCTGCGCAAGAGGCTTTGTTAATGGGTCAGCAACATTGTCAAATGTAGGTACTCTGCATATTTTAACATCTCCCCGATCGATTATCTCTCGAATGAGATGATAACGCCTAAGTATGTGTTTGGATTGTTGGTGAGATCTAGGCTCCTTAGCTTGTGCGATAGCACCATTGTTATCACAATAGAGATCAATGGGATCCACAATGCTATGGACTATGCCAAGTTCACTAATGAACTTCTTGATCCAAACAACTTCCTTTGCTGCAGTTGAGGCAGCAATATACTCAGCCTCGGTTGTAGAATCAGCAACTGTATCTTGCTTTGAACTTTTCCAGCTCACAGCGCCACCATTTAAACAAAACACATAACCAGATTGCGATCTAAAGTCATCCTTATCTGTCTGGAAGCTAGCATCGGTGTATCCAATTACAGCAAGCTCTTCCTGACCTCCATATATCAAGAATGAATCCTTAGTCCTTCTCAAGTACTTAAGGATATTCTTGACAGCTACCCAATGAGCATCACCGGGATTAGACTGGTACCTACTCGTTGCACTTAAAGAATACGAGACATCTGGTCGAGTACATAGCATGGCATACATGATAGATCCTATTGTAGATGCATATGAAATCTTATCCATGCGATCCCTTTCTTCCTTACTTGAAGGGGATTGTGTTTTTGACAGACACATGTCATGTTGCATAGGTATGAATCCTTTCTTGGAATCATGCATATTAAAGCGTCTCAACACTTTTTCTATGTATGTACTCTGACTTAGGCCAAGCAGTTTTTGTGACCTATCTCTATAGATCTTGATTCCTAATATATAGGCTGCTTCACCTAGGTCCTTCATTGAAAAGCATTTCCCTAACCAAGTCTTCACTTGTTGCAAGGTAGGGACATAGTTTCCAATGAGTAATATGTTATCTACATATAATACCAGGAATACGATCATGCTCCCACTAACCTTCTTGTAGACACAAGGCTCATCTTCATTCTTGATGAATCCATATTGTTTTACTGTTTCATCAAAACGAAGATTCCAGCTTCTGGAAGCTTGCTTCAATCCATAAATTGATCGTTGTAACTTACATATCTTTTGGGCTTCCTCTGGTATGTCAAATCCTTCAGGTTGTGTCATGTACACATCCTCAAGAAGATTCCCATTAAGGAAAGCAGTTTTGACATCCATCTGCCATATTTCATAATCATGATATGCAGCGATAGCAAGTAAAATCCGAACAGATTTAAGCATTGCAACTGGTGAAAAGGTTTCATCATAGTCCACCCCATGAATTTGTTTATAGCCTTTTGCAACCAGTCTTACCTTATAGGTATGTACCTTACCATCCATGTCAGTCTTCTTTTTGAAGACCCACTTGCATCCTATAGGGTTAACTCCTATAGGAGGCTCTACCAAGGTCCAAACCTGGTTTGTGTACATGGAATCCATTTCAGATTTCATGGCTTCTAGCCACTTCTCGGACTCAGGACCAGTTATGGCCTCTTGGTAGGTCACAAGCTCATCTTGATCTATGAGTAATACATCACCCTGATCACTTATGAGATATCCATATCTCTTAGGTTGTTGACGTATCCTGCTTGACCTACGCTGGTCTTGTTCTACTTGAGCAGGTTGCTCTTCCACAACTACTTGTGTTTCCTGCTCTAATTCCTCCATAGGTGTATCAATGCTTTGTGGTTCTTAAATTTCTTCAAGCTCTATTTTCCTCCCACTGATTCTTTTGGAAATAAAATCCTTTTCCAGAAAAACTCCAGTTCGAGCGACAAACACTTTGCCCTCAGAAGGATTGTAGAAGTAATACCCTCTTGTTTCTTTAGGATACCCCACAAATAAGCATTTGTCAGATTTGGGCTCAAGCTTAGTTAAAATTTGTCGTTTCACATAAACTTCGCAACCCCAAATCTTCATGTAAGACATATGTGGTTTCTTACCACTCCATATCTCATATGGTGTCTTCTCAACCTTTTTGGATGGAACCCGGTTAAGTGTGTAAGCTGCAGTCAATAGTGCATGTCCCCAAAAGGAGTTCGGAAGATCGGCGTGACTCATCATGGATCGGACCATGTCTAACAAGGTTCGATTTCTTCTCTCAGATACACCATTCCATTGTGGTGTTCCGGGAGGAGTAAGTTGGGATAAAATCCCACATTCCTTTAGATGGTCATCAAACTCTAGGCTTAAATATTCACCGCCTCGATCTGATCGAAGAACTTTAATATTCTTACCTAGTTGGTTTTGTACTTCATTCTTGAATTCCTTAAATTTTTCAAAGGTTTCAGATTTGTGTTTCATTAAATACACATAACCATATCTACTGAAATCATCAGTAAATGTGATGAAGTATTGAAAACCTCCTCTGGCTGGTATGTTCATTGGTCCACATACATCAGTATGTATGAGGGCCAAAAGATCATTAGCCCTTTCACCTTTTCCTGTGAATGGGGACTTTGTCATCTTTCCAATTAAACAAGATCTGCATGTCTCATATGATTCATAATCAAAAGAGTCCAAGAGTCCATCTTTATGGAGTTTGGAAATGCGTTTCTCATTTATGTGGCCTAAGCGACAGTGCCAAAGGTAGCTTGGATTTAACTCATTAGGTTTAATCCGTTTAGTATTAATGTTATAAATTGGCATTTCAAGATCAAGGACATATAGTCCATTGTTCATTTGTGCAGAAGCATAGAATATATCATTCAAATAAATAGAGCAACAATTGTTCTTTATTATAAATGAAAAACCAAACTTGTCCAAACAAGAAACAAAAATAATATTCCTACTAATTGCAGGTACATAATAACAGTTCTCTAACTGAATTATTAAACCACTAGGTAAAGTCAAAACATAAGTTCCTACGGCTAAAGCAGCAACCTTTGCTCCATTTCCAACTCGTAGGTCAACTTCACCTTTTGCCAAATCTCTACTCCTTTTTAGCCCCTGCACATTAGTACAAATGTGAGAACCGCATCCAATATCTAATACCCATGATGCAGAAGTAGATAAATTAATTTCAATAACAAAAATACTTGAATTTGAAGTCCCTACTCCATTGTTCTTATCTTCCAGGTACTTTGGGCAGTTTCTCTTCCAATGTCCGGTCTTACCGCAATGGAAGCAAGTGCCCTCCTTTGCTATGCCTCCACTAGGCTTCAAAGCAGGAACAATAGGTTTAGGCTTGGCAACTTCCTTGCCTTTCCCTTTACCAACCTGATTGGTAGGCCTCTTGTTCAGCTTCTTTCCATTACTGACCATCAGAATGGACTTCCCTTTTGTCTTCATATTCTGCTCAACAGTTTTCAACATGCTTAGCAATTCTGGAAGACTCTTATCCATGTCATTCATGTTGAAATTCATGACAAACTGATTAAAGCTATCTGGCAACGATTGCAAGATAAAATCAGTTGCAAGTTCCTTTCCAAGCGGAAACCCTAACCTTTCAAGGTTCTCCACACACCCAATCATTTTGAGTACATAGGGACCTACAGGGTTTCCCTCAGATAACTTGCTGTTAAAAAGGGCCTTTGAAACCTGAAACCTCTCATTTCTTGCCTGCTCTTGATAGAGCATTTTCAGATGTCCGATCATATCGAACGCTGACATGTTCTCGTGTTGCTTTTGCAACTCCGAGTTCATAGTAGCTAGCATGAGACAAGCGGCGTCGTTAGCATTATCAAGATGCTTCTTATAAGCATCTCTTTCTGCCTTAGGTGCCGAACTAGGCGGTTCCTCTTCAGGAACAGGTGTCTCCAAGACATACAGCTTCTTATCGTGCTTGAGGACAATCCTCAGATTTCGGTGCCAATCCAGGAAATTTGTCCCAGACAATTCTTCCTTATCTAGGATTGATCGCAAAATATGGTTGTTTGTTGTCATGGTAATCTACAAAAAAAAATGAAAATATAAGTATCATTAAAACAACATATTTAATTAGGCCTTTAATCAAATATGCTCCCACTATTTTACTCAAACCAAATGACCCTCATCATTTGATTCGGAAAATCCTGTTGGAAGACTTTCTAGTGGGTCGAGATCCACATTTCACTTCGTTCTAAGTCAGCGTTAGACTGATTACACAAAACTAGGTTATTTAGGTAGGAACTCCTTCCAATTGTATCTCATACAACTCTCGAATATTTTCAGTTGGGTGAATAACTCCTTATTCTAATTCATCATATGAATCATTCCCAACTCTTGCTTCTAAACATGTATAATCTTATTATAATGTGTTTAGTTAAGTTTGACCCATTGTTTTAGCAGTTGGATATTACAATTATCCCATCGCACCTTACTAATATAGAACATGCACCTCGCGTAGGCGAAACCTACATTGTTCGATACTAGTCTTGATGAGTGCTAAAACTTGGAAAGCATGAACTTAATATTTAACTTGAGGGATTTTGTTATTAGTTTGATCTCACCGGCTTAACATGCAATTCGTCTCTCTCATGCATCAACATACAAACATATGCATCAATATACATAAAAGGATACAGTTATGACCCCTAGCGCAATTGTTCTCCCAAGCCAATGAGAGAACCTAAGCTAACCTAATAACGATCTAAACTTCTCCAAGCAATATCTCCAAGGTTATCCTCCTTTGATATTGTATTCTTCTCTTTCTTCATAACATTACATTACATAAAAGAAACTCGTTTTACATACGAGGGAGTGAGATGAGAAAAGAAGTTACATCAAGAATTTTAGAGAGAGGCACGACACGCAGGCCGTATTTTACAATCCCAAAACAAAATAAAGGAAAAAACTAAGGCCATAACTGATCACCACAAGACAATAATAATAAACACACTTTTATTATTAGTTTAAATTTTGTTAATTAAAAAAAAAAGGCAAATTAAATTTCGACGATTGATCACACTACGCAGAGTTAGCCGGGGGTTCCGTTTCCCGGTCAGCGGACGGTGGTTCCGCTGATCGTTCAGCGGACGGGGGTCAAGGGGGCAGAGCCCCGTTGCGGGGTTGCGAGGGGCAGCGCCCCGACGCAAAATTTTAATGAACAATTCATTTGAAATCAGCGTCATTTTCGCACAACTCTTGTGCATTCACAACCCTAATCACATAACTCTGCAACAACACAACCCTTGTGCCGTCATGAACCCTAATGCAACAGTTTCATGCTGTCAAACACATCTCGATTGATAATTCAATATGATTAATCACATGCCATTGCTTCACCATACTAATGTCGGATTCCGAAGCATATGAACAGTGATCGGTCAAAGGAATAACAATCATCAAGTGTTTGAATGAACGAAACAGAAACAATATATCCCATATACCATCGTTGCATCAGATTTATTTATATCATATATAAAAGTGATCGATCTTATTTGTGTAACCTATGGACGATCGATGTATCGCTGCTTCACCATACTAATGTCGGATTCCGAAGCATAGTCAACATCAATCATCCAAATCGTACACAATAGATGCCAAATTTAATTACTCGTTTATTATTCAATTCATTCTGGTTTTAATCGAATCAAAACAGAAAATATAGAACATAAACAACTATCAGATCCATGGTTTCGTAAGTGGCTTTGATACCACTGAAGGAAAATTGCGACCAAAAGCGCAACGGAATTTAAAATTTTCCTTTAGCGATCCTTACGAATGAGCATGGTCAGTGATAGAAATATTTACCTCTTGTGGCGATTCAGAACTTTGATGTTGTGATCACGAGCGTTGATGAAGAACAACGCCTCTACTCAGTCTACACGAACAGATCACTTCCGGTCACAGTGCTAGCTGATCACGAACGGAAACCTTGAGTGAGAGAGAGAGAGTCGAAAACGAAAATGCACCAAGTGAAATTGCTTCATCACAAGGGATCTATTTATAGAATCACTCGTGTGGGCTACAAGCTAAAAGCCAAATTAAGGTTATAAGCTAAAAGCCCAATTAAGCTTATGGACATCATACCTTACGATGTACCATATATCACTTATCCACGTGGTACCTTACCATTTTCCGTATTACACTTAAGTGCACCGTACCTTACGGTGTTCCTTATTTCTTCTATCTCTCATCAACCTGTCCTTATGTGTGTGACCCTGTGGGTTTTCGCGACGTTGGCAATTATATTAAATCACACATTTAATATAATAAACAGTGAGCGGTATCTAGCAACACATCACTGTTACCCAAGTCACGAAAATGTCATGTGATCTGACCAAACCTTTTCCGTGATAATATTTGTGTTGTACAATTACCCTTTTGCCCTCATGTCTATATTGAACACAAGGCATACACTGTGTCACCCTTGTCCAGTTCAATATTGGGCCCTTAGACATTTATCCTGTTATGCAGGATGAGCAAATTCCATCTAGGTCACTCATGTCCCTTAGCATGCTTTGTGAAGTACCCATCAACCGTCTTTACAGTCATCCAGTTACGGATGACGTTTGATTAGCAATAAAGTACTTGACTCTACATCTAGGGTCCATAGTGGTTTCAGGTCGAAGGGTGGTATACACCATTATCATCATGAGAATAACTTATGACACTTTGCATAACATTCTATGTAGTATTCTCATAGCGGGTCAATCCAGTATAAATATTACTCCTAATATTCATACCTATGTCAAGACTTGATAACTCCTTATCTATGATCTATGAGATGTGATCATCAATCTATCTTCATAATAATCTTAATGCTTTAATGCTATCCCACTTCACATTAAAGCTTGACTATGGATACTTTAAGAATATTGTCTTATGTTTAATGGGATCTCATGATTAAGTCACACTTAACATTTCATTAAACAAATAAACCATTCTAGGGACTTTATTATTTTGGAAAGCAAACATAATAAAGAAATGCCTTTTATTATTAATAAATAATTCGATACAAGTACCAAAAGTATTGGCCTCTAGGGCTTACACCAACAGCAACTTCACCTTCTTCACTGATGCGCCACCATGTAACACCTACTTAGTGTGTCACATGCAGCCTTCGTCGTCGTCGAATCAACAATTTTCTCAAACACATTCTCATCCACACACTGATATATGAAGAACAACATCTTCTAATCTTTCTTCCTTGTATCTCTATGTGCATTTCTCCGTTCCTCCGTCGCATCTGCTGCAACTGGAACATAAGCATTTGTAACAAGCTCAAGAACATCCTGAGCGGTAAATGTGACGCCCCAGTTTCAATTATTTGATTTATTTAAATTGGGAAATTATTTTATTAGAATTAATAAAATAAAAAGGAATTATCTATTTTGGAATATTTGAAGAAAATAAAAGAAATAAGAAACCATTGGGTTTTTAAGTTATTGGGCTTGGATGTCGTTAGTAAAGAGTGGGGGTGCAAAAGAAATAAGGATATATTTTGGAACTCAAGTTATTTTCTCACTTTTCACGATAAACAGAATTGGGAGATATTTGGCATTGGAGCTCTGAAGAACGAAGAACAATTGCTCAAGAGTTCAAATCTGCAATTTGATAAGGTAAGGGGGGCTACTACTCAATTTATATTTGCTTATGGGTTTAGATGCGATTGGTTGGGTAATCGTAGGATAATCCCATTTTCTCTGATATTCTTAGTGATCGATAACTTTAGGGTCGAATTTCGTTAGGAAGGATTAGGTTCCCTAAAGGTTGTGAATCGATTAAGAAATTAATCCCTATTGTTGATTTAGATCAAAATTGTATGATCGTGAGTTTACCTTAGGTGTTCTAAGGATAACCTTGATGTTATCAGATTTCCCCAAAAGGACGAATAATCACTTTTAAGGTTACCTTGATAATTGTTGGTAATTATAAAATTAAGTTTTTGGATTAAAAGATTTGAAAAAAAAAGGGAATCCTGTTTTCCAACGATTTTAGAAAACTATAACCTTGAAGGATTTGAGTTATTCAATTTGTGGGAAATTGATGAACATAAGTCAGAGGCATAGGAAATTGATGTTTTGGAAACTTGATGTGTATTTGGATGTTTTTGTACTGCATTGCACTGCTGTAGAAAGGTATTTTCGTGCAAATACGTTGGCATATGAGCTGCTGCAGGTACAGGAAATTCCGGGCTCGCGCTCATCAACACGGGCGTGTTGATTTACACGGGCACCCGTGTTAATCTGCTGGATGGGTAAAAAAAATGTGTTTCTAGACACATTTCAACACGGGCGTGTTGATTCACACGGGCACCCGTGTTGATCCACTGTATTGGCAAAATAACGTGTTTCTGGACACATTTCCACACGGGCAGTGTTGATTCACACGGGTACCCGTGTTGAACCTCCTGTGTTGGTTTCTGAATTTTGTTTTTTGTGCATGCGGTTATGTACGGGATTGATCCTGTTTTGATGTGCAGTGTTTGATATGTTTTGAATATGCTGTTTATTGATTTCCTAGTGTTGATTAATGCTTGTATCGAATAACGTTGTATGTTATGATACCAACACTACGTAGATTTTATTGTCATGCTTTTAGATGATGTTATCAAGCATGAATTATGATATAACTTGATATGGTTGGTTGATGTTTAATAGTATGCTGAGTGATTACATGCTATCCATATCCTGTTGAGATTGATAATGTTGATGTTGCATGATATGTTTTATTGATGTGAATAGTATGCTGAGTGTTACATACTTTACATATCATGTTGCATTTGTTAATTCCCATTGTGTGGAATTAACATGGTGGCCAATATACGTGTCCGCGATTTAATGGAACATTGAGGTGGTAGCCGTGTCCGCGATATAATGGAACGGTGAGTTGTCCGTGACCCGAGATATAATGGGGCGGTAAAATGGTACCACATGCATGGGTGTGTTGCATTATATTGAATATAACATGAATGGATGATTTTCCAATGTTGTATTTAATTGATTGTATGCATGTATTGTTGCTGAATTGTTAATGATGTTTGATGTTAATTATAAGTATGAAAAGTAATATATTATGAATATATGAATTGTAAAGGTTTTCGTAAACTATGAAACATGCTAACTGTTTGGGTGATGCTTATGGTTTTCTGAATTGATTGTTATGAACGTATAATCAAATGTATAGTTGAGATGCTCACCCTTACTGTTGAATATTTCAGATTGAGGAGCTTCGTTCAGGTGCTTGGCGAAGGCTCGTTGTTTCTAGTTTATTTCCGTTTAAGTATTGTCCGGGTCATGCTCTGATAGTTGTAACTCCGGGAACGTTTGTTTGTCGAGATGCTTTAGTCAGACTCGTTTATTCCTTATGTTTGTTATAATATGATGTGGATATATTCCAGGTGTTAATCCCTGATGATTTTGAAAATATTATAACATTGGTTTTGTTAATTAAATTATTCCGCTGTGTAAACATGTATGAGTTGCTTCTATGTTATGCATGACAGGAACTTGTTTTTGTAAAAAGAGAATTGTGACATCCTCGTTAATACATGTACTCTGAAAGTATGATTTTATTTATTTGCGAAATTTTATGCGGGGTTTTAGAGGGTGTTACAATAGTGGTATCAGAGCATAGTCGGTCGTTGCGACCAGAGTCTTGAGTCAGTCATTCCTTTTGTATGCGATTAGTGTAAGGCAACACTGTCGATACTGTATTCTGATGAGGAGTATGTTTTAATTCTCAGGAAATATGGCTGGAAGAGGTAACGGACGAAATGATGCTGCAGTCGCTGAGGCTTTGGGGATGTTAGCTGGTGTACTTGCTGGGAATCCGAATGGAGGCGTGATTGGTGCTGATAGGCAATTGGGGAACTTCCAAAGGAACAATCCTCCGTTGTTCAAAGGTACACATGACCCTGAAGGTGCTCAGAAGTGGCTGAAGGAAATCGAAAGGATTTTCCGTGTGATTGATTGTGCGGAGGATCTGAAAGTCAGATATGGTACGCATATGTTGGCAGAAGAGGCCGACGACTGGTGGGTTGCAACAAGGACTGAAATGGTTCAGGATGGAGAGGCACTGACTTGGGCTAACTTCAGAAGGGCTTTTCTGAGGAGGTACTTTCCTGAAGATGTTCGGGGAAGAAAGGAGATTGAGTTTTTGGAGCTTAAGCAGGGCAATCTGACTGTTCGTGAGTATGCTACTAGGTTCACTGAGTTGGCAAAGTATTATGCACACTACAACAATGATGAGGCTGGAGAATTCTCTAAATGTATCAAATTTGAGAATGGTCTCCGAGATGAGATTAAGCAGGGAATCAGGTACCAGCGTATTCGTAGATTTTCTGATCTGGTGGATTGTAGCAGGATCTTGGAAGAAGATATTACCAAGACTAGGTCGTCTCACTCTCGTGGGGCTGTTGATAAAAGAGGAAAACAACCTATGGACCGTGGCAAGCCATATGGTAGAGGTAACCAGAAATCAGGTGAATGGAAAAGGCCTAGTGGGGGAGATTCTAAGGCTCCTATCAGATGCTACAGGTGTGGTGAGTTTGGTCATCATATTCGAGATTGCAAGAGTGATGAGAAGAAGTGCTATAAATGTGGGAAGGCTGGTCATTTGTCTATTGATTGCAAAGGGAAGTCTGTTACTTGTTACAATTATGGCGAAGAAGGTCACATTCGTCCGCAGTGTCCTAAACCTAAGAAGGATCAGTCAGGTGGAAAAGTGTTCGCCTTGTCTGGATCTGAGACTACTCCAGAGGATCGATTGATTAAAGGTACGTGTTTTATTCATGGCACACCTTTAGTTGCAATTGTTGATACTGGTGCAACTCATTCTTTCATTTCTTTGGATTGTGCTGAGAGGTTGAAACTGGACATATCTGATATGCGAGGTAGCATGGTTATTGATACTCCTGCATCGGGTTCAGTGACAACTTCACTTGTATGTAGGAATTGTCCTATTGAGATTTTTGGTAGAGGTTTCGGTATGGATTTAGTGTGCCTACCGCTTGAACAAATTGATATTATCCTTGGGATGAACTGGTTGGAATTCAACCGGGTTCATCTGAACTGTTTTGCTAAGACGGTGATTTTCCCAGAGGCAGTTGGTGTCGGGAATTTGACTATGACTGCTAGACAGGTACAAGAAGCAATGGAAGACAGTGCTAATGTGTTTATGTTACTTGCTTCGTTAGATGCAACAGGAAAGGTCAGGAGTGGGGAATTGCCAGTGGTGTGTGATTTTCCAGAAGTCTTTCCTGATGATGTTGGTGAGTTACCTCCTGAGAGAGGAGTGGAATTTTCTATAGATTTAATTCCTGGTACGAGACCGGTGTCGATGGCACCATATCGTATGTCTGCATCTGAGTTGGCTGAATAGAAGAGCCAGTTGGAAGATTTATTGGAGAAGAAGTTTATTCGTCCAAGTGTTTCGCCTTGGGGTGCTCCGGTATTGTTGGTTAAGAAGAAAGAAGGTTCTATGAGACTGTGTGTTGATTACAGGCAATTGAACAAAGTAACCATTAAAAATCGGTATCCATTACCGAGGATTGATGATTTAATGGATCAGCTAATTGGAGCCAGTGTATTCAGTAAGATTGACTTGAGATCTGGATATCATCAGATTCGTGTGAAAGCGGAAGATATTAAAAAAACTGCTTTTCGAACGAGGTATGGGCATTATGAATATTCTGTTATGCCGTTCGGAGTTACTAATGCACCTGGTGTTTTCATGGAATATATGAACAGGATTTTTCACCCGTATCTGGATAAGTTTGTTGTGGTTTTTATTGATGACATTTTGATTTATTCCAAGAATGACGAAGAGCATGTGGAACATCTCAGAATTGTGTTAGAGTTGTTGAAAGATAAGAAGTTGTATGCAAAGTTGTCCAAATGTGAGTTCTGGCTGAATGAAGTTAGTTTTCTTGGACATGTGATTTCTAAGAATGGTATTGCAGTGGATCCTACAAAAGTAGAAGCAGTATCTCAGTGGGAAGCGCCGAAGACTGTTTCTGAAATCAGAAGTTTTCTTGGTCTTGCAGGTTATTACAGAAAGTTTATCGAAGGATTCTCAAAGTTAGCATTGCCGTTGACGAAGTTGACTCGTAAAGGACAAGCGTTTATTTGGGATTCTGATTGTGAGAAAGGTTTCCAAGAATTGAAGCGGAGATTGACTAGTGCTCCTATTCTGATTTTGCCGAATCCGGTGGAATCTTTTGTGGTTTATTGTGACGCATCTCTGATGGGATTAGGTGGTGTTCTAATGCAGAATCAACAGGTAGTTGCGTATGCTTCGAGACAGTTGAAGGTTCATGAAAGGAACTATCCTACTCATGACTTAGAGTTAGCAGCAGTTGTGTTTGTCTTGAAATTATGGAGACATTATCTGTATGGTTCGAGATTTGAAGTGTATAGTGATCATAAGAGTTTGAAGTATCTTTTCGATCAGAAAGAGCTCAATATGAGGCAAAGAAGGTGGTTGGAATTTCTCAAAGATTATGATTTTGGTTTGAATTACCATCCTGGTAAGGCAAATGTGGTTGCAGATGCTTTGAGCAGGAAATCCTTGCATATGTCTATGATGATGGTTCGTGAATTGGATTTAATTGAACAATTCCGAGATTTGAGTTTAATTTGTGAAAGTACTCCGAAGTGTGTTCGTTTGGGTATGTTGAAACTTACTAGTGGTATTCCAGAAGAGATCAGGATCGGGCAGAAATCTGATGTTAATTTAGTTGATAAATGGACATTGATCAACCAAGGTCAAGGTGGTGAGTTTAGAATTGATGAAAATGATGTTATGAGATTTGGCGATAGAGTTTGTGTTCCTGATGTTGCAGAAATCAAGAAGAGTATATTAGAGGAAGGACATCGCAGTGGGATGAGTATTCATCCGGGTGCCACGAAAATGTATCATGATTTGAAGAAATTGTTTTGGTGGCCGAGAATGAAAAAGGAAATAGCTGAATTTGTGTATGCATGTTTAATCTGTCAGAAATCGAAGATTGAGCATCAGAAGCCGTCTGGATTTATGCAACCGATGTTTATTCCAGAATGGAAGTGGGATAGTATTTCTATGGATTTTGTATCTGGGTTGCCGAGGACTCCTAAGAATTGTGAAGCGATATGGGTTGTTGTGGATAGACTGACTAAGTCTGCTCATTTTATACCGGTGCGAATGGATTACTCAATGGAGAGATTGGCACAGTTGTATATTGAGAAAATAGTGAGTTTGCATGGGGTTCCTTCTAGTATTGTGTCAGATAGAGATCCGAGATTCACTTCGAAATTTTGGGAAGGATTGCAGAAGGCTTTGGGTACTAAATTGAGGTTGAGTTCAGCTTACCATCCTCAGACTGATGGACAGACGGAGAGGACGATTCAATCGTTAGAAGATTTATTGCGTGCTTGTGTTTTAGAGAAGGGTGGAGCTTGGGATAGCTTTTTGCCATTGATTGAATTTACTTATAACAATAGTTACCATTCGAGTATTGGTATGGCTCCGTTTGAGGCATTGTATGGTAGACGGTGTAGAACGCCTTTGTGTTGGTATGAATCTGGAGAGAGTTCAGTAATTGGGCCAGAGATTGTTCAGCAGACTACTGAAAAGATCAAATTGATTCAAGAGAAGATGAGAGCTTCTCAGAGTCGTCAGAAGAGTTATCATGACAAGAGGAGAAAGAATCTAGAATTCAGTGCTGGAGATCACGTGTTTATGAGAGTTACTCCGATGACGGGTATTGGTCGAGCGTTGAAATCTAAGAAGTTGACTCCGCGTTTTATTGGTCCGTTTCAGATTACGGAGAGAGTTGGAGAAGTTGCTTATCGTATTGCTTTACCTCCGAGACTTGCGAATTTGCACGATGTTTTTCATGTTTCTCAGTTGAGGAGATACATTCCAGACCCATCTCATGTAATCCAAGTAGATGATGTACAGGTGAGAGATAACCTGACAGTAGAAACATTGCCTATGAGGATAGAAGATCGAGAAGTGAAACAGTTAAGAGGTAAAGAGATAGCATTAGTGAAGGTTGCTTGGGGAGGTCTAGCAGATGGAAATATCACTTGGGAACTGGAGAGCCAGATGAAAGAGGCTTATCCGGAACTGTTCGTCTAAGGTATGTTTTCGAGGACGAAAACTCTTTTAGTGGGGGAGAGTTGTGACGCCCCAGTTTCAATTATTTGATTTATTTAAATTGGGAAATTATTTTATTAGAATTAATAAAATAAAAAGGAATTATCTATTTTGGAATATTTGAAGAAAATAAAAGAAATAAGAAACCATTGGGTTTTTAAGTTATTGGGCTTGGATGTCGTTAGTAAAGAGTGGGGGTGCAAAAGAAATAAGGATATATTTTGGAACTCAAGTTATTTTCTCACTTTTCACGATAAACAGAATTGGGAGATATTTGGGATTGGAGCTCTGAAGAACGAAGAACAATTGCTCAAGAGTTCAAAGCTGCAATTTGATAAGGTAAGGGGGGCTACTACTCAATTTATATTTGCTTATGGGTTTAGATGCGATTGGTTGGGTAATCGTAGGATAATCCCATTTTCTCTGATGTTCTTAGTGATCGATAACTTTAGGGTCGAATTTCGTTAGGAAGGATTAGGTTCCCTAAAGGTTGTGAATCGATTAAGAAATTAATCCCTATTGTTGATTTAGATCGAAATTGTATGATCGTGAGTTTACCTTAGGTGTTCTAAGGATAACCTTGATGTTATCAGATTTCCCCAAAAGGACGAATAATCACTTTTAAGGTTACCTTAATAATTGTTGGTAATTATAAAATTAAGTTTTTGGATTAAAAGATTTGAAAAAAAAAAGGGAATCCTGTTTTCCAACGATTTTAGAAAACTATAACCTTGAAGGATTTGAGTTATTCAATTTGTGGGAAATTGATGAACATAAGTCAGAGGCATAGGAAATTAATGTTTTGGAAACTTGATGTGTATTTGGATGTTTTTGTACTGCATTGCACTGCTGTAGAAAGGTATTTTCGTGCAAATACGTTGGCATATGAGCTGCTGCAGGTACAGGAAATTCCGGGCTCGCGCTCATCAACACGGGCGTGTTGATTTACACGGGCACCCGTGTTGATCTGCTAGATGGGTAAAAAAAATGTGTTTCCAGACACATTTCAACACGGGCGTGTTGATTCATACGGGCACCCGTGTTGATCCACTGTATTGGCAAAATAACGTGTTTCTGGACACATTTCCACACGGGCAGTGTTGATTCACACAGGTACCCGTGTTGAACCTCCTGTGTTGGTTTCTGAATTTTGTTTTCTGTGCATGCGGTTATGTACGGGATTGATCCTGTTTTGATGTGCAGTGTTTGATATGTTTTGAATATGCTGTTTATTGATTTCCTAGTGTTGATTAATGCTTGTATCGAATAACGTTGTATGTTATGATACCAACACTACGTAGATTTTATTGTCATGCTTTTAGATGATGTTATCAAGCATGAATTATGATATAACTTGATATGGTTGGTTGATGTTTAATAGTATGCTGAGTGATTACATGCTATCCATATCCTGTTGAGATTGATAATGTTGATGTTGCATGATATGTTTTATTGATGTGAATAGTATGCTGAGTGTTACATACTTTACATATCATGTTGCATTTGTTAATTCCCATTGTGTGGAATTAACATGGTGGCCAATATACGTGTCCGCGATTTAATGGAACGTTGAGGTGGTAGCTGTGTCCGCGATATAATGGAACGGTGAGTTGTCCATGACCCGAGATATAATGGGGCGGTAAAATGGTACCACATGCATGGGTGTGTTGCATTATATTGAATATAACATGAATGGATGATTTTCCAATGTTGTATTTAATTGATTGTATGCATGTATTGTTGCTGAATTGTTAATGATGTTTGATGTTAATTATAAGTATGAAAAGTAATATATTATGAATATATGAATTGTAAAGGTTTTCGTAAACTATGAAACATGCTAACTGTTTGGGTGATGCTTATGGTTTTCTGAATTGATTGTTATGAACGTATAATCAAATGTATAGTTGAGATGCTCACCCTTACTGTTGAATATTTCAGATTGAGGAGCTTCGTTCAGGTGCTTGGCGAAGGCTCGTTGTTTCTAGTTTATTTCCGTTTAAGTATTGTCCGGGTCATGCTCTGATAGTTGTAACTCCGGGAACGTTTGTTTGTCGAGCTGCTTTAGTCAGACTCGTTTATTCCTTATGTTTGTTATAATATGATGTGGATATATTCCAGGTGTTAATCCCTGATGATTTTGAAAATATTATAACATTGGTTTTGTTAATTAAATTATTCCGCTGTGTAAACATGTATGAGTTGCTTCTATGTTATGCATGACAGGAACTTGTTTTTGTAAAAAGAGAATTGTGACATCCTCGTTAATACATGTACTCTGAAAGTATGATTTTATTTATTTGCGAAATTTTATGCGGGGTTTTAGAGGGTGTTACAATAGTGGTATCAGAGCATAGTCGGTCGTTGCGACCAGAGTCTTGAGTCAGTCATTCCTTTTGTATGCGATTAGTGTAAGGCAACACTGTCGATACTGTATTCTGATGAGGAGTATGTTTTAATTCTCAGGAAATATGGCTGGAAGAGGTAACGGACGAAATGATGCTGCACTCGCTGAGGCTTTGGGGATGTTAGCTGGTGTACTTGCTGGGAATCCGAATGGAGGCGTGATTGGTGCTGATAGGCAATTGGGGAACTTCCAAAGGAACAATCCTCCGTTGTTCAAAGGTACACATGACCCTGAAGGTGCTCAGAAGTGGCTGAAGGAAATCGAAAGGATTTTCCGTGTGATTGATTGTGCGGAGGATCTGAAAGTCAGATATGGTACGCATATGTTGGCAGAAGAGGCCGACGACTGGTGGGTTGCAACAAGGGCTGAAATGGTTCAGGATGGAGAGGCACTGACTTGGGCTAACTTCAGAAGGGCTTTTCTGAGGAGGTACTTTCCTGAAGATGTTCGGGGAAGAAAGGAGATTGAGTTTTTGGAGCTAAAGCAGGGCAATCTGACTGTTAGTGAGTATGCTACTAGGTTCACTGAGTTGGCAAAGTATTATGCACACTACAACAATGATGAGGCTGGAGAATTCTCTAAATGTATCAAATTTGAGAATGGTCTCCGAGATGAGATTAAGCAGGGAATCAGGTACCAGCGTATTCGTAGATTTTCTGATCTGGTGGATTGTAGCAGGATCTTGGAAGAAGATATTACCAAGACTAGGTCGTCTCACTCTCGTGGGGCTGTTGATAAAAGAGGAAAACAACCTATGGACTGTGGCAAGCCATATGGTAGAGGTAACCAGAAATCAGGTGAATGGAAAAGGCCTAGTGGGGGAGATTCTAAGGCTCCTATCAGATGCTACAGGTGTGGTGAGTTTGGTCATCATATTCGAGATTGCAAGAGTGATGAGAAGAAGTGCTATAAATGTGGGAAGGCTGGTCATTTGTCTATTGATTGCAAAGGGAAGTCTGTTACTTGTTACAATTGTGGCGAAGAAGGTCACATTCGTCCGCAGTGTCCTAAACCTAAGAAGGATCAGTCAGGTGGAAAAGTGTTCGCCTTGTCTGGATCTGAGACTACTCCAGAGGATCGATTGATTAAAGGTACGTGTTTTATTCATGGCACACTTTTAGTTGCAATTGTTGATACTGGTGCAACTCATTCTTTCATTTCTTTGGATTGTGCTGAGAGGTTGAAACTGGACATATCTGATATGCGAGGTAGCATGGTTATTGATACTCCTGCATCGGGTTCAGTGACAACTTCACTTGTATGTAGGAATTGTCCTATTGAGATTTTTGGTAGAGGTTTCGGTATGGATTTAGTGTGCCTACCGCTTGAACAAATTGATATTATCCTTGGGATGAACTGGTTGGAATTCAACCGGGTTCATCTGAACTGTTTTGCTAAGACGGTGATTTTCCCAGAGGCAGTTGGTGTCGGGAATTTGACTATGACTGCTAGACAGGTACAAGAAGCAATGGAAGACAGTGCTAATGTGTTTATGTTACTTGCTTCGTTAGATGCAACAGGAAAGGTCAGGAGTGGGGAATTGCCAGTGGTGTGTGATTTTCCAGAAGTCTTTCCTGATGATGTTGGTGAGTTACCTCCTGAGAGAGGAGTGGAATTTTCTATAGATTTAATTCCTGGTACGAGACCGGTGTCGATGGCACCATATCGTATGTCTGCATCTGAGTTGGCTGAATAGAAGAGCCAGTTGGAAGATTTATTGGAGAAGAAGTTTATTCGTCCAAGTGTTTCGCCTTGGGGTGCTCCGGTATTGTTGGTTAAGAAGAAAGAAGGTTCTATGAGACTGTGTGTTGATTACAGGCAATTGAACAAAGTAACCATTAAAAATCGGTATCCATTACCGAGGATTGATGATTTAATGGATCAGCTAATTGGAGCCAGTGTATTCAGTAAGATTGACTTGAGATCTGGATATCATCAGATTCGTGTGAAAGCGGAAGATATTAAAAAAACTGCTTTTCGAACGAGGTATGGGCATTATGAATATTCTGTTATGCCGTTCGGAGTTACTAATGCACCTGGTGTTTTCATGGAATATATGAACAGGATTTTTCACCCGTATCTGGATAAGTTTGTTGTGGTTTTTATTGATGACATTTTGATTTATTCCAAGAATGACGAAGAGCATGTGGAACATCTCAGAATTGTGTTAGAGTTGTTGAAAGATAAGAAGTTGTATGCAAAGTTGTCCAAATGTGAGTTCTGGCTGAATGAAGTTAGTTTTCTTGGACATGTGATTTCTAAGAATGGTATTGCAGTGGATCCTACAAAAGTAGAAGCAGTATCTCAGTGGGAAGCGCCGAAGACTGTTTCTGAAATCAGAAGTTTTCTTGGTCTTGCAGGTTATTACAGAAAGTTTATCGAAGGATTCTCAAAGTTAGCATTGCCGTTGACGAAGTTGACTCGTAAAGGACAAGCGTTTATTTGGGATTCTGATTGTGAGAAAGGTTTCCAAGAATTGAAGCGGAGATTGACTAGTGCTCCTATTCTGATTTTGCCGAATCCGGTGGAATCTTTTGTGGTTTATTGTGACGCATCTCTGATGGGATTAGGTGGTGTTCTAATGCAGAATCAACAGGTAGTTGCGTATGCTTCGAGACAGTTGAAGGTTCATGAAAGGAACTATCCTACTCATGACTTAGAGTTAGCAGCAGTTGTGTTTGTCTTGAAATTATGGAGACATTATCTGTATGGTTCGAGATTTGAAGTGTATAGTGATCATAAGAGTTTGAAGTATCTTTTCGATCAGAAAGAGCTCAATATGAGGCAAAGAAGGTGGTTGGAATTTCTCAAAGATTATGATTTTGGTTTGAATTACCATCCTGGTAAGGCAAATGTGGTTGCAGATGCTTTGAGCAGGAAATCCTTGCATATGTCTATGATGATGGTTCGTGAATTGGATTTAATTGAACAATTCCGAGATTTGAGTTTAATTTGTGAAAGTACTCCGAAGTGTGTTCGTTTGGGTATGTTGAAACTTACTAGTGGTATTCCAGAAGAGATCAGGATCGGGCAGAAATCTGATGTTAATTTAGTTGATAAATGGACATTGATCAACCAAGGTCAAGGTGGTGAGTTTAGAATTGATGAAAATGATGTTATGAGATTTGGCGATAGAGTTTGTGTTCCTGATGTTGCAGAAATCAAGAAGAGTATATTAGAGGAAGGACATCGCAGTGGGATGAGTATTCATCCGGGTGCCACGAAAATGTATCATGATTTGAAGAAATTGTTTTGGTGGCCGGGAATGAAAAAGGAAATAGCTGAATTTGTGTATGCATGTTTAATCTGTCAGAAATCGAAGATTGAGCATCAGAAGCCGTCTGGATTTATGCAACCGATGTTTATTCCAGAATGGAAGTGGGATAGTATTTCTATGGATTTTGTATCTGGGTTGCCGAGGACTCCTAAGAATTGTGAAGCGATATGGGTTGTTGTGGATAGACTGACTAAGTCTGCTCATTTTATACCGGTGCGAATGGATTACTCAATGGAGAGATTGGCACAGTTGTATATTGAGAAAATAGTGAGTTTGCATGGGGTTCCTTCTAGTATTGTGTCAGATAGAGATCCGAGATTCACTTCGAAATTTTGGGAAGGATTGCAGAAGGCTTTGGGTACTAAATTGAGGTTGAGTTCAGCTTACCATCCTCAGACTGATGGACAGACGGAGAGGACGATTCAATCGTTAGAAGATTTATTGCGTGCTTGTGTTTTAGAGAAGGGTGGAGCTTGGGATAGCTTTTTGCCATTGATTGAATTTACTTATAACAATAGTTACCATTCGAGTATTGGTATGGCTCCGTTTGAGGCATTGTATGGTAGACGGTGTAGAACGCCTTTGTGTTGGTATGAATCTGGAGAGAGTTCAGTAATTGGGCCAGAGATTGTTCAGCAGACTACTGAAAAGATCAAATTGATTCAAGAGAAGATGAGAGCTTCTCAGAGTCATCAGAAGAGTTATCATGACAAGAGGAGAAAGAATCTAGAATTCAGTGCTGGAGATCACGTGTTTATGAGAGTTACTCCGATGACGGGTATTGGTCGAGCGTTGAAATCTAAGAAGTTGACTCCGCGTTTTATTGGTCCGTTTCAGATTACGGAGAGAGTTGGAGAAGTTTCTTATCGTATTGCTTTACCTCCGAGACTTGCGAATTTGCACGATGTTTTTCATGTTTCTCAGTTGAGGAGATACATTCCAGACCCATCTCATGTAATCCAAGTAGATGATGTACAGGTGAGAGATAACCTGACAGTAGAAACATTGCCTATGAGGATAGAAGATCGAGAAGTGAAACAGTTAAGAGGTAAAGAGATAGCATTAGTGAAGGTTGCTTGGGGAGGTCTAGCAGATGGAAATATCACTTAGGAACTGGAGAGCCAGATGAAAGAGGCTTATCCGGAACTGTTCGTCTAAGGTATGTTTTCGAGGACGAAAACTCTTTTAGTGGGGGAGAGTTGTGACGCCCCAGTTTCAATTATTTGATTTATTTAAATTGGGAAATTATTTTATTAGAATTAATAAAATAAAAAGGAATTATCTATTTTGGAATATTTGAAGAAAATAAAAGAAATAAGAAACCATTGGGTTTTTAAGTTATTGGGCTTGGATGTCGTTAGTAAAGAGTGGGGGTGCAAAAGAAATAAGGATATATTTTGGAACTCAAGTTATTTTCTCACTTTTCACGATAAACAGAATTGGGAGATATTTGGGATTGGAGCTCTGAAGAACGAAGAACAATTGCTCAAGAGTTCAAAGCTGCAATTTGATAAGGTAAGGGGGGCTACTACTCAATTTATATTTGCTTATGGGTTTAGATGCGATTGGTTGGGTAATCGTAGGATAATCCCATTTTCTCTGATGTTCTTAGTGATCGATAACTTTAGGGTCGAATTTCGTTAGGAAGGATTAGGTTCCCTAAAGGTTGTGAATCGATTAAGAAATTAATCCCTATTGTTGATTTAGATCGAAATTGTATGATCGTGAGTTTACCTTAGGTGTTCTAAGGATAACCTTGATGTTATCAGATTTCCCCAAAAGGACGAATAATCACTTTTAAGGTTACCTTAATAATTGTTGGTAATTATAAAATTAAGTTTTTGGATTAAAAGATTTGAAAAAAAAAAGGGAATCCTGTTTTCCAACGATTTTAGAAAACTATAACCTTGAAGGATTTGAGTTATTCAATTTGTGGGAAATTGATGAACATAAGTCAGAGGCATAGGAAATTAATGTTTTGGAAACTTGATGTGTATTTGGATGTTTTTGTACTGCATTGCACTGCTGTAGAAAGGTATTTTCGTGCAAATACGTTGGCATATGAGCTGCTGCAGGTACAGGAAATTCCGGGCTCGCGCTCATCAACACGGGCGTGTTGATTTACACGGGCACCCGTGTTGATCTGCTAGATGGGTAAAAAAAATGTGTTTCCAGACACATTTCAACACGGGCGTGTTGATTCATACGGGCACCCGTGTTGATCCACTGTATTGGCAAAATAACGTGTTTCTGGACACATTTCCACACGGGCAGTGTTGATTCACACAGGTACCCGTGTTGAACCTCCTGTGTTGGTTTCTGAATTTTGTTTTCTGTGCATGCGGTTATGTACGGGATTGATCCTGTTTTGATGTGCAGTGTTTGATATGTTTTGAATATGCTGTTTATTGATTTCCTAGTGTTGATTAATGCTTGTATCGAATAACGTTGTATGTTATGATACCAACACTACGTAGATTTTATTGTCATGCTTTTAGATGATGTTATCAAGCATGAATTATGATATAACTTGATATGGTTGGTTGATGTTTAATAGTATGCTGAGTGATTACATGCTATCCATATCCTGTTGAGATTGATAATGTTGATGTTGCATGATATGTTTTATTGATGTGAATAGTATGCTGAGTGTTACATACTTTACATATCATGTTGCATTTGTTAATTCCCATTGTGTGGAATTAACATGGTGGCCAATATACGTGTCCGCGATTTAATGGAACGTTGAGGTGGTAGCTGTGTCCGCGATATAATGGAACGGTGAGTTGTCCGTGACCCGAGATATAATGGGGCGGTAAAATGGTACCACATGCATGGGTGTGTTGCATTATATTGAATATAACATGAATGGATGATTTTCCAATGTTGTATTTAATTGATTGTATGCATGTATTGTTGCTGAATTGTTAATGATGTTTGATGTTAATTATAAGTATGAAAAGTAATATATTATGAATATATGAATTGTAAAGGTTTTCGTAAACTATGAAACATGCTAACTGTTTGGGTGATGCTTATGGTTTTCTGAATTGATTGTTATGAACGTATAATCAAATGTATAGTTGAGATGCTCACCCTTACTGTTGAATATTTCAGATTGAGGAGCTTCGTTCAGGTGCTTGGCGAAGGCTCGTTGTTTCTAGTTTATTTCCGTTTAAGTATTGTCCGGGTCATGCTCTGATAGTTGTAACTCCGGGAACGTTTGTTTGTCGAGCTGCTTTAGTCAGACTCGTTTATTCCTTATGTTTGTTATAATATGATGTGGATATGTTCCAGGTGTTAATCCCTGATGATTTTGAAAATATTATAACATTGGTTTTGTTAATTAAATTATTCCGCTGTGTAAACATGTATGAGTTGCTTCTATGTTATGCATGACAGGAACTTGTTTTTGTAAAAAGAGAATTGTGACATCCTCGTTAATACATGTACTCTGAAAGTATGATTTTATTTATTTGCGAAATTTTATGTGGGGTTTTAGAGGGTGTTACAATAGTGGTATCAGAGCATAGTCGGTCGTTGCGACCAGAGTCTTGAGTCAGTCATTCCTTTTGTATGCGATTAGTGTAAGGCAACACTGTCGATACTGTATTCTGATGAGGAGTATGTTTTAATTCTCAGGAAATATGGCTGGAAGAGGTAACGGACGAAATGATGCTGCACTCTCTGAGGCTTTGGGGATGTTAGCTGGTGTACTTGCTGGGAATCCGAATGGAGGCGTGATTGGTGCTGATAGGCAATTGGGGAACTTCCAAAGGAACAATCCTCCGTTGTTCAAAGGTACACATGACCCTGAAGGTGCTCAGAAGTGGCTGAAGGAAATCGAAAGGATTTTCCGTGTGATTGATTGTGCGGAGGATCTGAAAGTCAGATATGGTACGCATATGTTGGCAGAAGAGGCCGACGACTGGTGGGTTGCAACAAGGGCTGAAATGGTTCAGGATGGAGAGGCACTGACTTGGGCTAACTTCAGAAGGGCTTTTCTGAGGAGGTACTTTCCTGAAGATGTTCGGGGAAGAAAGGAGATTGAGTTTTTGGAGCTAAAGCAGGGCAATCTGACTGTTAGTGAGTATGCTACTAGGTTCACTGAGTTGGCAAAGTATTATGCACACTACAACAATGATGAGGCTGGAGAATTCTCTAAATGTATCAAATTTGAGAATGGTCTCCGAGATGAGATTAAGCAGGGAATCAGGTACCAGCGTATTCGTAGATTTTCTGATCTGGTGGATTGTAGCAGGATCTTGGAAGAAGATATTACCAAGACTAGGTCGTCTCACTCTCGTGGGGCTGTTGATAAAAGAGGAAAACAACCTATGGACCGTGGCAAGCCATATGGTAGAGGTAACCAGAAATCAGGTGAATGGAAAAGGCCTAGTGGGGGAGATTCTAAGGCTCCTATCAGATGCTACAGGTGTGGTGAGTTTGGTCATCATATTCGAGATTGCAAGAGTGATGAGAAGAAGTGCTATAAATGTGGGAAGGCTGGTCATTTGTCTATTGATTGCAAAGGGAAGTCTGTTACTTGTTACAATTGTGGCGAAGAAGGTCACATTCGTCCGCAGTGTCCTAAACCTAAGAAGGATCAGTCAGGTGGAAAAGTGTTCGCCTTGTCTGGATCTGAGACTACTCCAGAGGATCGATTGATTAAAGGTACGTGTTTTATTCATGGCACACTTTTAGTTGCAATTGTTGATACTGGTGCAACTCATTCTTTCATTTCTTTGGATTGTGCTGAGAGGTTGAAACTGGACATATCTGATATGCGAGGTAGCATGGTTATTGATACTCCTGCATCGGGTTCAGTGACAACTTCACTTGTATGTAGGAATTGTCCTATTGAGATTTTTGGTAGAGGTTTCGGTATGGATTTAGTGTGCCTACCGCTTGAACAAATTGATATTATCCTTGGGATGAACTGGTTGGAATTCAACCGGGTTCATCTGAACTGTTTTGCTAAGACGGTGATTTTCCCAGAGGCAGTTGGTGTCGGGAATTTGACTATGACTGCTAGACAGGTACAAGAAGCAATGGAAGACGGTGCTAATGTGTTTATGTTACTTGCTTCGTTAGATGTAATAGGAAAGGTCAGGAGTGGGGAATTGCCAGTGGTGTGTGATTTTCCAGAAGTCTTTCCTGATGATGTTGGTGAGTTACCTCCTGAGAGAGGAGTGGAATTTTCTATAGATTTAATTCCTGGTACGAGACCGGTGTCGATGGCACCATATCGTATGTCTGCATCTGAGTTGGCTGAATTGAAGAGCCAGTTGGAAGATTTATTGGAGAAGAAGTTTATTCGTCCAAGTGTTTCGCCTTGGGGTGCTCCGGTATTGTTGGTTAAGAAGAAAGAAGGTTCTATGAGACTGTGTGTTGATTACAGGCAATTGAACAAAGTAACCATTAAAAATCGGTATCCATTACCGAGGATTGATGATTTAATGGATCAGCTAATTGGAGCCAGTGTATTCAGTAAGATTGACTTGAGATCTGGATATCACCAGACTCGTGTGAAAGCGGAAGATATTCAAAAAACTGCTTTTCGAACGAGGTATGGGCATTATGAATATTCTGTTATGCCGTTCGGAGTTACTAATGCACCTGGTGTTTTCATGGAATATATGAACAGGATTTTTCACCCGTATCTGGATAAGTTTGTTGTGGTTTTTATTGATGACATTTTGATTTATTCCAAGAATGACGAAGAGCATGCGGAACATCTCAGAATTGTGTTAGAGTTGTTGAAAGATAAGAAGTTGTATGCAAAGTTGTCCAAATGTGAGTTCTGGCTGAATGAAGTTAGTTTTCTTGGACATGTGATTTCTAAGAATGGTATTGCAGTGGATCCTACAAAAGTAGAAGCAGTATCTCAGTGGGAAGCGCCAAAGACTGTTTCTGAAATCAGAAGTTTTCTTGGTCTTGCAGGTTATTACAGAAAGTTTATCGAAGGATTCTCAAAGTTAGCATTGCCGTTGACGAAGTTGACTCGTAAAGGACAAGCGTTTATTTGGGATTCTGATTGTGAGAAAGGTTTCCAAGAATTGAAGCGGAGATTGACTAGTGCTCCTATTCTGATTTTGCCGAATCCGGTGGAATCTTTTGTGGTTTATTGTGACGCATCTCTGATGGGATTAGGTGGTGTTCTAATGCAGAATCAACAGGTAGTTGCGTATGCTTCGAGACAGTTGAAGGTTCATGAAAGGAACTATCCTACTCATGACTTAGAGTTAGCAGCAGTTGTGTTTGTCTTGAAATTATGGAGACATTATCTGTATGGTTCGAGATTTGAAGTGTATAGTGATCATAAGAGTTTGAAGTATCTTTTCGATCAGAAAGAGCTCAATATGAGGCAAAGAAGGTGGTTGGAATTTCTCAAAGATTATGATTTTGGTTTGAATTACCATCCTGGTAAGGCAAATGTGGTTGCAGATGCTTTGAGCAGGAAATCCTTGCATATGTCTATGATGATGGTTCGTGAATTGGATTTAATTGAACAATTCCGAGATTTGAGTTTAATTTGTGAAAGTACTCCGAAGTGTGTTCGTTTGGGTATGTTGAAACTTACTAGTGGTATTCTAGAAGAGATCAGGATCGGGCAGAAATCTGATGTTAATTTAGTTGATAAATGGACATTGATCAACCAAGGTCAAGGTGGTGAGTTTAGAATTGATGAAAATGATGTTATGAGATTTGGCGATAGAGTTTGTGTTCCTGATGTTGCAGAAATCAAGAAGAGTATATTAGAGGAAGGACATCGCAGTGGGATGAGTATTCATCCGGGTGCCACGAAAATGTATCATGATTTGAAGAAATTGTTTTGGTGGCCGGGAATGAAAAAGGAAATAGCTGAATTTGTGTATGCATGTTTAATCTGTCAGAAATCGAAGATTGAGCATCAGAAGCCGTCTGGATTTATGCAACCGATGTTTATTCCAGAATGGAAGTGGGATAGTATTTCTATGGATTTTGTATCCGGGTTGCCGAGGACTCCTAAGAATTGTGAAGCGATATGGGTTGTTGTGGATAGACTGACTAAGTCTGCTCATTTTATACCGGTGCGAATGGATTACTCAATGGAGAGATTGGCACAGTTGTATATTGAGAAAATAGTGAGTTTGCATGGGGTTCCTTCTAGTATTGTGTCAGATAGAGATCCGAGATTCACTTTGAAATTTTGGGAAGGATTGCAGAAGGCTTTGGGTACTAAATTGAGGTTGAGTTCAGCTTACCATCCTCAGACTGATGGACAGACGGAGAGGACGATTCAATCGTTAGAAGATTTATTGCGTGCTTGTGTTTTAGAGAAGGGTGGAGCTTGGGATAGCTTTTTGCCATTGATTGAATTTACTTATAACAATAGTTACCATTCGAGTATTGGTATGGCTCCGTTTGAGGCATTGTATGGTAGACGGTGTAGAACGCCTTTGTGTTGGTATGAATCTGGAGAGAGTTCAGTAATTGGGCCAGAGATTGTTCAGCAGACTACTGAAAAGATCAAATTGATTCAAGAGAAGATGAGAGCTTCTCAGAGTCGTCAGAAGAGTTATCATGACAAGAGGAGAAAGAATCTAGAATTCAGTGCTGGAGATCACGTGTTTATGAGAGTTACTCCGATGACGGGTATTGGTCGAGCGTTGAAATCTAAGAAGTTGACTCCGCGTTTTATTGGTCCGTTTCAGATTACGGAGAGAGTTGGAGAAGTTGCTTATCGTATTGCTTTACCTCCGAGACTTGCGAATTTGCACGATGTTTTTCATGTTTCTCAGTTGAGGAGATACATTCCAGACCCATCTCATGTAATCCAAGTAGATGATGTACAGGTGAGAGATAACCTGACAGTAGAAACATTGCCTATGAGGATAGAAGATCGAGAAGTGAAACAGTTAAGAGGTAAAGAGATAGCATTAGTGAAGGTTGCTTGGGGAGGTCCGGCAGATGGAAATATCACTTGGGAACTGGAGAGCCAGATGAAAGAGGCTTATCCGGAACTGTTCGTCTAAGGTATGTTTTCGAGGATGAAAAGTCTTTTAGTGGGGGAGAGTTGTGACGCCCCAGTTTCAATTATTTGATTTATTTAAATTGGGAAATTATTTTATTAGAATTAATAAAATAAAAAGGAATTATCTATTTTGGAATATTTGAAGAAAATAAAAGAAATAAGAAACCATTGGGTTTTTAAGTTATTGGGCTTGGATGTCGTTAGTAAAGAGTGGGGGTGCAAAAGAAATAAGGATATATTTTGGAACTCAAGTTATTTTCTCACTTTTCACGATAAACAGAATTGGAAGATATTTGGGATTGGAGCTCTGAAGAACGAAGAACAATTGCTCAAGAGTTCAAAGCTGCAATTTGATAAGGTAAGGGGGGCTACTACTCAATTTATATTTGCTTATGGGTTTAGATGCGATTGGTTGGGTAATCGTAGGATAATCCCATTTTCTCTGATGTTCTTAGTGATCGATAACTTTAGGGTCGAATTTCGTTAGGAAGGATTAGGTTCCCTAAAGGTTGTGAATCGATTAAGAAATTAATCCCTATTGTTGATTTAGATCGAAATTGTATGATCGTGAGTTTACCTTAGTTGTTCTAAGGATAACCTTGATGTTATCAGATTTCCCCAAAAGGACGAATAATCACTTTTAAGGTTACCTTGATAATTGTTGGTAATTATAAAATTAAGTTTTTGGATTAAAAGATTTGAAAAAAAAAGGGAATCCTGTTTTCCAACGATTTTAGAAAACTATAACCTTGAAGGATTTGAGTTATTCAATTTGTGGGAAATTGATGAACATAAGTCAGAGGCATAGGAAATTGATGTTTTGGAAACTTGATGTGTATTTGGATGTTTTTGTACTGCATTGCACTGCTGTAGAAAGGTATTTTCGTGCAAATACGTTGGCATATGAGCTGCTGCAGGTACAGGAAATTCCGGGCTCGCGCTCATCAACACGGGCGTGTTGATTTACACGGGCACCCGTGTTGATCTGCTGGATGGGTAAAAAAATGTGTTTCCAGACACATTTCAACACGGGCGTGTTGATTCACACGGGCACCCGTGTTGATCCACTGTATTGGCAAAATAACGTGTTTCTGGACACATTTCCACATGGGCAGTGTTGATTCACACGGGTACCCGTGTTGAACCTCCTGTGTTGGTTTCTGAATTTTGTTTTCTGTGCATGCGGTTATGTAAGAGATTGATCCTGTTTTGATGTGCAGTGTTTGATATGTTTTGAATATGCTGTTTATTGATTTCCTAGTGTTGATTAATGCTTGTATCGAATAACGTTGTATGTTATGATACCAACACTACGTAGATTTTACTGTCATGCTTTTAGATGATGTTATCAAGCATGAATTATGATATAACTTGATATGGTTGGTTGATGTTTAATAGTATGCTGAGTGATTACATGCTATCCATATCCTGTTGAGATTGATAATGTTGATGTTGCATGATATGTTTTATTGATGTGAATAGTATGCTGAGTGTTACATACTTTACATATCATGTTGCATTTGTTAATTCCCATTGTGTGGAATTAACATGGTGGCCAATATACGTGTCCGCGATTTAATGGAACGTTGAGGTGGTAGCCGTGTCCGCGATATAATGGAACGGTGAGTTGTCCGTGACCCGAGATATAATGGGGCGGTAAAATGGTACCACATGCATGGGTGTGTTGCATTATATTGATTATAACATGAATGGATGATTTTCCAATGTTGTATTTAATTGATTGTATGCATGTATTGTTGCTGAATTGTTAATGATGTTTGATGTTAATTATAAGTATGAAAAGTAATATATTATGAATATATGAATTGTAAAGGTTTTCGTAAACTATGAAACATGCTAACTGTTTGGGTGATGCTTATGGTTTTCTGAATTGATTGTTATGAACGTATAATCAAATGTATAGTTGAGATGCTCACCCTTACTGTTGAATATTTCAGATTGAGGAGCTTCGCTCAGGTGCTTGGCGAAGGCTCGTTGTTTCTAGTTTATTTCCGTTTAAGTATTGTCCGGGTCATGCTCTGATAGTTGTAACTCCGGGAACGTTTGTCTGTCGAGCTGCTTTAGTCAGACTCGTTTATTCCTTATGTTTGTTATAATATGATGTGGATATATTCCAGGTGTTAATCCCTGATGATTTTGAAAATATTATAACATTGGTTTTGTTAATTAAATTATTCCGCTGTGTAAACATGTATGAGTTGCTTCTATGTTATGCATGACAGGAACTTGTTTTTGTAAAAAGAGAATTGTGACATCCTCGTTAATACATGTACTCTGAAAGTATGATTTTATTTATTTGTGAAATTTTATGCGGGGTTTTAGAGGGTGTTACAGTAAACAACACATGCATCTGAATCATCAAATGATTCTAGTTTTTGCCATTAAATAATGGAAGTTTGGTACTTAGATTACCATTTTCGGTCATCTTCAATCTTGTACAAAACACTCAGATCTCACAAACACAGTGTTTCCCAATCTCACAGAATCAGAAAATGTGATTCTGTTTAAATTTTGTTCAACGATTCAACACGAACCTTGAATCAAAATGAATCACACAAACGCCTCACCGTCTCAATCGTGTTTCCCTGTAAATCTAATCTGAGTTCTACATACCAATTGTTGGTACACAAAGTTAATAAATGAAAGAAATTTAAGAGAGAATATATTTATTGCAATGACGGATATAAAGCTTACAAAAGGAATGATTGTTGTTACAAATGACAACTATCACTAATCTATTTATACATAAAGTAAATTTCCACGTAGACCCTAAAAGGTAAATTTAATGACTAAGTTAAAAGGTACAAACTAGAAAATACTAAACTTAACAGCTACGCTAACAAATAAACTAGAACCCCAGAATCCATAAGCTAAGTATACTTTTGGACGCAGCATCAAAAGCTTCAGCTTCTGATTAATAACAACTTCTGTTTACATCAAACTACTGCTTCTAACGAAGCAGTATTAGAAACTTACAGTTTTTGGCTAACAACTTCAGAAGCTCAATTACTTCTGAACAACAACATCTTCTGAATATAAATTATTTCTAACATAATTTACACATGGAGAAGCTATTCAAGATGATTGATTATTGCAGTAAATAAATAAAAAATAATTGAAAACAATCATAAATTCAATAGAAATAAAATTTTAACAGTGGTGCTATTTTTGTAACACAAAACTTTTTTTTTAACCACAAACAACAAAAAAAAAAGTATAAATAACAAGAATATAAATATGATCCTCATTCTCTAAAAAAAGACATGGAGATCAGAAGGAGTCACCACCACCTGATAATAGTAACTAAGAGACTGTCACCTGAGCAACAACACTTAATATATTAATGCAAACCCTTCAAGCCTATCCGTTCCGCATTATTCATTAAAGATGATCGCTTATCTTCCTTCGAAGCAACTTCCACTAACAAGCACATCTCCATGAGCTGCTTCTTTTATTTCCTTGATGCCTTACCAAAGTCATCTATAGAATGAGGACTCACCAAAGCACGAAATAGAAAGGACAAAAAAACTCATAGCTCTCTTATCTAAAAACCTTAGCAAAGTAAGCAATTATGTAAAGAAGACAAAGTCTAGGTCCAGGCGTTACTTTGAAAATATGAGCTCAATGACCCACACACTGTATTTTCTGCCAAAAGAGATTGTGCAGGTACGTCAAAAGTTAATGGATGATGGGACAAGATTGACAAAAATATAAAAGGTTTCAAACGCAGGAGAAAAGCTCTCAAAGATTCAAAAATAGCAAAAAATGGAACATCATAAACCCAAAACTTCTTATATAACCAACATGGAAGATGAACTATGCGGTCCTCACTGTTGGGAAGCATGTGTGGATATATGTGCTTGCAGGTATAATGTATGCAATAGTCAGGTCTTCACAATAACTTTGATGATGATAATACTATGATGTGAAGTCTTCATCAGCCAAGCAATGATCAAGATGCTTTGTTTATGAGATCAAGATGCCAAATCCAACATTAACAAGGACAATACTTAATGTCAAGCAACGTTAGGTGGAATTCTTGATGATCTCTAGTCAAGCAATATCTGATAATGATGTCTATTAAGAAAAGTTATTGAGAAGTCAAGTCTCACATGAAATGTTGAAACAATGATGAATCAAGTAAAGGATCTTGAAGCTTTAAAGATTATGAAAAAGCGGAAGTGTGAAAGCTCAAATGGTTTATGCCTAAGTGATCAGTGTATTATAAAGATACCAAAATAGTTCTTAAGTTACTAATGAAATGCATGCACTCTCCTAAAAATGTTTTAAACCTCTCCCAACTTTGCTAAAATACCTTAAAAGCTATAGAGGAACCATCAAAGTGCATGTGAGAATGACCAAAAATATTCCTAATCATTTAATAAGCTTGTATACACTGCCTAATCGATTACGAGCCTTAACCAATTTATTAGAGCAAGTCACAAAGCTTCTTAATCTATTAAGAACACTGCTAGTCGATTAAGTCACATAATCATTATAGCGTTTTATTTTTGGAATTAGGGTTGTATTTTTGAAACTCATGATTGATTGACCATATGGCTTAATCGATTAGCTCATTTAAAAGTCCATGGATCTTTTTCCTTTTTGTCTATTATGATGTTGGGGTTATTCTTGTAATTTACTCAAGAGGACATTGTATCTTGTGTAATATCTCTTGTGAGAAGTTGTAGTTTGGATTGTGAGCTAAACCAGTCAAAGCTCATGTTAGGTTTGTGAGATTGATCAATCAAAATCTTTATTTAATTCATGAGTAAAGCACAATATAAAAACTCTTGTTTGGTTCGTGAGACGGTTCGTTAAAATCTTTATTTTTTCCCGAACTTAGCCTAGTGTAAAAGCTCTATTTGGTTCTGGGATCGTCCTGGTGTAATATCTCTTGTTTGGTTTAGAGGATAACCGTTGTAGAACTCCTATTTGATTGTAAGAATGTTCGTGGACATAACCTATGAAAAATTCACATATAATATAGCGAAAAATCTCATGAAAAAATTCATAGAGACAAGAGTAGGCTAGGTGGTTATGTAGAACCTGTATAAGTTCTGGTACAATTCTCTAAATCCTTATTTTTTGTATTTTTGTTATTTACTTTTATTTTCACTTCTTTATTTATTCTATTGTCTCTTCTTTATTTGTCTTACAAAATTATTTTAAACCTTTCATTTATAAAAAAAAATTAATTGGACATCATTTTTCAAATACATAATCTACGTCTCTTTTGTGTTTAAAGTCACTTGTCCAATAACATGAACAACACCACCAATGATCGAGATCTCATAGCACACTGTTTAGGAACACTCAAATGCCTAGTACTAAAAAGAATCATTACTGTTAGACGCAAGGACACATGTTGAAGCCTACCCGTGAAGCATTAGCCACAAGGGAGACATTTAATGTACCTTTTTCCAAAGACATAAACACCCCCATTAAGGCTCTTTATTTTCTTCCACTAGAGGCTAGATTGAAGACGAACCTAGATAAACCCTTGTTCTATGACGTAGGAATACAGGTTGGGAGTAGAAGTGTTCTAGATCGTTTGCATGACCCATGAAGAATGCCCAATAACAAGCATTGAGTCGAAAAGTGCACAGAACAAGTGAATTGTCATCTCTGCAAATGTTACACAATCACACGGTTGAATCTATTCGAACGACAATTTACACAAGATATTGAATCACACGGTGACAATTTTAACTGCTCATACTATATAAAAATCAGATCACATCTTTTCAGGTATTCAATTCATTCTCGTTCTCATACTATTTTTCACTCAATTATTTTGAACGTTAAAGTGTTAATCTTATTGTTTCACCTCCTCTTTACCGTACCAAAAACTTACTCCACTCCTCTAAAATTTTATAATTCTACAAATAACTTATTAACTTATGTCTTTAAAATACATATTAATTTTTTCCAAATTTTATTCTACCGAAACAACTAAGCATTTTACCGGCATTTCCAAATTTTATTCTACCGAAACAATTAAGCATTTTACCGGCATGAAACAAAGTCTTAATTCTAATACATATATATACTACTCCAATCATCAACTTCAATGTCAACATCGTGCAATGATACGTGTCTAGCAGTGGAAAAATGATTCTAACTCATCATAGAAATCATCAATTTAAAATGATTTTAATTATGAAAAAAAACTCCTACTTCGAAAATACTCCATTCATTTTAAAATGTTTTTAAAAAAAATTATTTAAAAATAAATATTATTATCAATTTTCAATATTATAATAGTAATTATTTTTATAATTGTGTCATATAATTATTATTTTACACACTATTTCTAATAAATTAATGAAATAAATTTAATAAAAAAATATATTTTATAAGAGTGCAAAATCCTCAAACTTTTAAAACAAAGTAATAGCAATAATATATAGATTCAAAAATAGTAATGCGTGGCGCCGATTACCGCTTGCAAGGAATTGTGGGCCGGCACGTTAATTAAGTCAAGATAAATGGTAACGATAATAACATACAATAAAATAACATAAACATATTTTACAAATCTTGTTCAAAGCCAAATTTTATTTTTTATTTTAAAATGCCAGACTTATTCACAAAGCATGCTTTAACATTCTCAATTTTTGACAGAAACAAACAATGGGATGTTCCATCGCCCAATGTTTGTAAAATACTGCTTACTTGTCACACCATAAATCAAATTATAGCTTCCTGTTTTTCATTTTTCACATTATTATTTTATTTGTTTACTTGCATTATTTACCTAAACTAACTTTTAACATTTATCCCTTCTCAAAAAGACAGCGATAAATAGTTGCCACTACCAATTTTTCCAAGCACATTCAACCATTCTAACCTTTGCCTAATGAAATTGACTTTTATATAAAAAATAATTATAATCTCAAAGATTATACATAAATATATACATTTTTTTTATAAAGAAATATTTTTCCTTCGTATTTCATTATATAATTAATAATTGTGTGCATTTATAAAAGTATATTGACTATCAATAATTTAGAAAGATTACAACAACTTCTAAGAATTTAGAAAGAGACTTAATCTAATAATTTTAAAAAAGATTACATTAATTTTTAGGAGTTTAGAAAAATACCTTAACCCTCTCAAGTAATTCTGATTACAATTTAGTCACTTAGAAAATAAATCTAGAAAGATTTATAATCAAACTGTGTTTACAAAAATTCTTCTAAAAAGCAGATTTAACACCTCAATGAAGAACAAATATTTATACACAAATATGAGTAATAACTCTTGTATATACAACAATGATAGAACTAACACAATAATGAGCAACAATTCTTGTGTTCTAGAGAATATGAGTTAACATAAATTTAAGCAACAATTCTTTGTGTTTTTCTTTTGGATATTTTCTCTCTTTTCTTCTTCTTATGCTTTTGATGCTTTTCCTTGAGTAGTTTATTTGTTTGCCGTTCGATTTATTCAAAATCGTTAATCTCCAAAAAAAAGTAACAATCCCTTTATATAGGCTGAGAAAAGAAGACTGTTGGAAAATGTCACTTTGACCAAGTCGCCTGCTATAACAGTAGCGTATGAGCGTTAGAAACGAGGAGCACACAAAAGCTTCTTCCGTACAACGCGTTCACCACAAATATCAGAAAAGGTGTTGTACAGTTGTACTGCTTACTTCTTGCATAAGTTTCTGATCTTTTCTTCAGTTTGGGATACTTCTGATCTGAAGTAGTAAGAGAGCGCAGAAGAAATCATGTATTTATTCTTCAATCTAATGATGGAATGATTCTAATATGAAAAGATGAATATTCTAAAAGATATTTCTTGTAGTGTTCTCAAAGGTATCAAAGTCTTCAGAACTATAACCTAGTCTTCAGATATGTAGCAACAACTTATCTGACAAACAATTTCTTGATATCTGAGCGTTGAAACAAAATCTTTATTTGAGAAACACTTTATCTTGATATATGATCGTTGAAGAAAAAGCTTGATATATGATCGTTGAAGCAAAAGATTGACCTCTGATCGGTGAAGTAAAAACTTGATATCTGATCGTTGAAGCAAAAACTTGATATTTGATCTTTGAAGTAAAAGCTTGATATCTGATATTCACTGTAGATTATTTTCTGGACACACTTGACTTCTGAAGTAACAACTTATCTGGATAAGTACACATGGTTCTGTTTCTGCGAACATTCAACATTCATCCGAACTACTGATGTTTCTTCAAAACTTAAAAGGATAGTCTTTCTGATGCGAGCTAAACACATTTCTGACGATTCTTCAGACAATAATCCTGAATCAATTTGAATGTTTTATATGCACACTTAAAGAACTATTAGATACTAAAATGGTTACATATAAAATATATGTATTGTTATCATCAAAACCCAGAGATTACATGCAGAACCAAATCTTATTCTAACACTAAATATATTAAATGATATGCTTTAAGGCAGACATATATTGTGTGTTTCAGATCATTCATAAACAAACACACTTGTTCACAACATAAGTGATATCGCGTCTTATACAATAAAGTATTTAAGTGCTCCAACAAGACTATGATACCTAAGAAGATCCACTTAGTTTGGCTTGTGTGTCCACTAGTGTAGTAGATGGTTTGCAAGAATACATATTCACACACTCAATAATTTTATCGACATATTTCTGTGATAGAAAAAACCTAATGTGTGTTTTGTAACAAAAATACCAAGAAAGTATCTAACATGACCTAAATTCTTCAAAGAAAATTTGGAGTCGAGTTTAGCCATGATGGATTAACAAAGGAAATATGAGGAGGCGACCAAAATGATGTCATCCACATAGAGAAGAATAAAATCTATTGATAACACGAAATTATATTGTATATTCAACTCGACTCGCATGAATTATGTTACAGTTTTTACTTTATTTATGTCATATTATGTCGGTATTTTTATTGTATTTCAGGTATATGCTAACAAATGGCTTCCATAAGTAAAAGAGTGGAAAATGGCCAAGACTGAGAAGAATTGAATAAATATTGAAGAGAAAAGGCGCAGGAACCACTTTCCAAACTTGTGGCCCTCGCCACAGGTGGTGTGTCACTCGCCATGCAGTTGAAAGTTGTGGCCCTCACCGCGATTTGTGTGGCCCTCACCACACCTTATTTTTACACAACCACGTATTCTGTTATGTGGTTCTTCTCCACGTCAACACTCACGAAGTTTAGTCGCCTGAAACTTCTCCACAAGCAACGTCTCCCGATATATTCTTCATGTTACCACTAGTTCCAGATTCTTCTCTCTGGAAGTTAGGAGAATTTAGTAGGGAGTTTGTAAAAGTAGTAGTCCTTCAGAGTTGAGAGGGGGCATATATTTTTCTTTCATTTAGAGAATTATTGTTCTTAGATTTTAAGCAGAAAAACTCAATATTAAAAGTGACATCCTTCCACATCGGGGGACTATCACAATTTTAGTCTTAGGAATTTTTCTTCGTTCTTCAATTGTATTTTCAGAATAGCTAATCCTGCCGGCATCGGTGGAGGATTGTTAACTCGAAGTTGCCGTTTATCAATTCAGTCTTTTTTATTCAATTTAATTTTGATTATTTTCTAAGAAATCATGCTTGGTCTTATATTTAAGTACTGGTGTTGTATATTTATATTTCAAACTATAACCGACTAAAAGTCTTAAGTATGGTATGTGAGTGTCGTCATTTCCGATGAGACTCGGTAATAAGTTGGCTTAATTATTTGTTTTAAAAATTCAGTTTTGGTTTTTAGTTTTTAATATTAATTTAATTAACTTTGTCACGAGAGTGAGAAGCTACTTAACACGATTTTGTCACGAGAGTGAGAAGCTACTTAACACGATTTTGTCACGAGAGTGAGAAATCATATAAGATTCGAACCGAAACTACGAGAGCGTGGGGATCAAATTAGATAATAAAAAAGGGACATTGTTTCCTTAAGAGAGCGAGAGCGCTTTAGGGATCAATTAGAACTTGTTTAATTTTCTAAACGCGTTCCTCGATTTAAGTGGGCAAGCGAGAGTAAAATCCTATGGTTAAGGAGTGTGACTTTATTCAAAACCACGAGAGTGTGAGGTATTGTCTTTAAATTAACATTTTTTTACAAAATACATCTTTAGTATAATTAATAGCCAATAAGTTACAGAGTCCCTGAGGTACGCGGAATTTACATTCCCGCCTCTCATCTATTATATATTTCTTTAATATTATTTTAGTCTTAGTTTTCCCTTAATCAATTAATCATTAGCTTTAGATTTATATAGTAACATTAGATAGAATTAGTTTGATTATCAGTCCCTGTAAGTTTGATATCTTTTAAAACTACGTGATTAGACTGTGCACTTGCAGTCAGTAAATCCGATAGACTGTTAAAGTCGCGATGAGGTTTTTGACGCTGTTGTTGGGGACTGATTTAGTCAATATTGTGATTCCTTTGTTATGCAGTATAGACTAAGGCAACAAATTTTATTACCCTTAATCCGTTGATTGTATGCCAAACACTCGCTCTCAAGGCAAAGAATTAGAGCAACCAATCAATAAGATCGAGCGTTTTGTTAGTATAAGATGCCAAATCTGAGACTACCAAATTAAGTACAATCTTCCCGAATTCAATCTTCCCAACTTTTCTCTACCTGAACCAGAACCAAGAATGGCTGAAGGACACCAAAATCATCCTCTCAAGGATTATGTTGTCCCATCACAGGAAGAACCTCACAACAACATTGCTGCCCCCACTATCACCCAAAAAGATTTTGAGTTGAAACCTTTGTTACTATAAGCTGTCCAACAAAACCAGTTTTCAGGAAGTCCTACAGACGACCTGAACCTACATTTGTTTGTGTTTGTGCAGTACGCAGACACAATGAAAGCAAATGTTGTCATCCCAAAAGCAATAGGACTATGTATTTTCCCTTTCTCATTAAGAGATATAGTTAGAGCTTTGCTCCAGTCTTTACCATATAACTTTGTTACCACATGGAACAAGTTGAAGAAAGTTTTCCTAGCGTGATATTTTCCGGCAAGTAAGTCGGATATGCTTAGAGCCAATATCAATGGTTTCAAACAAAAGGAAAGTGAATCTTTTTTCAAATCGTGGGAAAGATACAAAGACATGTTGCGAATTTACCCACATAACGGTCTAGAAGAATGGATGATCATCCACACCTTTTACAATGGTCTCTTGTATAACACAAGATTGATAATAGACGATGCAGCTAGCAGCGCACTGATGGATAAACCTTACCATGACGATTATCAGCTTATCGAAAGTATGGCTCAAAATCATTACCAATGGGGAAGCAATAGAACCGTTATGGAGAAACCTCAAACGAAAGGAGGTATGTACTAAGTAAGTAGTTTAGACCAAGTTAACGCTAAGGTAGAAGCCCTTACTCAAAAGATAGAAAGCTTGGCCACAACTCCTGTAGCCACCTGCAAGACACTCTGATGCTAAAGTAAGGTTCATAGTAAATGCAAGTAAGTGTGATAATGAATGAATACCTGACCCTCTCAAGTGAGAGGGTATTTATAGCCCCCAGTATTGGGTCAAGGTCTTCAATGATGGGCTATGATGAGGTCCAACAACAAAGACTTCTAGGGTTTATGGGTGTATGGAGTCCAGCACGTGGCCTTCTCCCTGGTCAACTGCCCCGAGAAAGCAGGGAAGTTGGACCCGTTATTCTCGAAGGGTAGGATGATAACGATATGGACACATGGGTTATGTTCTCCTAGTGGACATGTGGGGAAATGCCCAACGGTCCTCAGTTTGGGTTGCACGCTTTTGGGCCTTTGTAAAGGCGCTGGGTTGGGACCCCCTAACAGTTGGGCAAGTGTCGGTGTGATACGGTGGTAGAACCGACTATTTTTACTGGTTTGTGTTTTTTGTTCGCAAAATGTCGCAGTAAGTAAGAGTCGCCATTGACTTTTATTTCATCCAATCAAGGAAAATGAAAAAGAATATAAAAAACCTTTTTTCGAGATATTATGAGTACGGGGGATAGATTATAGAAAGGAAAGGTGTTAGCACCCTTTCTATCAATGGTTTTCCATGGGCTCTTAGGTACTTTATCATCTTTTTAAAATTGCTTGTGTGTGCTTGTTTTGAAAAGTTTTACTTCGTGATAACCCTTGTATCAGTCCTCAAGGGTGTGACGAAGTTTGTTTTGAAAATTTGTTTTGAAAGGTGTTTGTGTGAAAAGTTTTGTTGTTTGAGCAAGTACTTAAGATTTTCTACCTACTCGAAAAAAGCTCTGTTCATTTTCCTTTTAGACAATGCTATCCCATTATTAAGGAATAGGTAGCACCGTCGTTGGAGTTTGAGGGACTATCGAAAGGGACGAAATGGTCATTGAAGGCAACATGTAAGGATACCTTAGCAGTTCGAAGGGACTGTCATCATATATTCATAGGAAACATCGAGGGACAAGATCATTTCTCGTAGGCAAATCGAGGGACATTAAGGGACTATGATCTTTATGAAGATTTTTAGATTGAGGGTCTTTTGCTAAGATATCCCTACGTTCGAGGGACATGACCATTGTTTTCCGAGGCAACCAAGTGGGGAGTACCCTAGGGGTGAATATGTGCATGTGAATTTTTTAGTTATTTAGTCTTTGCACATTAGGTGATCTACCGTTTTAATTTTATTTGTCTTTTGCATGCAATCTTATTAACATACATCTAAGCAGTTTATAGTTTGCGGAATTAAAAGCAAGAAAGTTTAAAGGTCCTAGCTATTACAAGGCTTTTGCAGATACATAAGTATTTTGGACTGAAAATAAAAAGGTTGAATTTAAACTCTAATTACTATTACAACCTCGAAACAATTACAATAATAATAAAAGGAAATTGAAAAATGCGCACGGAGAATTAAATGCGAGAATAATTTAGGAAACCTAAAAAATCTAATTGAAAAAAGATTTAGGTTAGTTTTTTTTGAGAAAAATTAATTAGGTTATGTACAAATTAAAACCCTAATTTATAATTAATTTAAATTATAAAAAAGGAATTAAATTTGGCCTTAGTTAAATTAAACTAATTAATTAAGGAAATAAAATATTTTTATGATAAAAAATGATTTTTATGTTTTTTTTGATGATTTTTTGATTAAATAAAAAATAATTATTTTTTGGTGTTATTTTAATAAAGGAAAACAATTAGTAAAACAATTTAAAAAAAATAAAATAGAAAATAAAAGAATGGGCATGTGTTGTGCCAGCCTGAGAGTGCACCATAGTCCTTCATTGTTTGAGGCGTTAGATCTGAATTATTGATACATCCAATGGCCAAATGGTGGTAGCGCATGGTAGGCGTTTTGGATGATGATGCACTGAATATGTAGAAACAAAGTAAGAAAACAAAATTTGCTGGTGTGATACGGTGGGAGAACTGACTTGAGGGTTTTGCGTTTTATCGCAAATGTTGCGGTTAGCAAGAGTCACCACCGACTTTTCTTTTATCCAAAAGAAAAGGTGAAAAGCACAAGAAAGACCTTTGAGATTGTTTCTTGAGTTCGGGGGGTAGATTATGAAAAGGGAAGGTATTAGCACCCTTTTCATCCATGGTTTTCCATGGGCTCTTAGTTACTTGCTAGATCACTTGCTTTTGTTGTTTGAAATTGTGTTTGGTGTGGTTTTCAAAGTATTTTGTAAAAGAGGCCATTCATTTAGGAGATCTTTGTAATGATTCTTGTTCGTAAGAATGTATACAAAGATGTTTGTCTTTTGAAAATGTTTGTAAGATGTTTTTGAAATATGTGTGTTTGTTTTGGAAAAATAGCAAGGATAGTTGTTTGAAAATAGAGCAAGTAACTAGAAGTAATCTACCTACTCAAATGTCTTTCTTATGCATTTTCTATTCCTTTGACATTGTTGTCTCACCATTGATTTGGTAAGCAAACCTATCTTTGGATGTTTACGGGACGGGCGTGGGTCATCGTATAACCATGATTAGCAATATTTGCAAAGTATCTTAGCATTTTTGAGGGACCAATATCATTTTGTAAGGCAACTTAGAATAGCGTCATCGAGGGACTACGATCTTATACTTGTTTGTTTTGCCAAGATACTTCACATGCGTAATATGGCTATTTTGTAAGGCAACCAAGTGGAGAAACCCTAAGGGTGCTTGTGTATTAATGTGTTATTTTCATGCATTGATTTTGTCTTGCATTTAGGGTTTTCTATTTGATTTGTTTTGATCTTACCATACAAACCCTAATTACTAACATGGAATGTAAAGCGGTAAATTGCGTAATGTAAAAAATTACTAAGCTATTACAACAATTTATGGGAAGGGGGATATAAATTTGAATGGGGAGTTGCAAGAATATAAATCTAAATAAGCTATTACAACCAAATCAAATTTATACGAATATTAGAATAAATAAATATACAATATAAATATACAATGGTATGTATGCAAGAAAAAGATTTTGTTTTGTTTTTTGTGTGAAAAGAAATTTTAACCTAATCCTAAAAATATAAGGAAAAGAAATTAATTCTTAAAAAAAAGTTTAAACCCTAATTTCTAGTTTGAAAGAAAATAAGGTTCTTATATATTATTATTGTGTATTTGTGTATTTAAAATAATAAATAATATTTTATGAAAATATTTAGTTTTTTTTTATATGTTAAAATAAATGTTTACATATATATATATATATATATATATATATATATATATATATATATATATATATATATATATATATATATATATATATATATATATATATATATATATATATATATATATATATATATATATATATATATATATATATATATATATATATATATATATATATATATATATATATATATATATAAATATAAAAGAAAAGATAAGAATATATCTAAATTCATTATTTTTTTACAAATTTATTTAAAAAATGACTAGTATATATTGAAAATGAAATATATTTTTCATGTAAAAATAAAATAAAATAAAATAAAAAATGCAATATTATCATATTTATATTTTTTAGGATTTTATGTATTAAAAAAAAATTAATAAACAAAAAATGAAAAATAAAACAAATAAATAAAAAATATGAAAATAAATGGGCCAGGGGGGTATCCTGAGCAATCACATGGTGAATATTAGAAAAAAAATACAAGGCCCAACGTGGAGGCCCAATCGTGCAAAACAAGCCAAAAACTGAAAATGGAAAAATGTGAAAAAAACAAAAGGTAGCGCCAAGGTTCGAACCCAGGACATGGGTCTCACCAGCGCGCTACCTTGCCACTGGGGTGGCTATACATCCGTTGATTAATGTGAAACAAAAATAACATAACATGAAACGCTTCCATGGCCCTGTACTTCGTCTTCTTCCTCTAGCCAGCCATATGCTCTGTAACTTTCTCATTTCTCCATGAAAATGAAAACTCATAACATGAATGTTGTAGCATTTTGTCTCACGATTCTAACCATATAAATCATGTAAGCTAACAATCAAAGATCAAAGTGAATTTTAAAAGCCCTAAATCTAAACCTAATTTTTACAGGAAATTGAACTTCAAAATTCTCTCAACTCAGGCCAAATAAATGCAAGATATATACATGTACAACTTCATAGCAATGAGGTCTACATTGTTTATTCACAAATTGTGGCCAATGGATGCCTGTATGAAGAGATAGAAGTTGAGATTTTTACCTCTTTCAATTGAAATCGTGAATGGAGTTGGAGTGAGTTTTATGAAGGCCTGATGATTGCTTGAGCTTGCTTGAACTTCCCTGAGTGTGTTCTGATCCTTGCCTTGCTTTGGAAGTGCCTGAAACTCTCTATTCAACTCAACCTGCAAGCTTTGAAAACAAAAAATGTCAGATGATGGAGAAGGAGTTACAATACAGGGATGAGGGTCTGGATCAGTTAGATATCAAGTAGGTAAAGTGTTTTGATGATTGAAACTTGAAACGCACGAGCCAAATGATGGATTGCTAAGCTTATGCAAAAACTGTAAGTTTTGACAGTTTTTTGGTGAAAGGGAGTTTGGGAGTGTTTCAGGCCTCTAGCAATCGTGTTTCTAATTGCAATGTGTTTGTGTATTAGTATGGGATCAATTTAAAGTCAGCTCCCCAACAGATTTGTGTGTTCTAGCCTTTTGGCCACCTTTCTTGCTTTTGAAGCAAAGTGACAAGACAAGGCTTTACATGCTTGTACTGGCTTGCTTAGGGTTGGTATCTGTTCTATACAAGTTGCCTTAGGTCTGCGGTACTTGTATGTGTAAAGGAGACATGTTTAATGCTCAAGATTTGTAAAGTTTGCAAAAGTGGAGCTTTTTCAAAATGGCAATGGCCACTTTATGCCATTTATGGAATTATAACTTGGACAATGGCTCTAGGGCTTGGATTAAAGCTTTATCAACTGAGTAAGCATTAACTTATGGAGTAAGAAACACGTTTGGGACCTGTAAAGCATGGATTAGGCATCATAGGTGCTGATTGGAAAATTGTTCTTCATGAAATGGCTTGAATCAAAAGTGAGAAATTGCCAACTTTCTCTCTTCGATTCTCCCTACTAAAAAATGATCTTGAGAAGTTCTTAGACATTTTGGAAAGCTTTCAATGTTATCTATAACTCATATTTGAAATGCATTTCAAGACTCCTCTTGGAACTAGGTGAAAATTTTCCATGAAGTTGGGTCCAAAACCTGCCTAAATTAGGGCAAAATTTCACTAAGTTATTTGGTTCATGAGCATGTATTCATAAAATTATATCTTGAGATCCAAACATCTTTAGGGAAAAGTGTGTGAAGAAAAATTGTATATTTCATGGAGGTATACAACTTTCATGTTGGGAACTTCCTTTGAATCATCTTGTATCATGATGAAAAAATGGCTTAAAGTTGAGAAAAAATAAGGAATTTTCTATACTTAGAAAAATTTCTAAGTTAAGAAAAATTCCAATTTTAAACCCTAATCTTCAATCCTTGATTTCTTGATGAACAAGTTTCACATTTTGACATGTTTTGATGAATTGTGACCCTTGGCACTTGATTTTGATCAAAAAGTCAAAGTTTGACTTTTCAGTGTACAGTTGACTTTTGATAAGTTGACTGCAAATTTCATCTGTCTATCAATGAAATTGAAATGTTTTGAACCATGTAATTAGATCAAAATGATGCCATTGAATCCTTGGAATCATGCTTTAACTCAATTGGTCATTTGCTAGGTCAAAAATCAGAAATTGCCCTTCCTCAATCAAAACCCTAATTTTGACCATTTTGCCCTTTTGATGATTTGATCAAATTTATTGAGGAATTGTAATCCAAACTTGATCAAATGATACATATGAGTCTAGAATGTTGATGTGGATCAATAATTATAAAGTTTGACTGTAAATTGGCCATGGTTGACTTTTCCCCTAATACAACTGATTTTTAGGTCAGTTGTCCAATTGACTGATCAAAAATGTGGTTCAAGGCTTGAAACTTGTCATGAGTAATATTAGGGGTCCATAATGATGTTTGAAAGTCATATGAAGCATTGATAGTCCAAGCATCCTTGTGCAAACTCAAACCCTAATTTTGGGTCAACAGTGTAAGATGAGATGTCTTGAGCTGACCAAACCCTAATCCAGTCTTGAGTCAAAGAGATCTTGTGAGAAAAGTATTGATAAATGAGAGGGAAAATTTTGGGGTAAAACAGCTGCCCCTGTTCAATTTTCTTAAGCCTAAAGAGTTAGATTGGCAAGTTCTGTCATTCGTGACTCAAAGGTGGAAGATGATTGGACACTAGAGTGCCCAGAAATTTGCCCTCGATGATGTGATGGTTGAGGGAATGGGATTAAAGATGCCATTTGGAGAGGTGATAGAAAGTTGCAGGAGATGGACTTGTAGATGCCATCCAAAAGTGATTGTTGAATTATAATTTTTAAGTTGAAAGAATGAGTATCAGAATGGCGTCCGTGTTTGGAGCGTATCCGTATTGTATCTGAAGTCTGGATTTGAATGAGTATCAGAATGGCATCCATGTCTGGATTGTATCTGTACTATATCTGAAAGTTGAATCTGAATGAGTATCAGAATGGCATCCGTGTCTGAAGCGTACTCGTACTGTATCTGAATGTTGAATCTGAATGAGTAACAAAATAGCATCCGTGTCTGGAGCATATCCGTACTGTATCTGAATTTGAAATCTGAATGAGTAACAGAATGGCACCCGTGTATGGAGCGTGTCCGTACTGTATATGAAAGCGTTTTGTTAATGATAGTTGTTTAATCTTATCCTGAAAAGGGTAAATGTTAGCTGAAACAAAGTTATATTGCATGAAATGTATGATGCAATGTATTTGTTTTATCAATGTTTATGATATGTGGATGCAATGTATGTGCATGTAAGTTGATTTGCTGTATTGTTGTTTGATTGAGGAAAATAAATCCCTGAACGCTGATGAGGATATGTTGAATTTCCATGTCTTGAAGTCGAAGTACTGACGAACTCTTGTTGAGGGAAGTAAAATTCCGTTGTGAGGGCAATGCCATGGACTGTTTGTAAGATCAGCTCGGGAACCTGGAGAAATTTGACGATTTCTACTGGAGATTAAATAATGTCAAATTTTAGTTCTGCTGGGGATATAAATGACGTACGGTGGGGATTGCTTATGGAATAGCCTAGAGACGTTTTCCCGTTCTTTCAACCTATCAGTAATTATCTTTCCTATTCTATTTAGTGGTAAACAGTAATTATGTTCAAATGCATATGTTCACCAATGAATCATTGGACGTTTTTACAAACAAAACACAAGAGTAAAGAAAAAGACAAATGGTTTTTGATTTTCAAAGAGATAACTTTGTATTGACTTTGAGTAAGTATTTTGTACAAGGGAGACAAACATTCTAGTAAGAGAATGGCGCCATAAAACAAGAAGAATTTATACAAAGAAAGATAGCTATGTGTAATAATCCCATGTGGTTCCCATTCTGCTATAGCCTTCGTATCTCCGAGCATCTTGTCTATTTGTTGCTTCGTCCGAAGATGATTGAATTGATCAGAAACTCTGAGTTTGTCAATGGAGGTCAAAGGTTGTATGCAAAGTGATTCGACGGGACATAGTCATACGCTTTAATTCCCTAACTTTTGCCTGGACCGCCATTTCGAGTTTTCAGTCCACCGGGAAACCCTTTTTTGCCCAAGTCGCCCTTTCGGGTTTTCAACTTGTCGGGTGTACAGATTTTTTTATATTTTATCCCTAATTTTTGCCCGAACATTTTTGGTTCGCCGGGATGCCCTTGTTTTGCCTAGGTGTGTCAACCTAGCAGGTCTCTTATGCGTAGTATCTTTTGACTATGTCTGCATTTGCAGGGTGTGGCAGGTCGTCACCATCCATGGTGGTCAAGATCATTGCCCCACCGGAGAATATGTTCTTGATTACAAACAGTCCTTCATAGGTAGGAGTCCATTTGCCCCTGGGATCACTTTGTGGCAAGATGATACGTTTGATCACTAGATCCCAAACTTGATATACTTGGCGTCTGACTTTCTTGTTGAAAGCCTTGATCATCCGTTTTTGATACATCTGACCATGGAAAACAACTGTAAGTCTCTTTTCATCAATTAAGTTCAGTTGATCAAGTCGAGTTTGGATCCAATCATCTTCGTTCAAACCCGCATCTTTCATAATCCTCAGAGAGGGGATCTGAACCTAAATAGGCAAGACAACCTCCATGCCATATACCAAAGAATAGGGTGTTTCCCCCGTTGATGTGCGAGCCGTGGTACGATACCCGTGGAGAGCGAATGGTAGCATCTCGTGCCAGTCCTTGTAGGTGACTTTCATCTTATGTATGATCTTCTTAATGTTTTTATTTGCAGCCTCGACAACACCATCCATCTTTGGCCGGTAGGGAGAAGAATTGTGATGCTGAATTTTGAATTGCTCGCACAAGGCAGTGATCATAGTGTTGTTAAGATTTGTACCATTATCAGTGATGATCCTTTCGGGAATACCGTACCGGCAAATGAGATTTTGCTTGATGAAACGGGTAACAACATTCTTAGTAACAGATGCGAAGGAATCTGCTTCGACCCACTTTGTAAAATAGTCAATGGCCACTAGGATGAAGCGGTGTCCATTGGAGGCTGTAGGCTTGATCTCCCCAATCATATCAATTCCCCACATAGTAAAGGGCCAAGGAGCCGTAAATTTTAACCCTAGAGAGGTTTTATTGGACTTTTTAGAAAGCTTATGATGTCCCCTAAACAACCCTTTTGGTTTCATCTCAACTGGGTCTTCCATGTTCATGTAAGAATCTTTGACCCAAAAGGTGTTTTTGTTGACTTTTCAAAAGGACCTATAATGTAAAAATTAATATCTTTTGATGAGTGCATATTTTGAACTTGTGGGATGAAAATGAATTGTATGGAATTACATCCTCTTCAAAATGAGCCTTGGATGGAAAATTTCTAATAAAGTATGAAGAAGTTATGCTTGATCAAAGTTTGGTTGACTTTTCCTAAGAAACCCTAATTTAGCAACTTTTGGGTTTTGATGAATTTAGGGCATTCCTTGAAGAATAATGATCCACCGTTGATCAAATGATGGATATCTCTTCAAAATGTTTATGTTGACCAAAAATCTTGAAGTTTGACTATATGTGGGCCACAGTTGACTTTTGACCTAATACAGTCGATTCTCAAGCATTTGAGCAGTTGACTGAGCAAACTTCTTGTGCAAGGCATGAGACTTGAAATGGAGAATCTTGGGAACATATTAGGGCCTTGGAGAGAATTTGGGGGCCTTTGTGATCCACATATCTTGATGAAAGTGGAAACCCTAATTTGAGACACACTGCCTTAGGAGAGAGTTTGTCTGGTCAACTCTTGGGCAAACTTGAGAAAATTGAGGATCTCTAGGAGTATGTTTTGAGTAAAATGAGAGGGAAAATTTTGGGGTACAACAACTGCCCATGTTCAATCTTCTTAAACCTGAGGATGTAGATTGGCTCGTCTGCCTTTCGTGATCTGAAGGTGGAAGATGATTGAACACTAGGGTGCCTAAAAATTTGCACTCGCATGAAGTGATACTTAATTTATGATATCATGAATGAGCTTATAGATGCCATTTGGAAGTTGCTAGAGAATTGTCGGATATGGGCTTAAAGATGTCATCTAAGATGTGGTGGAGTACCGTTGGAGATGGGCTTAAAGATTCCATCTAGAGGATGTTGATTTCCTGAGACATTCCTTCGATGAGAGTCCCTGCTCCTGTCGTTGAGGAGGAATCTGCTGAGGAATGTTGGTATCTGTCTTGGGAGAAATAGAATTTTAGGAGCTTCAGTTGTCCGTTACTCTACTGGGGAATTAACTCTGGAGGTGAACTGCATATCTGGTCAGTGTACAGGCTGCACCGCGACTTACTGGGGACATGTGAAACCAATCGGGTTTGATCAGGTCCAGGTCTTACAACATTGTGGACTGCTGTCTGGAGATAAGAGAAAAGAAACCTGGATGGTAAGGTTATGAGAAGGAACCTGGATAATAGGGCTTATGGGAAGGAACCTGGGTAAGGTTGTTTAGTGAGGAGTTTGGGTAAAACAACATCTGAACCGAGAAGGAACCTGGGTAAGGTTGCTTTGTGAAGAGTTTGGGTAAAACTGCATATGAACTGAGAAGGAACCTGGGTAAGGTTTCTTTGTGAGGAGTTTGGGTAAAACTGCGGCAGGAACCTGGGTAAGGTTACTTCGGGATAAGTCCGTGTAAAACTTCGGCGGGAACCTGGGTAAGGTTACTTTGGGCTAAGTCTGTGTAAAACTTCAAGAGGAACCCGGGTAAGGTTACTTTGTGATAAGTACGTGTAAAACTTCAGAATGAACCGGGGTAAGGTTACTTTGAGATAAGTTTGTGTAAAACTTCAGGAGGAACCTGGGTAAGGTTACTTTGTGATAAGTTCGTGTAAAACTTCAGAAGGAACCTGGGTAAGGTTACCTTGGGATGAGTTCGTGTAAAACTTCAGGAGGAACCTGGGTAAGATTACTTTGTGATAAGTTCGTGTAAAACCAATGTCGTTTCCCAGTGCGTTTGAGGCTCCATTAAAGTACATATACCATCAGTATCCCTCCTCGGGTCCTTCATCCGGTCCGGGCTCTTCGTAGTCAGTCACTAACATGATATTCTCATCCGAGAACTCGAAATTCATGGACTGGTAGTCATACAAGGCCTGATGAGCCAAATGATCAGCCAATACACTCCCCTTAATTACCTTTTAGGTTGTATATTGTATGTCGTATTCGGTTAAGATCATTTGCCACCTTGCTATCCTCCCGAAGAGAGCGGGCTTCTCGAAAATATACTTGATTGGATCCATCTTTGATATCAACAAGGTAGTGTGAGTCAGCATATACTATCTCAGTCGACGAGCAGCCCATGCCAAAGCACAACAAGTTTTCTCGAGCAATGAGTATCGGGTCTCACAGTCGGTAAACTTTTTGCTAAGGTAATAAATGGCGTGCTCTTTTTGACCAGACTCGTCATGCTGCCCCAACACACACACCATTGAATTGTCTAGAACTGTCAAGTATAATATCAAAGGTCTTCCTTCAACTGGAGGCATCAGAATTGGCGCTTCTTGAAGGTATTCCTTAATTCTTTCGAAATTGGTCTGGCATTCATCATTCCACTTTACCACTTGACCTTTCTTCAGAAGCTTAAAGATTGGCTCACAAGTAGAAGATTGGCTCACAAGTAGCAGTCAGATGTGAAATGAATCTGGAGATGTAATTCAGGCGTCCCAAGAAACCTCTAACCTCCTTCTCTATGCGGAGAACCGACATCTCTTGTATGGTCTTCACCTTCACAGGGTCTACCTGAATACCCATATCACTGACGATAAAACCCAGAAGCTTACCAGATCTTACCCCGAAGGTACACTTGTTCAGATTTAACCTCAGCTTATATGTCTTCAATCTGTCGAATAGCTTTTGGAGATGATCAAGGTGCTCCTCCTCAGTCTGAGACCGAGCTATCATGTCATCAACATACACTTCAATCTCATGGTGGATCATATCGTGAAACAAAGCAACCATGACGCGCTGATAGGTTGCCCCAGCATTCTTTAACCTAAAAGGCATTACCTTGTAGCAGAAGGTTCCCCACTGTGTGACGAAGGTTATCTTCTCCATGTCTTCAGGAGCCATCTTGATCTGGTTGTATCCAGAGAAACCATCCATGAAGGAGAAGATTTTGTGCTGCGTGGTGTTGTCGACCAGAACATCAATGTGAGGAAGTGGGAAGTCATCCTTGGGGCTTGCCTTGTTCAGATCTCTGTAATCAACACACATGCGTACCTTACCGTCCTTCTTAGGTACCGGAACAATGTTAGCAACCCACTATGGATACGAAGTGACAACTAAGAATCCTGCATCGAACTGTTTCATGACCTCTGCCTTGATCTTCTCTAACATTTCAGGACGCATACGATGAACCTTCTGTTTAACCGGAGGACAGTCTTCTTTAGTCGACAGGCTATGTACCACAATATCAGTGTCTAAACCAGGCATGTCTTCGTAAGACCAGGCGAAGATCTCAACATAGTCGTGCAACATCTGTATCAACCTCTGTTTGACGCTAAGCTCCAGATTTGCACCTATTTTAACCTCTCTTATGTCTTTATCAATACCCAAGTTCACTGTCTTAACCGGCTCTTCATGAGGTTGTATGGCCCTTTCTTCCTGCTGTAGTAGTCTAGCAAGTTCTCCAAGCACCTCACAATCATCCTCGGCTTGGTTGATCGGATTTTTGAAGTCATAACTGGCAATAGCAGAGCTGTTATCAATGGGATCCAGAGTGGATATGGATCTGCATTGTGATACATGAGTGTGTGTAAGAGAATAGCTATTTTGATAAAGTGAAAAACAGAAAAGAAAAATAAGGAGCGTAAAATTTGTATGCAATAAATGTCCAATGCTTTATTAATGATTATGAAATGACAAATAATAGCCCTCACAAGCAAAGCCAAGGTTCCTCAAGCAAGGCACCGGGTAGGAAAGTTTCAAATTGTTTATATCTCCGGAAGAATGCCATACTCCTTTCACTGCCAGACTTTGCTTCAATTGTACGAATAACATGGCATAGTACGAAGCATGCATCTTTGGACTCAAGGCTGCCATAGACTTGGGAATCAAATCTTTAGTTGTGTTTGGGGATTCAGCTTTGGTAATCAGTCAGATCAAAGGAGAGTGGGACACTAAGCATCCAAACCTCATCCCTTACAAAGAACATGTTTTGACATTATTACCACATTTTGAGCAGATTACCTTCGAGCACTTCCCGCGAGAAGAAAATCAGCTAGCAGATGCGCTAGCCACAATGTCATCAAGGTTTAAACTTAATTGGGATAATGAGGCTCCCCAGATCACCATTGAACGAATGGACATACCAGCACACTGTCACGAGATTAATACTGAAGAATTAGTGGACCAGCCTTGGTTTCATGAAGTCAAAAGGTATCTCGAGGTTCAAGAATATCCAGAAGGAGCTTTAGTCAATGACAAAAAGTTCTTAAGGAGATTCTCGGCTAAGTTCTTCCTGAGTAATGGCATCCTGTACAAATGCAATCATGATTCTATTCTGCTCCGTTGTGTGGACAAGGCTGAGGCTGAAAAGATCATGGCTGAATTGCATGAAGGTACCTTTGGCACTCACTCTAGCGGGCATACAATAGCGAAGAAAATCCTACGGGCAGGATATTTTTGGTCTACCATGTAAGCAGACTGCTATCAACACTCCCGAACCTGTCATAAATGATAAATCTATGCAGACAAGGTGCACGTACCTCCGGTTCCTCTAAATGTCTTAACAGCTCCCTGGACCTTTGCTATGTGGGGAATCGATATGATTGGGGAGATCAAGCCTATAACCTCCAATGGACACCGCTTCATTCTAGTGGCCATTGATTATTTCATAAAGTGGGTCGAAGCAGCTTCCTTCGCATCCGTTACTAAGAATGTTGTTGCCCGCTTCATCAAGCAGAATCTCATTTGCCGGTACGGTGTCCCAGAAAGGATCATCACTGATAATGGTACAAACCTTAACAATACTATGATTACCGCCCTGTGCGAGCAGTTCAAGATTCAACATCACAATTCATCCCCCTATAGGCTAAAGATGAATGGTGCAGTCGAAGCTGCTAATAAAACATTAAAAAGATCATACAGAAAATGACAGTCACCTACAAGGATTGGCATGAGATGCTACCATTTGCTCTTCACGGATACCATACCACGACTCATACATCAACTGGGGAAACACCCTATTATTTGGTTTATGGCATGGAGGTTGTTTTACCTATTGAGGTTCAGATCCCCTCTTTAAGAATCATGAAGGATGCAGGTTTGAGTGAAGACAATTGGATTCAAACTCGACTTGATCAGTTGAACTTAATTGATGAAAAGAGGCTTATTGCTGTTTGCCATGGTCAGATGTATCAAAAACAGATGATCAAGGCTTTCAAGAAGAAAGTCAGACGCCAGGTATATCAAGTTGGAGACCTAGTGATCAAGCGTATCATCTTGCCACAAAGTGATCCCAGGGGCAAATGGACTCCTACCTACGAAGGACCATTTGTAATCAAGAACATCTTTTCTGGTGGGGCAATGATCTTAACCACCATGGATGGTGATGATCTGCCCCACCCTACAAACGCAGACATAGTCAAAAGATACTACGCATAAAAGACCCGCTAGGTTGACACACCTAGGAAAAACAAGGGCATCCCGGCGAACCAAAAGGTTCGGGCAAAAATTAGGGATAAAATAAAAAAATCTGTACACCCGGCAAGTTGAAAACCCGAAAGGGCGACTTGGGCAAAAAAGGGTTTCCCGGTGGATCGAAAACCCGAAAGGGCGGTTCAGGCAAAATTAGGGAATTAAAGTGTATGACTATGTCTCGAAGGATCACTTTAAGGACAATCTCTTCACAGACAAACTCTGAACTCCTGATCAATCCAATCATCTTCGGACGAAGCGACAAATGGACAAGATATTCGGAGATACGAAGGCTATAGCAGAATGGGAACCCCATGGGATTTTTTACACATAGCTATCTTTCTTTGTATAAATTTTTCTTATGACACCATCCTCTTACTAGGATGTCTGTCTCCTTTGTACAAAATACTTATTCAAAGTAAATACAAAGATATCTCTTTAAAGTACAAAAAACTATTTGTCCTTTTCTTTTTTTTACACTTGTGTTTTATTTGCAAAAACGTCCAATGATTCATTAATGAACATATGCATTTGAACATAATTACTGTTTACAAATAAACAAAATGGAAAAGAACAATTACTGACAAATTGAAAGAATAGGAAAATGTCTTCAGGCTATTCCATGAACAATCCCTACAGTACATCATTGAGATCCCCAGCGGAGCTAAAACTTTAAACTATTAATCCACAATGGAAACCATTCAGTTTCTCCAAATTCCCCAGCAAGTTATCTTGAAGCCTAAGAAGCAACCAGACAACATTTAACTTCTGTTTCTCCCCAAACTAGGATAACTCCCTAGTAGTGGCAGACGACCGAAACTCCTGAACTCTTTCTGAACAGGAATAAGCTTTTTCCCCACATAGTTTTCATTGCTCCCCGAAAAAATGAAGATTCTCATTCTTAATTCCCAGCAGAAGTCATCAAAGTTCTCTGGATTCCCCAAGCAGATTACTCAAGCAGTATTTGGCATTACTTTCATAACAGATTTTTTGTCAAAATACTCCAACTTCAAGACATGAAGAATCCCTATATCCCCAGTGAAGTCGCCAAGGATTTCTTATCCTCAGCAATCAAGGATTTATTTTCCTCAGCAATACAGCAAATCAGCTTACATACGCATACATTACATCCATATATCATAAACATTGATAAAGCACATTTATTGCATCATACATTTCATGCAACATAACTTTGTGTTTCAACTAACATTTTACCCTTTTCAGGATAAGATTAACAGCTACCATTAACAATGTTCAAAGATTCCAAAAACAGTACAGATACACTCCATACACGGAAGTCATTCTGCTACTCATTCAGATTCCAAGTTCATGATACAGTTCAGATACGCTCCAGATACGGTAGCCATTCTGATACTCATTCAGACCTCAATTTCAAGATACAACACAGATACGCTCCAGACACGGAAGTCATTTTGTCACTTATTCAGATTCTAGTCCAGATACGCTCCATACACGGTAGCCATTTTGTCGCTTGTTCAAATCTCAACATCTTTCAGATACAATACGGATACACTCCAGACACGGAAGTCATTCTGTCACAAATTCAGATACAGTACAGATACACTCCAGACACGGAGGTCATTCTGCTACTCATTCAGATTCCAAGTTCATGATACAGTTCAGATACACTCCAGATACGATTGCTATTCTGATACTCATTCCGACCTCAATTTCAAGATACAGTCCAGATACACTCCAGACACGAAAGTCATTCTGTCACTTATTTAGATTCTAGTCCAGATACACTCCAGACACGGAAGTCATTCTGTCATAATTTCAAGATACAGTCCAGATACACTCCAGACACGGAAGTCATTCTGTCACTTATTCAGATTCTAGTCCAGATACACTCCAGACACGGAAGTAATTCTGTCATAATTTCAAGATACAATCCAGATACACTCTAGACACAGAAGTCATTTTGTCACTTATTCAGATGCTAGTACGGATATGCTACAGACACGGAAGCCATTCTGTTACTCATTCAGATTCTAGTACGAATACAACTCGGATACGCTCCAGACACAGACGCTATTCCATTGCTCATTCAGATTCAGTCTCCAGATACAGTTCAGATACGTTCCAGACGCGGATACCATTCTGATACTCATTCTTTTGACTTACAACTTACAATTCAACAAACACTCTTGGATGGAATCTACAATCCCATCTCCAACAAGATTCTATCACATCTCCAAATGGCATCTTTAAGCCCATTCCCTCAACTACACTTTGTCGAGTGCAAATTTATGGGCACTCTAGTGTCCGATCATCTTTTACCTTCGAGTCACGAACGGTAAAACTCGCGAATCTAACTCTTCAGGTTCAAGAAGATTGAACAGGGGCAACTGTTGTACCCCAAAATTTTCCCTCTCATTTATCAAGACTTTTCTCACAAGACTTCTTGGACTCAAGACAAGATTAGGGTTTGGTTAGCTCAAGACATCTCATCTTGCACTGATAACCTGAAATTAGGGTTTGAGTTTGCACAAGGATTTTTGGACCATCAATGCTTCATGTGACTTCCATACACCATTTTGGACCCCTAAGATTGCTCATGTTAAGTTTCAAGCCTTGAACCACATTTTTTATCAGTCAATTGGACAGTTGACCTAAAAATCAGTTGTATTGGGAAAAAAGTCAACAATGACCAATTTACGGTCAAACTTCATAATTTTTGATCCACATCAACATTTTAGACTCATATGTACCATTTGATCAAGTTTGGATCACAATTCCTCAAGAAATTTGATCAAATCATCAAAAGGGCAAAATGGTCAAAATTAGGGTTTTGACTTAGAAAGGGCAATTTCTAATTTTTAACCTAAACAATGATCAATTGAGTTCAAACATGATTTCAAGGACTCAATGGCATCATATTGACCTAATTGCATGGTTCAAAAGATCTCAAGTTCATTGGATTGACAGATGAATTTTGCAGTCAACTAATCAAAAGTCAACTGTACACTGAAAAGTCAAACTTTGACTTTTTGGTCAAAATCAAGTGCCAAGGGTCATAATTCATCAAGATATGTCAAAATATGAAACTTGTTGACCAAGAAAACTAATTTTGAAAATTAGGGTTTTGAATTTGAAAATTTTCATAACTTAGAATTTTTCTAAGTATGGAAATTTTCTTATTTTTTCCCAACTTTTCACCACTTTTTCACCATGATGCATTTTGATTCAAAGAAAACTTCCAAAATGAAAGTTGTATTCCTCCATGAAATCTACAAGTTTTCTTCACAAACTTTTCCCAAAATATGCTTGGATCTCAAGTTATGAATTTGTGAATATAGGTCCATGAACTTCTTAACTTAGTGAAATTTTGCCCTATCTTAGGCAGGTTTTTGACCCAACTTCATGCACATTTTCCACCTAGTTCCAAGAGGTATATCAAAATTCATTTCAAATATGGATTATAGAGCATATTGCAAGCTTTCCAAAATGTCCAAGAACTCTCCAAGATCATTTTTGAGTAGGGAGAATCGAAGAAGGAAAGTTGGCATTTTCTCACTTTTGTTCAAGCCATTTTCACATAAGCATCAAGTTGCAAATCAGATCTATGTTGATTGTATCTTGCTTTACAGGTCCTAAACTTACTCTACACTCCATAATTAAATGTAAACTCAGAAGTTAAAGGCTTTATCTTTACTTTTGAAGCTTTGTACAAGATACATTTCCATTTTTGGCCAAAAGTGCACAATGCCATTTTCATAAAGGGCAACTTTTGCAACTTTGTCAATCTTGAGCCTTGGACCTGTCCCTTTGGTACAAGCAACTTACACAACTCTCAGGAAATTGGTACAAGGTCTTTGCAGCCCTCAAGCAAGCAAGGACATGCATGTGAGTATGGTCTTGTCACTTTACTTCAAAAGCAAGAAAGTTGGTAAAAAGGTCAAAAACTTGTGCAGCTAGTAAGGAGTGGACTTTGTATCCTTTCTATACATATTTATAAACTTGTTACAAACCAGAACAAGATTGCATTGAAGCTGAAACACTCTGAAACTCAAAAACATAAAATTTCTGCCCAAACTCAGAATTTCTGCAAAACCATAGCCAACACTCATTTGGCTCGTGCGTTTTGTGTTTTAACACTTCAAGCATCTCATAAACATCCTACCAAAGTAAGCCAAGCCCTTGCCCTGGTTCTGTAACCCCTATTTCAACCATTTCCATTTTCAACCTTGAAGCTTGCAGCTTGACTTGTGCAGGAAGTTCTAGCCATCCACAAAGCAAACTACGCATTGCAATAGCTTGAAGGAAGTTCAAGGAAGCTCACACAATCCTCAGGCCTCCATTAAAGTCCCTACATTGCTCTATCCAAATCCAACTGAAGGAGGTATTTTTCTCAAACTCTATCTCTGTATTTAGGCATCCTCAAGCCACGATTTGTGAAGAAAAAATGTAGCCCTTATCATGGTGAAGATGTACATATGCATATTTTCCATTTATATTGACTATGCTGAGAGAATTTGAAGGTTGAATATGTTGAAATTTTTAGGTCACGAATTAGGGCTGTCAAAATTCTCTCTGATCTTTGAGAGTTAGGTTACAAAATTTATATTGTTGGAATCGTGATCTCAAATGTTACATGTTTCATGTTATGAGATTTTGTTTTTGTGAAAGCATGTGAAAGTTACAGTTTGAATGGAAAAACGCGCGCAAGGGAGACTTGCTGGAGGACAGGGATGAAGCCTTAGGCTTTTTGGCGCCTTGGGCCTTTTTGTTTTCACTATTTGCACCTCCCGACCCCCTATTTGCATCCCTGACTTTATTTTGTATATTTTTCATATTTCTTCATATTTTTATATTTATTGCCTTTGATTATTTTTTTTGAACAATAAAAAAATCCCAAAAATATTTTCTTTATTTTTTGCAATTTTATTTTATTTTTTATTATTTTTTTTTGCATAAAAAAATAGTTTATTATGATAAATAGAACTTATTTTCTTAAATAGTTTGTAAATATAATAAAAATACTCAATATTTTTATTATATTATTTATACACATAAAATATTTATTTTCTATACATATTTGATTTTTAATATTTTCACATAATATTATTTATTATTTTCTTATACAAAAAAGGGACAAAATAATAATATAGAACATGTATTTTCTTTTAATTGAAAACTAGGGTTTCACCCCTCCAAAAATAATATTTATTTTTCCTTATTTTTTAGGGTTTAATTTAAGTTATTTTATCATACAAAAAACAAATATAAAACATATTTTTACATAAATAAATTTGCATTGCATTTTAAATACTTGTTTATTTATTTAATGCGCACAATATTCGATTGGGTTGTAATAATATATTTAGGTTTATATTTGTGCAAAATCCCCATGCAAAACTTGTATCCCCCTCCCATAATAATTGTTGTAATAGCTTAGTTTATTTTACGCAATTTATTGCTTTAATATACCATGTTTAGTAAACTAGGGTTTGCATGATAAGAACAAAAACCAAACAAATAGAAAAAACCTACTGCAAGACAAAAAGCATGAAAAATGACACACTTTGCACACAAGCACCCCTAGGGTTTCACCCACTTGGTTGCCTAAAATAAAATGGCCATGTTACGCATGCGAAATATCTTGGCAAAAAAAAACAAAAATAAGATTAAAGTCCCCCGATGACGCTATCAAAAGGTTGCCTAAAACAAAATGATCTTGGTCCCTCAAAAAAGCTAAGATACTTGGCAACATTGCTATCATGGTCATACGATGACCCACACCCGTCCCGTTTACATCCAAAGATAGGGTTGCTTACCAAATCAATGGTAAGTCAACAATGTCAAAGGAATAAAAATGCATAATAAAGACATTTGAGTAGGTAGATAGCTTATAAGTTACTTGCTCCATTTCAAAACAATCCTTGCTATTTTCAAAAACAAACACACACACATTTCAAAACAACTTACAAAACATTGAAACATTTTTCAAAAGCCAAACATTTTTGTACACATTCTTACGAACAAGAATAATTACAAAGATTGCCTAAACAAATGGCCTCTTTTCAAAATACTTTCAAAATCACACCAAACACCATTTTAAACAAAGCAAAGCAAGTGATCTAAACAAGTAACTAAGAGCCCATGGAAAACCATGGATGAAAAGGGTGCTAGCACATTCCCTTTTCATAATCTACCCCCTGAACTCAAGAAAACATCTCAAAGGTCTTTCCTGTGCTTTTTTACCTTTCCTTTTGGATAAAATAAAAGTCAGTGGCGACTCTTGCTAACCACGATATTTGCGATAAAATGCAAAATCTCAAGTCAGTTATCCCACCGTATCACAGAACTGGCGACTCTGCTGGGGAAATTATAAAAGTGGGGTTACCTTAGGGTTTAGATCACATTTATTTGCTTACCTTGTTTGATTTTCTTGCTTTACATTTTGGTTCTATTGTTTGGGTTTGAATCCTCCACCTGGATTTGGGAAACATTATAGGTAAATAGCAATACGTTGTGGAAATTGTGCGGGGTATACCGACACGGTCTAAGCAATAGCTATGTTAGTGTGACATATTTGTGGGTACCGGTAGCCTTTGAGTCAATCAAAGAGAATACGGGGCTGCTGATTGATGTCTTAAAGCAATAACGAACTTCTAGAACCTTTACTTGACCAACTTGGCCTTTTAGGATGTAGTGAGATGACCGACTTTGGTGCAGTCCGAAGTTTGTAGATACTCGATACTACACTCATTGAGGGTTGGTTTCTTGGAATATTTCGGTCGCCAGTTGTTGTACCCCAAAATTTGCCCTCCCATATTCTTCAAAGTTTTGACAAGCATCATCTCAATTTGTTCAAGTCTACTCAAGGGTTGCACAGTTCAAACCACCCTCATAAGCCAGTCAAATTAGGGTTTTGGTTCTTGCAAGGAAGTTGAGGTTTTCAAGGGCTCAATCAAGTCCCACATGCCTATAAACATTGTCAATCCTCTACATGTCAATTTCAAGGCTCACAAGGTCAAGTTGCACAGTCAAAAACCCTAATTGCTTCACAATCAACTGCAGGGGCAAAATGGTTATTTGGCAGTCAAAAGTCAAAAATTTTGGTCAACATATTATTTTGAAGCCACAATCATCATTTGGTCAAATCTTGACCATGATTTCACAAGAATGGCTCAAAAATCATCAAGGTGTCAAGAGTTTCTATTTTTGGGCAGTTGAAAAGTCAACTGTAACTTGACCAAGGCATAACTTTTTCATGGTTCATCAGAAAAATCCCATCCAATGCTCATATTGAAGGGGATGACATTTCCTACAACTCATCTTCACATTCCAAGTCCAATAAATGCTCTCACAAAAAGTTATCAATTTCAACATTATAGGTCATTTTCAAAAGTCAACAAAAAGGCACTTTAAGTTAAAGACCATAACTTGAGATTGGTAAATCAAAATGACATGGGACCAAAGGCATTGGTTAGAGGACTTCAAGACCTTTCCAAAATGTCCAAGAACATGTTCATATGATCAAAATTGAGCAAGATATGCATTGGAGAAGTTGGGAAATGTTTGTGAAATGGCAAAAGTCAACTATCCTTGAAACTTCAATTTTTGACAAAAGGGCCCACTTTTTTCCACTTGATTCATCCTTGTCATGCCACCCACGTGTCCCATGATCAATTTCAAGACCAAATAATTATTTTTCTATTTTTATTTAATTTTTATGGATTTAATTCATTTTAATCCATAATAATTCAAGTAAATCTAAAAAAATTAATTAAATGGTATCTTATGGTTTGAATAGCCTTCATGAAGCATTTGCAACCTACCAATTTCGTGCTAAGCTCATTTAGGCATGAAAATTCAAATTTTGAACAAGCTTTAAAAGGCCTTTAATGGTGGTTAAGACAAAATCCAAAGCTTAATTGCAATGGTTAAAGGCTCCTAAATGTGACTTATTCTCACTCATTACTATATATACAAGCCTTGCGAGCCTCATTCACAACCTAGAACTTTACACAAAACGGCCAGAGCAAAATCCAAAAAGTGTCAAAAAAAGTGTGAGATCAAAAGGAGTATTGCAAGCATTTTCAGGCCAAAAGGAGAACGTGACTCTCTTCTTTGCCATTCCCTGAAGCTAAAGCAACCCTTGCCACGTCCTAAGATCCATCATACCGCGTTGTAAGTTCTTCCCAGGTCCCCCAAAATTTCTATACATTTTTTTCTTTACATGCTTGTGTGTAGGTTCCAAAAGAAGGTTCATCATACACCTTCCTCATCCAGACGTCAGATGTCCTCAAGCGTCCATCCAGTGGCCTAAAGATGACACACACCATGCTCCTGGTCAACCTTGTGCATAGGCAAGCAAGAAAGTCAACGTGGCTTGGCTGGTTAATGGGCCTAAATTTCCAGATTCACCTCCTTAAGGGTCCAACACCCCACTTGGTTCACTCTTTTTTTCTTTTTGTTTTATATTTTCTAATTTAGTTATTAATTGTTTTTTTTAATTATTATTATTATTACCACCAAAATTAACATAATTAATATTTTTCATAAAAATTAAAAAAAAAACTAAAAAATGTAAATATTTTTTATTATTCACTATTAATTATTTTTGTAAATAAAACACTAATAAATTGATTTAGTTTAATTAGGTAATTTTAATTTCCTTTTCCAATAAATAAAAATGAATTAGACTTAGGTTTTTTTTTTTCTTTTAACTTTAAATTTCTTATTTTTATTTTTATTTTCATTAAAAACATAGAAACACAAAAAATACTTTTTCTTGTAAATAAATTAATTAATTAATAATTAGGCATAATTTCATTAATTGCAAAAAGGGGACAAAAATTCAATTCTTATTCAAAAAAGGGTTAACACCCTTAGGACGTTCCCGATTAAATTTCCATTCGCGCGTATTTATTTATTCTGATTATATTTATGTATCTGTACAGAGGATTTAATAGTAATTAGGATTTTATTGCTTTCTTTAATTTTTTGCATTTACTTTTCAAAAACGGGTTTTTGTTTTTGGCGATGTATAAAACCGCGCCTTGTAATAGCTAGATTTACATTTCTGCAATTTATTTTTCGCACTCCTAACTGTTAACAATGCATGAAAGAATGTATGAAAAAATAAAATTAATCCGTAGCTCACAAATAACATGCAAAGACAATTAACTGAAAAACAACACACTCGCACATGCCACTCCTAGGGTACGCCTCACTGGTTGCCTCGTACGTGGTCATCAAGTATAGGACGTCTTAGAGGTCACCCTTTGTCTAAAGATCCAGTTGCCTCGAAACGGTTGCCTCGGATAAAAGGATCTAGGACATTAGGGTTACTTCTAAGGTGTCCTACCATTGCTTCGGTGACCACATTGTCCCTAATAATCGAATTGACCCGAATACCTCCAACGACGGTGCTACCTACCTCTCAATGGTGGGCTGGCACTATCTAAAGGACTCTTACACAGCTTAATTCCTTAGAGTAGGTAGATTCTCATGGGTACTTGCTCTTTTCAAACAAACAAAAACAACTTTTCGCACCCACACTTTCTAAAGGTTTTCAAACAAATTTTTCATACACTCTTGAGGACAGATACAAGAGTTACTTAGAAATTTTTCAAACGAAACTTTTTCAAAACCCACTCACACTTGAAAAGCAAACAATTTTGAAAACATAAGAGCAAGTACCTAAGAGCCCGTGGATAACCACTGATAGAAAGGGTGCTAACACCTTCCCTTTCTATAAATCTACCTCCCGAACCGAGAAACATTCTCGAATAAGGAATTTTGCTGTGCTTTTGTCCTTTCCATGTTGGAGAACATAAAAGACGGTGGCGACTCTTGCTTACCGCGACATTTCACGAAACCAGCTTAAAAAATAGTCAATTCTATTTCCACCGATCACAGAACTGGCGACTCTGCTGGGGATACTGAAAGTGAGGTGTACCTTAGGAATAGTTCATCATCATGTTTTCAATTGCTTGATCTGCTTGCTTTAATATTGTGGGCCTGTTTTGGGAGTTTCATAGATCCTAACCCGGATCTGGGGGATACCCTCTTAGAAAGTGGCAACAAACTGTGAGGGAACTGTGCAGGGTATACCGACACGGTTGAAGCAGTTTGCTACGTTGATGTGGCACTTTGGTGAGTACCGGTAACCCTTGAGTCAAGTCAAGGAGAGTACGGGGCCGCCGCGTGGTGTCATGAAGCATCAACTGACCTTAGGAACCTTACTTGACCATCCTGGCCTCTTTAGAGGTAGTGAGATGACCGACTTTGGTGCAGTCCGAAGTTGGTAGATACTCGATACTACACTCATTGAGGGTTGTTTTCTTGGAATATTTTGATCGCCAGTTCAGTGGCTAAATCAAAACAATGAACATAGAAAACAACCCAATGATTTTGAGCTCCTTAGAACCCGGTTACTTTTGATAGGACAGGTTTTTGAGCCCACCAACTTCAAGAGGGTAGTACCCCAAACTTCATGCTGGCCTAAACTCTAAGGGTTGTCTTGTGTGACTTGTGTGCCTTCAAACTTGACTACTTGCATGCTTGTTATCTGACACTTGAGTTTCTTGCAGGTTTTATTTACAATCCTTAATCTAGACGCATAACAGGGTTTACCTACATTACTCCACGCATAGCATAACATCATGCCATCATACCATTGCATACATCCTGCATAAGGACTAATCCATTTCAAGGATCTCAAGGGTTTGTGATGCAGGTCATGCTGAATCAAATTTCCAGCAAGGGGTAAAGGGGATTTATTTTCCTCTAGCCAAGGTTAATGACTTGAGTCAGGGGCTATGACCCACTCGATATGGTGAGCCTTGAATCTTGAAGAAGAACTCTCATCAACATGAAGTCCCTTCCATCAAGCTACAAAATTCAAATTCTAACAATTTTCTTGTTTACCCCGCGAGATCCTTGAAAATATTGCATGCATACATACATATCATGGCATTACAGGTACTCCTTTGACAGGTCACTTACCATCTTCGCTGTTTATTTCAGCAATGGCTTCCCAATAAAACAACCAGGATCTTCATGCTCAAGAGACTCGGTTCGGGGAGATCCTCCTAAATCTATCCAAGGGGCAGGAAGAGCTGAGAACACTCCTCATGGGTAATTTGGTCAGGAAGAGTCCCGAAGACGACAAGGACGAACGGCTGAAACATCTGCAAGCTGAGGTGGATGTAATGAGAACCCAGATGCTGGGGAAAATGGATCTTATCCAAGACTTATCTCAAAGACAAGGAGAGCTCAGGGTTCTCGTCAACCAACTGCTTCGGGATAACCAACTGGGGCAAACATCTAAGGTTGAAGAGCAAGCCATCATTCAACCACTTGTGGGGCAAGAAGACCGGGGAAAAGCTCCTCAGTTTGCTTCAGGGTCACAAGCCCAGCATCAACCTCACCAGCGTAAGCGAAATACGTCTGGAAGATATTTTTCGGAGACCGGTATACCATCATCACTGATACTGAGATGCTTGTTGGAGGTCAAGCTGATTGCTTTAAAGGATCCTCCTAAGACTCTCAACATAACCTCCCTAAAATACAATCCTGATGAAAGGTGTTCCTACCATTCCGACAGCCCTGGACATGACACTGACGACTGTTGGAGCCTGAGGAACTAGATTCAAGACTTGATCGACGGAAGGGTGCTAGAGTTCATGCCGGGTGGTAAAATGAACATCTTCTGCTGAGAATCTTCCATCTGAGATGACTAGTTCAAACTAAGAAACTTTTGTTCATTCGAATGTTCAAGTTGTATTTTTTCTTTGATTGTTTAAACATTTTATTCATATCAAACGCTGTTATTTCATTAATGCATTACACATGTCTGTTTTGAAGTAATTATTTCTTATTCACTATATTGCAAATTGCTTTCATATTTTTGTGTGATGATCAACGCTCGGTTAATAATTCTAGGCCTCTTGAGGGAGGATGACGAAAACGATACCACGATCTACAGTATGCTTTTGAACAGACCCCGCTGATGAGGTACAGACATTGTTTCAATTCCTAAACACCGGAGTTATAAGGAAGATAATCCCTCGTCAACCCCTTTGAGCCAAAGAAGTAGGAGTTTTTCTTTTCGAAAATTAAAACCCTTAATCGTAACCTGGGGCAGGGTAGTTATCTCAGCTGATCCAAGTTCACAACGAATGACACCAAAGAGGTCCTTACAAAACAAAAGATAGTGATGGTTCCATATAATCGTAGACAGGCAGTTATTATCTCGCAAAAATAAAAAGCCCAATAAGTCAAAACCTATGAAGGAGACTTACAAAACTGGGGCATCCCGCTGACTGTAACCATAAAGAAACAGTTCAGGCAAAATTTAGGGATAATAAAATCAAAAAGAAAGAGGTCACACAAACCCTCAACAAAAAGAAATGACTGCCTATTCAAAATAAATTGTCAACATTCGAACCATCACCGGAACATCATAGCAAAGACTCAAACAAAGTCTAATGCACGATCGGCTGAGTTTAGGATTGAAGAACATCACGAAGAGCGGGTGGGTACAAATACAATTTGAGCCTTTATCCTATGTTTCTTAAACCGTGAACCAGGCCACGTTATAACCCTTAAAAGTCCTAGCTGAAGCATGGGTTAGTTCGAAAGCATACTGTTACAAAGGTATCCTGACTCCTTAAGGCTTGCGGTAAAATAACGAGTTGACATCACAGTTTACAAAAAAAATTCACTTGTTTTTATGAAAAATGTGTGATCGGTGGAAATAGAACTGACTGTTTTTTAGCTGGTTTCGCGAAATGTCGCGGTAAGCAAGAGTCGCCACCGTCTTTTATGTTCTCCAACATGGAAAGGACAAAAGCACAGCAAAATTCCTTATTCGAGAATGTTTCTCGGTTCCGGAGGTAGATTTATAGAAAGGGAAGGTGTTAGCACCCTTTCTATCCGTGGTTATCCACGGGCTCTTAGGTACTTGCTCTTGTGTTTTCAAAATTTGTTTGCTTTTCAAGTGTGTGTGGGTTTTGAAAAAGTTTCGTTTGAAAAATTTCTAAGTAACTCTTGTATTTGTCCTCAAGAGTGTATGAAAATTTTGTTTGAAAACTTTTGAAAGTGTGAGGTGTGAAAAGTATTTTTGTTTGTTTTGAGAAAGAGCAAGTACCCATGAGAATCTACCTACTCTAAGGAATTAGGCTGTATAAGAGTCCTTTAGATAGTGATATCCCACTGTTGCACCCCAAAATTTGCCCTCCCATATTCTCCAAGAAATTGCCAAGCCAAGTCACGAAACTCCCCAAGGGTTGCACAGTCCAACTGTCTCCTATACAGTCAAAACTAGGGTTTGTGTTCTGATCAAGAAATTGAAGGTTTCAAAGGCCCAATCAAGTCTCATATGCCTACAAAGATGGTCAAGTATCCTCATAACAAATTTCAAGGCATTCAGCTCAAAATTGCACAGTCAAAACCCTAAATTGCACTACAGTCAACTGTAGGGGCAAAATGGTCATTTGACAGTCAAAAGTTCAAATTTTTGGTCAACATACCATTTTGAAGCCACAAACATCATTTGATCAATGCTTGATCATGATTCTCAAAATTTGGCTCAGAAAATCATCAAGATGCAAAAGTTTCCTTATTTGGACAGCTGAAAAAGTCAACTGAAATTGACCAGGGCATAACTTTCACATGGAATATCAGAAAAATTCCATCCAAAGCTCATTTTGAAGAGAAAGACATTTCCTACAACTCATCTTCATACTTCAAGTCCAAGAAATGCTCTCACAAAAAGTTATCAATTTCAAAATTATAGGTCATTTTCAAAAGTCAACAAAAAGGGACTTTAAGTCAAAGGCCATAACTTGAGATTGGTAAATCAAAATGACATGGGACCAAAGGCATTGGTTAGAGGACTCAAAGAACTTTCCAAAATGTCCAAGAACATGAGAAAAGCTTAAAAATTGAGCAAGTTATGCCTTGTGGAAGTTGGAAAATTTTTGGATATTTTGAAAAGTCAATATTACTTCAAATGACCTAAAATTGCTAATGGGCCCATTTTTCTTCCATGATTCATCATTCCAAGCATATGCACGACCACTTGGCCCAAAGGGAAGTATTTTCTCATTTTTTATTTATTTATTTGAATTATTATTTATATTAATTCATTTAAATTATTTAAATACATGGAAAATATATAACTTGACCTAAAAAATCTTTTCATGCATGTTTTGCCATCAAGATTTCGTGCATAGGCTAATTAGGAAAGAATTGGACTGATTTGAGCATAATTGATACAAAAACCATGTGAAAAAGATATGAAAATAATGGTGGAAAAAATCAAATCCTCAATCCATGATTACAAGAGATTTGGTTGAATTTTGTTAACCTAATAGCCTCACTACATAAGCACGAATCAAAACCTAATCATAAGAGACTGAAAGCTGCGCTAAAGAACCCATTGAAAACTTGGAATTTTTGTCAAAAAAAGCAAAACTGAAAAGCAGGTTCTAGGTCGATTCAAAGTGCAAAACTTGTTCCAATAGCTTGCCAAGGTTGCCCTGAACACATTCCAATCATTAACATCCATTCAAGCCCCAAGAATTGGTAACGAGGACCTTTCCTGTACAGAGAAAAAGTCACAATCGTGTTTTTAATTTTAGGCATTCTCATGGCATTCTAATCATGGATTTGTATTCCTTATGATGTTCTGATACTGACCAATGCGTTTAATTGTATTTTTATGCTATACACACGATTTTACCATGTTTATTTTCTAGGGTTTTCAGAGCTTGAATTTAGGGCTTTTGCAAAGAGGAAAAATTAAGCCTCAAAACCATGACCATTAGACTCAGCACATGGAGACGAAGAAGAATCTACCCTCGCGCTCAATTTATGAGCGTGGAGGAGTTAATCGCTATTTTCTATAAAATGGCCTAAAACCACGCTATGAAAACCGTTGCCTTCGTGCTTTGTTTTACAGGGATGGTGAGGACGATGATGTGGTGGCAACAAGTGATTCGTTGATTTGAATTTCGCGCGTTTCTCTCCACTAACGCGTTGGTTCTTTTTATATTATTTGTTTGTTTGTATATTAATTGAATATGCGCTTAGCTCAGTTGGCAACAAGGATTGGTGATGAAGGTACATGACCTGGGTTCGAGTCCCAGGTCTTACATATTTCAATCTTATTTTTCCCTAACAAATCCTATGCAGCCCTTACGCTGAAGGTCCTCATGCACGCTCACAGATCATTGCCCACGCGTCCTGGGAGATTAAATCAAAGGCAGGAATTCAAGGAACACCATAAACGCCAGTCAACGCATCACACATGATCCTGGGAAAGTCAATGGACCTGAAGCATTGGGCCTGAATTCCTAAGTCCATACCTCACAATTGGGGCCTGAACCCCCCCTGGTTTGCCTTCTCCATATTTTTTTTTATATTTTATCTTTATTATTTTATTTACTTTATTATTTTAATTTAGTTAATTATTATTTTTACAAAACATGAAAAACATCATAAAAATCAGAAAAAGATAAAAAATATAATGATTATTTATTTTAATATTTTCATGTAAATAAATTAACTTAGATTAGAGTTTTTTAATTTTAATTCTTTTAATAATAAAAATACAAAAATATAGAATTAGGTTTAATTAATTTTTATCCCTTTTAATGTTTTCCTTTTTTACCATGTTATTTATTTATTTATTTTCATAATTAATTGTGCATAAAAATTAGGTTTAATTTAGGTTTCAATTTAATATTTTCATAATAAATTTAAAAGTTATTAGAATTAGGGTTTGCCTTTTAGTTTAATTTTAATTAACTCTTTCTTTTTATCAAATTCCTAAAAACACTAAAAAATACCAAAAAACATTCTTTTTTTAATTTTTAATTTTAATTCCTCATTAACTTTAAATATTTTGCAAAAGGGTCCAACGCCCATATTCTTAATTGTTTAATTTCGCATACTTATTTCTTTTTCCGCTTAAATAATTATGTACCTCTCCCAAAGCGCTGTAACATTTACTTCTCGCACTTTTCAATTTCTTTACTTTATTTGCTTTATTTATTTTCTGTCAAATCGGGTCCGGTTTAATTTTGGCGATGTGGACCCGCGCCATTTGTAATAGCTTTAGATTTACATTTCCCGCAAACTTTTAACTGTTAAATAAGCATGCAAGAATGAATGGACATAAATAAAATCAAGCGTAGAACACCAATGAACATGACAAGACAAATATCAATGAAAATAACACACAATTCGCACACACCACCCCTAGGGTACGCCTCACTGTTGCCTTGCCTCGAAAGGTGATCGTCGAGTAGAGCATGTCTTAGTAAGTCCTCATGATCCGGGAACCTGGCATGAGGGTAGCTTCTAAGGTGTCTTCCCATTGCTCTGGTGATCACCATGTCCCGAACCTCGAATTGACCCGAACACCTCCAACGGTGGTGCTACCTACCTCTCAATGGTGGGATGGCACTACTTTAAAGGACATTTACACAGACGAATTCCTTAGGGTAGGTAGACGACTCTAGATACTTGCTCTAATTTCAAAACAATTCAAAAAATACTTTTCACACCGACACCTTTTCAAAAAGCTTTCGAAAGCAATTTTTTAAACACTCTTGAGGACCGATACAAGAGTCGAACTGGAATTTTCAAAGAAACTTTTTTAAAACCCACAATTGAAAAGCAAATAAACCATTTTTGAAAACACAATGAGCAAGTATCTAAGAGCCCATGGATAACCATGGATAGAAAGGGTGCTAACACCTTCCCTTTCTATAATCTACCTCCCGAACCGAGAGCAATCTCTTTAAGGAATTTTTCTGTGCTTTTGTCCTTTCCATTTGGAGAAAATAAAAGACGGTGGCGACTCTTGCTTCTGCGACATTTCGCGAACCAGCGTTAAACAGTCAGTTCCAGATCCACCGATCACAGAACTGGCGACTCTGCTGGGGAACCTTTATAAAGTGAGGTGTACCTTAGGGATAGTTCATAACTGTGTTTTCAATTGTCTGAATTGCTTGCTTTACTATTGTGGGTTGCATCGGAGATACATAGATCCTAACCCGGATCTGGGGATACCCTGTTTAGGTAGCATAAGCTGTGAGGGACCTGTCCGGCGTAGACCGACACGGGTGAAACAGTGGCTACGTTGGTGTGGCACCTTAGTCTGTACCGATATCCCTTGTGTCGCAACGAGGAGAATATGGGTCTTCTAAGGAGTCATTAAGCACCAACAACCTTAGAACCTTAATTGACACAACTTGGCCTTTAGAATTGTAGCAGTATGCTACGCCCATTGAGGCTAAACTCTCGTGATGGTTCTGGCCGCAAGAAAAGATTGCGATGCTGGAGTTATGACCGATTGAGGGTAGTCAATGATATTGGGATCCTCTAAGAACCCGGTTACTTTTGATTAGGACAGGTGTGAACCAACAAACTGAAAGAGGGTAGTACCTAGACCTCATGCTGGCCTAAACTTTAGGGGCTTGCCTTGTGTGACTTGTGTGCCTTACCATGTTTGCCTTTGTATCTGTATGTGGTGTGCTTTATCATAACATCATAGCATCATGAGCATTGCATGCATCCTGCATAAGGACTGACCATTTCAAAGACAAGAGGGTTTCATCTTTGCTCTGTTTTGTAGGACATTATGATGCCTGTGCGAAGGAATACTATCCGGTTCAACTTTGTTCGTTCACCTGAATTGCTTGATGAGTTGGTTAGCAGAATTCCAAATACCACTTCCTTCATTCAGAGGCATGGCTCCCTTCTCAGTTTAGTCACTGCAAAGCGGTATCAACAGTTGATGAGTGTTCTGACCCAGTTCTATGACCCTCTGTACCAGTGCTTCACCTTTCAAGACTTCCAGCTGGTCCCTACCCTGGAAGAGTTCTCTGATTTACTTGGTATCCCTATCTTGGATCAGACTCCCTTTACTGGTTGGGAAAAGACCCTCAGGCTTGAGGACGTTGCTGCAGCTCTTCCTTTGACCCATCAAGAGGTAACAGACAACTGGGTGACTAGAAGCGGAGTTAAGGGTTTCTTGGCTAAGTTTCTAATTGGTAAAGCTAACAATTTCTGGAATGACCTGGACTTTAGGGCATATGAAGACATCTTGGCTCTCCTAATCTATGGGTTAGTCCTGTTTCCTAATCCTGACAACTTCATCAATGTCACTGCCATAAGGATCTTTATGTCTCAGAATCCTGTGCCCACTCTCTTGGGTGACATCTTGCAACAACTTCATGCCCGTACTACCCGAAGACGAGGAACCCTATGGTGTTGTATCCCTTTGTTGGTGAGGTGGTTTATTTCGCACCTCCCTAAGTTCGTACTGAAGAATCAAAAAGGAAGAGGTTGGGCTCATAGGTTAATGTCTCTCACCGATAAAGACATCATTTGGACTTGCAGAGGTTTGGATGAGATAGCTATTATTGATCGATGCGGGGAGTATCCTAATGTTCCTCTGATTGGTACTCAAGGAGGGATCTCTTACAATCCATGTCTAGCGCTCCGTCAGTTTGGAAGAGCAAGAAGAGCAGGTCCCCATGAGATGTTGGTGCCTCACATCAGTTTCGAGTTTCAGGTGGATAGTGACGAGCTACGTCGTAGGTTCATCAAGGCTTGGGACAAAGTTCATAAAGCTGACCCACAAGAGCTAGGGCCAAAGACTTCTTTACCTATGGAAGCCTACTACAAATGGGTTCGCATCCGCGCTCAGAAGTTAGGTATGCCGTATGAAGCTGTCAGACCCGTCATTCTTGAGTGTCCTGACAAAGATGGTGTTCCTCCAACTGTCCTTCCTCCTCAGATACCTACTGATTATGAGACATTGAAGAGATCTTGGTCGCAACTGCGAGAAGAACGGGATTCTTACCGGGAAAAGTTCAACGAGCAGGAATCAAAGATCCAGAAGCTGACCAAGCAGTTGGAGAATGAAAGAACTCTGAATGCATACATCCGTACTGAGAAGAGGAGACCATGGGATCAATAAGGAACCCTGAATGTGCCTTTACAGTTTTATTTCCTTTCCAGTATTTCCTTTCATGTAACGCCTAAGGGCAACTTGTTGAATAATTTCAGTTGCAAAGTTGAATCTAATGAAATGTGTTCCTTTTTGTTTAACAAAGTTGATTCCCGATTGTCTTTGAAAACATAAATCATACGCATTTCATACATCATGTGCATAACAGGTTTTTCCTCTTTTCAGGTTGCTTACAGTTCTTCGCTGTTTATTTCAGCATCATGAATCCCGAATCTGCATCAACTGAGACATCAATCAAGGCTCTTCAGGCGCAGAATGCGCAGTTTCAAGAACTAATCAAGGGTCTGGCTAAAGGCCAAGAAGAATTAAAGACTATGCTCCTGAAGAAGGAGAAGAAGAAGAAGAGAAGAATTGTCCTGTTCAACTCGGGCCGAAGGTTTGGCAATACTCTGCAGCATGAAGAGGCTGGTTCTTCTGTTGGCAAGAGTCCTTCTCAGGCAGAAGTAAAGGTTCCTAGTCCGGTAGTCTCCGACAACGAGACAGATTTTGATGAAGAGCAGTACCCTCCTGCAGATGACAGATATAAACAATTGGAGGACAGGTTGAAGGCTATGGAGGTTCAACAAGTACCTGGGCTGGATTTCGGAGATCTGGGTTTGTCGACTGGTGTGATTATCCCGCATAAGTTCAAAGCACCATCCTTCTCTAAGTATGACGGGGCGTCTTGTCCCAAGCTGCACTTAAGGTCCTATGTTCGGAAAATTCAGCCGTACTCTGCGGATAAGAATCTATGGATCCACTTCTTCCAGGAGAGTCTTTCAGGGACTCATCTCGAATGGTTCTATCAGCTGGATGGGACCAAGGTTCGTAACTGGGAGGAGTTGGCTACTGCTTTCTACAAGCAGTATCAATATAATGCCGACCTTGCCCCCACACGTACCCAACTCCAGGGTATGTCGTTAGGTGCAAGCGAAGGTTTTAAGGAGTACGCTCAGAAGTGGAGAGACCTGGCCGGCAGAGTGCAGCCACCATTGACTGATCGGGAGCTGGTAGACATGTTCTTGGGGACCCTATCTGGGCCATTTTTCAACCATCTCATTGGAAATTCTTCTGCTGGGTTCACTGATCTGATCTTGACTGGAGAGAGGATTGAAGCTGGGTTAAAGTCTGGAAAAATTCCGAAGGGTGCATCATCCAGTTCTGAAAAGAAACCATTCAAGAAAGAGTCTAGCGCCGTATATGGTTCCAGGAAATCAGAGAGACATGAGCACCGCCAATCTGTCAGTGCGGTAATGATTGCCAAGCCTGCTGCCGCTCCCCGGCCAAACAATACTCAGAAGGTGGAAAGACCCCGGAGAGAATTCACCCGTTTAAACATGACTTTGTCGCAGATCCTGCCACAGTTGCTCTCCACCAATTTAGTGACTGTCAGGGAGGCGCCGAAGTTTCCAAATACTGCATCCCCCAAGTACAACCCGAATGCTCGTTGTGCTTACCATTCAGATAGCCCGGGGCACTCGACCGACGACTGTTGGGCACTAAAGAACAAGCTACAGGACCTCATTGATGCTAAGGAGGTACAGTTTGAGGCATCTGACAAGCCTAACGTAGTGACAGCTCCCCTGCCTGCTCATGGAGTTAATGCTATCGGGGATGAAGAGGAAGTTGATGAAGCTGAGTTTGATAGCTGGATCTACCCGGCAACTGACGGTGGACTTAACAATTGGAGCGCAAAGGACAATCTCCCTGTTTCTTTTGTTACTAAGTAATGAATTCCTATGTTTTGTTATTTTGTAATAAACAATGATAAACTCTATGGCCCGGTGTCTTACCCGAGGCACCGTGGTTCTATTTGTGAGGGCATACAAATTGTCATTTCATATATCGTGAATGAAAATCTTGGACGTATTTTTCGCATTACAAATATTGTGCTCCTTTTCTGTCTTTCATTTCCTTTACATAATTTTTAAAACAGCTGTATTTACACACACACTCACTCATACAGGTTTCAATCCACTCTGGATCTCACTGATAACAACTCTGCTACTGCCGATTATGACTTCGAAAATCCGATCAACTTAGCCGAAGACGAAGGTGAAGATGATTGCGAAGTGCCTGGCGAGCTTGCAAGACTGTTGCTTCAGGAAGAGAGGGCAATTCAACCCCATGAAAAGCCAGTGGAAACAATAAACTTGGGCACTGAAGCAGACAGGAAAGAGGTAAAGATTGGTGCCAACCTAGAGCTCAGCGTGAAGCAACGGTTAACCAAGATGTTACATGACTATATGGAGATCTTTTCCTGGTCCTACGAAGACATGCCAGGGTTGGATACCGACATTGTGGTCCATCACTTGCCTACTAAGGAAGACTGCCCTCCAGTTAAGCAAAAGGTCCGTCGGATGCGTCCAGAGATGTCTGAGAAGATTAAAGCCGAGGTCATGAAACAATTTGATGCTGGGTTCCTTGCAGTGACTTCTTACCCTCAGTGGGTTGCTAATGTGGTGCCGGTACCTAAGAAAGACGGAAAGGTCAGAATGTGTGTTGACTACAGGGATCTGAACAGGGCCAGCCCCAAGGATGACTTCCCCTTACCTCACATTGATGTCCTTGTTGATAATACGGCTCAGCACAAAGTGTTCTCTTTCATGGATGGCTTTTCAGGTTACAATCAGATCAAGATGGCACCTGAAGACATGGAAAAGACTACATTTGTTACTCAGCGGGGCACCTTCTGTTACAAGGTCATGCCATTCAGGTTAAAGAACGCTGGGGCAACCTACCAACGTGCCATGGTTGCTTTATTTCATGACATGATCCATCATGAGATAGAAGTGTATGTGGACGACATGATCGCTAGGTCCCAGACTGAGGAAGAGCACCTAGATCATCTGCAGAAGTTGTTTGACCGGTTGAAACTGTACAAGCTAAGATTGAACCCGAACAAGTGCACTTTCGGGGTAAGATCTGGGAAGTTGCTAGGCTTCGTGGTCAGTGATAAAGGAATTCAAGTGGACCCTGCTAAGGTCAAAGCCATTCAAGAGATGCCAGTTCCTAAGACAGAGAAGGAAGTCAGAGGCTTTTTAGGACGTCTGAATTACATTGCTCGCTTCATCTCACATCTGACTGCTACCTGTGAGCCAATCTTCAAGCTGCTGAAGAAAGATCAGGTAGTACGTTGGAACGATGAATGTCAGGCTGCTTTTGACAAAATCAAAGAGTATCTCCAAGAACCACCTATCCTTATGCCACCGGTTGAAGGGAGACCTCTGATACTATACCTGACAGTGCTAGACAATTCAATGGGGTGTGTGCTGGGGCAGCATGACGAGTCTGGCCGAAAAGAGCATGCTATTTATTACCTTAGCAAAAAGTTTACCGACTGTGAGACCCGATACTCACTGCTTGAGAAAACTTGCTGCGCTTTGGTATGGGCTGCTCGCCGGCTGAGACAGTATATGCTGACTCACACTACCTTGTTGATCTCAAAAATGGATCCTATAAAGTACATATTCGAGAAGCCTGCTCTGTCTGGGAGAATTGCAAGGTGGCAAATGATCTTGACGGAATACGACATTCAGTACACAACCCAGAAAGCCATCAAGGGAAGTGTATTGGCAGACCACCTGGCACATCAAGCTGTAGATGACTATCAATCAATGAACTTCGAATTTCCGGATGAAAGCATTATGATTGTAACTGATTGCGAAGTACCTGGACCGGATGAAGGACCTGAACCAGGATCCCGATGGTCTATGCACTTTGACGGAGCCTCCAATGCTTTGGGAAACGGTATCGGCGCCATAATCATATCCCCTCAAGGTACTCATACTCCACTCACTGCCCGGCTATGTTTCAACTATACCAACAACATGGCGGAGTATGAGGCGTGTATCATGGGTCTTCAAGCTGCGATCGACCTAAGGATCAAATTTCTAAGTGTCTTCGGAGATTCCACTCTTGTGATCAATCAGATCAAAGGAGAGTGGGATACGAAACATCCAAACCTGATTCCTTACAGAGAATGTGTGTTGACCCTGATTCCCCACTTCACAGAGATAACCTTTGAGCACTTTCCAAGAGAAGAGAATCAGTTAGCGGACGCGTTAGCTACAATGTCTTCAATGTTCAAGGTCAAATGGGATAATGAGGCTCCCCGGATCATCATCTGGAAACTGGACGAACCGGCATACTGTTGTGATCTCGAAACTGAATTGGTGACTGAGAAGCCTTGGTACCATGAGGTGAAGAGATATCTGGAAACTCAGGAATACCCTGAAGGTGCATCTGTCAATGATAAGAAATTCCTGAGGAGGTTTGCAGCCAAGTTCTTCCTTAGCAACGACATCTTGTACAAGTGAAACCATGATTCAACCTTACTACGTTGTGTGGATAAGACTGAAGCAGAACGAATCATGGGAGAGCTACATGAAGGGACCTTTGGTACACATTCCAGTGGACACACTATGGCTAAGAAAATCCTACGGGCAGGATATTACTGGTCTACAATGGAAGCTGACTGTTACCAACATTCCAGGACATGCCACAAGTGCCAGATCTATGCAGACAAGGTGCACGTTCCTCCGGTTCCCCTGAATGTTCTGACTGCGCCTTGGCCATTTGCAATGTGGGGCATAGACATGATCGGTGAGATAAAACCTACGGCATCTAATGGACATCGCTTCATCCTAGTGGCGATTGATTATTTTACGAAGTGGGTTGAGGCAGCGTCCTATGCTACGGTAACCAAGACTGTTGTGGCACGGTTCATTCGTCACAACCTAATCTGTCGGTACGGCGTCCCTGAGCGGATTATTACAGACAACGGTACCAATCTGAACAACAAGATGATCGCTGAGCTCTGCGAACAGTTCAAGATACAGCACCACAATTCTTCTCCTTACAGACCGAAGATGAATGGGGCTGTAGAAGCAGCAAATAAAAACATCAAGAAGATCGTGCAGAAGATGACAGTGACTTATAAAGATTGGCACGAGATGTTACCGTTCGCTCTGCATGGGTACCGTACCTCAGCTAGGACGTCAACTGGGGCAACTCCTTTCTCTCTGGTTTATGGCATGGAGGCAGTCTTTCCGATTGAAGTACAAATTCCCTCTCTCCGGATAATGAAGGATGCAAATCTGAACGAAGATGATTGGATCCAGACACGACTTGACCAACTCAATCTCATTGACGAAAAGAGACTTGTTGCTATCTGTCATGGTCAGACGTATCAGAAACGAATGATCAGGGCATTTAACAAAAAGGTCAGACCACAGGAATATCGAGTTGGGGATCTGGTAATCAAGAGAATCATCCTTCCTCAGAGTGATCCAAGGGGCAAATGGACCCCTACGTACGAAGGGCCATTTGTGGTTAAGCATGTGTTCTCAGGAGGAGCAATGATATTAACTAACATGGATGGTGACGACCTTCCTCACCCCGCCAATGCAGACATAGTAAAAAAATACTACGCATGAAAAAAGACCCGCTAGGCTGACATGCCTAGGCAAAAATTAGGGCTTCCCGTCGAACCAAAAGGGTTCGGGCAAAATGAAGGGATGAAAATGAAAAAATCTGTACACCCGGCAAGTCGAAAACCTGAAAAGGCGGCTTGGGCAAAAATGGGTATCCCGGTGGACTGAAAACCCGAAAGGGCGGTCCAGGCAAAAATTAGGGATAAAAGCGTAATACTATGTCTCATTGATCACTTTGCATCCAGAATCCGGTATCTACATCAAGTTCAGACGGCATCGATCAGTCAGCTTCACCTTCAACCAAGGTCATCAAGTGATGAGACGCTCAGAGTTATAAAGGCAATAGCAGAGTTGAAACCCAGTGGGATCATTCATATTTCACACAGCTGTTTTATTTTCTTTTATACAAAACTTGTATAAACTCTCTTGTTCGGCGACGTTCCTCTTACTAGGACGTCAGCCTCTTGTACACAAAACGCCTATTTACAGGCTATTCAAAATCAATACAAATATATTTTCAGTTAAACGTGCCAAGTGTTTTTCTTTTTTTGTTTTGTTTTGCGAAGAACGTCCAAGGTTCAATTTGTGATATATGCATTGACAATAGTTTGCTAACTCATAAATATTTGCGTACGAAACAAAAGAATTAATTGCAGGTGACACTAGAAACAGGGGCAATAAAAGAGTTGTCTAAACAGTCCAATTGTTCTATCCTCCAAGGTACCAAGGTAGGTTCAGCTAAAGAACATGACCAAGTATCTTAATTCCCCAGAGAGTAGTTCAGTAAAACAATACACTCTTCTCCAAGCAAATATCAAGGAAATTGAGTATCCTCCCGTAGATCTCAACACTTCCCCAGCAGCAATACAAGCATCCCCGGCAGTCTTGGCCTAAAGATTGTTCCCCGGCGGCATATCAACATTCAAAGGAATCACTTCCCCGCAGTTCAAAACCTCCCCAGGAGAATCCAATCCAGTTTCCCCAGGAAAATTGGAATTCATATCCCCAAGCAGTAAGCTTATCCCCAGTAGATTCTGGAAGCTTATCCCCTCGCAGAGCACGAACGCGTCGTCCGGCTTTATTTAAAGAGTTATTTCCTTAACAGGATATAACTGGGTTATCCTCAGCCAAAAGCCACGGAAAGATCGTCGTCAACGCAGTTCGTTCTTATCCCCAGCGAAGTCTGTCAACACTTCCAACGCAACAAAGATATCCCCAGCAAGTTATTATCAACATTCAGCAAGGCATCTCTCTCCCCACAGAGTTTTGCTTCCCAGCATAGTCGTTAGAGTATCTTTTCTCCCCGCAGAATCTTCCATTTGCCAAGTTTATTCCGCAACGGAGTCATCTTCTCCTACCAATATTCTTGCAGTTATCATCCCCAGCGGAAGCAAAATCTATTCTTCAACATCAGCCCAGGATACGACTTCCCGACACCCGTCAAGGATTCACTTTCCCAGACGAAAACATACATAAAACATCACATACATCATTATAGCATGCATAGACACATCATGTCATACGAATCTCATTTATGTTGAGAACATCATTGCTTGATCCATATCATGCATTGCATATGACTGACTTTTACCTTTCAGGAAAAATCCAGTTAAATTCTCAACCATATTTCAAGACCTAGACCGGTTCAGTTAAATCGACCCCAAGATTTTCCTGATGCTTATCCAGTCAAAGGCCTTCTCTGGTTCAGTCAGATCGACCCTAAGATCTCCCTGATGCTTATCCAGTTGAAGATAGTTCAAGACCTAGACCGGTTCAGTTAAATCGACCCCAAGATTTCCCTGATGCTTATCCAGTCAAAGGCCTTCTCTGGTTCAGTCAGATCGACCCTAAGATCTCCCTGATGCTTATCCAGTTGAAGACATCCAAGACCTAGACCGGTTCAGTTAAATCGACCCCAAGATTTTCCTGATGCTTATCCAGTCAAAGGCCTTCTCTGGTTCAGTCAGATCGACCCTAAGATCTCCCTGATGCTTATCCAGTTGAAGATAGTTCAAGACCTAGACCGGTTCAGTTAAATCGACCCCAAGATTTTCCTGATGCTTACCCAGTCAAAGGCCTTCTCTGGTTCAGTCAGATCGACCCTAAGATCTCCCTGATGCTTATCCAGTTGAAGATATCCCAAGACCTTGTCCGGTTCAGTTAAATCGACCCTAAGATTTTCCTGATGCTTATCCAGTCAAAGGCTTTCTCTGGTTCAGTCAGATCGACCCTAAGATCTCCCTGATGCTTATCTAGTGGAAGATATTTCAAGACCTTGTCCGGTTCAGTTAAATCGACCCTAAGATTTTCCTGATGCTTATCCAGTCAAAGGCCTTCTCTGGTTCAGTCAGATCGACCCCAAGATCTCCCTGATTCTTATCCCAGTAGAAGACACCCAAGATTTTCTCAACGAGCGTTGTTGAAGTTAAAGTCACCCAAGGTTCTCTTACCGTTCGTGCTAAGGCAGTAACCATCCCTGGTTCATTCATCTCCGTTTGAAGCTCCAGACTCAGCTCCTGTAACCAGACAGGACACATCTATACCAAGCATCTAAAAATCAGCTCCTGCAACGTGTCAGGTACTCATTTGTTTTTTGCAGGTATGCAGGTTCTCGCTAAGGAATCTCATACGCGATCAACATCCAGATGGCATCTATAAGCCCATCATCCTATCCAGCAATCTCCAAATGGCATCTATAAGCCCATTTCCATCACACTGCTACTATGTGAGCGCAAATTTCTGGGCACTTTAGTGTTCAATCATCTTCTACCCTCGGATTACGAAAGGCACGTCAGCCAATCTGCATCCTCAGGTCTAAGAAGATTGAACAGGGGCAACTGTTGCACCCCAAAATTTGCCCTCCCATATTCTCCAAGAAATTGCCAAGCCAAGTCACGAAACTCCCCAAGGGTTGCACAGTCCAACTGTCTCCTATACAGTCAAAACTAGGGTTTGTGTTCTGATCAAGAAATTGAAGGTTTCAAAGGCCCAATCAAGTCTCATATGCCTACAAAGATGGTCAAGTATCCTCATAACAAATTTCAAGGCATTCAGCTCAAAATTGCACAGTCAAAACCCTAAATTGCACTACAGTCAACTGTAGGGGCAAAATGGTCATTTGACAGTCAAAAGTTCAAATTTTTGGTCAACATACCATTTTGAAGCCACAAACATCACTTGATCAATGCTTGATCATGATTCTCAAAATTTGGCTCAGAAAATCATCAAGATGCAAAAGTTTCCTTATTTGGACAGCTGAAAAAGTCAACTGAAATTGACCAGGGCATAACTTTCACATGGATTATCAGAAAAATTCCATCCAAAGCTCATTTTGAAGAGAAAGACATTTCCTACAACTCATCTTCATACTTCAAGTCTAAGAAATGCTCTCACAAAAAGTTATCAATTTCAAAATTATAGGTCATTTTCAAAAGTCAACAAAAAGGGACTTTAAGTAAAAGGCCATAACTTGAGATTGGTAAATCAAAATGACATGGGACCAAAGGCATTGGTTAGAGGACTCAAGGACCTTTCCAAAATGTCCAAGAACATGAGAAAATCTTAAAAATTGAGCAAGTTATGCCTTGTGGAAGTTGGGAAATTTTTGGATATTTTGAAAAGTCAATATTACTTCAAATGACCTAAAATTGCTAATGGGCCCATTTTTCTTCCATGATTCATCATTCCAAGCATATGCACGACCACTTGGACCAAAGGGAAGTATTTTCTCATTTTTTATTTATTTATTTGAATTATTATTTATATTAATTCATTTAAATTATTTAAATACATGGAAAATATATAACTTGACCTAAAAAATCTTTTCATGCATGTTTTGCCATCAAGATTTCGTGCATAGGCTAATTAGGAAAGAATTGGACTGATTTGAGCATAATTGATACAAAAACCATGTGAAAAAGATATGAAAATAATGGTGGAAAAAATCAAATCCTCAATCCATGATTACAAGAGATTTGGTTGAATTTTGTTAACCTAATAGCCTCACTACATAAGCACGAATCAAAACCTAATCATAAGAGACTGAAAGCTGCGCTAAAGAACCCATTGAAAACTTGGAATTTTTGTCAAAAAAAGCAAAACTGAAAAGCAGGTTCTAGGTCGATTCAAAGTGCAAAACTTGTTCCAATAGCTTGCCAAGGTTGCCCTGAACACATTCCAATCATTAACATCCATTCAAGCCCCGAGAATTGGTAACGAGGACCTTTCCTGTACAGAGAAAAAGTCACAATCGTGTTTTTAATTTTAGGCATTCTCATGGCATTCTAATCATGGATTTGTATTCCTTATGATGTTCTGATACTGACCAATGCGTTTAATTGTATTTTTATGCTATACACACGATTTTACCATGTTTATTTTCTAGGGTTTTCAGAGCTTGAATTTAGGGCTTTTGCAAAGAGGAAAAATTAAGCCTCAAAACCATGACCATTAGACTCAGCACATGGAGACGAAGAAGAATCTACCCTCGCGCTCAATTTATGAGCGTGGAGGAGTTAATCGCTATTTTCTATAAAATGGCCTAAAACCACGCTATGAAAACCGTTGCCTTCGTGCTTTGTTTTACAGGGATGGTGAGGACGATGATGTGGTGGCAACAAGTGATTCGTTGATTTGAATTTTGCGCGTTTCTCTCCACTAACGCGTTGGTTCTTTTTATATTATTTGTTTGTTTGTATATTAATTGAATATGCGCTTAGCTCAGTTGGCAACAAGGATTGGTGATGAAGGTACATGACCTGGGTTCGAGCCCCAGGTCTTACATATTTCAATCTTATTTTTCCCTAACAAATCCTATGCAGCCCTTACGCTGAAGGTCCTCATGCACGCTCACAGATCATTGTCCACGCGTCCTGGGAGATTAAATCAAAGGCAGGAATTCAAGGAACACCATAAACGCCAGTCAACGCATCACACATGATCCTGGGAAAGTCAATGGACCTGAAGCATTGGGCCTGAATTCCTAAGTCCATACCTCACAATTGGGGCCTGAACCCCCCCTGGTTTGCCTTCTCCATATTTTTTTTATATTTTATCTTTATTATTTTATTTACTTTATTATTTTAATTTAGTTAATTATTATTTTTACAAAACATGAAAAACATCATAAAAATCAGAAAAAGATAAAAAATATAATGATTATTTATTTTAATATTTTCATGTAAATAAATTAACTTAGATTAGAGTTTTTTAATTTTAATTCTTTTAATAATAAAAATACAAAAATATAGAATTAGGTTTAATTAATTTTTATCCCTTTTAATGTTTTCCTTTTTTACCATGTTATTTATTTATTTATTTTCATAATTAATTGTGCATAAAAATTAGGTTTAATTTAGGTTTCAATTTAATATTTTCATAATAAATTTAAAAGTTATTAGAATTAGGGTTTGCCTTTTAGTTTAATTTTAATTAACTCTTTCTTTTTATCAAATTCCTAAAAACACTAAAAAATACCAAAAAACATTCTTTTTTTAATTTTTAATTTTAATTCCTCATTAACTTTAAATATTTTGCAAAAGGGTCCAACGCCCATATTCTTAATTGTTTAATTTCGCATACTTATTTCTTTTTCCGCTTAAATAATTATGTACCTCTCCCAAAGCGCTGTAACATTTACTTCTCGCACTTTTCAATTTCTTTACTTTATTTGCTTTATTTATTTTCTGTCAAATCGGGTCCGGTTTAATTTTGGCGATGTGGACCCGCGCCATTTGTAATAGCTTTAGATTTACATTTCCCGCAAACTTTTAACTGTTAAATAAGCATGCAAGAATGAATGGACATAAATAAAATCAAGCGTAGAACACCAATGAACATGACAAGACAAATATCAATGAAAATAACACACAATTCGCACACACCACCCCTAGGGTACGCCTCACTGTTGCCTTGCCTCGAAAGGTGATCGTCGAGTAGAGCATGTCTTAGTAAGTCCTCATGATCCGGGAACCTGGCATGAGGGTAGCTTCTAAGGTGTCTTCCCATTGCTCTGGTGATCACCATGTCCCGAACCTCGAATTGACCCGAACACCTCCAACGGTGGTGCTACCTACCTCTCAATGGTGGGATGGCACTACTTTAAAGGACATTTACACAGACGAATTCCTTAGGGTAGGTAGACGACTCTAGATACTTGCTCTAATTTCAAAACAATTCAAAAAATACTTTTCACACCGACACCTTTTCAAAAAGCTTTCGAAAGCAATTTTTCAAACACTCTTGAGGACCGATACAAGAGTCGAACTGGAATTTTCAAAGAAACTTTTTTAAAACCCACAATTGAAAAGCAAATAAACCATTTTTGAAAACACAATGAGCAAGTATCTAAGAGCCCATGGATAACCATGGATAGAAAGGGTGCTAACACCTTCCCTTTCTATAATCTACCTCCCGAACCGAGAGCAATCTCTTTAAGGAATTTTTCTGTGCTTTTGTCCTTTCCATTTGGAGAAAATAAAAGACGGTGGCGACTCTTGCTTCTGCGACATTTCGCGAACCAGCGTTAAACAGTCAGTTCCAGATCCACCGATCACAGAACTGGCGACTCTGCTGGGGAACCTTTATAAAGTGAGGTGTACCTTAGGGATAGTTCATAACTGTGTTTTCAATTGTCTGAATTGCTTGCTTTACTATTGTGGGTTGCATCGGAGATACATAGATCCTAACCCGGATCTGGGGATACCCTGTTTAGGTAGCATAAGCTGTGAGGGACCTGTCCGGCGTAGACCGACACGGGTGAAACAGTGGCTACGTTGGTGTGGCACCTTAGTCTGTACCGATATCCCTTGTGTCGCAACGAGGAGAATATGGGTCTTCTAAGGAGTCATTAAGCACCAACAACCTTAGAACCTTAATTGACACAACTTGGCCTTTAGAATTGTAGCAGTATGCTACGCCCATTGAGGCTAAACTCTCGTGATGGTTCTGGCCGCAAGAAAAGATTGCGATGCTGGAGTTATGACCGATTGAGGGTAGTCAATGATATTGGGATCCTCTAAGAACCCGGTTACTTTTGATTAGGACAGGTGTGAACCAACAAACTGAAAGAGGGTAGTACCTAGACCTCATGCTGGCCTAAACTTTAGGGGCTTGCCTTGTGTGACTTGTGTGCCTTACCATGTTTGCCTTTGTATCTGTATGTGGTGTGCTTTATCATAACATCATAACATCATGAGCATTGCATGCATCCTGCATAAGGACTGACCATTTCAAAGACAAGAGGGTTTCATCTTTGCTCTGTTTTGTAGGACATTATGATGCCTGTGCGAAGGAATACTATCCGGTTCAACTTTGTTCGTTCACCTGAATTGCTTGATGAGTTGGTTAGCAGAATTCCAAATACCACTTCCTTCATTCAGAGGCATGGCTCCCTTCTCAGTTTAGTCACTGCAAAGCGGTATCAACAGTTGATGAGTGTTCTGACCCAGTTCTATGACCCTCTGTACCAGTGCTTCACCTTTCAAGACTTCCAGCTGGTCCCTACCCTGGAAGAGTTCTCTGATTTACTTGGTATCCCTATCTTGGATCAGACTCCCTTTACTGGTTGGGAAAAGACCCTCAGGCTTGAGGACGTTGCTGCAACTCTTCCTTTGACCCATCAAGAGGTAACAGACAACTGGGTGACTAGAAGCGGAGTTAAGGGTTTCTTGGCTAAGTTTCTAATTGGTAAAGCTAACAATTTCTGGAATGACCTGGACTTTAGGGCATATGAAGACATCTTGGCTCTCCTAATCTATGGGTTAGTCCTGTTTCCTAATCCTGACAACTTCATCAATGTCACTGCCATAAGGATCTTTATGTCTCAGAATCCTGTGCCCACTCTCTTGGGTGACATCTTGCAACAACTTCATGCCCGTACTACCCGAAGACGAGGAACCCTATGGTGTTGTATCCCTTTGTTGGTGAGGTGGTTTATTTCGCACCTCCCTAAGTTCGTACTGAAGAATCAAAAAGGAAGAGGTTGGGCTCATAGGTTAATGTCTCTCACCGATAAAGACATCATTTGGACTTGCAGAGGTTTGGATGAGATAGCTATTATTGATCGATGCGGGGAGTATCCTAATGTTCCTCTGATTGGTACTCAAGGAGGGATCTCTTACAATCCATGTCTAGCGCTCCGTCAGTTTGGAAGAGCAAGAAGAGCAGGTCCCCATGAGATGTTGGTGCCTCACATCAGTTTCGAGTTTCAGGTGGATAGTGACGAGCTACGTCGTAGGTTCATCAAGGCTTGGGACAAAGTTCATAAAGCTGACCCACAAGAGCTAGGGCCAAAGACTTCTTTACCTATGGAAGCCTACTACAAATGGGTTCGCATCCGTGCTCAGAAGTTAGGTATGCCGTATGAAGCTGTCAGACCCGTCATTCTTGAGTGTCCTGACAAAGATGGTGTTCCTCCAACTGTCCTTCCTCCTCAGATACCTACTGATTATGAGACATTGAAGAGATCTTGGTCGCAACTGCGAGAAGAACGGGATTCTTACCGGGAAAAGTTCAACGAGCAGGAATCAAAGATCCAGAAGCTGACCAAGCAGTTGGAGAATGAGAGAACTCTGAATGCATACATCCGTACTGAGAAGAGGAGACCATGGGATCAATAAGGAACCCTGAATGTGCCTTTACAGTTTTATTTCCTTTCCAGTATTTCCTTTCATGTAACGCCTAAGGGCAACTTGTTGAATAATTTCAGTTGCAAAGTTGAATCTAATGAAATGTGTTCCTTTTTGTTTAACAAAGTTGATTCCCGATTGTCTTTGAAAACATAAATCATACGCATTTCATACATCATGTGCATAACAGGTTTTTCCTCTTTTCAGGTTGCTTACAGTTCTTCGCTGTTTATTTCAGCATCATGAATCCCGAATCTGCATCAACTGAGACATCAATCAAGGCTCTTCAGGCGCAGAATGCGCAGTTTCAAGAACTAATCAAGGGTCTGGCTAAAGGCCAAGAAGAATTAAAGACTATGCTCCTGAAGAAGGAGAAGAAGAAGAAGAGAAGAACTGTCCTGTTCAACTCGGGCCGAAGGTTTGGCAATACTCTGCAGCATGAAGAGGCTGGTTCTTCTGTTGGCAAGAGTCCTTCTCAGGCAGAAGTAAAGGTTCCTAGTCCGGTAGTCTCCGACAACGAGACAGATTTTGATGAAGAGCAGTACCCTCCTGCAGATGACAGATATAAACAACTGGAGGACAGGTTGAAGGCTATGGAGGTTCAACAAGTACCTGGGATGGATTTCGGAGATCTGGGTTTGTCGACTGGTGTGATTATCCCGCATAAGTTCAAAGCACCATCCTTCTCTAAGTATGACGGGGCGTCTTGTCCCAAGCTGCACTTAAGGTCCTATGTTCGGAAAATTCAGCCGTACTCTGCGGATAAGAATCTATGGATCCACTTCTTCCAGGAGAGTCTTTCAGGGACTCATCTCGAATGGTTCTATCAGCTGGATGGGACCAAGGTTCGTAACTGGGAGGAGTTGGCTACTGCTTTCTACAAGCAGTATCAATATAATGCCGACCTTGCCCCCACACGTACCCAACTCCAGGGTATGTCGTTAGGTGCAAGCGAAGGTTTTAAGGAGTACGCTCAGAAGTGGAGAGACCTGGCCGGCAGAGTGCAGCCACCATTGACTGATCGGGAGCTGGTAGACATGTTCTTGGGGACCCTATCTGGGCCATTTTTCAACCATCTCATTGGAAATTCTTCTGCTGGGTTCACTGATCTGATCTTGACTGGAGAGAGGATTGAAGCTGGGTTAAAGTCTGGAAAAATTCCGAAGGGTGCATCATCCAGTTCTGAAAAGAAACCATTCAAGAAAGAGTCTAGCGCCGTATATGGTTCCAGGAAATCAGAGAGACATGAGCACCGCCAATCTGTCAGTGCGGTAATGATTGCCAAGCCTGCTGCCGCTCCCCGGCCAAACAATACTCAGAAGGTGGAAAGACCCCGGAGAGAATTCACCCGTTTAAACATGACTTTGTCGCAGATCCTGCCACAGTTGCTCTCCACCAATTTAGTGACTGTCAGGGAGGCGCCGAAGTTTCCAAATACTGCATCCCCCAAGTACAACCCGAATGCTCGTTGTGCTTACCATTCAGATAGCCCGGGGCACTCGACCGACGACTGTTGGGCACTAAAGAACAAGCTACAGGACCTCATTGATGCTAAGGAGGTACAGTTTGAGGCATCTGACAAGCCTAACGTAGTGACAGCTCCCCTGCCTGCTCATGGAGTTAATGCTATCGGGGATGAAGAGGAAGTTGATGAAGCTGAGTTTGATAGCTGGATCTACCCGGCAACTGACGGTGGACTTAACAATTGGAGCGCAAAGGACAATCTCCCTGTTTCTTTTGTTACTAAGTAATGAATTCCTATGTTTTGTTATTTTGTAATAAACAATGATAAAGTCTATGGCCCGGTGTCTTACCCGAGGCACCGTGGTTCTATTTGTGAGGGCATACAAATTGTCATTTCATATATCGTGAATGAAAATCTTGGACGTATTTTTCGCATTACAAATATTGTGCTCCTTTTCTGTCTTTCATTTCCTTTACATAATTTTTAAAACAGCTGTATTTACACACACACTCACTCATACAGGTTTCAATCCACTCTGGATCTCACTGATAACAACTCTGCTACTGCCGATTATGACTTCGAAAATCCGATCAACTTAGCCGAAGACGAAGGTGAAGATGATTGCGAAGTGCCTGGCGAGCTTGCAAGACTGTTGCTTCAGGAAGAGAGGGCAATTCAACCCCATGAAAAGCCAGTGGAAACAATAAACTTGGGCACTGAAGCAGACAGGAAAGAGGTAAAGATTGGTGCCAACCTAGAGCTCAGCGTGAAGCAACGGTTAACCAAGATGTTACATGACTATATGGAGATCTTTTCCTGGTCCTACGAAGACATGCCAGGGTTGGATACCGACATTGTGGTCCATCACTTGCCTACTAAGGAAGACTGCCCTCCAGTTAAGCAAAAGGTCCGTCGGATGCGTCCAGAGATGTCTGAGAAGATTAAAGCCGAGGTCATGAAACAGTTTGATGCTGGGTTCCTTGCAGTGACTTCTTACCCTCAGTGGGTTGCTAATGTGGTGCCGGTACCTAAGAAAGACGGAAAGGTCAGAATGTGTGTTGACTACAGGGATCTGAACAGGGCCAGCCCCAAGGATGACTTCCCCTTACCTCACATTGATGTCCTTGTTGATAATACGGCTCAGCACAAAGTGTTCTCTTTCATGGATGGCTTTTCAGGTTACAATCAGATCAAGATGGCACCTGAAGACATGGAAAAGACTACATTTGTTACTCAGCGGGGCACCTTCTGTTACAAGGTCATGCCATTCAGGTTAAAGAACGCTGGGGCAACCTACCAACGTGCCATGGTTGCTTTATTTCATGACATGATCCATCATGAGATAGAAGTGTATGTGGACGACATGATCGCTAGGTCCCAGACTGAGGAAGAGCACCTAGATCATCTGCAGAAGTTGTTTGACCGGTTGAAACTGTACAAGCTAAGATTGAACCCGAACAAGTGCACTTTCGGGGTAAGATCTGGGAAGTTGCTAGGCTTCGTGGTCAGTGATAAAGGAATTCAAGTGGACCCTGCTAAGGTCAAAGCCATTCAAGAGATGCCAGTTCCTAAGACAGAGAAGGAAGTCAGAGGCTTTTTAGGACGTCTGAATTACATTGCTCGCTTCATCTCACATCTGACTGCTACCTGTGAGCCAATCTTCAAGCTGCTGAAGAAAGATCAGGTAGTACGTTGGAACGATGAATGTCAGGCTGCTTTTGACAAAATCAAAGAGTATCTCCAAGAACCACCTATCCTTATGCCACCGGTTGAAGGGAGACCTCTGATACTATACCTGACAGTGCTAGACAATTCAATGGGGTGTGTGCTGGGGCAGCATGACGAGTCTGGCCGAAAAGAGCATGCTATTTATTACCTTAGCAAAAAGTTTACCGACTGTGAGACCCGATACTCACTGCTTGAGAAAACTTGCTGCGCTTTGGTATGGGCTGCTCGCCGGCTGAGACAGTATATGCTGACTCACACTACCTTGTTGATCTCAAAAATGGATCCTATAAAGTACATATTCGAGAAGCCTGCTCTGTCTGGGAGAATTGCAAGGTGGCAAATGATCTTGACGGAATACGACATTCAGTACACAACCCAGAAAGCCATCAAGGGAAGTGTATTGGCAGACCACCTGGCACATCAAGCTGTAGATGACTATCAATCAATGAACTTCGAATTTCCGGATGAAAGCATTATGATTGTAACTGATTGCGAAGTACCTGGACCGGATGAAGGACCTGAACCAGGATCCCGATGGTCTATGCACTTTGACGGAGCCTCCAATGCTTTGGGAAACGGTATCGGCGCCATAATCATATCCCCTCAAGGTACTCATACTCCACTCACTGCCCGGCTATGTTTCAACTATACCAACAACATGGCGGAGTATGAGGCGTGTATCATGGGTCTTCAAGCTGCGATCGACCTAAGGATCAAATTTCTAAGTGTCTTCGGAGATTCCACTCTTGTGATCAATCAGATCAAAGGAGAGTGGGATACGAAACATCCAAACCTGATTCCTTACAGAGAATGTGTGTTGACCCTGATTCCCCACTTCACAGAGATAACCTTTGAGCACTTTCCAAGAGAAGAGAATCAGTTAGCGGACGCGTTAGCTACAATGTCTTCAATGTTCAAGGTCAAATGGGATAATGAGGCTCCCCGGATCATCATCTGGAAACTGGACGAACCGGCATACTGTTGTGATCTCGAAACTGAATTGGTGACTGAGAAGCCTTGGTACCATGAGGTGAAGAGATATCTGGAAACTCAGGAATACCCTGAAGGTGCATCTGTCAATGATAAGAAATTCCTGAGGAGGTTTGCAGCCAAGTTCTTCCTTAGCAACGACATCTTGTACAAGTGAAACCATGATTCAACCTTACTACGTTGTGTGGATAAGACTGAAGCAGAACGAATCATGGGAGAGCTACATGAAGGGACCTTTGGTACACATTCCAGTGGACACACTATGGCTAAGAAAATCCTACGGGCAGGATATTACTGGTCTACAATGGAAGCTGACTGTTACCAACATTCCAGGACATGCCACAAGTGCCAGATCTATGCAGACAAGGTGCACGTTCCTCCGGTTCCCCTGAATGTTCTGACTGCGCCTTGGCCATTTGCAATGTGGGGCATAGACATGATCGGTGAGATAAAACCTACGGCATCTAATGGACATCGCTTCATCCTAGTGGCGATTGATTATTTTACGAAGTGGGTTGAGGCAGCGTCCTATGCTACGGTAACCAAGACTGTTGTGGCACGGTTCATTCGTCACAACCTAATCTGTCGGTACGGCGTCCCTGAGCGGATTATTACAGACAACGGTACCAATCTGAACAACAAGATGATCGCTGAGCTCTGCGAACAGTTCAAGATACAGCACCACAATTCTTCTCCTTACAGACCGAAGATGAATGGGGCTGTAGAAGCAGCAAATAAAAACATCAAGAAGATCGTGCAGAAGATGACAGTGACTTATAAAGATTGGCACGAGATGTTACCGTTCGCTCTGCATGGGTACCGTACCTCAGCTAGGACGTCAACCGGGGCAACTCCTTTCTCTCTGGTTTATGGCATGGAGGCAGTCTTTCCGATTGAAGTACAAATTCCCTCTCTCCGGATAATGAAGGATGCAAATCTGAACGAAGATGATTGGATCCAGACACGACTTGACCAACTCAATCTCATTGACGAAAAGAGACTTGTTGCTATCTGTCATGGTCAGACGTATCAGAAACGAATGATCAGGGCATTTAACAAAAAGGTCAGACCACAGGAATATCGAGTTGGGGATCTGGTAATCAAGAGAATCATCCTTCCTCAGAGTGATCCAAGGGGCAAATGGACCCCTACGTACGAAGGGCCATTTGTGGTTAAGCATGTGTTCTCAGGAGGAGCAATGATATTAACTAACATGGATGGTGACGACCTTCCTCACCCCGCCAATGCAGACATAGTAAAAAAATACTACGCATGAAAAAAGACCCGCTAGGCTGACATGCCTAGGCAAAAATTAGGGCTTCCCGTCGAACCAAAAGGGTTCGGGCAAAATGAAGGGATGAAAATGAAAAAATCTGTACACCCGGCAAGTCGAAAACCTGAAAAGGCGGCTTGGGCAAAAATGGGTATCCCGGTGGACTGAAAACCCGAAAGGGCGGTCCAGGCAAAAATTAGGGATAAAAGCGTAATACTATGTCTCATTGATCACTTTGCATCCAGAATCCGGTATCTACATCAAGTTCAGACGGCATCGATCAGTCAGCTTCACCTTCAACCAAGGTCATCAAGTGATGAGACGCTCAGAGTTATAAAGGCAATAGCAGAGTTGAAACCCAGTGGGATCATTCATATTTCACACAGCTGTTTTATTTTCTTTTATACAAAACTTGTATAAACTCTCTTGTTCGGCGACGTTCCTCTTACTAGGACGTCAGCCTCTTGTACACAAAACGCCTATTTACAGGCTATTCAAAATCAATACAAATATATTTTCAGTTAAACGTGCCAAGTGTTTTTCTTTTTTTGTTTTGTTTTGCGAAGAACGTCCAAGGTTCAATTTGTGATATATGCATTGACAATAGTTTGCTAACTCATAAATATTTGCGTACGAAACAAAAGAATTAATTGCAGGTGACACTAGAAACAGGGGCAATAAAAGAGTTGTCTAAACAGTCCAATTGTTCTATCCTCCAAGGTACCAAGGTAGGTTCAGCTAAAGAACATGACCAAGTATCTTAATTCCCCAGAGAGTAGTTCAGTAAAACAATACACTCTTCTCCAAGCAAATATCAAGGAAATTGAGTATCCTCCCGTAGATCTCAACACTTCCCCAGCAGCAATACAAGCATCCCCGGCAGTCTTGGCCTAAAGATTGTTCCCCGGCGGCATATCAACATTCAAAGGAATCACTTCCCCGCAGTTCAAAACCTCCCCAGGAGAATCCAATCCAGTTTCCCCAGGAAAATTGGAATTCATATCCCCAAGCAGTAAGCTTATCCCCAGTAGATTCTGGAAGCTTATCCCCTCGCAGAGCACGAACGCGTCGTCCGGCTTTATTTAAAGAGTTATTTCCTTAACAGGATATAACTGGGTTATCCTCAGCCAAAAGCCACGGAAAGATCGTCGTCAACGCAGTTCGTTCTTATCCCCAGCGAAGTCTGTCAACACTTCCAACGCAACAAAGATATCCCCAGCAAGTTATTATCAACATTCAGCAAGGCATCTCTCTCCCCACAGAGTATTGCTTCCCAGCATAGTCGTTAGAGTATCTTTTCTCCCCGCAGAATCTTCCATTTGCCAAGTTTATTCCGCAACGGAGTCATCTTCTCCTACCAATATTCTTGCAGTTATCATCCCCAGCGGAAGCAAAATCTATTCTTCAACATCAGCCCAGGATACGACTTCCCGGCACCCGTCAAGGATTCACTTTCCCAGACGAAAACATACATAAAACATCACATACATCATTATAGCATGCATAGACACATCATGTCATACGAATCTCATTTATGTTGAGAACATCATTGCTTGATCCATATCATGCATTGCATATGACTGACTTTTACCTTTCAGGAAAAATCCAGTTAAATTCTCAACCATATTTCAAGACCTAGACCGGTTCAGTTAAATCGACCCCAAGATTTTCCTGATGCTTATCCAGTCAAAGGCCTTCTCTGGTTCAGTCAGATCGACCCTAAGATCTCCCTGATGCTTATCCAGTTGAAGATAGTTCAAGACCTAGACCGGTTCAGTTAAATCGACCCCAAGATTTCCCTGATGCTTATCCAGTCAAAGGCCTTCTCTGGTTCAGTCAGATCGACCCTAAGATCTCCCTGATGCTTATCCAGTTGAAGACATCCAAGACCTAGACCGGTTCAGTTAAATCGACCCCAAGATTTTCCTAATGCTTATCCAGTCAAAGGCCTTCTCTGGTTCAGTCAGATCGACCCTAAGATCTCCCTGATGCTTATCCAGTTGAAGATAGTTCAAGACCTAGACCGGTTCAGTTAAATCGACCCCAAGATTTTCCTGATGCTTACCCAGTCAAAGGCCTTCTCTGGTTCAGTCAGATCGACCCTAAGATCTCCCTGATGCTTATCCAGTTGAAGATATCCCAAGACCTTGTCCGGTTCAGTTAAATCGACCCTAAGATTTTCCTGATGCTTATCCAGTCAAAGGCTTTCTCTGGTTCAGTCAGATCGACCCTAAGATCTCCCTGATGCTTATCTAGTGGAAGATATTTCAAGACCTTGTCCGGTTCAGTTAAATCGACCCTAAGATTTTCCTGATGCTTATCCAGTCAAAGGCCTTCTCTGGTTCAGTCAGATCGACCCCAAGATCTCCCTGATTCTTATCCCAGTAGAAGACACCCAAGATTTTCTCAACGAGCGTTGTTGAAGTTAAAGTCACCCAAGGTTCTCTTACCGTTCGTGCTAAGGCAGTAACCATCCCTGGTTCATTCATCTCCGTTTGAAGCTCCAGACTCAGCTCCTGTAACCAGACAGGACACATCTATACCAAGCATCTAAAAATCAGCTCCTGCAACGTGTCAGGTACTCATTTGTTTTTTGCAGGTATGCAGGTTCTCGCTAAGGAATCTCATACGCGATCAACATCCAGATGGCATCTATAAGCCCATCATCCTATCCAGCAATCTCCAAATGGCATCTATAAGCCCATTTCCATCACACTGCTACTATGTGAGCGCAAATTTCTGGGCACTTTAGTGTTCAATCATCTTCTACCCTCGGATTACGAAAGGCACGTCAGCCAATCTGCATCCTCAGGTCTAAGAAGATTGAACAGGGGCAACTGTTGCACCCCAAAATTTGCCCTCCCATATTCTCCAAGAAATTGCCAAGCCAAGTCACGAAACTCCCCAAGGGTTGCACAGTCCAACTGTCTCCTATACAGTCAAAACTAGGGTTTGTGTTCTGATCAAGAAATTGAAGGTTTCAAAGGCCCAATCAAGTCTCATATGCCTACAAAGATGGTCAAGTATCCTCATAACAAATTTCAAGGCATTCAGCTCAAAATTGCACAGTCAAAACCCTAAATTGCACTACAGTCAACTGTAGGGGCAAAATGGTCATTTGACAGTCAAAAGTTCAAATTTTTGGTCAACATACCATTTTGAAGCCACAAACATCATTTGATCAATGCTTGATCATGATTCTCAAAATTTGGCTCAGAAAATCATCAAGATGCAAAAGTTTCCTTATTTGGACAGCTGAAAAAGTCAACTGAAATTGACCAGGGCATAACTTTCACATGGATTATCAGAAAAATTCCATCCAAAGCTCATTTTGAAGAGAAAGACATTTCCTACAACTCATCTTCATACTTCAAGTCTAAGAAATGCTCTCACAAAAAGTTATCAATTTCAAAATTATAGGTCATTTTCAAAAGTCAACAAAAAGGGACTTTAAGTCAAAGGCCATAACTTGAGATTGGTAAATCAAAATGACATGGGACCAAAGGCATTGGTTAGAGGACTCAAAGACCTTTCCAAAATGTCCAAGAACATGAGAAAATCTTAAAAATTGAGCAAGTTATGCCTTGTGGAAGTTGGGAAATTTTTGGATATTTTGAAAAGTCAATATTACTTCAAATGACCTAAAATTGCTAATGGGCCCATTTTTCTTCCATGATTCATCATTCCAAGCATATGCACGACCACTTGGACCAAAGGGAAGTATTTTCTCATTTTTTATTTATTTATTTGAATTATTATTTATATTAATTCATTTAAATTATTTAAATACATGGAAAATATATAACTTGACCTAAAAAATCTTTTCATGCATGTTTTGCCATCAAGATTTCGTGCATAGGCTAATTAGGAAAGAATTGGACTGATTTGAGCATAATTGATACAAAAACCATGTGAAAAAGATATGAAAATAATGGTGGAAAAAATCAAATCCTCAATCCATGATTACAAGAGATTTGGTTGAATTTTGTTAACCTAATAGCCTCACTACATAAGCACGAATCAAAACCTAATCATAAGAGACTGAAAGCTGCGCTAAAGAACCCATTGAAAACTTGGAATTTTTGTCAAAAAAAGCAAAACTGAAAAGCAGGTTCTAGGTCGATTCAAAGTGCAAAACTTGTTCCAATAGCTTGCCAAGGTTGCCCTGAACACATTCCAATCATTAACATCCATTCAAGCCCCAAGAATTGGTAACGAGGACCTTTCCTGTACAGAGAAAAAGTCACAATCGTGTTTTTAATTTTAGGCATTCTCATGGCATTCTAATCATGGATTTGTATTCCTTATGATGTTCTGATACTGACCAATGCGTTTAATTGTATTTTTATGCTATACACACGATTTTACCATGTTTATTTTCTAGGGTTTTCAGAGCTTGAATTTAGGGCTTTTGCAAAGAGGAAAAATTAAGCCTCAAAACCATGACCATTAGACTCAGCACATGGAGACGAAGAAGAATCTACCCTCGCGCTCAATTTATGAGCGTGGAGGAGTTAATCGCTATTTTCTATAAAATGGCCTAAAACCACGCTATGAAAACCGTTGCCTTCGTGCTTTGTTTTACAGGGATGGTGAGGACGATGATGTGGTGGCAACAAGTGATTCGTTGATTTGAATTTTGCGCGTTTCTCTCCACTAACGCGTTGGTTCTTTTTATATTATTTGTTTGTTTGTATATTAATTGAATATGCGCTTAGCTCAGTTGGCAACAAGGATTGGTGATGAAGGTACATGACCTGGGTTCGAGCCCCAGGTCTTACATATTTCAATCTTATTTTTCCCTAACAAATCCTATGCAGCCCTTACGCTGAAGGTCCTCATGCACGCTCACAGATCATTGTCCACGCGTCCTGGGAGATTAAATCAAAGGCAGGAATTCAAGGAACACCATAAACGCCAGTCAACGCATCACACATGATCCTGGGAAAGTCAATGGACCTGAAGCATTGGGCCTGAATTCCTAAGTCCATACCTCACAATTGGGGCCTGAACCCCCCCTGGTTTGCCTTCTCCATATTTTTTTTATATTTTATCTTTATTATTTTATTTACTTTATTATTTTAATTTAGTTAATTATTATTTTTACAAAACATGAAAAACATCATAAAAATCAGAAAAAGATAAAAAATATAATGATTATTTATTTTAATATTTTCATGTAAATAAATTAACTTAGATTAGAGTTTTTTAATTTTAATTCTTTTAATAATAAAAATACAAAAATATAGAATTAGGTTTAATTAATTTTTATCCCTTTTAATGTTTTCCTTTTTTACCATGTTATTTATTTATTTATTTTCATAATTAATTGTGCATAAAAATTAGGTTTAATTTAGGTTTCAATTTAATATTTTCATAATAAATTTAAAAGTTATTAGAATTAGGGTTTGCCTTTTAGTTTAATTTTAATTAACTCTTTCTTTTTATCAAATTCCTAAAAACACTAAAAAATACCAAAAAACATTCTTTTTTTAATTTTTAATTTTAATTCCTCATTAACTTTAAATATTTTGCAAAAGGGTCCAACGCCCATATTCTTAATTGTTTAATTTCGCATACTTATTTCTTTTTCCGCTTAAATAATTATGTACCTCTCCCAAAGCGCTGTAACATTTACTTCTCGCACTTTTCAATTTCTTTACTTTATTTGCTTTATTTATTTTCTGTCAAATCGGGTCCGGTTTAATTTTGGCGATGTGGACCCGCGCCATTTGTAATAGCTTTAGATTTACATTTCCCGCAAACTTTTAACTGTTAAATAAGCATGCAAGAATGAATGGACATAAATAAAATCAAGCGTAGAACACCAATGAACATGACAAGACAAATATCAATGAAAATAACACACAATTCGCACACACCACCCCTAGGGTACGCCTCACTGTTGCCTTGCCTCGAAAGGTGATCGTCGAGTAGAGCATGTCTTAGTAAGTCCTCATGATCCGGGAACCTGGCATGAGGGTAGCTTCTAAGGTGTCTTCCCATTGCTCTGGTGATCACCATGTCCCGAACCTCGAATTGACCCGAACACCTCCAACGGTGGTGCTACCTACCTCTCAATGGTGGGATGGCACTACTTTAAAGGACATTTACACAGACGAATTCCTTAGGGTAGGTAGACGACTCTAGATACTTGCTCTAATTTCAAAACAATTCAAAAAATACTTTTCACACCGACACCTTTTCAAAAAGCTTTCGAAAGCAATTTTTCAAACACTCTTGAGGACCGATACAAGAGTCGAACTGGAATTTTCAAAGAAACTTTTTTAAAACCCACAATTGAAAAGCAAATAAACCATTTTTGAAAACACAATGAGCAAGTATCTAAGAGCCCATGGATAACCATGGATAGAAAGGGTGCTAACACCTTCCCTTTCTATAATCTACCTCCCGAACCGAGAGCAATCTCTTTAAGGAATTTTTCTGTGCTTTTGTCCTTTCCATTTGGAGAAAATAAAAGACGGTGGCGACTCTTGCTTCCGCGACATTTCGCGAACCAGCGTTAAACAGTCAGTTCCAGATCCACCGATCACAGAACTGGCGACTCTGCTGGGGAACCTTTATAAAGTGAGGTGTACCTTAGGGATAGTTCATAACTGTGTTTTCAATTGTCTGAATTGCTTGCTTTACTATTGTGGGTTGCATCGGAGATACATAGATCCTAACCCGGATCTGGGGATACCCTGTTTAGGTAGCATAAGCTGTGAGGGACCTGTCCGGCGTAGACCGACATGGGTGAAACAGTGGCTACGTTGGTGTGGCACCTTAGTCTGTACCGATATCCCTTGTGTCGCAATGAGGAGAATATGGGTCTTCTAAGGAGTCATTAAGCACCAACAACCTTAGAACCTTAATTGACACAACTTGGCCTTTAGAATTGTAGCAGTATGCTACGCCCATTGAGGCTAAACTCTCGTGATGGTTCTGGCCGCAAGAAAAGATTGCGATGCTAGAGTTATGACCGATTGAGGGTAGTCAATGATATTGGGATCCTCTAAGAACCCGGTTACTTTTGATTAGGACAGGTGTGAACCAACAAACTGAAAGAGGGTAGTACCTAGACCTCATGCTGGCCTAAACTTTAGGGGCTTGCCTTGTGTGACTTGTGTGCCTTACCATGTTTGCCTTTGTATCTGTATGTGGTGTGCTTTATCATAACATCATAGCATCATGAGCATTGCATGCATCCTGCATAAGGACTGACCATTTCAAAGACAAGAGGGTTTCATCTTTGCTCTGTTTTGTAGGACATTATGATGCCTGTGCGAAGGAATACTATCCGGTTCAACTTTGTTCGTTCACCTGAATTGCTTGATGAGTTGGTTAGCAGAATTCCAAATACCACTTCCTTCATTCAGAGGCATGGCTCCCTTCTCAGTTTAGTCACTGCAAAGCGGTATCAACAGTTGATGAGTGTTCTGACCCAGTTCTATGACCCTCTGTACCAGTGCTTCACCTTTCAAGACTTCCAGCTGGTCCCTACCCTGGAAGAGTTCTCTGATTTACTTGGTATCCCTATCTTGGATCAGACTCCCTTTACTGGTTGGGAAAAGACCCTCAGGCTTGAGGACGTTGCTGCAGCTCTTCCTTTGACCCATCAAGAGGTAACAGACAACTGGGTGACTAGAAGCGGAGTTAAGGGTTTCTTGGCTAAGTTTCTAATTGGTAAAGCTAACAATTTCTGGAATGACCTGGACTTTAGGGCATATGAAGACATCTTGGCTCTCCTAATCTATGGGTTAGTCCTGTTTCCTAATCCTGACAACTTCATCAATGTCACTGCCATAAGGATCTTTATGTCTCAGAATCCTGTGCCCACTCTCTTGGGTGACATCTTGCAACAACTTCATGCCCGTACTACCCGAAGACGAGGAACCCTATGGTGTTGTATCCCTTTGTTGGTGAGGTGGTTTATTTCGCACCTCCCTAAGTTCGTACTGAAGAATAAAAAAGGAAGAGGTTGGGCTCATAGGTTAATGTCTCTCACCGATAAAGACATCATTTGGACTTGCAGAGGTTTGGATGAGATAGCTATTATTGATCGATGCGGGGAGTATCCTAATGTTCCTCTGATTGGTACTCAAGGAGGGATCTCTTACAATCCATGTCTAGCGCTCCGTCAGTTTGGAAGAGCAAGAAGAGCAGGTCCCCATGAGATGTTGGTGCCTCACATCAGTTTCGAGTTTCAGGTGGATAGTGACGAGCTACGTCGTAGGTTCATCAAGGCTTGGGACAAAGTTCATAAAGCTGACCCACAAGAGCTAGGGCCAAAGACTTCTTTACCTATGGAAGCCTACTACAAATGGGTTCGCATCCGCGCTCAGAAGTTAGGTATGCCGTATGAAGCTGTCAGACCCGTCATTCTTGAGTGTCCTGACAAAGATGGTGTTCCTCCAACTGTCCTTCCTCCTCAGATACCTACTGATTATGAGACATTGAAGAGATCTTGGTCGCAACTGCGAGAAGAACGGGATTCTTACCGGGAAAAGTTCAACGAGCAGGAATCAAAGATCCAGAAGCTGACCAAGCAGTTGGAGAATGAGAGAACTCTGAATGCATACATCCGTACTGAGAAGAGGAGACCATGGGATCAATAAGGAACCCTGAATGTGCCTTTACAGTTTTATTTCCTTTCCAGTATTTCCTTTCATGTAACGCCTAAGGGCAACTTGTTGAATAATTTCAGTTGCAAAGTTGAATCTAATGAAATGTGTTCCTTTTTGTTTAACAAAGTTGATTCCCGATTGTCTTTGAAAACATAAATCATACGCATTTCATACATCATGTGCATAACAGGTTTTTCCTCTTTTCAGGTTGCTTACAGTTCTTCGCTGTTTATTTCAGCATCATGAATCCCGAATCTGCATCAACTGAGACATCAATCAAGGCTCTTCAGGCGCAGAATGCGCAGTTTCAAGAACTAATCAAGGGTCTGGCTAAAGGCCAAGAAGAATTAAAGACTATGCTCCTGAAGAAGGAGAAGAAGAAGAAGAGAAGAACTGTCCTGTTCAACTCGGGCCGAAGGTTTGGCAATACTCTGCAGCATGAAGAGGCTGGTTCTTCTGTTGGCAAGAGTCCTTCTCAGGCAGAAGTAAAGGTTCCTAGTCCGGTAGTCTCCGACAACGAGACAGATTTTGATGAAGAGCAGTACCCTCCTGCAGATGACAGATATAAACAACTGGAGGACAGGTTGAAGGCTATGGAGGTTCAACAAGTACCTGGGATGGATTTCGGAGATCTGGGTTTGTCGACTGGTGTGATTATCCCGCATAAGTTCAAAGCACCATCCTTCTCTAAGTATGACGGGGCGTCTTGTCCCAAGCTGCACTTAAGGTCCTATGTTCGGAAAATTCAGCCGTACTCTGCGGATAAGAATCTATGGATCCACTTCTTCCAGGAGAGTCTTTCAGGGACTCATCTCGAATGGTTCTATCAGCTGGATGGGACCAAGGTTCGTAACTGGGAGGAGTTGGCTACTGCTTTCTACAAGCAGTATCAATATAATGCCGACCTTGCCCCCACACGTACCCAACTCCAGGGTATGTCGTTAGGTGCAAGCGAAGGTTTTAAGGAGTACGCTCAGAAGTGGAGAGACCTGGCCGGCAGAGTGCAGCCACCATTGACTGATCGGGAGCTGGTAGACATGTTCTTGGGGACCCTATCTGGGCCATTTTTCAACCATCTCATTGGAAATTCTTCTGCTGGGTTCACTGATCTGATCTTGACTGGAGAGAGGATTGAAGCTGGGTTAAAGTCTGGAAAAATTCCGAAGGGTGCATCATCCAGTTCTGAAAAGAAACCATTCAAGAAAGAGTCTAGCGCCGTATATGGTTCCAGGAAATCAGAGAGACATGAGCACCGCCAATCTGTCAGTGCGGTAATGATTGCCAAGCCTGCTGCCGCTCCCCGGCCAAACAATACTCAGAAGGTGGAAAGACCCCGGAGAGAATTCACCCGTTTAAACATGACTTTGTCGCAGATCCTGCCACAGTTGCTCTCCACCAATTTAGTGACTGTCAGGGAGGCGCCGAAGTTTCCAAATACTGCATCCCCCAAGTACAACCCGAATGCTCGTTGTGCTTACCATTCAGATAGCCCGGGGCACTCGACCGACGACTGTTGGGCACTAAAGAACAAGCTACAGGACCTCATTGACGCTAAGGAGGTACAGTTTGAGGCATCTGACAAGCCTAACGTAGTGACAGCTCCCCTGCCTGCTCATGGAGTTAATGCTATCGGGGATGAAGAGGAAGTTGATGAAGCTGAGTTTGATAGCTGGATCTACCCGGCAACTGACGGTGGACTTAACAATTGGAGCGCAAAGGACAATCTCCCTGTTTCTTTTGTTACTAAGTAATGAATTCCTATGTTTTGTTATTTTGTAATAAACAATGATAAACTCTATGGCCCGGTGTCTTACCCGAGGCACCGTGGTTCTATTTGTGAGGGCATACAAATTGTCATTTCATATATCGTGAATGAAAATCTTGGACGTATTTTTCGCATTACAAATATTGTGCTCCTTTTCTGTCTTTCATTTCCTTTACATAATTTTTAAAACAGCTGTATTTACACACACACTCACTCATACAGGTTTCAATCCACTCTGGATCTCACTGATAACAACTCTGCTACTGCCGATTATGACTTCGAAAATCCGATCAACTTAGCCGAAGACGAAGGTGAAGATGATTGTGAAGTGCCTGGCGAGCTTGCAAGACTGTTGCTTCAGGAAGAGAGGGCAATTCAACCCCATGAAAAGCCAGTGGAAACAATAAACTTGGGCACTGAAGCAGACAGGAAAGAGGTAAAGATTGGTGCCAACCTAGAGCTCAGCGTGAAGCAACGGTTAACCAAGATGTTACATGACTATATGGAGATCTTTGCCTGGTCCTACGAAGACATGCCAGGGTTGGATACCGACATTGTGGTCCATCACTTGCCTACTAAGGAAGACTGCCCTCCAGTTAAGCAAAAGGTCCGTCGGATGCGTCCAGAGATGTCTGAGAAGATTAAAGCCGAGGTCATGAAACAGTTTGATGCTGGGTTCCTTGCAGTGACTTCTTACCCTCAGTGGGTTGCTAATGTGGTGCCGGTACCTAAGAAAGACGGAAAGGTCAGAATGTGTGTTGACTACAGGGATCTGAACAGGGCCAGCCCCAAGGATGACTTCCCCTTACCTCACATTGATGTCCTTGTTGATAATACGGCTCAGCACAAAGTGTTCTCTTTCATGGATGGCTTTTCAGGTTACAATCAGATCAAGATGGCACCTGAAGACATGGAAAAGACTACATTTGTTACTCAGCGGGGCACCTTCTGTTACAAGGTCATGCCATTCGGGTTAAAGAACGCTGGGGCAACCTACCAACGTGCCATGGTTGCTTTATTTCATGACATGATCCATCATGAGATAGAAGTGTATGTGGACGACATGATCGCTAGGTCCCAGACTGAGGAAGAGCACCTAGATCATCTGCAGAAGTTGTTTGACCGGTTGAAACTGTACAAGCTAAGATTGAACCCGAACAAGTGCACTTTCGGGGTAAGATCTGGGAAGTTGCTAGGCTTCGTGGTCAGTGATAAAGGAATTCAAGTGGACCCTGCTAAGGTCAAAGCCATTCAAGAGATGCCAGTTCCTAAGACAGAGAAGGAAGTCAGAGGCTTTTTAGGACGTCTGAATTACATTGCTCGCTTCATCTCACATCTGACTGCTACCTGTGAGCCAATCTTCAAGCTGCTGAAGAAAGATCAGGTAGTACGTTGGAACGATGAATGTCAGGCTGCTTTTGACAAAATCAAAGAGTATCTCCAAGAACCACCTATCCTTATGCCACCGGTTGAAGGGAGACCTCTGATACTATACCTGACAGTGCTAGACAATTCAATGGGGTGTGTGCTGGGGCAGCATGACGAGTCTGGCCGAAAAGAGCATGCTATTTATTACCTTAGCAAAAAGTTTACCGACTGTGAGACCCGATACTCACTGCTTGAGAAAACTTGCTGCGCTTTGGTATGGGCTGCTCGCCGGCTGAGACAGTATATGCTGACTCACACTACCTTGTTGATCTCAAAAATGGATCCTATAAAGTACATATTCGAGAAGCCTGCTCTGTCTGGGAGAATTGCAAGGTGGCAAATGATCTTGACGGAATACGACATTCAGTACACAACCCAGAAAGCCATCAAGGGAAGTGTATTGGCAGACCACCTGGCACATCAAGCTGTAGATGACTATCAATCAATGAACTTCGAATTTCCGGATGAAAGCATTATGATTGTAACTGATTGCGAAGTACCTGGACCGGATGAAGGACCTGAACCAGGATCCCGATGGTCTATGCACTTTGACGGAGCCTCCAATGCTTTGGGAAACGGTATCGGCGCCATAATCATATCCCCTCAAGGTACTCATACTCCACTCACTGCCCGGCTATGTTTCAACTATACCAACAACATGGCGGAGTATGAGGCGTGTATCATGGGTCTTCAAGCTGCGATCGACCTAAGGATCAAATTTCTAAGTGTCTTCGGAGATTCCGCTCTTGTGATCAATCAGATCAAAGGAGAGTGGGATACGAAACATCCAAACCTGATTCCTTACAGAGAATGTGTGTTGACCCTGATTCCCCACTTCACAGAGATAACCTTTGAGCACTTTCCAAGAGAAGAGAATCAGTTAGCGGACGCGTTAGCTACAATGTCTTCAATGTTCAAGGTCAAATGGGATAATGAGGCTCCCCGGATCATCATCTGGAAACTGGACGAACCGGCATACTGTTGTGATCTCGAAACTGAATTGGTGACTGAGAAGCCTTGGTACCATGAGGTGAAGAGATATCTGGAAACTCAGGAATACCCTGAAGGTGCATCTGTCAATGATAAGAAATTCCTGAGGAGGTTTGCAGCCAAGTTCTTCCTTAGCAACGACATCTTGTACAAGCGAAACCATGATTCAACCTTTCTACGTTGTGTGGATAAGACTGAAGCAGAACGAATCATGGGAGAGCTACATGAAGGGACCTTTGGTACACATTCCAGTGGACACACTATGGCTAAGAAAATCCTACGGGCAGGATATTACTGGTCTACAATGGAAGCTGACTGTTACCAACATTCCAGGACATGCCACAAGTGCCAGATCTATGCAGACAAGGTGCACGTTCCTCCGGTTCCCCTGAATGTTCTGACTGCGCCTTGGCCGTTTGCAATGTGGGGCATAGACATGATCGGTGAGATAAAACCTACGGCATCTAATGGACATCGCTTCATCCTAGTGGCGATTGATTATTTTACGAAGTGGGTTGAGGCAGCGTCCTATGCTACGGTAACCAAGACTGTTGTGGCACGGTTCATTCGTCACAACCTGATCTGTCGGTACGGCGTCCCTGAGCGGATTATTACAGACAACGGTACCAATCTGAACAACAAGATGATCGCTGAGCTCTGCGAACAGTTCAAGATACAGCACCACAATTCTTCTCCTTACAGACCGAAGATGAATGGGGCTGTAGAAGCAGCAAATAAAAACATCAAGAAGATCGTGCAGAAGATGACAATGACTTATAAAGATTGGCACGAGATGTTACTGTTCGCTCTGCATGGGTACCGTACCTCAGCTAGGACGTCAACCGGGGCAACTCCTTTCTCTCTGGTTTATGGCATGGAGGCAGTCTTGCCGATTGAAGTACAAATTCCCTCTCTCCGGATAATGAAGGATGCAAATCTGAACGAAGATGATTGGATCCAGACACGACTTGACCAACTCAATCTCATTGACGAAAAGAGACTTGTTGCTATCTGTCATGGTCAGACGTATCAGAAACGAATGATCAGGGCATTTAACAAAAAGGTCAGACCACAGGAATATCGAGTTGGGGATCTGGTAATCAAGAGAATCATCCTTCCTCAGAGTGATCCAAGGGGCAAATGGACCCCTACGTACGAAGGGCCATTTGTGGTTAAGCATGTGTTCTCAGGAGGAGCAATGATATTAACTAACATGGATGGTGACGACCTTCCTCACCCCGCCAATGCAGACATAGTAAAAAAATACTACGCATGAAAAAAGACCCGCTAGGCTGACATGCTGATCCGCTGTCGCGCGCGGGTCAAAAACGAGTTAAATTGCAAATTGTAGTAACGACGGTAACGGTAACTCGAGTATCGTCTCTCAAGGACTCTTGGGTTTTACTAACTAAAATCGAAATTGGGGGGTTGTTTGGTTCGAGTTTAGGCAAATAAGCTAATTATAAAAAGTGATTGTAAAATAAGCTGTTTGGAAATAAGTGATTATAGATTAAGTCGATCTACTGTTTTGGGTTCCTACTATCATCGATTATTATAATTCTAATACCCGAAGCGGATTGTCTATTCCTATTTGGGTACAAACTCAATGACAAGCGCGGTGAAGTTTGTGAGATGTACGATCCTATTGTCCGAATTAAGCAAACGGGATAAGTTTTCATGGATTAAGCAAACATGACTGATCAGACACAACAACGGATTAAGCAAACGTGATGAGTCTATGTTAGGATTATACAATCAACCAAATTGAATCAATATATTTTATGCAATCGAATTAAGCATACAATAACATAAAATATCATTGAAAGGAATTAAACTTAAATTAACATTATAATAATCTCAAGTATTGGAACCTGAATTACAGTAGATCAACCCAAAGGAATTAGTTCTCCATAGTCATTCGTCCCAGCTTTTCCAAATCGTGAATGGAATTTCGTGAACAGTGAATTCGAATGCCATGCTACAGTACCACGGCTGCTACCCTAAGGGGAAAGAGAGCGACCCGTTTTACAACCCAACTGGGTCAAACAAACGACCCAGGCCCAAAACTAATTGACCCGAAACTTAACTAAAACTAGTGCTGCAACTTCAACAATTTTTTCAACCTTGCTACAGTCCGAATTGGCTCTCGACTTCTTCATGAAAGTTGTAGGTCTTTTTCTTAGCTTTCCAACCAATATTAGAACGCCTCAATCCGAGTCCTGTAGCTCCAGTTATGAATTTTTTATTGAAAGCTGCACATGCTGAAAAATAAAATACGAAAATTAATTAAATGCAAAAATAAGATAAATTAGCAAAACAATTTAAAACATAAAAATAAACACAATAAACTAAAGAAATGCATTAGTACAATCATGGAAAGATGTGCATCAAAATGCACTGATCAAAATCCCCCACACTTGAACTTTTGCACTCCGAGCAAAATGCAATCAAAAGAAACGCAAAAGCATCGTCAGTTACTCATCCTAGGCTACAAATCTTCTTCAGGTAGGTTTGCATCAACATGTACTAATCTTGCACACTAAAAACATCGTAAGAACACTAACCACAGATAAGCAGACATAAGCCTCCTAAATACACAAACCAATTTCAAATCATATTATTATACCATAGCCTAACTTACTCATCCTTTTTGCTCTTTTTCATTCAGGCGCAATCACATTAAGCCCGTTATCTCCACACACTAATAGCAGGACGACCGGTTAGTGACTCTGATCCTTTTGCACGGGGTTCCGGTACTTACGTGGCATAACCCTTTACTTACTCAGATGTAGTTGCGGGGGATCGGACCGTAATCCTCCCTACCAAGTTCAGCACCAGAAACCGCTGAACCAACTAACAAAGAGTTTTGAAAACTTTCTTCTCTTTTTTTTTTGAAGATTACACAACCGTTGGGTTAAGTGACCGGGTGAGGGTCACCAAACTTAGAAGGTGTATTCTCTTTTTCTTTTCTCTTTCTTTTTTTTTTCTTTTCGGAACATTCACTTATATTCATCGGTTTTCCTGCATAAAGTGTGTGAGAGATGGTGCTGACTGCTGAAATAAACTACTCAAGAGCTGTCAAAGATTGAGAAATTAAGGCTAAAACATAATAACAAATTCAAATAAATTTCCATATGTAGGAGACTTACGGTGTTAGAATGATACCGATTTTGTGAATCTTTCCCACGTCTCCGCAAACCCGACTCAAATCAGTCTATAGCCTAAAACTTTCAAGAAGATGCATTTTTTATTGGTTGAAATTAAAATAAAATAAAAACTAACAAACAAAAACAAATAAAACACACGATTTCCTCCCCCACACTTAAACTAAGCATTGCCCTCAATGAAAGGACATTACTAATAAAGTAGAGAGAAGGAAAGAAGGACTTCCTGATCAAGTTGCAGTGTAGCTAGGTGCTTCCAAAGAAAGCTCCTCTATGCTGACATTTTCAGGCACCGAACTTTCATGGAATAACTTCAGCCGCTGCCCGTTAACCTTGAAAATTTTGTCAGTACCTGTAGGAAATGTATCAGGCTGCAAGGAAGCTTCAATCTCAGTACAAAGAACACAAACGTTAGTGTCAGTGCAATCAGGACATGAATAAGTATCATCAAAATCAGAGAGAGATGGAAAATCAAGTGTAAATAATTCAGAACAACTATCATCAACTAGTTCAGAAATCAACTCAATGTGAAAAACGGAATGCTCCTCCAAGGGATGTTTCATGGCGTAAAAAATGTTGAATTTTACGACAATGTCACAAAATTCCATGGACATGGTTCCATCGTCAACATCAATCTTCGTTTTTGCCGTTTTCATGAACGGTCTGCCTAAAATTATGGGAGCTCTGCTTGTCTTGGTTTCGCCTTCCATGTCTAGAATGTAAAAATCTGCAGGAAAAATCAAATCGTTAACTTGAACAAGGACATCTTCGACAACCCCGGCGGGTCGAGCGTTGCTCCTGTTTGCCAATTGAATAATTAAACCTGTATGCTGCAAAGGGCCAAGACAAAGGTTATTATAAACAGAAGTAGGCATAACATTAATGCCCGCTCCCAAATCAAGCATGCAATTCTCAAATTTACTATCTCCGATGGTACAAGGAATAGCAAATGTTCCCGGATCCTTCTGCTTTTGTGGCAGCACCTGAGTAGTGAGGGCTGAAACATTTTGCTCACTTACAGCCTTGTCAGATGATTGTTTGGGCTGAATAAAGGCAGAAATATTTCGTCCTAAGTTCACTCTTTCACTTCCCTTAATCCTCCTCTTGTTAGTACACAAATCTTTCAGAAACTTTGCATACTTAGGAACCTGTTTTATAACATCAAGTAGCGGAATATTTACCGCCACCTTTCGAAACACATCCAAAATCTCTCTTTCTTTGTCTCCCTCCTCAATTCTTTTATTTTTCAGAACTCTATGTGGGAAGGGGACAGGTGGCACATACTCCTTTTCTCTAATTTTTTCAGTTTCAACCATAACAGAAGAAGGAGAAGGTTCAGATGGAGAAAGTTCAGAAGTTACCTCAATGACTTTTTTATTTTTTTCAGGGCCTGTTTCTGTAACCTTTCCGGATCTCAAAGAAATAGCGCTCACATTAGCATTACCATTCGGATTGACAACAGTTTGTGCTGGAAGTTGGTTCGAACCTTGAGCTTGCATATTATTTATTTGAGTAGCAAGTTGTCCCATCTGTGTGGTCAAGGTCTGAATGCTAGTGTCGGTTCTTTGTTGGAACTGAAGGTTGTTCACGGCCATTTGTTTAACAAGATCTTCCAAGGACGGTCCGGAAGCAGTAGCTGGAGGGGTGTGATGTGGCTGGGGTAGTGGAACGGTGAGTTGTTGTTGTTGTGAGGGCTGCTGATTTCCATATCGAAGGTTGGGATGATTCCTCCAATTGGGGTGATATTTGTTGGTGGACAAGTCAGGGGTGTTGTTGTACCTGTTCTGGTTGTAAAGGTTGGCTGCATAAGCTTGAGACAGCTCGGTAACAGTATCATCTTTCAGAAGAGGACAAGTATCAGTGGGATGATCATGAGCTGTACAAATGCCACATACAATTGCTGTTTGAGGTTTCGCTACTGCAAGTTGTTTGACTAAAGCGGTCAGCTCATCAATTCTAGTTTCTAAAGCTCTGTTCGAGGAACCTTGAATTTGATGTACACCCTTGGTCTGGACAGAATTAATTCGAGTGGTGAACTGCTGGGAATTTAAGGACATATTTTCAATGAGGGCCCTGGCAGCAGCTGGAGTTTTGTCAACAAGTGCTCCACCACTAGCAGCATCAAGAATGTTTCTATCCATAGGTAACAACCCCTCATAAAAGTACTGAATGAGAAGTTGCTCGGTAATCTGATGTTGAGGGCAGCTTGAAACTAACTTCTTGAACCTATCCCAATACTCAGCCAATGACTCGTTATCTTGTCTAATGCCACAAATCTCCTTTCGGATTGAAGCAGCTCTAGAGGCAGGAAAATATCTCTCCAAGAACACTCTTTTCAGAGCATTCCAGCTTGCGATTGAATTCGGTTCGAGATCATATATCCAATCCTTCGCTGCACCCTGCAAAGAAAAAGGAAAAGCACGAAGTTTGATATGATCTTCAGTGATCCCTTCAGGCTTCAATGGTGTAGAGCACACCACCTGGAATTCCTTCAAATGTCTATGCGGATCCTCACCTGCAAGACCATTAAACTTTGGCAACAAGTGTATTAAACCCGATTTTAATTCAAAAGGAACAGCAACAGCATCATATTCAATACACAAGCCATTATAATTCACATCAGGGGCTGCAAGTTGTCTTAAAGTTCTATTGTCAGCCATTTCAAAAACAAATTCAGAATCAGAAGCAAACAAGTTATGCAAATAGTCGGACTCAGAATCAGACTCAACTATGGTCGGTGAAGGTGAACTATTGCTAGCCTGGCCTGCTCTACGAAGTGTGTGCAAGGTTCTTTCTACCTCAGGATCAAAAGCAACAAGTTCAGGACAAGAGGACCTAGTAGCCAGGACTAGTGCACAGCAATGCAGCAACAATCGTGAAAATGCCAACTATGTCCCTAAATAGCAAAAACAAACACAAAGAAAGAAAACGATTAAATTTTTTTCAAAAAAATAAACTGAACACGAAATTCATCTAATGGGTGAAAAATAGAATTTTGATAATTTTTTCGAATTTTTTCGACACTATGAAATCAGTAAATAAATCATTAAAAATAGAAAAATGATGAATTTGGGAAATTGAGACCAAAGTCCCTTAACTACTTTGTAGTTAGGGATAAATGATCAGTGAATTTTTTTCCCCTCCACTGGTCGAAACAGATTTCAAATCGGATTCAATTTTCAAAAAAACCGAATTTTTTTACTACTATGACGCAAAAAACGCGAATTGGCTTAAACCGAAGGAAATCTAGAACCTAGGCACGAAAACACTAAACCTATGACTCTAAAATTGGTTAATAAAATCAAGAATCCCCGGCAACGGCGCCAATTTGATCCGCTGTCGCGCGCGGGTCAAAAACGAGTTAAATTGCAAATTGTAGTAACGACGGTAACGGTAACTCGAGTATCGTCTCTCAAGGACTCTTGGGTTTTACTAACTAAAATCGAAATTGGGGGGTTGTTTGGTTCGAGTTTAGGCAAATAAGCTAATTATAAAAAGTGATTGTAAAATAAGCTGTTTGGAAATAAGTGATTATAGATTAAGTCGATCTACTGTTTTGGGTTCCTACTATCATCGATTATTATAATTCTAATACCCGAAGCGGATTGTCTATTCCTATTTGGGTACAAACTCAATGACAAGCGCGGTGAAGTTTGTGAGATGTACGATCCTATTGTCCGAATTAAGCAAACGGGATAAGTTTTCATGGATTAAGCAAACATGACTGATCAGACACAACAACGGATTAAGCAAACGTGATGAGTCTATGTTAGGATTATACAATCAACCAAATTGAATCAATATATTTTATGCAATCGAATTAAGCATACAATAACACAAAATATCATTGAAAGGAATTAAACTTAAATTAACATTATAATAATCTCAAGTATTGGAACCTGAATTACAGTAGATCAACCCAAAGGAATTAGTTCTCCATAGTCATTCGTCCCAGCTTTTCCAAATCGTGAATGGAATTTCGTGAACAGTGAATTCGAATGCCATGCTACAGTACCACGGCTGCTACCCTAAGGGGAAAGAGAGCGACCCGTTTTACAACCCAACTGGGTCAAACAAACGACCCAGGCCCAAAACTAATTGACCCGAAACTTAACTAAAACTAGTGCTGCAACTTCAACAATTTTTTCAACCTTGCTACAGTCCGAATTGGCTCTCGACTTCTTCATGAAAGTTGTAGGTCTTTTTCTTAGCTTTCCAACCAATATTAGAACGCCTCAATCCGAGTCCTGTAGCTCCAGTTATGAATTTTTTATTGAAAGCTGCACATGCTGAAAAATAAAATACGAAAATTAATTAAATGCAAAAATAAGATAAATTAGCAAAACAATTTAAAACATAAAAATAAACACAATAAACTAAAGAAATGCATTAGTACAATCATGGAAAGATGTGCATCAAAATGCACTGATCACATGCCTAGGCAAAAATTAGGGCTTCCCGTCGAACCAAAAGGGTTCGGGCAAAATGAAGGGATGAAAATGAAAAAATCTGTACACCCGGCAAGTCGAAAACCTGAAAAGGCGGCTTGGGCAAAAATGGGTATCCCGGTGGACTGAAAACCCGAAAGGGCGGTCCAGGCAAAAATTAGGGATAAAAGCGTAATACTATGTCTCATTGATCACTTTGCATCCAGAATCCGGTATCTACATCAAGTTCAGACGGCATCGATCAGTCAGCTTCACCTTCAACCAAGGTCATCAAGTGATGAGACGCTCAGAGTTATAAAGGCAATAGCAGAGTTGAAACCCAGTGGGATCATTCATATTTCACACAGCTGTTTTATTTTCTTTTATACAAAACTTGTATAAACTCTCTTGTTCGGCGACGTTCCTCTTACTAGGACGTCAGCCTCTTGTACACAAAACGCCTATTTACAGGCTATTCAAAATCAATACAAATATATTTTCAGTTAAACGTGCCAAGTGTTTTTCTTTTTTTGTTTTGTTTTGCGAAGAACGTCCAAGGTTCAATTTGTGATATATGCATTGACAATAGTTTGCTAACTCATAAATATTTGCGTACGAAACAAAAGAATTAATTGCAGGTGACACTAGAAACAGGGGCAATAAAAGAGTTGTCTAAACAGTCCAATTGTTCTATCCTCCAAGGTACCAAGGTAGGTTCAGCTAAAGAACATGACCAAGTATCTTAATTCCCCAGAGAGTAGTTCAGTAAAACAATACACTCTTCTCCAAGCAAATATCAAGGAAATTGAGTATCCTCCCGTAGATCTCAACACTTCCCCAGCAGCAATACAAGCATCCCCGGCAGTCTTGGCCTAAAGATTGTTCCCCGGCGGCATATCAACATTCAAAGGAATCACTTCCCCGCAGTTCAAAACCTCCCCAAGAGAATCCAATCCAGTTTCCCCAGGAAAATTGGAATTCATATCCCCAAGCAGTAAGCTTATCCCCAGTAGATTCTGGAAGCTTATCCCCTCGCAGAGCACGAACGCGTCGTCCGGCTTTATTTAAAGAGGTATTTCCTTAACAGGATATAACTGGGTTATCCTCAGCCAAAAGCCACGGAAAGATCGTCGTCAACGCAGTTCGTTCTTATCCCCAGCGAAGTCTGTCAACACTTCCAACGCAACAAAGATATCCCCAGCAAGTTATTATCAACATTCAGCAAGGCATCTCTCTCCCCACAGAGTATTGCTTCCCAGCATAGTCGTTAGAGTATCTTTTCTCCCCGCAGAATCTTCCATTTGCCAAGTTTATTCCGCAACGGAGTCATCTTCTCCTACCAATATTCTTGCAGTTATCATCCCCAGCGGAAGCAAAATCTATTCTTCAACATCAGCCCAGGATACGACTTCCCGACACCCGTCAAGGATTCACTTTCCCAGACGAAAACATACATAAAACATCACATACATCATTATAGCATGCATAGACGCATCATGTCATACGAATCTCATTTATGTTGAGAACATCATTGCTTGATCCATATCATGCATTGCATATGACTGACTTTTACCTTTCAGGAAAAATCCAGTTAAATTCTCAACCATATTTCAAGACCTAGACCGGTTCAGTTAAATCGACCCCAAGATTTTCCTGATGCTTATCCAGTCAAAGGCCTTCTCTGGTTCAGTCAGATCGACCCTAAGATCTCCCTGATGCTTATCCAGTTGAAGATAGTTCAAGACCTAGACCGGTTCAGTTAAATCGACCCCAAGATTTCCCTGATGCTTATCCAGTCAAAGGCCTTCTCTGGTTCAGTCAGATCGACCCTAAGATCTCCCTGATGCTTATCCAGTTGAAGACATCCAAGACCTAGACCGGTTCAGTTAAATCGACCCCAAGATTTTCCTGATGCTTATCCAGTCAAAGGCCTTCTCTGGTTCAGTCAGATCGACCCTAAGATCTCCCTGATGCTTATCCAGTTGAAGATAGTTCAAGACCTAGACCGGTTCAGTTAAATCGACCCCAAGATTTTCCTGATGCTTACCCAGTCAAAGGCCTTCTCTGGTTCAGTCAGATCGACCCTAAGATCTCCCTGATGCTTATCCAGTTGAAGATATCCCAAGACCTTGTCCGGTTCAGTTAAATCGACCCTAATATTTTCCTGATGCTTATCCAGTCAAAGGCTTTCTCTGGTTCAGTCAGATCGACCCTAAGATCTCCCTGATGCTTATCCAGTGGAAGATATTTCAAGACCTTGTCCGGTTCAGTTAAATCGACCCTAAGATTTTCCTGATGCTTATCCAGTCAAAGGCCTTCTCTGGTTCAGTCAGATCGACCCCAAGATCTCCCTGATTCTTATCCCAGTAGAAGACACCCAAGATTTTCTCAACGAGCGTTGTTGAAGTTAAAGTCACCCAAGGTTCTCTTACCGTTCGTGCTAAGGCAGTAACCATCCCTGGTTCATTCATCTCCGTTTGAAGCTCCAGACTCAGCTCCTGTAACCAGACAGGACACATCTATACCAAGCATCTAAAAATCAGCTCCTGCAACGTGTCAGGTACTCATTTGTTTTTTGCAGGTATGCAGGTTCTCGCTAAGGAATCTCATACGCGATCAACATCCAGATGGCATCTATAAGCCCATCATCCTATCCAGCAATCTCCAAATGGCATCTATAAGCCCATTTCCATCACACTGCTACTATGTGAGCGCAAATTTCTGGGCACTTTAGTGTTCAATCATCTTCTACCCTCGGATTACGAAAGGCACGTCAGCCAATCTGCATCCTCAGGTCTAAGAAGATTGAACAGGGGCAACTGTTGCACCCCAAAATTTGCCCTCCCATATTCTCCAAGAAATTGCCAAGCCAAGTCACGAAACTCCCCAAGGGTTGCACAGTCCAACTGTCTCCTATACAGTCAAAACTAGGGTTTGTGTTCTGATCAAGAAATTGAAGGTTTCAAAGGCCCAATCAAGTCTCATATGCCTACAAAGATGGTCAAGTATCCTCATAACAAATTTCAAGGCATTCAGCTCAAAATTGCACAGTCAAAACCCTAAATTGCACTACAGTCAACTGTAGGGGCAAAATGGTCATTTGACAGTCAAAAGTTCAAATTTTTGGTCAACATACCATTTTGAAGCCACAAACATCATTTGATCAATGCTTGATCATGATTCTCAAAATTTGGCTCAGAAAATCATCAAGATGCAAAAGTTTCCTTATTTGGACAGCTGAAAAAGTCAACTGAAATTGACCAGGGCATAACTTTCACATGGATTATCAGAAAAATTCCATCCAAAGCTCATTTTGAAGAGAAAGACATTTCCTACAACTCATCTTCATACTTCAAGTCCAATAAATGCTCTCACAAAAAGTTATCAATTTCAAAATTATAGGTCATTTTCAAAAGTCAACAAAAAGGGACTTTAAGTAAAAGGCCATAACTTGAGATTGGTAAATCAAAATGACATGGGACCAAAGGCATTGGTTAGAGGACTCAAAGACCTTTCCAAAATGTCCAAGAACATGAGAAAAGCTTAAAAATTGAGCAAGTTATGCCTTGTGGAAGTTGGGAAATTTTTGGATATTTTGAAAAGTCAATATTACTTCAAATGACCTAAAATTGCTAATGGGCCCATTTTTCTTCCATGATTCATCATTCCAAGCATATGCACGACCACTTGGCCCAAAGGGAAGTATTTTCTCATTTTTTATTTATTTATTTGAATTATTATTTATATTAATTCATTTAAATTATTTAAATACATGGAAAATATATAACTTGACCTAAAAAATCTTTTCATGCATGTTTTGCCATCAAGATTTCGTGCATAGGCTAATTAGGAAAGAATTGGACTGATTTGAGCATAATTGATACAAAAACCATGTGAAAAAGATATGAAAATAATGGTGGAAAAGATCAAATCCTCAATCCATGATTACAAGAGATTTGGTTGAATTTTGTTAACCTAATAGCCTCACTACATAAGCACGAATCAAAACCTAATCATAAGAGACTGAAAGCTGCGCTAAAGAACCCATTGAAAACTTGGAATTTTTGTCAAAAAAAGCAAAACTGAAAAGCAGGTTCTAGGTCGATTCAAAGTGCAAAACTTGTTCCAATAGCTTGCCAAGGTTGCCCTGAACACATTCCAATCATTAACATCCATTCAAGCCCCAAGAATTGGTAACGAGGACCTTTCCTGTACAGAGAAAAAGTCACAATCGTGTTTTTAATTTTAGGCATTCTCATGGCATTCTAATCATGGATTTGTATTCCTTATGATGTTCTGATACTGACCAATGCGTTTAATTGTATTTTTATGCTATACACACGATTTTACCATGTTTATTTTCTAGGGTTTTCAGAGCTTGAATTTAGGGCTTTTGCAAAGAGGAAAAATTAAGCCTCAAAACCATGACCATTAGACTCAGCACATGGAGACGAAGAAGAATCTACCCTCGCGCTCAATTTATGAGCGTGGAGGAGTTAATCGCTATTTTCTATAAAATGGCCTAAAACCACGCTATGAAAACCGTTGCCTTCGTGCTTTGTTTTACAGGGATGGTGAAGACGATGATGTGGTGGCAACAAGTGATTCGTTGATTTGAATTTCGCGCGTTTCTCTCCACTAACGCGTTGGTTCTTTTTATATTATTTGTTTGTTTGTATATTAATTGAATATGCGCTTAGCTCAGTTGGCAACAAGGATTGGTGATGAAGGTACATGACCTGGGTTCGAGCCCCAGGTCTTACATATTTCAATCTTATTTTCCCCTAACAAATCCTATGCAGCCCTTACGCTGAAGGTCCTCATGCACGCTCACAGATCATTGCCCACGCGTCCTGGGAGATTAAATCAAAGGCAGGAATTCAAGGAACACCATAAACGCCAGTCAACGCATCACACATGATCCTGGGAAAGTCAATGGACCTGAAGCATTGGGCCTGAATTCCTAAGTCCATACCTCACAATTGGGGCCTGAACCCCCCCTGGTTTGCCTTCTCCATATTTTTTTTATATTTTATCTTTATTATTTTATTTACTTTATTATTTTAATTTAGTTAATGATTATTTTTACAAAACATGAAAAACATCATAAAAATCAGAAAAAGATAAAAAATATAATGATTATTTATTTTAACATTTTCATGTAAATAAATTAACTTAGATTAGAGTTTTTTAATTTTAATTCTTTTAATAATAAAAATACAAAAATATAGAATTAGGTTTAATTAATTTTTATCCCTTTTAATGTTTTCCTTTTTTACCATGTTATTTATTTATTTATTTTCATAATTAATTGTGCATAAAAATTAGGTTTAATTTAGGTTTCAATTTAATATTTTCATAATAAATTTAAAAGTTATTAGAATTAGGGTTTGCCTTTTAGTTTAATTTTAATTAACTCTTTCTTTTTATCAAATTCCTAAAAACACTAAAAAATACCAAAAAACATTCTTTTTTTAATTTTTAATTTTAATTCCTCATTAACTTTAAATATTTTGCAAAAGGGTCCAACGCCCATATTCTTAATTGTTTAATTTCGCATACTTATTTCTTTTTCCGCTTAAATAATTATGTACCTCTCCCAAAGCGCTGTAACATTTACTTCTCGCACTTTTCAATTTCTTTACTTTATTTGCTTTATTTATTTTCTGTCAAATCGGGTCCGGTTTAATTTTGGCGATGTGGACCCGCGCCATTTGTAATAGCTTTAGATTTACATTTCCCGCAAACTTTTAACTGTTAAATAAGCATGCAAGAATGAATGGACATAAATAAAATCAAGCGTAGAACACCAATGAACATGACAAGACAAATATCAATGAAAATAACACACAATTCGCACACACCACCCCTAGGGTACGCCTCACTGTTGCCTTGCCTCGAAAGGTGATCGTCGAGTAGAGCATGTCTTAGTAAGTCCTCATGATCCGGGAACCTGGCATGAGGGTAGCTTCTAAGGTGTCTTCCCATTGCTCTGGTGATCACCATGTCCCGAACCTCGAATTGACCCGAACACCTCCAACGGTGGTGCTACCTACCTCTCAATGGTGGGATGGCACTACTTTAAAGGACATTTACACAGACGAATTCCTTAGGGTAGGTAGACGACTCTAGATACTTGCTCTAATTTCAAAACAATTCAAAAAATACTTTTCACACCGACACCTTTTCAAAAAGCTTTCGAAAGCAATTTTTCAAACACTCTTGAGGACCGATACAAGAGTCGAACTGGAATTTTCAAAGAAACTTTTTTAAAACCCACAATTGAAAAGCAAATAAACCATTTTTGAAAACACAATGAGCAAGTATCTAAGAGCCCATGGATAACCATGGATAGAAAGGGTGCTAACACCTTCCCTTTCTATAATCTACCTCCCGAACCGAGAGCAATCTCTTTAAGGAATTTTTCTGTGCTTTTGTCCTTTCCATTTGGAGAAAATAAAAGACGGTGGCGACTCTTGCTTCCGCGACATTTCGCGAACCAGCGTTAAACAGTCAGTTCCAGATCCACCGATCACACCCACCATTGAGAGATAGGTAGCACCGTCGTTGGAGGTGTTCGGGTCAATTCGATTATCGGGACAGTGTGGTCACCGAAGCAATGGTAGGACACCTTAGTGGTGACCCTAATGTCCTAGATCCTTTTATCTGAGGTAATCGTTTCGAGGCAACTGGATCTTTTGGACAGAAGGGCGACCTCTAAGACACCCTATACTTGATGACCACGTTCGAGGCAACCAGTGAGGCGTACCCTAGGAGTGGCATGTGCTTGTGTGTTGTATTCAGTTAATGTTTTATCTTGTACATGTTATTTGTGAGCTACGGATTAATTTTATTTACATACATTCTTTCATGCATTTTTTTAACAGTTAGGAGTGCGGAAAATAAATTGCGGAAATGTAAATCTAACTATTACAAGGCGCGGGTCTATACATCGCCAAAAGACACAAACCCGTTTTGGTAAATAAGTGCGAGAATTTAAATAAAGCGGTAAAAATCCCTAATTAACTATTACATACTATGTACAAATACATAAATATAAAATAAGAAAATAAATACGCGCGAAAGAAAGAATCGGGAACGTCCTAAGGGTGTTGACCCTTTTAAGAAAAGAATTGAATTTTTTGTCCTTTTTTGTAATTAATGAAATTAAAACTAATAACTAATTAATTAATTAATTAAGAAAATGATATTTTTGTGTTTTTATGTTTTTAATGAAATAAAATAAAAAGGAATTAAAATTAAAAGTTAATAAAATCTAATTCTAAATTTATTTTAGTTATTAAAAAAAAGATTAAAATTGCCTAATTAAACTAATTAATTAATTATAATTTAATTACAAAACAATGAATTCAAGTGAAATTAATAAATAAGAATAATAAAAATATTAGTTTTTTTATTTTTTTGTTTATGAAAATAATTATCTATGAATTAAATAATAATAATAATAGTTAATAATAATAATTAGTTAAAAGAAAATAAAAAAGGAAAAGAAAACAAAAGAAAATATGAAAGAACCATGGGGGTGTTGGCCCAGGTATGGAGGTTTGAGGAAGCAATATGGCCCAATAAGCTTAAGCCTTTGTTGACTTTAGGAATTGCCTGCACGTGCTTTGACTTGGAGCATGGTATCCAGCATCTCATAGCCCCTGGATTGATCTTTGAGGCCACTTGACGCATGATCGTTTGATGCACATGGTGGAAAGCCATTGTGAAACCTGCACAGGAACATGTTATGGGAAAATATAAATAAGCATTTGGGGGACCTGGGATGTTGATGGAGTGCTTGGAAGTAGTTGAATCTGGCTAGATCAGGTCTTTCGAGCTTGACAACTTCAAGGAAATTTTTGCAATTTTGGGGCGTTCTCTAGGCTGTGTGTATTTATCTCTAATGCTTTCTCATGGCTTGTATTTATAGAGGAGATGGAGGGGACAAAGAAATAAGGCAAGAATCCAAGCCATAAAGCCATGCTTTCAAACCAAAATCCAACAAATTAAAAAGCTTCCAAAATTTGCAAAACTTTCCCTTTCCATGCTTACATGTATCTGGACATCTTGGCACAAATTCAAAATTTTGTGTACAAAAAATAGATTGCACGAATTTGGCAGCTATTAAATGGAATATAAAGGTCATTCAAACCACAAAGATCCCCTTTAATTAATTTTTTTGATTTTATTTGAATTTTATGGATTTAAAATGGATTAAATCAATAAAAATTAAATAAAATAGAAAAATTAATGTTTAATCTTGAAATTAATCATGGGACACGTGGGTGGCATGACAAGGCTGAATCAAGTGGAAAAAAGTGGGCCCTTTTGTCAAAAATTGAAGTTTCAAGGATAGTTGACTTTTGCCATTTCACAAAAATTTCCCAACTTCTACAATGCATATCTTGCTCAATTTTGATCATATGAACATGTTCTTGGCCATTTTGGAAAGTTCTTGAAGTCCTATAACCAATGCATTTGGTCCCATGTCATTTTGATTTACCAATTTCAAGTTATGGTCTTTGACTTAAAGTACCTTTTTGTTGACTTTTGAAAATGACCTATAATGTTGAAATTGATAACTTTTTGTGAGAGAATTTCTTGGACTTGGAATGTGAAGATGAGTTGTAGGAAATGTTATCCCCTTCAAAATGAGCATTGGATGGGATTTTTCTGATGAACCATGAAAAAGTTATGCCTTGGTCAAGTTACAGCTGACTTTTTCAACTGTCCAAAAATGGAAACTTTTGCATCTTGATAATTTTTGAGCCATTCTTGTGGAATCATGATCAAGATTTTATCCAATGATGATTGTGGCTTCAAAATAAGATGTTGACCAAAATTTTTGACTTTTGACTGCCAAATGACCATTTTACCCCTACAGTTGATTGTGAAGCAATTAGGGTTTTTGATTGTGCAACTTGACCTTGTGAGCCTTGAAACTTGACATGTAGGTGCTTGATAATGTATATGAGCATATGGGACTTGATTGAGCCCTTGAAAACCTCAACTTCCTTGCAAGAACCAAAACCCTAATTTGACTGGCTTAGGAGGGTGTTTGAACTGTGCAACCCTTGAGTAGACTTGAGCAAATTGAGATGATGCTTGTCAAAACTTTGAAGAATATGGGAGGGAAAATTTTGGGGTACAACAGTTGCCCCTGTTCAATCTTCTTAGACCTGAGGATGTAGATTGGCTTGTGTGCCTTTCGTGATCCGAAGGTGGAAGATGATTGAACACTAGAGTGCCCAGAAATTTGCACTCACATAGTGAGGTATCAGCAATGTGATGTCGGGAATGGGCTTACAGATGCCATTTGGAGAGATGGTGGATAGGAGGATGGGCTTATAGATGCCATCTGGAGATGTGACAGAACCTTGTCGGGAATGGGCTTATAGATGCCATTTGGAAAGATGGTATGGGAGGATGGGCTTATAGATGCCATCTGGAGGTGGTATGTTGAATTGTAATTTTTGTAAGTTGAAAGAGGGAACCTGTGTAGGGTTGCCTGATGATGAGCTCGTGTAAAACTGCATCTTGGAAAGAAGGACACCTGTGTAGGGTTGACTGATGATGAGCTCGTGTAAAACTGCATCTTTGGAGGAAGGAAACCTGTGTAGGGTTTACTGATAATGAGTCCGTATAATACTGCATCTGAAGTGGAGAAGGAACCTGTGTAGGGTTACTTTGATGACGAGTCCGTGTAAAACCGCATCTAGAGTTGAGAAGGAAACCTGTGTAGGGTTTACTGATGACGAGTCGGTGTAAAACTACGTCTGGAGTTTGAGAAGGGAACCTGTGTGGGGTTACTTTGATGATGAGTCCGTGTAAAACTGCATCCTGGAAGAAGTAAAACCTGGGTAGGGTTTCTGATGACGAGTCCGTGTAAAACTGCATCTTTGGGAAGAGAGAACATGTGTAGGGTTTCTTCGGGATAAGTTCGTGTAAAACTTCTGGAGGAACCGGGGTAAGGTTACTTCGGGATAAGTCCGTGTAAGACTTCTAGAGGAACCGGGGTAAGGTTACTGTAGGATAAGTTCGTGTAAAACTTCTGGATGAACCGGGGTAAGGTCATCTTGAGATAAGTCCGTGTAAGACTTCTGGAGGAACCGAGGTAAGGTTACTTCAGGATAAGTTCGTGTAAAACTTCTTGATGAACCGGGGTAAGGTCATCTTGAGATAAGTCCGTGTAAGACTTCTGGAGGAACCGGGGTAAGGTTACTGCAGGATAAGTTCGTGTAAAACTTCTGGATGAACCGGGGTAAGGTCATCTTGAGATAAGTCTGTGTAAGACTTCTGGAGGAACCGGGGTAAGGTTACTGCAGGATAAGTTCGTGTAAAACTTCTTGATGAACCAGGGTAAGGTCATCTTGAGATAAGTTCGTGTAAGACTTCTGGAGGAACCGGGGTAAGGTTACTGCAGGATAAGTTCGTGTAAAACTTCTGGATGAACCGGGGTAAGGTCATCTTGAGATAAGTCCGTGTAAGACTTCTGGAGGAACCGGGGTAAGGTTACTGCAGGATAAGTTCGTGTAAAACTTCTTGATGAACCGGGGTAAGTTCATCTTGAGATAAGTCCGTGTAAGACTTCTGGAGGAACCGGGGTAAGGTTACTGCAGGATAAGTTCGTGTAAAACTTCTTGATGAACCGGGGTAAGGTCATCTTGAGATAAGTCCGTGTAAGACTTCTTCTGAAAGAAAAGGAACCGGCGTAGGGTTACTTTGATGATAAGTCCGTGTAAGACTTTGTCTGAAAATTGAGAAGGAACTGGTGTAGGGTTGCCTGATGATGAGTTCGTGTAAAACTACATCTGAAGTTGAGAAGGAACCGGTGTAGGGTTGCCTATTGATGAGCCCGTGTAAGACTTCTTCTGAAAGAAAAGGAACCGGTGTAGGGTTTCCTGAGGATGATCAAGTAGATAATTGTCCTGTTTGGTTCCAGATATTAACCCACGATCAGTCGTCCATAGAATTTTCCTGGCTTGTTACCGGTGTTGATCTAGAACTGTAAAGGATGTGATGTTTATGAATGTATTCTTGTCTGGGAAAATAAATCCTTGACGAATGCCGGGAGTTTGTTGAATCCTGGGCTGATGTTGAAGAGTAGAGTTCTTCGTTTCCGCTGGGGATGATGGTTGTAAGAATAAACTGGTAGGAGAAGATGACTCCGTTGGGGAATAAACTTGTTGAGGAGATTACTCTGCAGGGAATTACTCTATGGGAAGAGATACCTTGCTGAGGTTTTGATGATAACTCTGCTGGGGATTCCGTTGATAAGCTTTGTTGGAAGATTTGATGAACGCCGCTGGGGATTCCGTTGATAAGCTCTGGTGGGGAATAACCTTTGAATAAATCCGGGGAGAGATATGTACTCTGCAGGGGATAAGCTTCCAGAATCTACTGGGGAGATTGATTCAACTCTCCTGGGGAGACTTTTGAACTATACTGGGGAATGGCTCCACTGGGGTGTCTGGTATTCCGCCAGGGAATAATCTTATATTAAGACGGCCGGGGATGCTTGCTTAGGAATATCTGCATACTCCGCTGGGGAATATTGAGATCTTCTGGGGATACCCAACTTCCTTAAGGCTGAGAGTAGACTAACTCTGCTTGGGGAGAGTGTTGACTTGCTGGAGATACTGTGCCTTTTGGGGGCTGCTGGGAGACCAACTCTGCTTGAGGAGAATTGTTGAATCTTGTCTTACTCTGTGGGGAGTGAAGGTATCTTGGTCACATTCTTCAGCTGAACCTACCTTAGTACCTTGGTGGACATAGCAACTAGATCGCTTAGACAACTCATATTGCCCCTGTTTCTGTGGGAGAAGATACCTGTGGAGGCGCTTGATGACTGCCGGTTGACAAATCTTCTTCTGGTAGGCCAGTGACGAGATGACGGGACATAATCGTACGCTTTTGATCCCTAACTTTTGCCTGGACCGCCCTTTCGGGTTTTCAGTCCATCGGGATACCCATTTTTGCCCAAGCCGCCTTTTCAGGTTTTCGACTTGCCGGGTGTACAGATTTTTCTATTTCATCCCTTATTTTTGCCCGAACCCTTTTGATTCGCCGGGAAGCCCTTGTTTTTGCCTAGGTGTGTCAACCTAGCGGGTCTTTGATTATGCGCAGTATTTTTTCGACTATGTCCGTGCTCTCAGGATGTAGGGAGGTGCCCCTGTCAGTAGTGTTGCGTTGCCCTACTACCAGAAGATCTTCGTTTGATCGTCCAATGCCCCAAGTGATCCAGATGGAGATTTGCCCCAAGCTGGTTGGCCTTTTGAGAGATTCTTCGAATCTTGACCTAACTGCCCCAGATGATGGACAATGATCATGTCTGCCCCCTTGGTTGGAAGTGCTTTTGTTCACTAGATATTCTTCGTGCGAATTTCTCTGTTGTTCAAACAAAAAGTCATATGCAAACAAAGTTATGTTAAAAATGCAAAGCTTATGTCTGTCTTGAAATTTTTGAAAAATGAAGTTTTCAATAAAACAAGTAAATTTTGTAAAATGTGATGTAAACTCGTTATTTTACCACAAGCCTTAAGGAGTCAGGATACCTTTGGTAACAGTATGCTTTCGAACTAACCCATGCTTCAGCTAGGACTTTTAAGGGTTGTAGCGTGGCCTGGTTCACGGTTTAAGAAACAAAGGATAAAGGCTCAAATTTTATTTGTACCCACCCGTTCTTCGTGATGTTCTTCAAACCTAAACTCAGCTGATCGTGCGTTAGACCTTGTTTGAGTCTTTGTCCTGATATACCGGTGATGGTTCGGATGTTGACAATTTATTTGGAATAGGCAGTCATTCCTTTTTTGGTTGAGGGTTTGTAGGACCTCTTTCTTTTTTTGATTTCGTTATCCCTGTTTTTTGCCTGAACTGTTTCTTTCATGATCACAGTCAGCGGGATGCCCCGGTTTTGTAAGTCTCCTTCATAGGTTTTGACTTAATGGGCTTTTATTTTTGGGAGATAATGACTGCCCGTCTTTATGATTATTCGGAACCATCACTGTCTTTGATTTTGACATGACTCCTTTGGTGCCATTCGTTGTGCACTTGGATCAACTGAGAAGACTACCCTGCCCCAGGTTATGATTAAGGGTTTTAATTTTCGAAAAGAAAAACTCCTACTTCTTTGGCTCGAAGGGGTTGACGAGGGATTATCTTCCTTATAACTCCAGTGTTTAGGGATTGAAACAATGCCTGTACCTCATCAGCGGGGTCTGTTCCAAAGCATACTGTAAAGGTCGTGGTATCGTTTTCGTCATCCTCCCTCAAGAGGCTTAGAATTATTAATCGAGCGTTGAACATCACAAAAAATGAAAGCAATTTTGAATATAGCGAATGCGAATATATTGATTCAAAACAGACATATGTGATGCATTGATAAAGTAATAAAGTTTGCTATGACAATAATTGTTTGTATAAGCAAAGAAAATACAACTTGAACATTCGAATGAACAAAAGTTTTCTCGTCTCAGGACTTGTCACTTCAAATGGTGAATCTCGCAGGGATAGTAGAAGAACTCGACCTGACCATCTGGGGTGAATTCCACTGCTCCTTCATCAATCAGGCTTTGGATTTTGTACCTCAACTTCCAACAGTTGTCAGTATCATGCCCCGGGCTGTTAGAATGGTATGCGCACCTGGCCCCAGGATTATAGTTGGGTGAAGAAGTCTTAGGGTTAGGGTGAGGTCCTATCAACGTCACCAGATTCAACTTCAACAGGTGTTGTAAAGCTTGGGACAGCGACGTGTTGAGCTGGGTGAATTGCCTCCTGGGCTTGTTCTGATCAACTCGTTGCTCTGGGCGAGGTTGTGGTTGGACCAGTGAAGTGGTAGCAGCTTGGAGAGGCTTATTCATTGAACCAAACCTTTGACTTCTTGGAGGCTGATTACCGGTTTGGTCCCCACACCTGACTACTTGCTTCATACTGTCTTGCTGAAGCTGGTGAGGTTGATACTGAATTTGTGACCCTGGAGCAAGTTGAGGAGCTTTTCCCTTGTCTTCTTGTCTCAAAGGGAATTTGATGGTGACTGGCTCTTCAACCTTGGATGTTTGCCCCAGTTGGTTATCCCGAAGCAGTTGGTTGACGAGAACCCTGAGCTCTTCTTGTCTTTGAGCTAAGTCTTGAATGAGAGCCATCTGCCCTAGCATCTGGGTTCTCATTGTATCTACCTCAGCTTGCAGACGTTTCAGTCGTTCATCCTTATCGTCCTCAGAACTGTTCCTGACCAAAGTCCCCATGAGGAGTGTTCTCAGCTCTTCCTGCCCCTTGGATAGATTTAGGAGGATCTCCCCGAACCGAGTCTCTTGAGCATGAAGATCCTGGTTGTTTTGTTGGGAAGCCATTGCTGAAATAAAGAGCGAAGATGGTAAGTGACCTGTCAAAGGAGTACCTGTAATGCCGTGATATGTATGTATGCATGCAATATTTTCAAGGATCTCGCATGGTAAACAAGAAAATTGTTAGAATTTGAATTTTGTAGCTTGATGGAAGGGACTTCATGTTGATGAGAGTCCTTCTTCAAGAGTCAAGGCTCACCATATCGAGTGGGTCATAGCCCCTGACTCAAGTCATTAACCTTGGCTAGAGGAAAATAAATCCCCTTTACCCCTTGCTGGACATTTGATTCATCATGACCTGCATCACAAAACCCTTGAGGTCCTTGAAATGGATTAGTCCTTATGTAGGATGCATGCAATGGTATGATGGTATGATGTTATGCTATGCATAGAGTAATGTAGGTAAACCCTGTTATGAGTCCAGATTAAGGACTGTAAACAAAACCTGCAAGAAACTCAAGTGTCAGATAACAAGTATGCAAGTAGTCAAGTTTGAAGGCACATAAGTCACACAAAGAGCCCTTAGAGTTTAGGCCAGCATGAAGTTTGGGATACTACCCTCTTGAAGTTGGTGGGCTCAAAACCTGTCCTATCAAAAGTAACCGGGTTCTAAGGAGCTCAATATCATAGGGTTGTTTTCTATGTTCATTGTTTTGATTTAGCCACTGAACTGGCGATCAAAATATTCCACAAAAACAACCCTCAATGAGTGTAGTATCGAGTATCAACCAACTTCGGACTGCACCAAAGTCAGTCATCTCACTACCCCTAAAGTGGCCAGGATGGTCAAGTAAGGTTCCTAAGGTCAGTTGATGCTTCACGACACCACGCGGAGGCCCCGTACTCTCTTTGACTTGACTCAAGGGTTACCGGTACTCACCAAAGTGCCACATCAACGTAGCAAACTGCTTCAACCGTGTCGGTATACCCCGCACAGTTCCCTCACAGTTTGTTGCTACTTTCTAAGAAGGTATCCCCCAGATCCGGGTTAGGATCTATGAAGCTCCAAGACAAACCCACAATTTTAAATCAAACAAATCAAGCAATTGAAAACAAGAGAGTGGTCTAATACTAAGGTACACCTCACTTATTAAGTATCCCCAGCAGAGTCGCCAGTTCTGTGATCGGTGGAAATAGAACTGACTGTTTTTTAGCTGGTTACGCGAAATGTCGCGGTAAGCAAGAGTCGCCACCGTCTTTTATGTTCTCCAACATGGAAAGGACAAAAGCACAGCAAAATTCCTTATTCGAGAATGTTTCTCGGTTCGGGAGGTAGATTTATAGAAAGGGAAGGTGTTAGCACCCTTTCTATCCGTGGTTATGCACGGGCTCTTAGGTACTTGCTCTTATGTTTTCAAAATTTGTTTGCTTTTCAAGTGTGTGTGGGTTTTTAAAAAGTTTCGTTTGAAAAATTTCTAAGTAACTCTTGTATCTGTCCTCAAGAGTGTATGAAAAATTTTTTGAAAACTTTTGAAAGTGTGAAAAGTATTTTTGTTTGTTTTGAGAAAGAGAAAGTACCCATGAGAATCTACCTACTCTAAGGAATTAGGCTGTGTAAGAGTCCTTTAGATAGTGCTATCCCACCATTGAGAGGTAGGTAGCACCGTTGTTGGAGGTGTTCGGGTCAATTCGATTATCGGGACAGTGTGGTCACCGAAGCAATGGAAGGACACCTTAGTGGTGACCCTAATGTCCTAGATCCTTTTATCCGAGGCAACCGTTTCGAGACAACTGGATCTTTTGGATAGAAGGGCGACCTCTAAGATACCCTATACTTGATGACCACGTTCGAGGCAACCAGTGAGGCGTACCCTAGGAGTGGCATGTGCTTGTGTGTTGTATTCAGTTAATGTTTTATCTTGTACATGTTATTTGTGAGCTACGGATTAATTTTATTTACATACATTCTTTCATGCATTTTTTTAACAGTTAGGAGTGCGGAAAATAAATTGCGGAAATGTAAATCTAACTATTACAAGGCGCGGGTCTATACATCGCCAAAAGACACAAACCCGTTTTGGTAAATAAGTGCGAGAATTTAAATAAAGCGGTAAAAATCCCTAATTAACTATTACATACTATGTACAGATACATAAATATAAAATAAGAAAATAAATACGCGCGAAAGAAAGAATCGGGAACGTCCTAAGGGTGTTGATCCTTTTAAGAAAAGAATTGAATTTTTTGTCCTTTTTTGTAATTAATGAAATTAAAACTAATAACTAATTAATTAATTAATTAAGAAAATGATATTTTTGTGTTTTTATGTTTTTAATGAAATAAAATAAAAAGGAATTAAAATTAAAAGTTAATAAAATCTAATTCTAAATTTATTTTAGTTATTAAAAAAAAGATTAAAATTGCCTAATTAAACTAATTAATTAATTATAATTTAATTACAAAACAATGAATTAAAGTGAAATTAATAAATAAGAATAATAAAAATATTAGTTTTTTTGATTTTTTTGTTTATGAAAATAATTATCTATGAATTAAATAATAATAATAATTAGTTAAAAGAAAATAAAAAAGGAAAAGAAAACAAAAGAAAATATGAAAGAACCATGGGGGTGTTGGCCCAGGTATGGAGGTTTGAGGAAGCAATATGGCCCAATAAGCTTAAGCCTTTGTTGACTTTAGGAATTGCCTGCACGTGCTTTGACTTGGAGCATGGTATCCAGCATCTCATAGCCCCTGGATTGATCTTTGAGGCCACTTGGCGCATGATCGTTTGATGCACATGGTGGAAAGCCTTTGTGAAACCTGCACATGAACATATTATGGGAAAATAGAAATAAGCATTTGGGGGACCTGGGATGTTGATGGAGTGCTTGGAAGTAGTTGAATCTGGCTAGATCAGGTCTTTCGAGCTTGACAACTTCAAGGAAATTTTTGCAATTTTGGGGCATTCTCTAGGCTGTGTGTATTTGTCTCTAATGCTTTCTCATGGCTTGTATTTATAGAGGAGATGGAGGGGACAAAGAAATAAGGCAAGAATCCAAGCCATAAAGCCATGCTTTCAAACCAAAATCCAACAAATTAAAAAGCTTCCAAAATTTGCAAAACTTTCCCTTTCCATGCTTACAAGTATCTGGACATCTTGGCACAAATTCAAAATTTTGTGTACAAAAAATAGCTTGCACGAATTTGGCAGCTATTAAATGGCATATAAAGGTCATTCAAACAACAAAGATCCCCTTTAATTAATTTTTTTGATTTTATTTGAATTTTATGGGTTTAAAATGGATTAAATCAATAAAAATTAAATAAAATAGAAAAATTAATGTTTAATCTTGAAATTAATCATGGGACACGTGGGTGGCATGACAAGGCTGAATCAAGTGGAAAAAAGTGGGCCCTTTTGTCAAAAATTGAAGTTTCAAGGATAGTTGACTTTTGCCATTTCACAAAAATTTCCCAACTTCTACAATGCATATCTTGCTCAATTTTGATCATATGAACATGTTCTTGGCCATTTTGGAAAGGTCTTGAAGTCCTCTAACCAATGCCTTTGGTCCCATGTCATTTTGATTTACCAATCTCAATTTATGGTCTTTGACTTAAAGTGCCTTTTTGTTGACTTTTGAAAATGACCTATAATGTTGAAATTGATAACTTTTTGTGAGAGCATTTCTTGGACTTGGAATGTGAAGATGAGTTGTAGGAAATGTCATCCCCTTCAAAATGAGCATTGGATGGGATTTTTCTGATGAACCATGAAAAAGTTATGCCTTGGTCAAGTTACAGTTGACTTTTTCAACTGTCCAAAAATGGAAACTTTTGCATCTTGATGATTTTTGAGCCATTCTTGTGGAATCATGATCAAGATTTGATCCAATGATGATTGTGGCTTCAAAATAAGATGTTGACCAAAATTTTTGACTTTTGACTGCCAAATGACCATTTTACCCCTACAGTTGATTGTGAAGCAATTAGGGTTTTTGACTGTGCAACTTGACCTTGTGAGCCTTGAAACTTGACATGTAGGTGCTTGACAATGTATATGAGCATATGGGACTTGATTGAGCCCTTTAAAACCTCAACTTCCTTGCAAGAACCAAAACCCTAATTTGACTGGCTTAGGAGGGTGTTTGAACTGTGCAACCCTTGAGTAGACTTGCGCAAATTGAGATGATGCTTGTCAAAACTTTGAAGAATATGGGAGGGTAAATTTTGGGGTACAACAAAATGCATTTTCAAAAACTTCAAGACAGACATAAGCTTTGCATTTTTAATATAACATTGCTTGCATATGACTATTTGTTTGAACAACATAGAAGTTCGCACGACGAATGTCTAATGAACAAAAGCACCTCCAAGCAAGGGGCAAGACGTGATCATTGTCCGTCATCTGGGGCAGTTATGTCAAGATTCGGAGAATCTCTCAAATGCCAAATAGCCAGGGGCAAACCTTCCTCTGAGTCACTTGGGGCATTGGACAGGAATTCCAGCGACAAATCTTGGACGATCAAACGAAGATCTTCTAGTAGTAGGGCAACGCAACACTACTGACAGGGGCACCTCCCTACATCCTGAGAGCACGGACATAGTCGAAAAAATACTACGCACAATCAAAGACCTGCTAGGTTGACACACTTAGGCAAAAATAAGGGCTTCCCGGCGAACCAAAAGGGTTCGAGCAAAAATAAGGGATGAAATGAAAAAAAAATCTGTACACCCGGCAAGTCGAAAACCTAAAAAGGCCGCTTGGGCAAAAATGGGTATCCCGATGGACTGAAAACCCGAAAGGGCGGACCAGGCAAAAGTTAGGGATCAAAAGCGTACGACTATGTCCCGTCATCTCGTCACTTGCCTACCAGAAGAAGATTTGTCAACCGGCAGTCATCAAGCGCCTCCACAGGTATCTTCTCCCACAGAAACAGGGGCAATATGAGTTGTCTAAGCGATCTAGTCGCTCTGTCCACCAACGTACTAAGGTAGGTTCAGCTGAAGAACGTGACCAAGATACCTTCACTCCCCGTGGAGTAAGACAAGAATCAGCAATACTCTCTCCCGAGCAGAGTTGGTCTCTCATCAGCCCCGAAAAGGCACAATATCTCTAGCAAGTCAACAACGCTCTCCCCAAGCAGAGTTAGCCTACTGACAGCCTTAAGGAAGTTGGGTATCCCCAGAAGATCTCAACATTCCCCATCAGAGTATACAGATGTTCCTAAGCAAGCATCCCCGACAGTCTTAATATAAGATTGATCCCCGGCGGAATACAGACACCCCAGTGGAGCCATTCCCCAGTGCAGTTCAAAAGTTTCCCCAAGAGAGTTGAATTATCCTCCCAAGTAGATTCCAGAATCTTATCCCCAGTAGATTCTGGAAGCTTATCACCTGCAGAGTACATACGTCTCTCCCCGACTTTATTTCAGAAGGTTATTCCCCACCAGGGTATAACTGGGTTATCCTCAGCTAATCACCACGGAAAGGTCGTCATCGGTGAAGCTCTTCCTACCCCCAGCGGAGTTCATCAAACTCCTCAACAAACCATATCAACGGAATCCCCAGTGGAGTTATCATCAAAACCTCAGCAAGGTATCTCTTCCCACAGAGTAATTCCCTGCAGAGTAATCTCCCCAACAAGTTTATTCCCCGACGGAGTCATCTTCTCCTACCGGTTTATTCTTGCAACCATTATCCCCAACGGAAACGAAGAACTCTACTCTTCAACATCAGCCCAGGATTCAACAAACTCCCGGAATTCGTCAAGGATTTATTTTCCCATACGAGAATACATTCATAAACATCACATCTTCATACATTATAGCATGCATACGCATCATACAACACAAATCTCATTTATTTTGAGAACATCTTAAAATCATGGAATTCATGCATCATGACATTGCATACGACTAATACTTTGCCTTTTCAGGAAAAAGTCAATCAAAAGATGATTACCATATACCTTTACAGTTCCAGATCAACACCGGTAACAAGCCAGGAAAATTCTGTGGACGACTGATCGTGGGTTAATATCCGAAACCAAACAGGACAATTATCTACTTGATCATCCTCAGGCAACCCTACACCGGTTCCTTTTCTTTCAGAAGAAATCTTACACAGGCTCATCAACAGGCAACCATACACCGGTTCCTCCTCAACCTCAGATGTAGTTTTACACAAACTCATCATCAGACAACCCTACACCGGTTCCCTCTCAATTTTCAGACGAAGTCTTACACGGACTTATCATCAAAGTAACCCTACACCGGTTCCTTTTCTTTCATACGAAGTCTTACACTGACTTATCATCAAAGTAACCCTACACCGGTTCCTTTTCTTTCAGACGAAGTCTTACACGGACTTATTATCAAAGTAACCCTACACCGGTTCCTTTTCTTTCAGACGAAGTCTTACACGGACTTATCATCAAAGTAACCCTACACCGGTTCCTTTTCTTTCAGACGAAGTCTTACACGGACTTATCATCAAAGTAACCCTACACCGGTTCCTTTTCTTTCAGAAGAAGTCTTACACGGACTTATCTCAAGATGACCTTACCCCGGTTCATCAAGAAGTTTTACACGAACTTATCCTGCAGTAACCTTACCCCGGTTCCTCCAGAAGCCTTACACGGACTTATCTCAAGATGACCTTACCCCGGTTCATCAAGAAGTTTTACACGAACTTATCCTGCAGTAACCTTACCCCGGTTCCTCCAGAAGTCTTACACAGACTTATCTCAAGATGACCTTACCCAGGTTCATCAAGAAGTTTTACACGAACCTATCCTGCAGTAACCTTACCCCGGTTCCTCCAGAAGTCTTACACGGACTTATCTCAAGATGACCTTACCCCGGTTCATCAAGAAGTTTTACACGGACTTATCTCAAGATAACCTTACCCCGGTTCCTCCAGAAGTCTTACACGGACTTATCCCAAAGTAACCTTACCCCGGTTCCTCCAGAAGTCTTACACGGACTTATCCCGAAGTAACCTTACCCCGGTTCCTCCAGAAGTGTTACACGAACTTATCCCGAAGAAACCCTACACAGGTTCTCCCTCTCCAGACGTAGTTTTACACGGGCTCGTCATCAAGGAAACCCTACACAGGTTCTCTCTTCCCAAAGATGCAGTTTTACACGGACTCGTCATCAGAAACCCTACCCAGGTTTTACTTCTTCCAGGATGCAGTTTTACACGGGCTCATCATCAAAGTAACCCCACACAGGTTTCCTTATCAAACTCCAGACGTAGTTTTACATGGACTCGTCATCAGTAAACCCTACACAGGTTTCCTTCTCAGCTCTAGATGCGGTTTTACACGGACTCGTCATCAAAATAACCCTACACAGGTTCCTTCTCCACTTCAGATGCAGTCTTATACGGACTCATTATCAGTAAACCCTACACAGGTTTCCTTCCTCCAAAGATGCAGTTTTACACGAGCTCATCATCAGTCAACCCTACACAGGTGTCCTTCTTTCCAAGTTGCAGTTTTACACGAGCTCATCATCAGGCAACCCTACACAGGTTCCCTCTTTCAACTCACAAAATTACAACTCAACAGATAGTATCCAAATGGCATCTATAAGCCCATTCCCGACAAGGTTCTGTCACATATCCAGATGGCATCTATAAGCCCATCCTCCCATCCATCACATTTCCAAATGGCATCTATAAGCCCATTCCCGACAAGGTTCTGTCACGCCTCCAGATGGCATCTATAAGCCCATCCTCCTATCCATCATCTCTCCAAATGGAATCTGTAAGCCCATTCCCGACATCACACTGCTGATATTCTACTATGTGAGTGCAAATTTCTGGGCACTCTAGTTTACAATCATCTTCCACCTTCGGATCACGAAAGGCACACAAGCCAATCTACATCCTCAGGTCTAAGAAGATTGAACAGGGGCAACTGTTGTACCCCAAAATTTTCCCTCCCATATTCTTCAAAGTTTTGACAAGCATCATCTCAATTTGCTCAAGTCTACTCAAGGGTTGCACAGTTCAAACCACCCTCCTAAGCCAGTCAAATTAGGGTTTTGGTTCTTGCAAGGAAGTTGAGGTTTTCGAGGGCTCAATCAAGTCCCACATGCCTATAGACATTGTCAAGCACCTACATGTTAAGTTTCAAGGCTCACAAGGTCAAGTTGCACAATCAAAAACCCTAATTGCTTCACAATCAACTGCAGGGGCAAAATGGTCATTTGGCAGTCAAAAGTCAAATTTTTTGGTCAATATCTTATTTTGAAGCCACAATCATCATTTGGTCAAATCTTGACCATGATTTCACAAGAATGGCTCAAAAATCATCAAGGTGTCAAGAGTTTCTATTTTTGGGCAGCTGAAAAGTCAACTGTAACTTGACCAAGGCATAACTTTTTCATGGTTCATCAGAAAAATCCCATCCAATGCTCATTTTGAAGGGGATGACATTTCCTACAACTCATCTTCACATTCCAAGTCCAATAAATGCTCTCACAAAAAGTTATCAATTTCAACATTATAGGTCATTTTCAAAAGTCAACAAAAAGGCACTTTAAGTCAAAGACCATAACTTGAGATTGGTAAATCAAAATGACATGGGACCAAAGGCATTGGTTAGAGGACTTCAAGACCTTTCCAAAATGTCCAGGAACATGTTCATATGATCAAAATTGAGCAAGATATGCATTGGAGAAGTTGGGAAATTTTTGTGAAATAGCAAAAGTCAACTATCCTTGAAACTTAAATTTTTCCACTTGATTCATCCTTGTCATGCCACCCACGTGTCCCATGATCAATTTCAAGACTAAATAATTATTTTTCTATTTTTATTTAATTTTTATGGATTTAATTCATTTTAATCCATAATAATTCAAGTAAATCTAAAAAAATTAATTAAATGGTATCTTATGGTTTGAATAGCCTTCATGAAGCATTTGCAACCTACCAATTTCGTGCTAAGCTCATTTAGGCATGAAAATTCAAATTTTGAACAAGCTTTGAAAGGCCTTTAATGGTGGTTAAGACAAAATCCAAAGCTTAATTGCAATGGTTAAAGGCTCCTAAATGTGACTTATTCTCACTCATTACTATATATACAAGCCTTGCAAGCCTCATTCACAACCTAGAACTTTACACAAAACGGCCAGAGCAAAATCCAAAAAGTGTCAAAAAAAGTGTGAGATCAAAAGGAGTATTGCAAGTATTTTCAGGCCAAAAGGAGAACGTGACTCTCTTCTTTGCCATCCCCTGAAGCTAAAGCAACCCTTGCCACATCCTAAGATCCATCATACCGCGCTGTAAGTTCTTCCCAGGTCCCCCAAAATTTCTATACATTTTTTTCTTTACATGCTTGTGTGTAGGTTTCAAAAGAAGGTTCATCATACAGCTTCCTCATCCAGACGTCAGATGTCCTCATGCGTCCATCCAGTGGCCTAAAGATGACACACACCATGCTCCTGGTCAACCTTGTGCATAGGCAAGCAAGAAAGTCAACGTGGCTTGGCTGGTTAATGGGCCTAAATTTCCAAATTCACCTCCTTAAGGGTCCAACACCCCCCTTGGTTCACTCTTTTTTTCTTTTTGTTTTATATTTTCTAACTTAGTTATTAATTGTTTTTTTAATTATTATTATTACCACCAAAATTAACATAATTAATATTTTTCATAAAAATTAAAAAAAAAAACTAAAAAATGTAAATATTTTTTATTATTCACTATTAATTATTTTTGTAAATAAAACACTAATAAATTGATTTAGTTTAATTAGGTAATTTTAATTTCCTTTTCCAATAAATAAAAATGAATTAGACTTAGGTTTTTTTTTTCTTTTAACTTTAAATTTCTTATTTTTATTTTTATTTTCATTAAAAACATAAAAACACAAAAAATACTTTTTCTTATAAATAAATAAATTAATTAATAATTAGGCATAATTTCATTAATTGCAAAAAGGGGACAAAAATTAAATTCTTATTCAAAAAAGGGTCAACACCCTTAGGACGTTCCCGATTAAATTTCCATTCGCGCGTATTTATTTATTCTGATTGTATTTATGTATCTGTACAGAGGATGTAATAGTAATTAGGATTTTATTGCTTTCTTTAATTTTCTGCATTTACTTTTCAAAAACGGGTTTTTGTTTTTGGCGATGTATAGACCGGCGCCTTGTAATAGCTAGATTTACATTTCTGCAATTTATTTTTCGCACTCCTAACTGTTAACAATGCATGAAAGAATGTATGAAAAAATAAAATTAATCCGTAGCTCACAAATAACATGCAAAGACAATTAACTGAAAAACAACACACTCGCACATGCCACTCCTAGGGTACGCCTCACTGGTTGCCTCGTACGTGGTCATCAAGTATAAGACGTCTTAGAGGTCACCCTTTGTCTAAAGATCCAGTTGCCTCGAAATGGTTGCCTCGGATAAAAGGATCTAGGACATTAGCGTTACTTCTAAGGTGTCCTACCATTGCTTCGGTGACCACATTGTCCCTAATAATCGAATTGACCCGAATACCTCCAACGACGGTGCTACCTACCTCTCAATGGTGGGATGACACTATCTAAAGGACTCTTACACAGCTTAATTCCTTAGAGTAGGTAGATTCTCATGGGTACTTGCTCTTTTCAAACAAACAAAAACAACTTTTCGCACCCACACTTCTAAAAGTTTTCAAACAAATTTTTCATACACTCTTGAGGACAGATACAAGAGTTACTTAGAAATTTTTCAAACGAAACTTTTTCAAAACCCACTCACACTTGAAAAGAAAACAATTTTGAAAACATAAGAGCAAGTACCTAAGAGCCCGTGGATAACTGTTGTACCCCAAAATTTGCCCTCGCATTTTTCCTCAAGAAATCTCAGCTTCAAGCCTTTCCTGATTTTTCAAACTGGCTCAAGAATCGGACAAACAGACTTTTCTTGTCAGTCAAGCGAAATTAGGGTTTTTACTGATTTTCAGGACTCTGGATTGTTTCACAGTTGGCTTAGGGTTTTGGATGATTTTTGGTTCAATTTTGATCAGGCGAGCATTATCTGGCATTTAATCAAGAATTAAGGTTTTATGGGCATATTCTCAGAAGGATTTAAATTCCACAGCACTTTGCAGTTTATTCCGGGATTCGGGTTAAATTCGCGTGGTTTTGGTTTAATCAATAAAAAGGACAGTTGGTTTGAATTCACGTTGTTTTGTTTGAGCCCGTCAAAAGAAATGTGCAGTTTGGAATTACAGTGCTTGGCAAAGAATCAGTGGAAGAAAAGGAATGCGTTTGATCAGTTTATTTTGGTTAACTGCTGCTTTGCTTTGGATATTGGAGGAGACAGGTTTAATTGATCAATATTACTAAGACATTGTTTTATTTAAGTTATTTATTATTCTAAATTGGACGATTGAAATTTATTTTTCAATTGTTTTAATTCAAAGAGTTTTAAATAAATAAATAAACAATAAAGAGAAAATAGATTTAATTGGATAACAAAGACTTTTATTGATATTTGAATTATTTGTACAAATATTGTTTATAATTTAAATTACAAATAATAGTTTACATTAATTTAAGTATTACATAAAAAGAAAAACTATCCTATTTATTTCTAATTCTTCATGCTTCATTTTATTCCTCTCCATCCAATTATTCACCTGCAAAAGAAAAGAGAAAGTCAGAAAGCAGTTGAATTGGAAAAGACAGATAAAATTAGACTCATCATTAGGGGCCACTGACTGGGATCAGTTGACCCTCTCTGCAAATCACGGGATTTCTCCCGGTTCACAAAGAGGGAAGAATTTTATCATAAATGCAAAATGTCAAAATGCATATTTTTCAAAATGTCAGACTGCATGGTTCAGAAGTAAGTTCAAACCCAACTAAAATCCAATTCCAACTTTCTATCAAAAGCCAAAAGTGCAACTTACTGTCAAAAATGCAAAATCTACCCAAGCTGTCAAAAAAGATTTGACAAAGATATGAAAAGTTCACAAAATCTACACAAGCTGTCAAAGAAGGATAAAGATGCAGAGGAAATCCTATATGCAAGCAACTTAACTCTTTATCATCATTTCCCATCAATAGCCCCTTCAGAAAGTACAGAAATAAAACATTTAAAAATTCTTTAAACTGTACTAAGAAAGTCAGAAGAAGAGAGATAAGAGGCAGGCTTTAGGCTTAGGCAGAAGATACAAAAAAAGATATAACACAAGTACAACACAGTTCAAAGAGGAAGAAATATATACAAACTGCAAGGTCCTGGCCTGAAGAAAACCAACTAAAAAACCTGATAAACCAAGTTCAAGCCTGAAGCTTACCTGCTGTCAAAACCTCACCATACCTGCTAAAACCATTTACCAACCAAGCATACTGGCCTGAGACCTCACAAACCCAAACCTGTGAAACCTCAAAACCCACATACTGTCATACCACATAAACATACAAACTCAAAAAGACTAAAACCTGCTAATGCCCTAAACCTGCCTGTCATCAAATGAAAGCAAACAAAACCATCAAACACATCACAACACTCAGAACCTGATATCATAAAAGCCTAAGCATAACGCCTGCTGAGCCTCATGAAACACAACCAGTCAATAACTCAGAAGAAAAAAACCATGACCAGTTGAAGCCTCAAGACCACAACCTGCCTACTGTCAAGTATTAAACCAGAACCTCAAGCCATGTACCAGTCACAAACATAAACCAGCATATGCCAAACCTACAGAAGAAATAACCATAAACCTGTCCAACTCCTAAGCCTCAGAAATTTTTCATCATAGGCGATAAACATATTCAAAGGCAACACGAGAGAAGAAGAGAGAAAATATTCAAAAAGAAAGCAGCATTCAAGCGTTCACCTCAACCATTCATAGGCAAGTCATTCAGAGGCAACATCAAGGCAAACCCATCAGGCCCTCAGTGAAACACATCATGGGGCAAGCTCAATAATCCAAAGGCAAAACATTCGAGGCAACGTAAGCAAAAGTTCTAGGCAAGCAAGCACACAAGAAGGCAAAGAAGGTACATAGGCAACAACATAGGCAACAACATAGGCAACACGAGCGAGGCAACAAAGGCAAGCATACAGAAACATCAAGACAGTAAAGGCAACGAGAGAAGAAGGAAGAGTTAAATCAGGATCAGGTTTTCAGGGCAAATACAAATCATCATAAAACCTAACCAAGGTCACCAAGAAGCAAAGATTCGTCACGTTCCTCTCGCCGTCCAGGCCTCCTGAGCGCCACATCCTCTTTTCTCTCCTCCTTCTCCAAGGTCAGGTAGTAAGCTTTTCTCCCTCTTTCTTCTCCACCACCTCCATAGTAATACAGATTTAAGAATCAAAATTCAAATTAAAACAACGCATGCAATTCGTGAAAGAAAAAGGAACATAAACATTGAAACCGAACCTTGTTTCATAAGGACACTGAGCCCGTGCCATGGAGGGAAGAGAGGTTTGGGGGGTGACGCTGGTGGCCGGATGGAGGAGTCGCTCAGGAAGATGAAGATGAAAACGACGATGAACGAAACACACGAACGGCGCGCCGCTGTATAAACCCTAAAATCCTGCCTCCAAATGAAAATATGTTTCAAACCCTAAGACGTTTGTTCCACTATGGGCCAGCGCGTTTCTGATGCATCCAAGCCCAAACATTTTAATTCTCACCCCCCCATCTTGCCTCTAATCCGCCTAAGCCCATTAAAATGCCTCTTTTTCTTTTAACAAAAACATTAATACTAACCCTTTTTTATATTATATAAACAATACTTTCTTTTTATTTATTCTTTGCAAAATCCTAGTCATAATTAAAATACATTTTGTCATATATTAAAAAATTGAAAATACTTTCTTCTTTTTATTTATTTACTCTTTTAATTAAAATATATTTTGTACATACTAAGTAAATATACATTTTTTTTTTGCATAATTTAATTTCTTAAAACATTTTGTACATAACAATTTAAAAATACTTTTTTAACATACATAATTTAATTTTGGACATTTAATACTTTTTGTATATAATAATAAAAATACATTTTTACACCATGTAATTAAAATTGAAAACTTTTTCCATTCTTTTAATCTTAAAACATTTTGTACATAACACATGGAAATATAACATTTTGTACATAACACATGGAAATATACTCTTTTTTCTTAAAACATCATTTTTTTTACATATTTTAATTAGAGCTTGAACATACAATTAAAACAATTTTCTTTTTGTACATATTAAAAATATACAAATCAAAGATTCATTAAAACACATATCTAGGTCAAAAACCCTAATACACTTCAATTTCACATTATCGCGCCTGTAAATAATTACACACAATACATATACATCTCACACTTACACTTACACAAATACATTCACATTGCCCTATACACATTTGTTTATCTTATACTTGTATATTTGATATTTACATTTTGATCGCAAATTCGATTTGGTTGTAACTTATTGGATACTATAAGTCTCATCCCCATTTGTGAATATTGTACCCCCACTCCCGGATACTATTTTGTAATAGCGTAGATTTTACATTTTCGCAATTTACCGCTTTCAATTATACCATGGTTAGACCTAGGGTTTGCATGTACATAAAATCAAACGCTAGATAACCTAATACAAGACAAATACATGAAATCAATACACAATCACACTTGCACCCCCTAGGGTAATCCCACATGTTGCCTTCCAAAATGGGCCATATTGCATGTTAGGTCTCTTTGGGCAAAACAAACAAATTGAATGATCATAGTCCCTCGATAACATTTTTCAAAACAAACAAAAACAAATGATCAAGTCCCTTAAAGAAAATGCCCAAAGATACTTGGCACCATTGCAATTATGGTCTAAACGATGACCCGCGCCCGTCCCTTTCACATCCTAACACAAGATTGTCCACCAAATACAATGGTGGAACAAACTTGTCAAAGGGGTTAAAACATAACAAAAATCTTTGAGTACAATAGGGTAGACAAAACTCTTAGTTACTTGAGATCAAACTTGCAAAAACACTTGCCTTCTTTTCAAAAACCACAATCCACAACACTTTCAAACAAACTCTCAAAACATTTTTTGAAACATCTTTTCGAAAAGATACACACTTTTGTAAAACACTCAATCACGAGTCAAATACATTAGTTGCCTAAGACAAGGCATCTTTTTCCAAAACATTTTCAAAAGCACCCACACACACACCATTTTTAAAGCAATCGAAAAACAAGGCAAGTGATCTAAAAAAAACCAAGTAACTAAGAGCCCATGGATAACCATGGATGAAAAGGGTGCTAATACCTTCCCTTTTCATAATCTACCCCCCGAACCCACGAAATATCTCAAAAGGTTTTTGCTGTGCTTTTTTAACCCTTCCTTTAGGATAAAATAAAAAGTCGGTGGCGACTCTTGCTCAACCGCACAAGTGTGAATACGAACGCAAAACTCGTAGTCAGTCCTCCCACCGTATCACAATAACCACTGATAGAAAGGGTGCTAACACCTTCCCTTTCTATAAATCTACCTCCCGAACCGAGAAACATTCTCAAAGAAGGAATTTTGCTGTGCTTTTGTTCTTTCCATGTTGGAGAACATAAAAGACGGTGGCGACTCTTGCTTACCGCGACATTTCGCGAAACCAGCTAAAAACAGTCAGTTCTATTTCCATCGATCACACCAGTCAAGAGGCTTGAATTGAAACAATGAACAAGAAAACAATCCAGTGATATTGAGCTCCTTAGAACCTGTTGTACCCCAAAATTTGCCCTCGCATTTTTCCCCAAGAAATCTCAGATTCGAACCGTTTCTAATTTTTTAAACTGGCTCAAGAATCGGACAAACGGACTTTTCTTGTCAGTCAAGCGAAATTAGGGTTTTTACTGATTTTCAGGGCTCTGGATTGTTTCACAGTTGACTTAGGGTTTTGGATGATTTTTGGTTCAATTTTGATCAGGCGAACGCTATTTGGAATTTAATCAGGAATTAAGGTTTTATGGGCATATTCTCAGAAGAATTTAAATTCTACAGCACTTTGCAGTTTATTCCGAGATTCGGGTTAAAATTCGCGTTATCTTGATTTAATCAGTAAAGGAGGCAGTTGGTTTGAATTCACCAGTCAAAAAGGATGTGTGCAGTGTGGAATTACAGTGCTTGGCAAAAGAATCAGTGAAAAAGAAGATTGCGTCTGATCAGTTTTTTTTGTGTTCGACTGCGCATTGCTTTGAATGTTGGAAACGTCGAATTCATTTATTTTTGATCAACAATTGTTTAGTTGATTATTTATGGTTCTGAGAATTAAATATTTGAAATTTAAACTTTCATTTTATTTAATTTAAGGAATTATAAATAACAAATAAATAAAAGGAATTGAAAAGAATTAAATGGAATTTTTATTTCATATTTAATAGTTGTTACAATTGTTATTATTTGGATACGAGTATTTATTACAAAGTATTTAAAATAATAATAGTGTACAAAAATTAAATTGAAAATAAAATTCTATCCTATTTCTAATATTCTTCATTCTTCACTTCGCTCCGGTGCTCCATTTTTTATCTGCAAAAAAGGAAGAAAAGTCAGAAAGCAGTTGAATTAAAAAAGACTGATAAAATTTGCTCATCATTAGAGGCCACTGACTGGGATCAGTTGACCCTCTCTGCAAATCACGGGATTTCTCCCGGTTCACAGAGAGGGAAGATTTTTATTCATGAATGCAAATGTCAAATGCATAAAATCCAAAGTTCAAACTGCATAGTTCAAATCCAATTCCACTTTCTATCCAAAGCAAGAAGTACAATTGCTGTCAAAAGTGCCAAGACTGTCATAAAAAGATTTTGGAAAAGATATCAATAAAAGCATACAAGCTGTCAAAAGAAAGAAAAAGATGCAGAAGTAATGTGTTATGCAAGCTAAATATCTTAATCATCATTTCCCATTAGGGCCCCTTCAGAAAAAGTACAAGTAAAATCATATAAAATTCTTAACTGTACTTTGGAGAGAAAAAGAGAGAAAAAGTAAGCAGAGGCAGGTTTTAGGCTGAGGCAGAAGATACAAGAAAAGATATAACCCAAGGACACGGTTCAGCAAGCAAGAGGAGAGAAGAGAAATATACAAACTCAGAAAGCCTGAAGCCTCATTTTCTGTCAAGGCAAAGAACCTGCACCAAACTTACAACAACACTTCAAACCCATCCTAAAAACCAATACAACAAAATCATCCAAGACCTGAAACCTGCCTATTGCACCACCACTACAAGCATAACAGTCCAACAACATAACCTACTGCAAGCTTACCTGCTGCCTGCATTATCCAAGCCTTAACCACCAAAAACCTGATAAACAACTAAAAGCCAAGAAACCATATCAGTATACCAGCACCAAAACCTGCTAATGCCCTAACCTGCCTGTCATAAAACTGTACAAATCAAACCATCAAACACATCTCAAACCTCATACCAGCACCAAAACCATAACCAGAATCACCATGCCTATTGCCAAATCTCAAGCCTGACCATTACCAAGACACCATACTGTCAACAAACTAACAAGCATTCAACAATTCAAGGCAACGCAGGTGAGACATCAAAAGCCCTCAGTGTACACATCATTGGGCAAGAAACCAACATCCAGAAATATACTGATACCAAGAAACTCAACAAAAATCTCAGAAGGCATCCAGTTCAAGGCAATAATTCAAAGCAAAAGTATCAAAGGCAACGTGTACACAGTAGGAAAGAAGAGATAAAGAAGTGAATTGTTTCAAGAGGGTTTCTCAGCTAAGATCATCATCAAACCCTAGAAAATGGCGAAAAGATAAAAGATACCAGGGTCATCAGAAGCAAAGATTCGTCACGCTCCCTCCGCTCCTTCCGGCCTCCTGAGCGCCACTTCCCCGTCTCTCCTCCTTCTCCAAAGTCAGGTGGTACATCCTTCTCCCTCTCTTTTTCTCCTTTTGCTCATAACAACAAAAGAATCAAGGTTTTTAGTACAAATCAAAAACGCGTATCATTCACAAAAGAAAAAAGAACATTGAAACGAACCTTGCATCAAGAGAGCGCTGAGACCGTGCTATGGAGGGAAGAGAGGTTCGAGAGTGACACTGATGGCCGGAGGGATGAGTTGCTCAGGAAGCTTGCAAGGATAAAGAAGAACGTTGAACGAACACGAACGGCGCCGTTCAAACCCTAGCTTTCATTCTGAACAAACCAACTCACAACCCTAAATTCGTTCTGGCCCCCAAACGGGCCTTGCCCATTCCGTTTTGCCCTAAGCCCATTAGAATTTTAAACTTTTTATAAACACAAACACCACACTAACCTTTTTCTTTATATTACATAAACATTTTTTTTCTTTTCTTTACAAAATCATTTTAATAGACAAAATATATTTTTTACATTCTTTAATATTTACAATATAATTAAAACACTTTTTATATATAGGCTTAATTCAATTTGAAAACATTTTAATACACATTAAAATACATTTGTACATATTATACATTTTTTTCATCATATAGTTAAAATATCTTTTAAGTATATATTTGTATATAAAATCATTAACATACATATTTGTACGTAATAATAGAAATACATTTTTTTCTCTAAATATTAAAATTCACAAATATTTGATTAAAATACTTTTTGTAAATAAAGATACATTTCTTAATTAAAACTTGAACATTTAAATTAAAACATTTTCTTTTTGTACATAATTAAACATGCAAATCACAGATTCATTAAAATACATATCTAGGTCAAAAACCCTAATACGCTTCAATTTCACATATCGCACCTGTAAATATCCACATACACATATACTTACACACAATACATATACATCTCACACTTACACTTACACAAATACATTCACATTGCCCTATACACATTTGTTTATCTTATATCTGTATATTCGACATTTACATTTTGATTGTGAATTCGATTTGGTTGTAACTTATTGGATACTATAAGTCTCATCCCCTCTTGTACATTTATACCCCCACTCCCGGACACTATTTTGTAATAGCGTAGATTTTACATTCCGCAATTTACAGTTTTTCAATTATACCATGGTTAGACCTAGGGTTTGCATGTACATAAAATCAAACGCTAGACAACCTAATACAAGACAAATACATGTAATCAATACACAAACACACTTGCACCCCCTAGGGTAATCCCACATGTTGCCTTCCAAAATGGGTCATGCTTGCACGTCGAGTATCTTTGGCAAAACAAATTCAAATGATCATAAGTCCCTCGATGACGCTGTCGAATGTTGCCTAAACGGTATGATCATAGTCCCTTCAAAGCAAATTGCCAAAGACACTTGGCCTCATTGCATTCATGGTCCATACGATGACCCGCGCCCGTCCCGAATAAACTTCCTAAACGCAAGATTGTCCACCAATTTCAATGGTGGAACAAAATTGTTAAAGGGGTTAAAACATAACAAAAACCTTTGAGTACAATAGGGTAGACAAAACTCTTAGTTACTTGAGATCAAACTTGCAAAAACACTTGCCTTCTTTTCAAAAACCACAATCCACAACACTTTCAAACAAACTTTCAAAAACATTTGAAACATCTTTTTGAAAAGATCCACACTTTTGTAAAACACTCAATCATGAGTCAAATACATTAGTTGCCTAAGACAAGGCATCTTTTTCCAAAACATTTTCAAAAAGCACCCACACACACACCATTTTCAAAGCAATCGAAAAAACAAGGCAAGTGATCTAAAAAACCAAGTAACTAAGAGCCCATGGATAACCATGGATGAAAAGGGTGCTAATACCTTCCCTTTTCATAATCTACCCCCCGAACCCACGAAATATCTCAAAAGGTTTTTGCTGTGCTTTTTTAACCTTTCCTTTAGGATAAAATAAAAAGTCGGTGGCGACTCTTGCTCAACCGCACAAGTGCGAATGCGAACGCAAAACACTAGTCAGTTCTCCCACCGTATCACAGAACTGGCGACTCTGCTGGGGATTATTTTAAAGTGGGGTTACCCTAGGGTTTAGATCACCTTTACTTTCAATTGATTGCTTTGCTTGCTTTACATTTGTGGGCTTTGTATCGGAGTTTTATAGATCCTAACCCGGATCTGGGGAAACCCTTTTAGGTAGCATAATCTGTGAGGGACCTGTCCGGCGTATACCGACATGGGTGAAGCAGTGGCTACGTTGGTGTGGCATCTTGGTCTGTACCGATATCCCTCGCGTTAAGACGGGGAGAATATGGGTCTTCCAAGGAGTCATTAAGCACCAACCGACCTTAGAACCCTAATTGACCAACTTGGCTATTAGGACAGTAGCAGTATGCTACACTCATTGAGGCTAAACTCTCGAGATAGTTCTGGCCGCGAGAAAAGGTTGCGATGCTGGAGTTATGACCGATTGAGGGTAGCCAGTGATATGAGATCCTCTAGAACCCGGTTACTTTTGATAAGACAGGTTTTAACCAACGAACTGAAAGAGGTTAGTACCTGAACCTCATGCAAGCCTAAACCTAAGGCCTTGTGTGCTTTGTGTGAATATGTTTGCCTGTATATACACTTGCCTGCTTTTCGCACACATGGACATAACATCATGACATCATACCATAGCATTTTCAATAACCATTTCAAGGATCTCGAGGGTTCTGTTGATGCAGGGTTACATTGAACCAGACGTCTACCAAGGGGAAAAAGGTTTCTCCTCTAACCAATACCATCAAATTTCAAGTACAACAACTTGAATCAGTGGCTATGACCCACTCGACATGGTGAGCTTGATTCTCGTGGAAAGACATCCACCGACACAAAGCCCTCCAATCAAAAGATCAAATGCAACAACTTGAATCAGTGGCTATGACCCACCCGACATGGTGAGCTTGATTCTCGTGGAAGGACGTCCACCGGTGCAGAGATCTCCAATCCAAGAGCAGAGTTCGACCTCTAACATTTTCTTGTGTTTACCCCAAGAGATCCTTGAAAGCATGCATCCACATATCATGCATTGCATTTTGACAATCTTTCCTTTTTCAGGTTTCCTTACTCTCCTGCTGTTTATTTCAGCAAGAGATGGCTCTAGAACGGTCTGTCAAAGACATCCAAGACCAGACTGCTCAGCTGCAGGAGATGTTCCTGAACTTGTCCCTGGGGCAAGAAGAGATGAAGGCTCTCCTCACCAAAGGCTTGGGGAGTTCCAACAATGCCAGGAGTGAGCAGATTGCGGAGCTGCAGTTTGATCTGACAACACTGAGGACTCAAATGATGGGACAGTTGGTGGGCCAGATGGCTCTCATCCAAGACCTATCTCAAAGACAAGAGGAACTCAGAGTTCTTGTCCGCCAACTGCTTCCAAACAACCAACTGGGGCAAACATCTGAGGTTGAAGAGCAAGTCACCGCTCAGCCTCCGTCCACTCAAGAAGACAAGGGGAAAGCTCCTTTGCTAGCTTCAGGGTCGCAAACCCATCAACAACCTCGCCAGCGTCAACGGGGGAATCGGCGTAAACAAGAAAAGTCGAGAAGACAGTTTACGGAGACTGAAATACCATCATTCTTCATACTGAAGCACCTGTTGGAGGTTAACTTGCTTACTGTAAAGGACCCTCCTCAGAAGCCCAATATCTCCTCTCCTCACTTTAACCCCGACGCAGTCTGTGTTTACCACTCCTACAGTCCGGGACACGGCACCAACGACTGTTGGGCCTTGAAGAACAAGATTCAAGATCTGATCGACATCGGGGTGCTGGAATTCATGCCAGACGGCGAGATGAAGATCTTCCGTTAAAGGGTTCTCCACTCGAAGTGACGAAGTTCAAGCTGAAAGACTTTTGCTTCTTTTTGAATTTTCAAAGTTGTAATTTCTTTTGCTGTCAAACAATTATCTGTTGATGTTAAACTCTGTTTTCATTAATGCATTGCATATGTTTGTCTTGAATTCATCCATTCGTTTCACTACTCTTATGCTTTTCTTTATGATATTTGACTCTTGATAAAAAGCTGCAAGCCTTTAGAGGGAGGATGACGAAACAATACCATGATCTTATACAGTATGCTCTTGAACAGACCTTGCTGATGATGTACAGGCATTTCTTTCAATTCCCAAACACTGGAGTTATAAGGAAGTTAATCCCTAGTCAACCCCTTCGAGCCAAAGAAGTAGGAGTTTTCTGTTCTAAACAATCGAAACCTTTGATATAAACCTAGGGCAGGGTAGTATCTCAGTTAGTTCAAGAGAAAATGCGCATTGAAGTCGCAAACTCTCAGTTCACAATACAACGAACGACGTCAAAAGAGAAAGCATTCCTTTGGAATCAAAAGACAAGGGTGGTTCCCTATCACATAGACAGTCAATCTCTCAAAAGAGAAAAGCCCACCAAGCCAAAACCTATAAAGGAGGCTTAAGAAAGCTGGGGCATCCCGCTGACAGTAATCCCGAAAACGGTAACAGTCAGGCAAAAGTTAGGGATAACAAATCAAAATCAAAATAGTGAGGTCATTACAAAACCCTCAACAACATGAAAAGTGTTGTAAAAGAAAGAGGAGATGATGACTGTCTCCCCAAAATTCAACTGGTGAACCATCGCCCGAAAGTCGTTCAAAACTCAAAACAGAGTGTGACACACAATTAACTGAGCTTAGGTTGAAGAACATCACGAAGAGCGGGTGGGTACAAATCTACTTTGAGCCTTTATCCTTTGTTTCTTAAACCGTGAACCAGGCCACGTTACAACCCTTTAAAAGTCCTAATTGAAGCATGGGTTAGTTCGAAAGCATACTGTTACAAAAGGTATCCTGACTCCTGTAGGGATTTGCTCTAAATCTTGTGTTAACTTGTCTTATGAAAAGTTTTCTGCTAAAAACGCATTTTTCAAAACTTCAAAGACAAACATAAACTTTGCATTATTCGAATATCACTGTCTGCATTTGACCCTTTTGTTTGACAGCGAAGAAATTCATACAACGAATGTTCGGAGGAACGAAAACTCTCTCAGTAAGTCAAAATCACTTCAAGAGGATAACACTTCCATCAAATCTCCTATCAACAAGGGGCATGGCATGTCAAAGTTCAATTAACCTGGGGCAGTCCAGTCAAGGTCCAACAGATCTTTCAAAGTTCAATTAACCTGGGGCAGTCCAGTCAAGGTCCAACAGATCTTTCAAAGTTCAATTAACCTGGGGCAGTCCAGTCAAGATTTCAAGAAATCTCTCAATATGCAGAGTAATCTGATTCAAGACTCCTTCACAACCACTTGGGGCATTCGAATGTCAAAAGTGCTCAACAAGTCAATTACAACATTTCCAGACTCGACTCCTGTATCTAGCCAGGGCACGTCTGAAGAGTTCGAGGATTCAATTCCTGTATCCAGCCAGGGCATATCTGTTGACGACTATTTCCAGATTCGTCTCCTGTATCCAGCCAGGGCATATCTGTTGACCACATTTCCAGACTCGACTCCTGTATCTAGCCAGGGCACGTCTGAAGAGTTCGAGGATTCGATTCCTGTATCCAGCCAGGGCATATCTGTTGACGACTATTTCCAGACTCGATTCCTGTATCTAGCCAGGGCACGTCTGCAGAGTTCGAAAATTCGATTCCTGTATCCAGCCAGGGTATATCTGTTGACGACTATTTCCAGACTCGATTCCTGTATCTAGTCAGGGCACGTCTGAAGAGTTCGAAGATTCAATTCCTGTATCCAGCCAGGGTATATCTGTTGACGACCATTTCCAGACTCGATTCCTGTATCTAGCCAGGGCATGTCTGAAGAGTTCGAAGATTCGATTCCTGTATCCAGCCAGGGCATATCTGTTGACGACTATTTCCAGATTCGACTCCTGTATCCAGCCAGGGCATATCTGTTGACTACATTTCCAGACTCGACTCCTGTATCTAGCCAGGGCACGTCTGAGGAGTTTGTAGATTCGATTCCTGTATCCAGCCAGGGCATATCTGTCAACTATCACCTTTCCAGACTCGATTCCTGTATCCAGCCAGGGCATGTCTGAAGAATTCCAGATCAACACCTGTAACAATCCAGGAAACATCTGTGAACGACCGATTGTAGACCAACACCTGTAATAAGCCAGAATTTATTTACATCACCACTTGGGGCATTCGAATGTCAAAAGCGCTCAAAACCGATGCAGTTTTACACAAGCTCATCATCAGGAAGCCCTACACCGGTTCCTCTTCAAGACTTCTGAAACAAGTTTACGGATTCTTCCTAACAACGGATGTCAATCTACCGACTTGTTCAGACTCTTCTCAACCTTTGAAATTAGTTTACGGACGCTTCCCAACAACGGATGCTGCTCTATTGCTAATTCAACTTCAAGATTTCTGAAAATAGTTCACGAGTTCTCCAAGTAAGCGGATGTTAACCTATCGCTTGTTCAGATTCTTCTCAAGCTAACCACCACGGAAGACCGCGCTCGCCAAAATTCTCCTTATCCCCAGCGGAGTTCATCAAATTCCCCAACGGAGCCAGACCATTGAACCTTCTCCCCACAGAGTTTTGGAAAGGACAAATCTTGAGTTCCCCAGTGAAGTCGCCAGGGTTACTTCCCATCAAGCCGAAGATTCTCAATCTGGCCTCCCCAGCATGAGTCTACTAGTTTGGAACCCCCCCAGTAGAGGTCATCAGGAATTCTCTTCCCCAGCGACAGCCAAGGATTTATTTTCCCCGGCAGCAGTCAAGAGGCTTTTATCTTCAGCCATCTCGGATTCATGTATCCTCGGCAAGATTAGCTCATCAGCTTACATGCGCATTCATCGCATTCATTCATAAATATCGATGTCACGTACGTTGCATCATGCATCATAACATTGCATACAACTAACCCTTTGCCTTTTCAGGTAAGATCAGTCGACAGACAAAGATCCTCTCCCGAGATTCATCCAGAAATAGTTCAGATGTGACCCAGACACGGCAACATTCTGATACTTATCCCAGATTCATTCAGACGCATCAGCAGAAACCCTACACCGGTTCCTCTTCAACTTCAAGACTTCTGAAAATAGTTTACGGATTCTTCCCTACAACGGATGCCAATCTACCAACTTGTTCAGACTCTTCACAATTTCTGAAAATAGTTTACGGATTCTTCCCTACAACGGATGCCAATCCACCAACTTGTTCAGACTCTTCACAATTTCTGAAAATAGTTTACGGATTCTTCCCTACAACGGATGCCAATCCACCAACTTGTTCAGACTCTTCACAATTTCTGAAAATAGTTTACAGATTCTTCCCTACAACGGATGTCAATCTACCGACTTGTTCAGACTCTGCTCAATTTCTGAAAATAGTTTACGGACATGTCCCAACAACGGATACTGCTCTATTGCTTATTCAATCTCAGATAGTTTACATATTCTCCAGACATGGACGTCAATCTGTTGCTTGTTCAGACCCCTAATTCAGAGATGTTCCAAAACATGGATGCCCTTCTGAAACTTGTCCACTCACCATTGACCTACAGTTCAACATATCCAGATGGCATCTATAAGCCCATCCTCCTACCAGCAGTCGTCAAATGGCATCTTTAAGCCCATTCTCAGATGGCATCTCTAAGCCCACCCTCCGACAAAATTCTACCGCACCAGATGGCATCTTTAAGCCTATTCACCTCCACCGTCACATCGACGAGTGCAAATTTTCTGGGCACTTTAGTGTCCAATCTTCTTTTACCTTCAAGTCGCGAAAGGCAAACTTGCCAATCTAACTCTTCAGGTCCAAGAAGATTGAACAGGGGCAACTGTTGTACCCCAAAATTTGCCCTCGCATTTTTCCCCAAGAAATCTCAGCTTCGAACCGTTTCTAATTTTTTAAACTGGCTCAAGAATCGGACAAACGGACTTTTCTTGTCAGTCAAGCGAAATTAGGGTTTTTACTGATTTTCAGGGCTCTGGATTGTTTCACAGTTGACTTAGGGTTTTGGATGATTTTTGGTTCAATTTTGATCAGGCGAACGCTATTTGGCATTTAATCAGGAATTAAGGTTTTATGGGCATATTCTCAGAAGAATTTAAATTCTACAGCACTTTGCAGTTTATTCCGAGATTCGGGTTAAAATTCGCGTTATCTTGATTTAATCAGTAAAGGAGGCAGTTGGTTTGAATTCACCAGTCAAAAAGGATGTGTGCAGTGTGGAATTACAGTGCTTGGCAAAAGAATCAGTGAAAAAGAAGATTGCGTCTGATCAGTTTTTTTTGTGTTCGACTGCGCATTGCTTTGAATGTTGGAAACGTCGAATTCATTTATTTTTGATCAACAATTGTTTAGTTGATTATTTATGGTTCTGAGAATTAAATATTTGAAATTTAAACTTTCATTTTATTTAATTTAAGGAATTATAAATAACAAATAAATAAAAGGAATTGAAAAGAATTAAATGGAATTTTTATTTCATATTTAATAGTTGTTACAATTGTTATTATTTGGATACGAGTATTTATTACAAAGTATTTAAAATAATAATAGTGTACAAAAATTAAATTGAAAATAAAATTCTATCCTATTTCTAATATTCTTCATTCTTCACTTTGCTCCGGTGCTCCATTTTTTATCTGCAAAAAAGGAAGAAAAGTCAGAAAGCAGTTGAATTAAAAAAGACTGATAAAATTTGCTCATCATTAGAGGCCACTGACTGGGATCAGTTGACCCTCTCTGCAAATCACGGGATTTCTCCCGGTTCACAGAGAGGGAAGATTTTTATTCATGAATGCAAATGTCAAATGCATAAAATCCAAAGTTCAAACTGCATAGTTCAAATCCAATTCCACTTTCTATCCAAAGCAAGAAGTACAATTGCTGTCAAAAGTGCCAAGACTGTCATAAAAAGATTTTGGAAAAGATATCAATAAAAGCATACAAGCTGTCAAAAGAAAGAAAAAGATGCAGAAGTAATGTGTTATGCAAGCTAAATATCTTAATCATCATTTCCCATTAGGGCCCCTTCAGAAAAAGTACAAGTAAAATCATATAAAATTCTTAACTGTACTTTGGAGAGAAAAAGAGAGAAAAAGTAAGCAGAGGCAGGTTTTAGGCTGAGGCAGAAGATACAAGAAAAGATATAACCCAAGGACACGGTTCAGCAAGCAAGAGGAGAGAAGAGAAATATACAAACTCAGAAAGCCTGAAGCCTCATTTTCTGTCAAGGCAAAGAACCTGCACCAAACTTACAACAACACTTCAAACCCATCCTAAAAACCAATACAACAAAATCATCCAAGACCTGAAACCTGCCTATTGCACCACCACTACAAGCATAACAGTCCAACAACATAACCTACTGCAAGCTTACCTGCTGCCTGCATTATCCAAGCCTTAACCACCAAAAACCTGATAAACAACTAAAAGCCAAGAAACCATATCAGTATACCAGCACCAAAACCTGCTAATGCCCTAACCTGCCTGTCATAAAACTGTACAAATCAAACCATCAAACACATCTCAAACCTCATACCAGCACCAAAACCATAACCAGAATCACCATGCCTATTGCCAAATCTCAAGCCTGACCATTACCAAGACACCATACTGTCAACAAACTAACAAGCATTCAACAATTCAAGGCAACGCAGGTGAGACATCAAAAGCCCTCAGTGTACACATCATTGGGCAAGAAACCAACATCCAGAAATATACTGATACCAAGAAACTCAACAAAAATCTCAGAAGGCATCCAGTTCAAGGCAATAATTCAAAGCAAAAGTATCAAAGGCAACGTGTACACAGTAGGAAAGAAGAGATAAAGAAGTGAATTGTTTCAAGAGGGTTTCTCAGCTAAGATCATCATCAAACCCTAGAAAATGGCGAAAAGATAAAAGATACCAGGGTCATCAGAAGCAAAGATTCGTCACGCTCCCTCCGCTCCTTCCGGCCTCCTGAGCGCCACTTCCCCGTCTCTCCTCCTTCTCCAAAGTCAGGTGGTACATCCTTCTCCCTCTCTTTTTCTCCTTTTGCTCATAACAAAAAAAGAATCAAGGTTTTTAGTACAAATCAAAAACGCGTATCATTCACAAAAGAAAAAAGAACATTGAAACGAACCTTGCATCAAGAGAGCGCTGAGACCGTGCTATGGAGGGAAGAGAGGTTCGAGAGTGACACTGATGGCCGGAGGGATGAGTTGCTCAGGAAGCTTGCAAGGATAAAGAAGAACGTTGAACGAACACGAATGACGCCGTTCAAACCCTAGCTTTCGTTCTAAACAAACCAACTCACAACCCTAAATTCATTCTGGCCCCCAAACGGGCCTTGCCCATTCCGTTTTGCCCTAAGCCCATTAGAATTTTAAACTTTTTATAAAAACAAACACCACACTAACCTTTTTCTTTATATTACATAAACTTTTTTTTTTCTTTTCTTTACAAAATCATTTTAATAGACAAAATATATTTTTTACATTCTTTAATATTTACAATATAATTAAAACACTTTTTATATATAGGCTTAATTCAATTTGAAAACATTTTAATACACATTAAAATACATTTGTACATATTATACATTTTTTTCATCATATAGTTAAAATATCTTTTAAGTATATATTTGTATATAAAATCATTAACATACATATTTGTACGTAATAATAGAAATACATTTTTTTCTCTAAATATTAAAATTCACAAATATTTGATTAAAATACTTTTTGTAAATAAAGATACATTTCTTAATTAAAACTTGAACATTTAAATTAAAACATTTTCTTTTTGTACATAATTAAACATGCAAATCACAGATTCATTAAAATACATATCTAGGTCAAAAACCCTAATACGCTTCAATTTCACATTTCGCACCTGTAAATATCCACATACACATATACTTACACACAATACATATACATCTCACACTTACACTTACACAAATACATTCACATTGCCCTATACACATTTGTTTATCTTATATCTGTATATTCGACATTTACATTTTGATTGCGAATTCGATTTGGTTGTAACTTATTGGATACTATAAGTCTCATCCCCTCTTGTACATTTATACCCCCACTCCCGGACACTATTTTGTAATAGCGTAGATTTTACATTCCGCAATTTACAGTTTTTCAATTATACCATGGTTAGACCTAGGGTTTGCATGTACATAAAATCAAACGCTAGACAACCTAATACAAGACAAATACATGTAATCAATACACAAACACACTTGCACCCCCTAGGGTAATCCCACATGTTGCCTTCCAAAATGGGTCATGCTTGCACGTCGAGTATCTTTGGCAAAACAAATTCAAATGATCATAAGTCCCTTGATGACGCTGTCGAATGTTGCCTAAACGGTATGATCATAGTCCCTTCAAAGCAAATTGCCAAAGACACTTGGCCTCATTGCATTCATGGTCCATACGATGACCCGCGCCCGTCCCGAATAAACTTCCTAAACGCAAGATTGTCCACCAATTTCAATGGTGGAACAAAATTGTTAAAGGGGTTAAAACATAACAAAAACCTTTGAGTACAATAGGGTAGACAAAACTCTTAGTTACTTGAGATCAAACTTGCAAAAACACTTGCCTTCTTTTCAAAAACCACAATCCACAACACTTTCAAACAAACTTTCAAAAACATTTGAAACATCTTTTCGAAAAGATCCACACTTTTGTAAAACACTCAATCATGAGTCAAATACATTAGTTGCCTAAGACAAGGCATCTTTTTCCAAAACATTTTCAAAAAGCACCCACACACACACCATTTTCAAAGCAATCGAAAAAACAAGGCAAGTGATCTAAAAAACCAAGTAACTAAGAGCCCATGGATAACCATGGATGAAAAGGGTGCTAATACCTTCCCTTTTCATAATCTACCCCCCGAACCCACGAAATATCTCAAAAGGTTTTTGCTGTGCTTTTTTAACCTTTCCTTTAGGATAAAATAAAAAGTCGGTGGCGACTCTTGCTCAACCGCACAAGTGCGAATGCGAACGCAAAACACTAGTCAGTTCTCCCACCGTATCACTGAACCCGATTACTATTTTTTAGGTCAGGTTGAGCCAACTAAACTTCAAGAGGGTACTTACCTATGAAACCCCATGCAAGCCTAAACTAGGAACTTATGTGATTTGCTTGTACCCCAAAATTTGCCCTCCCTTTTTCACAAGAAATCACAACCCTAGGGTTTTCTCAGATTTTCAAGATTGGCTCAGGAATCGATCAAACAGACTTTTCTATGGCAGTAAATCAAGAATTAGGGTTTCTCTCACATTTCTCAGAAGAAACTGAATTCTCATAAATTCAGTTAACTGTCACATGTGTTCACACTTTTTCAAGTTTACTGAAAGGTTACTGGTTATTCTCAAGGCCTGTTTATCTGGGACAAAAAATGGGAGCTGAGACTGTTATTTGAAATATTCAGGTTTTATCTAATCCAGGTTGACCAGATAATATACGTCATTAAGACGTTTGCTTGTTAATGGAATGAAATGTTTGCTTGTTTATTGGAATACCCAGTGCGTATTTTGATTGGAATGCTGTTGCAGGTTACGAGATTGCAAAGTTATTGGATTACTTAAAGTTTAAGTTATCTGTATTAGAATCGTTGGAATGCAATTTCAATTATTTTGATCTGAGAATCTTAAAGGATTAGGTGAAGATGCAGAGAGAGAATTGCAAAATATTGACAGTAGAAGATTTTATTGGATATCAGATTGTCTCACAAAGATTTTTCAGATGTTGATACAAAAAAATTTTATTATTTGAATATTGTAGGTTTTACAACTTATAGTACTTGAAAAAATAAATTATTACAATTAATGGAAAATATATCTAAGTTAAAAGTCTAAGCCTAAACTTCTATTGTTCTCGTGCTCGCCACAAAGTCTTCTGCTTCCTCTGCTTTGTCATCACCCAAGTTGTGCTCACATGAAAGAAAAACAAAGAAAAGATGATTAGTACAGTCAGTTAAACAAAATTTTCAAACAAAAAAAGAAAAGAAATTTTTTCATCATTAAAGTTTGCCGTATGGAATCAGAATGCTATTTTTCATCATGTTTTTTATTTTCCTCTTTGCAAAACACAAGAAGATTTCTCTTCTTGGTTCACAAAGAGAAAAATAAAAAATGCAAAAGAAGAGTACAAAGCAAGTTTCAAATGCAAAACAGCATGGCAAAGCATTACAAAACAAGGCCAAGTTGGATGCAAGACAGTTTCAGGCGCCAAACAACATTTACAAAACATAGGCCAAACTGTCAAGTTGCATTACAAAACAAAACCAAACTGAATGCAAACTGTCAAGTAAGCAAACCAAGCATTGCAACTAAACCAAACAGCATTGCAACAAAACTAAACATTGCAGCATACAAAGTCAAGCAACGCAAACTGAATGCAAAAAGTATGCAAACTGAACAATGTAGAAAGTACATGGCAAATCAAACAGCAGGCCAAAAGTAAGATGCAGGAGGTAAACCAAATCACAAGTCAAAGGCTTGTCATAGCCTATCACCACTTTCCAGCTAATAGGCAAACTTTTCAGAGAATAAGAAAAAAGCAAAAGTGCTTTGTCATTGAGAGAGAAAGAGAGAAAAGATATCACCTTTTGGAGGTTATACAGTTTGGCAAGAGGGGCTGTCACAAGTTGCAAAACCAAAAAGCAAAAGGATATAACAGCACAAAGTCAAAAGAGAAAAAGGAGGAGAGAACATTTAGCCAAGCCTGAAAACTAACAAAATATCCAAGCCTGAAAACTCACAAAATATCCAAGCCTGAAAACTCATAAAATCTCCAAGCCTACCAAACAGTTTCACACAAACAGCCAGTGAGTAGTTCAAGTTGCATAGCCAAAAACAGGGCTAAATACCACTAAACATGCACAAGCTAGCCAAACTAAAAAAAAACCAAACAACATAACCATTGTTCAAAACCTGCAGTTTCAAACTGCACAACCAAAAAGCTTGCAACTCCAAAACCTACCAAATTGTAACAAGCCAGCCAAATTGTAAAGCCTGTTAACAGCAACCTGCAAAAAGCTTGCCAAAACTGAAAATCTGTTATAAAACTCAAACTTCCAAAACCTGCCAAACAGAAGAACTTGCTATCAAACCACAACCAGAAAAACCCTGTGAGCAAACAAATAGGCCAACAGCCAAAACAACCAGAAAAACCCTGTGAGTAAACAAACAGGCCAACCATCCTGTTGACCAAACCACAAAAACCATCGACCAACTTCCATTCTTGCAAACAAGCTTCATCAATCAAACAAATCTTCACCATCAACCAACTTTCAAACAAGTTTCAGAACAATAAACAATCATCACAAATCCAAACCAACAAAAAGTTTCAGAAGAGAAAAATCAAAAGTCTCAGAATTGTAATCATCATCAACAAAAAAATCCACCAATATCAAAGTTTTAGAATACACTAGCATCATCATAGTTCAAGAGAGAGGAAAGAGTTTCAGAAGCCAATCATCATCAACATTCAAATTCAATAGAGAGGAAAGAGAGATAATCATCATCAACAAAAAATCACTAACAAGTCAGAAGCTATCAAGCATCATCATTCAAGGTTCAAAAGGGACAAAGAAGAAGTTACCAAAAAGGCTCGCCGTCATCTCTTCCCCTCCGCCTCTAGCCACCAAGGAACGCCACCAACTCCATCTCCTCTTTCCTCTCCATTTTTCCAGAAAGTCCCAAGGTATGCTTCTCAAACCCTTTCTGTGTTTTAGGCATATAAAAACCATAAGTCAAACTAGAACAAAGCAAATTAAACTAGAACAAAGCAAGCAAACATAAACAACGAACTGTAAAATTCTAAATCAAAGAGACGAACCATACCGTTTTGCAACCAAGGCCATTGAACGTTAGGAAGAGGATAGAGAGTGTGGGATAGTGCTCCGGCGGCTTAGGCTTAGAGGGAAGATCAGGACCATAGGCTGAGAGAGATGAAGAGGGAAAACGAAGAGTACGGCGCCGCTGTAAGAACGCAAAGCCACAAACCCTAATTCCTAAGACCCCAACCAAAATGTTACAAAACTTTGGATTTGGACCTGTCCGCCTCAACCCCCTTAAGCCCACATTGCTAGCGTGCCCCTCCCTTTCCATTCCGACCCCTCTTTCTCCTCTTATTTTTGTTTTGGGCCTAACCCCAAACTTCCAAATCCTAAGCCCATACGAATTGCTGGCTTGCACCCCTCTCTATTTCTGACCTCATTTTGTTTTACCATCTCAATTGGGCCTCAAACACACTTCAAACCCTAAACCCACCTTTCAATTCAACTTATTTTCTTTTCTTTTCTTTTGTTTAAATGCTAATATTTTTTTTATTAATTCATTTTAATTAATTTGTTAATAATAACACTAAATTATATATTAAAATTTTATTTTGGCAAATTACTTTGATTTTCTTAATTTAGTTTTATTTTCTTCTTTTATTAATTAATCTTGTTTCACATAATGAAAATACCAAAAAAAAGCATCTAATTTGATTTAATTAATTTTGTTTTCTTTAAACCCTTTTTTATTGATTAATAAAAATACAAAAATAATAGAAATTTTGTTTAATTGAATTTTCTTTCTTTAAAACTTTTTCCTTTTACTTAATAAAATACAAAAGAATAATAATAATAATTCTTAATTTTTTTAGAATAGAGTTTATTTATCTCTTTTTAATAAATACATGCATTTCATAATATTATTGATTTCTTCATTTGTTATAACTTTGTATTGAATTGCGACAATTCGATTTGGTTGTAACACTTGATATTTGGACATTGTTATTCTTGAGAGAGTCATCCCCATTTGTAATAATTGTACCCCCATCCCCGGATACTTTTGTAATAGCTTAGACTTTCAAATTTCCGCAATTTATTGCTTTCAATATACTGTGTAGTAATTAGGCGTGTATGGCAAGATTCAAAATCAATCGCTAGATGACCTAATCCAAGAATAAACAACTCGAAATTAATACACTTCTCACACGAGCACCCCTAGGGTTTCATCCACTTGTTGCCTTTAAAATGGCCATGTTAAGCATGTTGAGTATCTTGGCAAAGCAAAAACAAAACAAAAGATCATAGTCCCTCAATGACGCTATCTTGGTTGCATATACAAAATGATCTAGTCCCTCAAAAATTTGCTAAAGATACTTAGCACAATTGCTATCATGGTCCATACGATGACCCGCGCCTGTCACGTTTAACATCCTAATACAAGGTTGTTTACCAAATGCAATGGTAAAACAACACCGTCAAAAGGGTTAAAAACATATAGGAAAGATCTTTGAGTAAAATAGGGTAGACAACTCTTAGTTACTTGATCAAAACTTGCACTACATCCTTGCTATTTTCAAACACACTTCACAACACAATTTCAAAACATTTCCCAAATCAAACTTTCAAAACATTGAAATATCTTTTCAAAAGACAAACACCTTTATATATATTCAAACAAGAATCATTACAAAGGTTGCCACAACGATGGCCTCTTTTTCAAAGCATTTTCAAAAACCACACACAAAACACCATTTTAAACAATTGAAAAGCAAAAGCAAGTGATCTAAACAAGTAACTAAGAGCCCATGGATAACCATGGATGAAAAGGTTTCTAGCACCTTCCCTTTTCATAATATACCCCCCGAACCCGAGAAAACATCTCAAAGGTCTTTCCTGTGCTTTTTGACCTTTCCTTTGGATAAAATAAAAATTCGGTGGCGACTCTTGCTAAACCGAAACAATTTGCGAACACAAACGCAAAACCTCAAGTCAGTTCTCCCACCGTATCACATTGTGCATAACATCATGGACATTATGAAGCATCATATACATCCACTAACCCTTTCAAGGATTTTGGAAATTCATCTTTGTTCTTGTTTTGTAGGATATGGATTCACTTCGCAGGAAAACTATCCAAGTCAACCTTGTAAGAATTCCTCCACAACTCAAGGAGCTAGCTTCAAGGATTCGTGGGAACTCTCCATTCACTGAGAGGCATGGGCGTCTACTCAACTTGGTCACTTCTAACACAGAGGAAGACATGATGAAGGTTCTCTTCCAGTTCTTTGACCCTTTGCATCACTGCTTCACATTTCTTGACTACCAGCTTGTGCCTACTTTGGAAGAATTCTATCAACTCTAGAGGATTCCCATTCTCAATCAACTACCTTTCAACGGTACAGAAAGAGATCCAAAGCCATAAGAGATTGCTCAAGCCCTGCACTTGCACTCATCTGATGTCACAACCCATTGGGAAACTAGAAGTGGTGTCAAAGGCTTCTTGGTAAAGTTCTTGTTCGAGAAGGCCCAAAGCTGTTGGAACTCTTTGGACTTGCAAGATTTTGAGGAGATTGTAGCTCTTCTCATCTATGGTATGGTCTTGTTCCCTAACCCTGACCATCTCATAGATGTGAGTGCTGTCAAAATCTTCATGTCACGCAATTCGGTGCTTACATTGCTTGGAGATATCTTAGACTCTTTTCACACTCGTACAATGAGGAAAAGAGGTGTTCTCATGTGTTGCACTCCTCTCCTGGCAAGATGGTTTATTTCTCATCTTCCCCAATCAGTCTTGAAGAATGAGCAAGGTTTGAGGTGGTCACAACGATTAATGACACTTAAACATTCAGATATTCATTGGTGTTCTCGATCCAAAGAGAATGTTATCATTATCGACCGTTGTGGGGAATTACCTAATGTCCCTTTACTTGGCATTAGGGGAGGCATCACCTACAACCTGTGCTTGGCTCTAAGACAATTTTCTTATGCCCGAAGGGATGGCCCACATGATATGCTGATTCAAGGTTTGGTTTTCGACTTCGACAACGACAATCAAGGTCTTCGCCAAAGATTTGTCCGAGCTTGGAGGATGCCAAACAAGGTAGATAGTAAGACCTTGGGACACAAGAATTCCATCCCTCTTGAGCCTTACCTCAAGTGGGTACGAACCCACGCCCAAAGTCTTATGATGCCTTACCCCTCCACTCTCCCAGTGATTATAGAGCCTGTTAAGGAAGGAGAGGTTCCATACACCATCCTACATCCTGACATGCCGGCATCACTCGAAGACCTACAAAGGAGTTGGATACAGATCAAGGGAGAACGCGATACTTTCGAAGCCCAATTCTACGCAAGCGAGAAGAAGGTTTTGGAACTCACTCGGTTACTTCACGAAGAGCAGACTCTCAACACCTACATTGCACCAAAGAGGATGCGCAATGTATTTTTATCTTAGGATTTTGTATTATTTTTCCCTAGGGGCATTGATGTATTCAAATTCTATTTTATTAATATAACGTGTGTTCCTTTTTGTTTGACACAAATTTGAATTTTCAAATCCTTGAAAGCATTGCATGAATACATATCATTCATCATGAGCATAAATAGGTCTTTGCAACAAGTTTCCTCATCCCTCTACTGTTTATTTCAGCAAGATGGATCTTGAACAAATAGTTAAAGACTTGCAAGCTCAAAATACACAATTTCAACAGTTACTCTTGACCTTAGCCAAGGGACAGAAGGAGCTAAAGACTCTGCTAGAGAAAGAGAAAGAGAAAAAGAAGAAGAAGCCAGCTGGTGTGGTTATCATGGGCATAAGGTTTCAGAGACAAGCCAGAAGGACCTTAGAATTTCCAACAACATCTGATGAGGGGGAAAGAAAAGGAAAAGAAACGGCAGTGCCATCAGATTCTGAAGCAGAATAAGAGGAAGAAGAGGACTACTCTGAGCAACAATACCCTTCAGCCGATGACAAATACAAATACTTGGAAGAGCGTCTAACTGCTATGGAGATACAGAGAGTACCGGGTCTGGATTTTGAGGAGTTAGGGCTGGTGTCAGGAATTGTAATCCTGCCCAAGTTTAAAGTGCCTTTATTTTCCAAGTATGATGGGGTGTCTTGTCCCAAAATGCACCTTCGATCTTATGTCAGGAAGATTCAGCCGCATTCTGCTGACAAAGACTTGTGGGTCCACTTTTTCCAGGACAGTTTATCAGGAACACAACTTGATTGGTTCTACCAGTTGGAAAGGGCTGATGTCCATAATTGGGAAGACTTGGCAGCCACTTTCTATAAACAGTATCAACACAACGCTGATTTGGCACCGACCCGTACTCAACTCCAGAGTATAGCTATGGTATCCAATGAGGGCTTCAAAGACTACACCCAAAAGTGGAGGGATTTAGCCGGAAGGATGCAACCACCTTTGTCGGAAAGGGAGTTAGTGGACATGTTCTTGGGAACTCTGTAAGGTCCTTTCTTTAATCACCTGATTGGGAGCTCCTCTGCAGGATTTACCGAATTGATTTTAACTGGCGAGAGGGTGGAAAGGCCAATCCGACAATTCACCAAGATTAACATGACTCCAGCTCAAGTCCTACCACATCTTCTGAAGTTGAATCTGGCCATGTTAAAAGAGGACCCTAAAAATCCCAATACTGCATCTCCCCACTACCATCCGAATGCCAGGTGCGCATACCATTCTGAAAGTCCAGGGCACGATACCAACAACTGTTGGGCTCTGAAGAACAAGATTCAAGACCTGATAGACACGAAGGAAGTTGAATTTGAAGCGCTTGAGAAACCGAATGTTATTTCTGCTCCGATGCCTAGGCATGGACACAACGCCAATGCTATTAAGGAAGACACTGAAGAAGATGGAAGCTTGGAAGATTGGATATTTCCTACTGTCAGTGGGGGACTTTGCAACTGGGAAGCCAAAGACTTCATCCTAATAACTTTCATATCGCAGTAATTTATCTTTTACATTTCTGTTGGATTTGTAATAATTCACAAACAATTCGTACATTTTCAACCTTGTGTCTTACCCGAGGCACAACGGTCCAGTTGTAAGGGTTTTTATTTCATTTTCATATGTCATTTAATGAATCATGGACACTTTTCATATATAAACCTTTTGTGTTCTTTGTATTTCTTTTACATTTTACTTGTTTTAAGATGGCTATACCCTTACACACACCCACACTCACAAATGCAGGTACCCTTCCATTCTGGATCCCATGGGTAACGATACTGCTATAACCTTCAGTGACTCTGAAGATCTGATCTACCAAGCCGAATACGAAGGTGAGGAAGATTGTGAGGTGCCAGGGGAATTGGCCAGACTACTACAACAAGAGGAAAGATCTATTCAACCTCATGAGGAGCTGTTGGATACGATCAACTTGGGCACTGAGGAAGATAAAAAGGAAATCAGAGTGGGTGCCAATCTAGAGCCGAGTGTGAAGGAGCGCCTAATTCAGCTGTTGCATGATTATGTTGAGATCTTTGCCTGGTCATACGAAGACATATCGGGACTCGATACAGACATCGTGGTACATCGTCTACCCACAAGAGAAGATTGTCCACCAGTGAAGAAAAAAGTCTGCCGCATGAGACCTGACATGTCAGAGAAGATCAAAGCAGAAGTTATAAAGCAGTTCAATGCTGGATTTCTGGCTGTTACTTCCTATCCACAATGGGTGGCTAACATTGTTCCCGTGCCTAAAAAGGACGGCAAAGTAAGAATGTGTGTGGACTATAGAGATTTAAACAGGGCCAACCCTAAAGATGATTTTCCACTCCCGCACATCGACATCGTGGTTGACAATACAGCCCAGCACAAAGTATTTTCTTTCATGGACGAATTCTCAGGCTATAACCAGATCAAAATGGCACCTGAAGACATGGAGAAAACTACATTTGTTACATAGTGGGGTACGTTCTGCTACAAAGTGATGCCATTCGGACTGAAGAATGTCGGGGCAACCTATCAACGCGCCATGGTAGTTTGTTTCATGATATGATACATCATGAGATAGAGATCTACGTAGATGACATGATAGCCCGATCACAAACTGAAGAAGAACACCTTGATCACTTGCAAAAGCTGTTTGTCAGGTTGAAGGAGTACAAACTAAGGTTGAACCCAAACAAGTGCACATTCGGAGTCCGGTCCAGTAAGCTCTTAAGTTTCATTGTCAGCAACAAAGGCATCAAGGTTGATCCTGCCAAAGTCAAAGCGATACAAGAAATGCCTGCTCCTCGCACTGAGAAGGAAGTCAGAGGATTCTTGGGACGCCTAAACTATATTTCTAGGTTCATTTCTCACCTAACATCTACTTGTGAACCAATCTTTAAGCCGTTGAAGAAAGATCAAGTAGTCAGATGGAATGATGACTGTCAGATTGCTTTCGACAAAATCAAGGAGTATTTACAAGAGCCTCATGTCTTGATGCCACCAGTCGAGGGAAGACCGCTAATCATGTATCTGACCGTTTTAGAGAACTCAATAGGGTGCGTATTGGGGCAGCATGACGAGTCTGGCCGAAAAGAGCATGTCATTTATTACTTGAGCAAAAAGTTTACTGACTGTGAAACCAGATATTCACTGCTCGAGAAAACTTGCTGCGCTCTGGTATGGGCTGCTCGCCGGCTAAGACAGTATATGTTGACTCATACCACTCTGCTGATATCTAAGATGGATCCGATAAAGTACATCTTTGAGAAGCCTACTTTGTCTGGAAGGATATCTAGATGGCAGATGATCCTAACAGAATATGACATACAGTACACGACCCAAAAAGCTATAAAGGGTAGTGTGCTAGCTGATCATCTTGCTCATCAAGTTGTAGAAGATTATCAATCCATGAAGTTTGAATTCCCTTACAAAGACATCATGATAGTAGACAACTGTGAAGGAATCAGACCATATGACGGACCTGAACAAGGATCCCGATGGACCCTGTTCTTTGATGGGGCATCCAATGCACTTGGTAACGGTATCAGCGCTGTGCTTATATCTCCGGAAGGATGCCATACTCCTTTCACTTCCAGACATTGCTTCAACTGTACGAACAACATGGCAGAGTACGAAGCATGCATCTTTGGACTCAAGGCTGCCATAGACTTGGGAATCAAATCTTTAGTTGTGTTTGGGGATTCAGCTTTGGTCATCAGTCATATCAAAGGAGAGTGGGACACTAAGCATCCAAACCTTATCCCTTACAAAGAACATGTTTTGACATTATTACCACATTTCGAGCAGATTACCTTTGAGCACTTCCCGCAAGAAGAAAATTAGCTAGCAGATGCGCTAGCCACAATGTCATCCATGTTTAAACTTAATTGGGATAATGAGGCTCCCCAGATCACCATTGAACGAATGGACGAACCAGCACACTGTCACGAGATTAATACTTAAGAAATAGTGCACCAGCCTTGGTTTCATGAAGTCAAAAGGTATCTCGAGGTTCATGAATATCCAGGAGGAGCTCCAGTAAATGACAAAAAGTTCTTAAGGAGATTCTCGGCTAAGTTCTTCCTGAGTAATGGTATCCTGTACAAACGCAATCACGATTCTATTCTGCTCTGTTGTATAGACAAGGCTGAGGCTGAAAAGATCATGGCTGAATTGCATGAAGGTACCTTTGGCACTCACTCAAGCGGGCATACGATGGCGAAAAAATCCTACGGGCAGGCTATTACTGGTCTACCATGGAAGCAGTCTGCTATCAACACTCTCGAACCTGTCATAAATGTCAAATCTATGCAGACAAGGTGCACGTACCTCCGGTTCCCCTAAATGTCTTAATAGCTCCCTGGCCCTTTGCTATGTGGGGAATCGATATGATTGGGGAGATCAAGCCTACAACCTCCAATGGACACGCTTCATTCTAGTGGCCATTGATTATTTCATAAAGTGGGTCGAAGCAGCTTCCTTCGCATCTGTTACTAAGAATGTTGTTGCCCGCTTCACCAAGCAGAATCTCATTTGCCGGTATGGTATCCCAGAAAGGATCATCACTGATAACTGTACAAACATTAACAATACTATGATTACCGCCCTGTGCGAGCAGTTCAAGATTCAACATCACAATTCATCCCCCTATAGGCCAAAGATGAATGGTGCAGTCGAAGCTGCTAATAAAAACATTAAAAAGATCATATAGAAAATGACAGTCACCTACAAGGACTGGCATGAGATGCTACCTGTTGCACCCCAAAATTTGCCCTCTCATGTTTTCCAAAGTCTTCCCCCTGCATGGTTGATCACAAAGCCTTGCCTAAGGAAAAAGGAAAATTTTTGAGTGGTGCTTCAAGTACATTTCGATTAGCATCCTGAAAGACACTTCGATTGACATTCTGGATAAGCATTTCGATTGGCATCTTGAAAGACCCTTCGATTGGCATTCTGAAGGAGTCTTTCAATTGGCATTATGGACAAGCATTCGATTGGAATTATGTCAAGGCAATTTCGACAGGCATGTCAACCATGTCCTTCGATTGGCATGAACAACACCTTTTGATTGGCCTGTTAGCAGAGCCTTTCGATTGGAATCCTTCGATTGATATTTGGGCCAGGCCCATTCGAAGGGTACGCAGGGAGCCCATTCGAAAGAGGCAAATCAGGACCAATTGAAATCTAAAAGCGTCCAGGTTCATTCAAGGGACACGAATGTTTAAAAAAAAGGAAATAATTTAATGTGTTTGATTTTTGTCCAGAGCGTTAAAGGCCTGTTTTAATGGCTGTCTCCTGCCATTACTGCACCCTCACACCCCTATAAATACTGAGGCCAGTGACACATTACAACACACGGAAAATCAGACGAAAATTAGAGGAAAATCACACACGAAAATATACAATGAAACACACAAAACTCTGCAGGAGAACACACAGAAAAATTGTC